>JANAVB010008400.1:10644900-10797400 GCA_029216955.1 Iris pallida
AGAGAGAGAAGAGTATGAGAGGAATTAGAAGAAGTAGAAGAAGAGGGAGAAGAATAGGATGCAACAGCAGTAGCAGAAGAAGTAGCAGCTGCAGTAGCAATATGCGGCAGTGCAGCAGCAGCAATTGGCAGTAGCTGTAGCAGCAGCATTAGCAGCACAGCAGCTGCAGCAGGGAGCAGTTCCCCCCCCCCCCATTCAGCCCCCTTTTAGCCTATATAACCCCCCATATCTATATATATATATATATGTATATATATAGATATGTATATATGTATATATATGGATAGATATATATGAGAGGAGGACATGATAAGAAGTAGGAGAAGAAGTTTAGAAGAAGTAGGAGAAGAAGTTTAAGAAGAATAAGAAGAATGAGAGAATAGGAAAATTAGAAGAGTTAGAAGAGGAAATAGGAAGAAGAAGGAAAAAGAATTAGAAGGAGTTGGGAAGAGGAAATTGGAAGGAAAGAATGAGAGGAAGGAATTAGAAGAAGGAGAATTAGTTAGAAGAAGAAGAAGAACTAGAAGAATAGGATTTAGAGGAGTTTGAGTTAAGGGGTGAAATCGAGCTCCGAGTATCGGAACGCGGCGAAACTTGGCGTAGGCCTAGAATACGTGAATTAGATTTTGCGGGTAGGCACCCGAGTTAAAATCGGGGTCGTAGGACGCTGGTATCGCGCCGTACCATTGCGTATCTTGAAATATTCAAGATATCGCCAATGGGCCGTATCATGGACTAGACGTCCACTTTACCTAGGTATTTTGGTAGGTAACGTATGTATAGGTTAGTATCTTACTACCCTAGGGAGATCGGGTCAAAATATCAAGCGTAGGTAGGCTAACTTGATTATTGCCTAAGTTAGAATTTTACCCTTTTTAAGGGTAAAATAAGATATTGGCCTAAGGCCAAGATTTGAGTTTCCAAGTCCAAGATGGACTTGGATATAGGTTGTAGAGGTTGGTAATGATTAAAAATAGTCGCCTAGACCTAGTCTTGACCCCGGTTGACCACAGTTGACTTTTTAGACCAAAAGTCAACTATAGGTCAACACTTTACCTAATTTAGTCCCAAATTCCATTAAACTTGGACAGTTGACCAAAAGTCAACTATTAGTCACCAGTGACCTAGGGTTGACCTAGAGTTGACAAGAGTTGACCCGTTGACCAAAAGTCAACGGTAAGTCAATTTTCGACCTAGTTTGATTCGGATTGACTTCTAATGTTCTCCCATGACCAAGATTGACCCGACTAGGCATGTCTTGACCTAGAATGACTTGATAGGATTTAATTTGATTTAAATTTACTTTCTAAACATAGTATTGATACGTCTTGTTCTCTATAGGTCCTCGAGACACTGCAGTTGATCCGGTCGACATATTTTATCATCTTACAGGCGAGTACATTCTTTGATACTTATTCCCAATTTATGATAACTGTTATGATTCATGTACTTAATGTTGATATGCTTATTTTTGACACATGGTTCTCACGGATTGGTATTTCTGGATCCCGACGAGAGATGTTTCTCCTTCTTAGGTTGGGATGTATTGTGCAAGCTTCCTTGTAGCTCTTGCTCAATATATGGTCACTGATTCTAGAGAAGGTTAGCTACCTTCTTATTAGAATCCCGTGCAGTGACGTGTCCTGTTTGGATCCATTCTACCAGTTGGGGTAGGGGGAGTAGTAGCGTATGCCTGTGATCAGATCCATCCCGCATTCCCGAACAGTGTGAGTCATATACCGCACATATGACTTGCCAGGCCAGTTCTTGACAGGTACCCAAGCCGATCACAAGCTGAAACTACTACTCACACACATTGGACATATGGCTTACCTTGACTTGTGTACATACCATGATCCCGTTCTATTTTCTTGTTCTAGCTCTAGCTCTACAGCTTACCATGCCATGATACATACATGTACACTCCATGATTTATTGTATATGCTCTATTTACAGTCTTATAGCTTTTATTCTATCTTGAGATCTGTTATGAGATATATGTACTAGTTCCATCCTGACTGGATTGTTGACAAAATATTACAGATGCCGATGAGGGAGATTGCAGTACCTACTACGGTCCGGATGACGTAGTGGGCCTAGACTTGGTCCCGCGGGACTTAGCTCTGCCTGACGAGACTTTACCTATTGCTTAGTTAGAGTATGTCTTTTGTACTGGACTTGTCTCCAGTTACTTTTGAGACTGTATTACATTTGGACTGTATTAGAGACTGGACTTGTATATTGTTGTGTTGGACTTGACAGGTTATATTTTATCGTCTTATTGTCTTTATCTTTCAGTCTTTACTTTATCATCTTAGAGTTATGATTGAGCACACATATATATTCATTGCTTGTCCTCCGTTCGGAGTTGACCATATTCTCGACAGGTTTTGTTATATATATAAACTGTTGTCAGACTAGAAAATCTACAGCATTCTATGCCATTTTTCTGGTGAGGGCTGGGCGTTGTCGTGTCACGTGCCCTTTTAGCGGGTGCGGGTCGTGACACGTTTTAGTGGTGGCCCACGCAAGTCATGAAGTCGCAATTAGTGCGATGTCGTAGCGGCACTCGTCTTAGAGTGTTGACTACGAGCCTGTGTTACACATAGGAGGTAGTAGGCTAAGAGTACTCAATCACAGTAGGATCTTTCCTTGCTTATCTTGCTTACCGTCTTTGATATTGATTTACTGCATTCTAGCTGTCCTTCTTTGATATAATCCTTCATGTGCCATATTGATATCTTCTTTTCAATCTGTCTCCAGGATGGTTATGACTCATTCTTCCAGTGAGGAGTACGGGGAGACGGAGAGGTCCGCTACCTCTGGCGGACAGGCTCCGGTCACTTCGCCTGCAGATGGGACTTCTGTTGGGGCTCTCGGGGGTACTCCTCCAGCGCTCTCGATGACCGTCCCTGGGGCCATTACGGGTGCTCTTTCCGCAGTGCCGGGGGCTACGGCGGGAGCTGTCGGGGGCGTTCTTCCTCCTCAGCAGGGGACTCCTCCGGTGATGGTGGGAGCTATTCCTTAGTTGCCTTCTCTGCCCACAGACATGGGGCAGATGCTCGCGTTCTTTCACCAGGTGCTGGAGTCCCAGCGGGCCCAGCACGAGGCTCAATTGAGGCAGACAGAGGCCATGCACCAGGGCATGGAGGATGCACACAGGTTGGCTGTGGCGGCAGTGGAGCGTGGGGCTCCACAGAGGGAGGTACAGCAGCAGCAGCAGAAGATCGGGGATATCCAGGCTTTCAAGAAGCTGGGTCCAAGAGATTTCAAGGGGACCGAGGATATTATTTATGCTGATGACTGGCTCGAGGATATCGAGCGCCAGATGAGGGCCTCCCGCCTGGCAGACGACCTGAAGGTCGAGGCGGTTGGCTTGCAGTTGTTAGATGTTGCCCGGACATGGTTCTGGAACGAGCCGGCTCTTGTAGGAGAGGGCCACACTTGGACTGAGTTTCGGGCCCTGTTCAGAGAGAAGTTCTTTTCCTCCACAGACAAGATCGGCCTAGTACGGCAGTTTTAGAACCTGCAGCAGGGCAGTATGACCGTAGAGGAGTATGCGGCGGAGTTCGGTCGGCTGAGCCGATACGCCGAGTACATGGTGAGCGACCCGGTGATCCGAGCAGAGCGCTTCCGGGAGGGATTGACATGGGATATCAAGATCCTGATCCCTTCCTTCTATGCGACATATGCAGAGGTTTATGCAGAGGCTCGGAAGGTGAAGAGGGAGTGGGACTTGAAGCCGAAGAGGGATCGTGATTTGTTTTCGGGGGCCAGTAGCAGCGCAGGGGCTGCTAAGCGCCCTCAGCTTCAGCATCAATCTTTCCAGCATCACCAGCAGCAGGGGCAGGCCAGAGCGTCTATCCAGAGGGGTCAGCAGCGTCCGGGGCAGGATGATCCACCGTGCCACTTCTGCAAGAAGCTCGGTCACCTTTTCGAGTTCTGCAGGAGGAGGCTGGGGCTGTGTCTCTTTTGCGGTACTGCTGGGCATCAGATACGGGAGTGTCCCAAGAACCCCCGTGTTACTGGAGCAGCTCAGAGGGCACCCGTTCAGAGGGCACCAGCTAGTGTGCCGGTAGTTCAGCAGCGAGGTCCACTTCCGACTTAGCAGCAACAGTTTGTTCAGCACCGCCAGCAGAGGGGTGGTCAGGGTAGAGCCTTTGCTCTTGCAGCCGAAGAGATGGAGCCTATCGCGGATGTTGTCGCAGGTTCTATTCTGCTCGATTCTTTTTCAGCTTTGGCCTTATTTGATTCTGGTGCTACGCACAGTTTTGTGTCTGTTTCTTTTGCTCTTAGGCACAATATTATTGCTGAATATCTTGGTAGGACTTGCAAGATTATGACTGGGAATGGCATCATCCTAGTTAATAATGTTTGCAAGGGGCGGAGAGTTTCTTTGAGAGGCCGGGAGCTGAGTGCGTATTTGTTCGTAATTCCACTTCCGAGTTACGATATGGTACTCGGTATGGACTGGTTGAGCATGCACCACGCTAGCATTGACTGCAGAAGGGGCATGATTCTATTTAGGCCGCCGAGAGAGCCAGAGTATGAGTTCACCAGCGGTGCAGCGGAGCAGGGAGATGGATTCTGCAGAGCGTTGTTGGCGGGGCCGATGTTGCCACATCCACTCATTGCTGAGTTCTTGGATGTATTTCCCGAGGAGCTGTTCGGGATACTGCCAGATCGTAATATTGAGTTTTCTATAGACCTAGTGCCGGACGCTGAGCCTATCTCCCATTACGTCTATAGAATCAACAACAGTGAGTTAGCGGAGCTGAAGAGACAGGTCGACGAGCTGGAGGACAAGGGCTTTATTCGATCTAGTTCTTCACCTTGGGGCGTGCCAGTTCTTTTCGTCCCCAAGAAGGATGGTACGGTACGTTTGTGCATTGACTACAGGGCGCTCAACAACCTTACCATCAAGAACAAGTATCCTTTGCCGAGGATTGATGACTTGTTCGACCAGTTGAGCGGCGCGTGGGTGTTCTCGAAGATCGACTTGCGTACCAGGTACCATCAGCTGAAGGTGAAGCGGGATGCCATTCCGAAGACTGCCTTTCGGACCCGCTATGGCCAGTATGAGTATACCGTCATGCCGTTTGGGTTGACCAACGCCCCGGCGGTATTCATAAACTTGATGAACAAGGTATTTCATCAGTACCTTGACAAGTTCGTGGTGGTCTTCATTGATGACATTCTCATCTATTCGAAGACACCAGAGGAGCACGAGGAGCACCTGAGGATTGTGTTGGACACTCTCAGGAGGGAGCAGCTGTATGGGAAGCTGTCCAAGTGCGAGTTCTTCTTGGATCGCGTGGAGTTCCTAGGCTATGTTATCTCTGGCGAGGGTATTTCAGTAGATCCGAAGAAGATTTCTGCAGTGGAGTCCTGGTCTACGCCGAGCTCAGTAGCAGAGGTTCGGAGTTTTCTGGGTCTGGCAGGTTACTACCGGAGGTTCGTGCAGGACTTTTCCAGGATTGCCCAGCCAATGACCCGCCTTACCAGGAAGGACGAGGAGTTTGTTTGGTCCGATGAGTGCCAGGCCGCCTTCGAGGAGCTGAAGGCGAGGTTGACTACAGCTCCTATCTTGACGCTGCCATCTGGATCTGGTGGTTATACGATCTACAGTGATGCTTCAGGACGGGGTTTGGGTTGTGTGCTTCAGCAGCAAGGTAATTGCTTATGCATCTAGGCAGTTACGTCCTCATGAGAGGAATTACCCTACCCACGATCTGGAGCTGGCAGTGGTCATCTTTGCTTTGAAGCTGTGGAAACACTATCTGTACGGAGAGCGTGTGGAGATTTACACTGACCACAAGAGTTTGAAGTATGTGTTTACCCAGAAGGAGCTGAATATGAGGCAGAGGCGATGGTTAGAGCTGATGAAGGATTTTGATATATCCTTGCAGTACCATCCGGGGAAGGCCAACGTGGTCGCGGATGCTTTGAGCAGGTATCCCATGGCCATGTGTTTGACGATGGATCATCACCTTCTAGCAGATCTGGAGAGCTTGGGTATAAAGGTGATAGTTTCAGGGTTCGAGGCGCAGATGTGGGGTCTCCAGGTGCAGTCGGAGCTGATGGACAGAGTCAGGGCAGCTCAGTTTGAGGATGAGGCCCTGAGAGTCATCAGGGAGCAGGTCTAGAAAGGACTGTTGGATGAATTCTCTATAGCAGGGGATGGGTTGTTGAGGCATGGTACCAGATTGTGCGTGCCGAACGGAGGACTTCAGGAGGAGGTTCTTCAGGAGGCGCACCGTTCTCAGTACTCTATGCATCCCGGAGCCAACAAGATGTATAGAGACTTGAGACAGCATATTTGGTGGTATGGCATGAAACGTGAGGTGGCTCAGTTCGTTTCGAGATGCTTGGTGTGCCAGCAGGTGAAGGCCGGGAGGCAGAGACCCGGTGGATTGCTCCAGCCACTACCCATTCCTGAGTGGAAGTGGGAGCATATCACTATGGACTTTGTATCTGGGCTTCCGCGCTCTCCAGGAGGGAAGGATGCAATTTGGGTCATTGTTGATCGATTGACCAAATCGGCCCACTTTTTGCCTTTCAAGGTGGGTTTGTCGACGGAGAGGTTGGCCGAGATGTACGTGCGGCAGATAGTCCGATTGCACGGGGTTCCAGTGAGTATAGTCTCGGATCGGGACAGCCGATTCACTTCTCACTTCTGGAGGAGTTTGCAGCTTAGCTTGGGCACATCGCTCAAGTTCAGTACCGCATACCACCCCCAGACGGACGGGCAGTCGGAGAGGACGATTCAGACCCTCGAGGATATGCTGCGTACATGTGTCTTGGACTTCGGGGGATCTTGGAAGGACCACCTTCACTTGGTAGAGTTTGCTTACAACAACAGCTACCAAGCCAGTATAGAGATGTCAACTTTTGAGGCTCTATACGGACGGAGGTGCCGTACTCCCTTGTCGTGGGATGATGTCGGTGAGAGGGTTTTGCTTGGCCCTGAGATATTGGTGGATGCTGCAGAGAAGGTCAGGGTTATCAGAGATAGACTTCGGGTGGCACAGGATAGGCAGCGGCATTGGGCCGATAGCCACCGGAGGCCATTGGAGTTTGAGGTGTAATTTAGATTTTTCTAGTATTTGAGTCTGATTGTGATTGTTTTAGATCAAGCTCTAAGTCTTGTGTTTTGTTCTAAGTTGATGATCTTGTCTTTCTGCGGATTTCTTCGAAGCGTGGCACGATTCCTTTTGGTGGCGGCGGGAAGCTTAGTCCACGATACATCGAACCAATCCGTATACTGGGCAGAGTCGGTGCAGTGGCTTACCGACTGGAGTTACCGCCCGCGCTAGAGGGAGTACACAGTGTGTTCCACGTGTTGCAGCTGAGACGGTACGTGGCAGATCCCAATCACGTCTTAGACCACTCCGAGATCGAAGTGGGACCGACACTCAGCTATCCAGAGAAGCCGGTTGAGATCTTGGACCGAAGAGAGAAGGTGCTCCGGAACTAGGTTATTCCCTTGGTTAGCGTTGCATGGAGACACCACTCTCCAGGTGAGTCCACCTGGGAGAGGAAGGACGATATACGGGAGCGATTCCCATATCTCTTCGAGCTTTGAGGTAAAATTCTTTCTTTTCTTCCTTGTTCTGTTCATGATTGCTGTGTTAGTCCTCATTCAATTTCGAGGACAAAATTTTTTAAGGAGGGTAGATTTGTCACCCCCAGTTTTTGAATTAGGGGTATTTTTGTCATTTTTAAGTTTTATAATTTTTTAGGAGTTTTATTTGATTTTATATGATTTTTAGGGATTTATTTGAGTCGGTTTGAATTTTATCCAATTTGGACTTAAGTTGGAGACCTAGATAGCCTGAACACTAGTGGGACCCACAAACTAGCTGGGCTTGGCCCACAGACTATCATAATTAGGCTAGAAACCATAAACCCTATTTCCATGGCTTAATTAGTCATTTTAGAGCTCAATTAGTATTTAGAAATTAGACCGAAACAAATCGAACCCAACTAAACCTAAGTCTATTGGGTTGGGGGGGTTATTGGATCTTACCCAAACCCAATAACCCCCTACCATGGCCGGCCATAGAGGAGCATCCCCCCCCATTGCTTCATCACCAAGCAACTCTCTCTCTTTCTCAAATTTCTTCTTCTTTCTAAAGCTTTTCTTCCTCAAGCAAAACTTAACCTAGGTATGTTCATAATTCTCCATTTATTACTCTTTTGCATTAATGTCTTCACAATAAATGTTGAGAAGTGAATTCTCTACACTTTGCCCCTAGGATTGGTAGGTTTTCCTAAAATCTAGGTTAAGGATTTAACTTGGGGCTTTCCTATTTGAGAGTGGTATTTATATATATATATATATATATATATATATATATTTATATATATATATATATATATATATATATATATATATATATATATATATATATATATATATATATATATATATATATATATATTTTTATATATATATATATATATATATATATATATATTTTTATATATATATATATATATATATATATATATATAAAAATATATATATATATATATATATATATATATATATATATATATATATATGTGTGTGTGTGTGTGTGTGTATGTATTATATATAAGTATTTGTGTGTAGAGTGAGAGAGTGGTGGTGGTGGTGTATGAGTGAGAGTGGAGGTGGTGGTGTATGTCACGCCCCGATTCATAGAGTCATTTATTCACTTATTTTATCTCTTGGAATCGATCGTCCTCGCTTGGGCGTGATGCCGTACAAGTCTGGTATTGCACTTGTACAAGGCAAAGATGGTACATAATCGATTATTCTTCAAATAGGAATACATCGCAGCGGCAGAAGCAGATAAATTGAATTTAATGAGGACAATCTCTCTTATTGAATAGAAGTACATCACTTCTTTATAGCAGCAGAGAAAAAGAGTAACTTGAAGCCACACAGAGATATGTAGAACTTTATTCTCTTTATTGATAATTGAAGAAGAGTACAAGACTTGTATTGAAGTACAATGATTACAGCACATCTCACTTTACATTGGAAACCAACTGAACAATGCTATACAGCTTACATTTGATATTTAGATACAATGGATTACAACTCGATATACCGACTTGGCTTACAATCTCACTGGTACAACTGATTATAATGTTCCATACATTATGCCCTTTATAAACAGAAGACATCATCTTGTGCAAGGAGAGCTTCTGTATGCCCAACAAATCTTCGATGCCGCGGGACCAATCAAGCCAATCTTCGTGTGTAGAACATTCCAAGCACGAGCACCTGCCCACAAAACGTGGGTCAGCACATCATCTATGTACTGGCGAGCAGAATCCAACCCACTCGCATAAACCAACATTTTAAGTGATCATTTAAGCAAGCATTTATTAGAATGATCTTTCTACTTGGGGCCTAGCATCAGTTTACAGTTCATGGGCAATAATCAGAGTGAAGCATGTAAACATATTCCTAGTAGCATTCATGTGGACATATCATTTATCATTCTTGGTGTTATCATGCAAAGGCATCATTGAGGCATACTAGGTGTTATCATGAAAAGGCATCATTGAGGCATCGTTAACATTAACATTTTAAACATGTTATAACAGTTCTCACTTCAAGTATCACTTAGCATGTATGTTGTGTTTGAGCAATGATTATAGCAAGGCATCTTTCTAGCATACTAAATGGAACATGTTAAGCAGGCAAGTTAAACCAACTTATACATTATCATAATTATGTGATTTCTTACCGATAGTCGACTCCTCGTACCTGTATCAATTACAGGTTATCTGATATACTTACTCTGCCTGCACAAAACATTCATTAGCATGCATCCTGACTACATGGTCACTGGTGTTGTTAAACCATATGGACTCTTCTCATTTCACTTCATTTTAAGATAATGCGGTCAGCATAGTAGGTGGCGAGCCTCTATGCCACCCCGCCTTATCCGTGCTCCCAAAGCACTCATCATTATTTCCTCCTAGGCCGAATCGGTCCCCAGGGCCCTAGGAACCGTTCGAGGAAATTATTACTCAAACCTTGTATACAAGTTGTCCATGACCATGCGAATGCGTGTCCGACTCGATTGTGAACATAATCGCATGGTAAAATATATTAAGGAAGTAAAGGCAACAGTGCATCATTAGTCATATTCAATGACTTATTCTTTTCATCATTACCATCATTTCATTTGGTGATCTCAACGATCCCAGCTTTATCATTTCTCATTCATTGCTTCATTGCAACGTATCTCATATCATTCCATTCTTAAGAGAAACTTAACATTCATTCGTTTCATAGGGACATTTATTCATTCATTCATTTCTTATAAGGGACAGGCAACATTTCATATTCTAGCAACAGTTATACAGATAGTACATGATTCTAGTGTTTCATTCAGTTCATTGGTTCGATAGTATAGCCAGTTCATTTCTTATTCTATCATTCATGAGGCATCTCATTATTCAAGTATCTACTTGTTCCAGCAGTGTTAAGCATAAGGGGCAATGTTATCAATTCATTTTCAGGCAGCGAATCACATTAACAGTTTAATGTGTTGTACATTTCAATAATTCTCAACGTAAGCATCTTTATTATTCAGCAACTAACATATGGGACATTTAGAGACAGTTCATGGCATTTCAATACTTCATTTATTAAGCATGAAGGAGTAAGGAGGAGGAAGGACAGTTCCACTCACCCAAAATTCTACTAAGCGTAGCTCCACCAGCGAGCCACGTTCCAATATCCATTCCGTCTAGCCAGCTAAGAGAAACTGCATCTGTCTCAATTCTCCTGATTTCCAACATAAGTCACGGTCCAATATTCTGATCCTATCCAATAAGCCAACCAAATGCCTCGTACGGAGCGGGGCATTACATAATATACCACTCAGAAAAAGTTTCGTCCTCGAAACTTAAGGAAACAAGTCTTCTACAAGATTCACTTAATCACCTTGAGTTTACTCATTCAGCTTCAAATCAATATTCATTTCAGCCCACTCGGTCATTTCAAAATATCTATCCAACTGTACCATTTAAATCCATCAACGATTCGATCTGTCTATCTCTTTTTCAATTACTTGTAACTTCTCATTGATTCGCCAACATTTCTCTTATATTTCTATCTCAGTCGTAACATATCACTTTGTTTGGATCCATACACATATTTTAGGCGTCCCCAAAACATATGCATTTCAGCCAAAGTCCGTGCTAGTGCGATAATTTCTTCCCATAATGTTATCTCAGTTGCAACCAATCACTTCGGCTGGATCCATACACATATTTTAGGCGTCCCCAAAACATATGTACTTCAGCCAACTTCCATGTTAGTGCGATTCGATCAGCCACAATATAACTCTCTTTTCTAAATCCGACTTAGCATCCTTTCATTTGACTTATTGCTTTATTCACTTTGCCACAATCACTATCTTCCAGGCTACAATACTTAATATCAGGGACAACTTGGTTAAACTCTATACCCAAGCATAACATTTCTAACATTCGATCAAGGGTCTAACTTAGAGCCAATCATATCAAGAGTTCACAACATGCAATCATATTCATTCCCAAATCCAACAATATTTTTCACCGAGGCAACTCATCTTTTCTATAAGATACAGTCCGACGTCACCCACTATCGATTACCCGAGTCAGGATATAATTCTATGCAACAGTCAAGGTTAACTTAGCTACCCGACTATATGTACACTCGAGGCTTACCTTACGATTGCAATTCCCACTTATGGCCGACAAATAATCCTCAAGGGTCAAATATCTTTTAAGACACAAGTTGAAGCATACATTCCCTTAGGTCAATACTCATTATCGTTGTCTCTCATTCAATGCCACAAGGTCATCCTATGGGTCTCCAATGGTCACCTATTATTCAGTCAGTCTCTAAGGTTAGCTACACTGATAGCTAAACTTAATCGTTCAGGTGACTTCCCTAGAGTGGACGGCTGCTAGGGTTATACTAGTGTCTTATTCTTAAGGCCAACAAGTAACCAACAGTTCTAAGGAACTCTACCCAAACCTATGGGTTTTAACTCAGTCTGAATAACTAATCGCCATTGTTGGTTATGCCAACAATTGGTCATGCAGCCCACAGTTTCTAGGGTCAAGTCTATCTATCTAGTGTCTTCCTCAAGGAATAATTCCCACAGAGGCTCACTCTAGACTTACCCAACGATCGACTAAGATCGATTTATCCACATTACGGTCAAATTCCAACCCGACACACGATTCTCATCGTTCTAATAATCCATTAAGTAAATTCCTAATGATCCACATTTCTATTCAAATTCCTTTGTACCCACACGAACCCATAAGCCAATGCTAACTATTCAAGGGTCATCGATTCCGATAGTCTTAACATAATTATGGAATCATACTTATTCGGTCCGTATGACAGGGTCAAACCACTAAGTCATAAGCCAATAATCTATATCCCAACCAACAATCACCTATACCGACATTATCTAACATGTTTGCAATTTCTCGTTTCCATTTGTTTCTCAATCATCAAACTATCTTACGGCATTCTTAATCTCATGCAGTAATGGTCAAGTAGTTCATCCCATTCAATCCGATAATTTATGTATCACTTAACCATCCTCTAGGCAACAACAGTATTCTGAGTCACTACTTGTTATTTTTTTTCTAGTACAATTCAATTCTTCAGCATCATGCATCTATGCAATGACTATCCTTTGGTGATCAAGATGGATTGACATCTATTACACCTTAGGATCAAGGCACAGATTTCTAATATCCCTTTGATTTACCGACAATATTTTCAAAACTTTTCAGCTACGCATCCAACTTTATATTAGCCACATTTAATTTGCATCCAACCAATCGAAATCGACATTCCAATGTTCTAAGCCACAACATTCTCTAGCCAAATCATTTACCCGTAGCATACTAACTGTCTTACTAGTCTGAGTCATCACTCGACTAAACAATTTCTAACCAAGCCAACCGTTACCATTTCTACAATCTCACTACCCAACATAGCATCACCGTCAGGGGACACTTGAGTCATCTAGCACAATACATGACTCCCAGCTAAGTCTCGGCACTACCCAGTACTCACAGATAGTCTCATTGCTATTTTATGGAAAGGGTCAACATACATCTCGTTCTGAGGTGGTAGAGGCAATATACCACTCAGAAACGAAGCCATCCTTAAACAATACCAACTCAATCTATTCCGGACATTCCTGATCTATAATGATCACAATACTTAACCAACATCTCGGGGTCTCAATATCACAAGGCAACATTCTTAGGGTCTCAAAGCAGTAGCCAGTACACATGAGTCAATTCACTAATTCTGTTGAACTCATCCATCAATTATTTCATTCCCAACTCTTTTCCAACATCACATGTAATTCTCAACTTGTTGTAGCATACATAGCCATTTTTCTATATTCCTACATTCCAAACAGCATTCACAATATAGCATACTATGGCATCGAGTCATTGTTGGGTTATTTGTGTCCAAACCAACAACAATCATTCTTTCAGGGGCATCACAATGTATAGACTTATTGTATGGAACATCCAGTGAGCAGCCAAGAGGGTCAATGATCTTTCAGACACGAACAACATAGGATGATTACAGGACAACAACAATATAATCGCGGAAGCAATCTTTGATTTAATCGCGGAAGCAACGTTGAGCGATCGCGGAAGCAACTTTGGTTAATCGTCGATGCAACTTTGATTTGAAATGAATCAAAGAAGAGACCAAGGACGTAAAGCCGTGCTCTGATACCAATTTGTCATGCCCCGATTCATAGAGTCATTTATTCACTTATTTTATCTCTTGGAATCGATCGTCCTCGCTTGGGCGTGATGTCGTACAAGTCTGGTATTGCACTTGTACAAGGCAAAGATGGTACATAATCGATTATTCTTCAAATAGGAATACATCGCAGCGGCAGAAGAAGATAAATTGAATTTAATGAGGATAATATCTCTTATTGAATAGAAGTACATCACTTCTTTATAGCAGCGGAGAAAAAGAGTAACTTGAAGCCACACAGAGATATGTAGAACTTTATTCTCTTTATTGATAATTGAAGAAGAGTACAAGACTTGTATTGAAGTACAATGATTACAGCACATCTCACTTTACATTGGAAACCAACTGAACAATGCTATACAGCTTACATTTGATATTTAGATACAATGGATTACAACTCGATATACCGACTTGGCTTACAATCTCACTGGTATAACTGATTACAATATTCCATACATTATGCCCTTTATAAACAGAAGACATCATCTTGTGCAAGGAGAGCTTCTGTATGCCCAACGAATCTTCGATGCCGCGGGACCAATCAAGCCAATCTTCGTGTGTAGAACATTCCAAGCACGAGCACCTGTCCACAAAACGTGGGTCAGCACATCATCTATGTACTGGCGAGCAGAATCCAACCCACTCGCATAAACCAACATTTTAAGTGATCATTTAAGCAAGCATTTATTAGAATGATCTTTCTACTTGGGGCCTAGCATCAGTTTACAGTTTATGGGCAATAATCAGAGTGAAGCATGTAAACATATTCCTAGTAGCATTCATGTGGACATATCATTTATCATTCTTGGTGTTATCATGCAAAGGCATCATTGAGGCATACTAGGTGTTATCATGAAAAGGCATCATTGAGGCATCGTTAACATTAACATTTTAAACATGTTATAACAGTTCTCACTTCAAGCATCACTTAGCATGTATGTTATGTTTGAGCAATGATTATAGCAAGGCATCTTTCTAGCATACTAAATGGAACATGTTAAGCAGGCAAGTTAAACCAACTTATACATTATCACAATTATGTGATTTTTTACCGATAGTCGACTCCTCGTACCTGTATCAATTACAGGTTATCTGATATACTTACTCTGCCTGCACAAAACATTCATTAGCATGCATCCTGACTACATGGTCACTGGTGTTGTTAAACCATATGGACTCTTCTTATTTCACTTCATTTTAAGATAATGCGGTCAGCATAGTAGGTGGCGAGCCTCTATGCCACCTCGCCTTATCCGTGCTCCCAAAGCACTCATCATTATTTCCTCCTAGGCCGAATCGGTCCCCAGGGCCCTAGGAACCGTTCGAGGAAATTATTACTCAAACCTTGTATACAAGTTGTCCATGACCATGCGAATGCGTGTCCGACTCGATTGTGAACATAATCGCATGGTAAAATATATTAAGGAAGTAAAGGCAACAGTGCATCATTAGTCATATTCAATGACTTATTCTTTTCATCATTACCATCATTTCATTTGGTGATCTCAACGATCCCAGCTTTATCATTTCTCATTCATTGCTTCATTGCAACGTATCTCATATCATTCCATTCTTAAGAGAAACTTAACATTCATTCGTTTCATAGGGACATTTATTCATTCATTCATTTCTTATAAAGGACAGGCAACATTTCATATTCTAGCAACAGTTATACAGATAGTACATGATTCTAGTGTTTCATTCAGTTCATTGGTTCGATAGTATAGCCAGTTCATTTCTTATTCTATCATTCATGAGGCATCTCATTATTCAAGTGTCTACTTGTTCCAGCAGTGTTAAGCATAAAGGGCAATGTTATTAATTCATTTTCAGGCAGCGAATCACATTAACAGTTTAATGTGTTGTACATTTCAATAATTCTCAACGTAAGCATCTTTATTATTCAGCAACTAACATATGGGACATTTAGGGACAGTTCATGGCATTTCAATACTTCATTTATTAAGCATGAAGGAGTAAGGAGGAGGAAGGACAGTTCCACTCACCCAAAATTCCACTAAGCGTAGCTCCACCAGCGAGCCACGTTCCAATATCCATTCCGTCTAGCCAGCTAAGAGAAACTGCATCTGTCTCAATTCTCCTGATTTCCAACATAAGTCACGGTCCAATATTCTGATCCTATCCAATAAGCCAACCAAATGCCTCGTACGGAGCGGGGCATTACAGTGTATGAGTGAGAGTGGTGGTGAGAGTGTGTGTTTGTGTGTGTGTGTGTGTATTAATTTATATATATATATATATATGGATATGTGTATATGTATATATATAGATATATGTTTGTGTGTATATATATGTATCTATATGTGTGTGTGTATTTATATATATGTAGAGATGTGTGTGTGTGTGTATATGTATATTTATATATATATATATATATATATATATATATATATATATATATATATATATATATATATATATATATATATATATAGGTGGTTAGAGGATTATATATATATATATATATATATATATATATATATATATATATATATATATATATATATATATATATATATATATATAGAGAGATAGAGAGAGAGAGAGATAGAGAGAAGAGTAGGAGAGGAATTAGAAGAAGTAGAAGAAGAGGGAGAAGATATGATGCAACAGCAGTAGCAGAAGAAGTAGCAGCTGCAGCAGCAATATGCGGCAGTGCAGCAGCAGCAATTGGCAGTAGCTGCAGCAGCAGCATGCAGCCAAGGCAGCAAAAGCATTAGCAGCACAGCAGCTACAGCAGGGAGCAGTTCCTCCCCCATTCAGCCCCCTTTTAGCCTATATAACCCCCTATATCTATATATATATGTATATATATAGATATGTATATATGTATATATATGGATAGATATGTATGAGAGGAGGAAATGATAAGAAGTAGGAGAAGAAGTTTAGAAGAAGTAGGAGAAGAAGTTAAGAAGAATAAGAAGAATGAGAGAATAGGAAAATTAGAAGAGTTAGAAGAGGAAATAGGAAAAAGAAGGAAAAAGAATTAGAAGGAGTTGGGAAGAGGAAATTGGAAGGAAAGAATGAGAGGAAGGAATTAGAAGAAGGAGAATTAGTTAGAAGAAGAAGAACTAGAAGAATAGGATTTAGAGGAGTTTGAGTTAAGGGGTGAAATCGAGCTCCGAGTATCGGAACGCGACGAAACTTGGCGTAGGCCTAGAATACGTGAATTAGATTTTGCGGGTAGGCCCCCGAGTTGAAATTGGGGTCGTAGGGCGCCGGTATCGCGCCGTACCATTACGTATCTTGAAATATTCAAGATATCGCCAATGGGCCGTATCATGGACTAGACGTCCACTTTACCTAGGTATTTTGGTAGGTAACGTATGTATAGGTTAGTATCTTACTACCCTAGGGAGATCGGGTCAAAATATCAAGCATAGGTTGGCTAACTTGATTATTGCCTAAGTTAGAATTTTACCCTTTTTAAGGGTAAAATAGGATATTGGCCTAAGGCCAAGATTTGAGTTTCCAAGTCCAAGATGGACTTGGATATAGGTTGTAGAGGTTGGTAATGATTAGACATAGTCGCCTAGACCTAGTCTTGACCCCGGTTGACCACGGTTGACTTTTTAGACCAAAAGTCAACTATGGGTCAACACTTTACCCAATTTAGTCCCAAATTCTATTAAACTTGGACAGTTGACCAAAAGTCAACTATTAGTCACCAATGACCTAGAGTTGACCTAGAGTTGACCAGAGTTGACCCGTTGACCAAAAGTCAACGGTAAGCTAATTTTCGACCTAGTTTGATTCGGATTGACTTCTAATGTTCTCCCATGACCAAGATTGACCCGACTAGGCATGTCTTGACCTAGAATGACTTGATAGGATTTAATTTGATTTAACTTTACTTTCTAAACATAGTATTGATACGTCTTGTTCTCTATAGGTCCTCGAGACACTGCAGTTGATCCGGTCGACATATTTTATCATCTTACAGGCGAGTACATTCTCTGATACTTATTCCCAATTTATGATAACTGTTATGATTCATGTACTTAGTGTTGATATGCTTATTCCTGACACATGGTTCTCACGGATTGGTATTCCTGGATCCCGACGAGAGATGTTTCTCCTTCTTAGGTTGGGATGTATTGTACAAGCTCCATTGTAGCTCTTGCTCAATATATGGTCACTGATTCTAGAGAAGGTTAGCTACCTTTGTAGTGTCCCGCTCCTAGCAGTTCACTATGTAAGGCTTGTGGCTTGGCTAACTCGGTCGGAACCGAGTATTAGGGAAACTTACCGTCGGCATCGAATCGATCACGGACAAGTGCATAAGAACCTTTCCAATTGATGGATCGGTTTCTCTTGAAATGCGTCCAAAAGTTTTCTCTGGATGTTTTGCTGCTGGTTTTGCTGCTTGGTTTTGATGGATGCTTTTCTGAATGATTTTCGATGATTTGATTCTTGTCCATTTTTATCGATTTGCATAGCATTCATTCTTGAGAATTCTGAGAGAAGAGAACACAACGAGACGGATTATTAATCAATCTTTTGGTGCCAATGCAGACTGACGCGTGACGGAAGGCTAAGCGTGCAAGTGTTCCTCTCTCTCTCGACGATTCTCTAATTTGGTGAGTGTAGATCTCTGTGGTGGTATTGTCCCTCTCGCTATTCCTTCATGCCAACTAAATAATTGTCTTGCAACATCCGTTGATCGATACCAAGATGCTAATGCCACAAGTAAATACCACTAAGATGCTAGAGATAGAACATTGAAATGAATTGATTACACTGCAATGAACAGAACATGGAAATGATTGAATTGATGCCTAGAATGATGGTTATGAAATGCTAAGAATGATCATGTTGCCTATTACTTCAAATATTCTATGCACACTGTGTATATCGAGTCGGACACACATTCGCCTGACCATGGACAACTTGTATACAAGGATTGAGCAATAATTTCCTCGAACGGTACAGGGGCGCCTGTACCGATTCGGCCTAGGAGGAAATAATGAAGTGCTTTGGGGAACATGAGTAATGCGAGGCATCATAGAGGCTAGCTCCCTACTGTGCTGTCATCTCATTATCTTGAAGTCCCAAATGCAAATGAATGAATGAAAAGAGTCCATATGGTTTAACAACACCAGTGGTCACATTGTGGGAATGTATGCTAATCAATGTCTTATACAGGGGCGGTAAGTATATTATTATTATCCTGTATCTTATGCAGGAAAGCTGGATTCGGCCAATGGTAAAGTAAACATGGTTTATCGAACTACCATGTCATTTGAATTGTGATTTACTCTAAATGTTGCCTGTCCCTTATAAATTCATATCTTTAAAATGCTTGTCATTAATAAAATGTTGGTTTAGCTGAGTGGGCCAACGGGGCTCACCAGCGCATTGTTATAATGTGCTGACCCCTCCTCCACAGGTACTGGAGAAGGCTCGGGCGCACATCGCAATTAAAGCTTTCTGAACTGCTGTTTCCTTTCAAGTTATTTTTTCCTAAAGACGCACAAAGTATTGCGGAGATTTCAAAGATAGCTGTTTATACTTCAAGTATTAAAGGGGCATGATGTATGGAATGGGAAATTATTTCATGGCAGCCTACCAGTTGTACTTCTTTTCATGAATCAATGTAGCCGAAATGGCATTTCAAATATTATCGAGAAAAGTTGTATTCTGACTACAATTATGAATAAAATGAGTATTTCTTCTTCCTATATTGTGTCTCAATGTTTTCGCAACTGTGGCTTACTTCAAATGTTTTAAAATGATATAAATGTGCAATGTTCTAGCCTTGTACAAGTGCAACTCCAGACTTGTACGGCATCACGCCTTAGCGAGGACGATCGATTCGGCGTGAATCGAAGCAAAGCGAGCGATTCCCCGAATCGGGGCGTGACAACCTTCTCATTAGAATCCCGTGCAGTGACGTGTCCTGTTTGGATCTATTCTACCAGTTGGGGTAGGGGGAGTAGTAGCGTATGCCTGTGATCAGATCCATCCCGTATTCCCGAACAGTGTGAGTCATATACCGTACATATGACTTGCCAGGCCAGTTCTTGACAGGTACCCAAGCCGATCACAAGCTGAAACTACTACTCACACACATTGGACATATGGCTTACCTTGACTTGTGTACATACCATGATCCCGTTCTATTTTCTTGTTCTAGCTCTAGCTCTACAGCTTACCATGCCATGATACATACATGTACACTCCATGATTTATTGTATATGCTCTATTTACAGTCTTATAGCTTTTATTCTATCTTGAGATCTGTTATGAGATATATGTACTCGTTCCATCATGACTGGATTGTTGACAAAATATTACAGATGCTGATGAGGGAGATTGCAGTACCTACTACGGTCCGGATGACGTAGTGGGCCTAGACTTGGTCCCGCAGGGCTTAGCTCCGCCTGACGAGACTTTACCTATTGCTTAGTTAGAGTAGGTCTTTTGTACTGGACTTGTCTCCAGTTACTTTTGAGACTGTATTACATTTGGACTGTATTAGAGACTGGACTTGTATATTGTTGTGTTGGACTTGACAGGTTATATCTATCATCTTGTTGTCTTTATCTTTCAGTCTTTACTTTATCATCTTAGAGTTGTGATTGAGCACTCATATATATTCATTGCTTGTCCTTCGTTCGGAGTTGACCATATTCTCGACAGGTTTTGTTATATATATAAACTGTTGTCAGACTAGAAAATCTACAGCGTTCCACGCCGTTTTTCCGGTGAGGGCTGGGCGTTGTCGCGTCACGTGCCCTTTTAGCGGGTGCGGGTCGTGACAAATGGATATTTAAATCATCTATAGGGTTAAGTCACAACTGGGCCTGTCACAACCCGATCCCAAATTAATGGGTCGAACCGGACCATGCCCAGCCTGCACCGTGGTGAGACGGCGGCAGTAAGCTGTTCCATTGCAGGTATTCACAACAACACAAGTACATTTGCCACAACTGTTCTATTCGGAATTAAAACTTTATTTGATAAAATATTCAGAAATACAACTGGAAATGAAATGCTGAAATAAACTACAAACTCCAAGAAAAGAAAAACTATCTAAGCATCTGGTTCTGTAGTCCCAGGATCAGCGTCCTCCAGAGACGGCTCTGGTACCGTCGCAGGGTAGAGAACCGGGTCATAATAGCCATTATAGAATAGCTCGTCATCCTCAGTGTTACCTAAAATGTTGTCTCCAGTCAGGAGGGAGCAAAGTACAATTCATGCTAATTAAACAGTTAAATAAGAAATAGAATCATGCAGTTTTAAACAGTTTTAAAACATGTTTGTTACAGTAGAAAACAGTGATTTGAATAGGTAATGACATATGACCGGCTTGGGTTTGTTACAGTAATGGATAAGGGATTTTGTTACAGTATGGTCATAATCATTACGCTATTCCCCAATCCCCCGCTATTCCCCAGTCCCCAGTAGTTACAGTAGTTACAGTACAGTACTCTCGGTGAGAGTTTCGTGTTTGAGACGTGGTTTAGATATGCAGTAAAACGATTAAATAAATAACTGTAAACTAACACAAACTATACTTGCCTTGTATTAAGTTTGACTGGAAAGACAGGTTGACACCGAAGAGGAACGTCAGGTACGACTTCGAGTTCCTACAGTTGAGAACTCGATTTAGAATCCTGAATAACCAGACTAAGTGTGCTAGTTGCAATCTCTAGTAGTCATGTCCTAGTCAGGTTTTATGTTGTATTAATCTACAGCTAACGGTTACGTTGCAAGTACGTGCGTTGATTAAGCCGGTTAATTGGATTATTTGGAAATACACGAGAATCAATTACAATTTGGAAAACTTTGTGTTTTGTAATATATTTATAAAAATATAATTTCTTTTAGTGATAAACCGTGAACTAGTTATTTAATAATATTCTATTCATTTTGATTAAATTCGTAACTAATCAGTAATTCGCGCTCTAATTTACGATTACGCGACTAATCAAAACCACCCAAATCACATCCACCAGAAAAGAAAAATAAAATAAAACTATGCTACACAAAATATTGGCATAGCTAATGGTCCTAGGATGGGCTTATGTCCGGTACAAATTTCCTTTTACATTAAATAAGAGAAAATGACTGAAATTAAATAATTAAAGTGCAGAATTTGAATGACTATAATAATTAGCCTAAAAATAAAATAATTAAAAATAAAACTGAGAGTCTCAGACTCGGTCCATTCCTCAAAGTTCGGCTTATGCCTCAACGTCCGGTCGGACCGGTGCGTTTGCATTTCGCCGGGGCCCACAGACCGGTACGGTCGTCGCCCAAAAAATCAGTTTTAAAATTCATTTTCGAAAGCCAGTTTTGAAATTAATAAAAATATAGTTTTGTAAAAATTTGGGCAGCACTTCCTCTATTTCGGGACAAACCCAAAACTGGGAAATGCGCCACGGAAAACCTGCAAATATTTCCAACCCAAAATAATCCACAGAATATAGACCAAAAATAATCCCAAGCCACAGAAATAATTCCAATCCACCGAATTTCCCGAAAAGTCCGGGAATCCCATAATCCAACCAATTCACACCAAACCAGCAGGTAAAACACAGGAAATTAATCTAACGCAGCTAAACGAAAAATATAACGCAGCTATCTGGATTTCCCGAAGGAAATCCGGGGACCGATTTCATCATCGACTAAGACAGGGGACGAACTACTGTGATTACCAAGAAATTACCAAATTCCGTTGGCGGGGAGCCGCGGGAAAATCTTGGGAAAAACCCGAAACGAAGTTCGGCAGCAGGTCGTAGATCCCGGACAGCAACGCCTCGCGACAACAGGGTCGCCCACGCACAGAAGAGGCGCGGAAGAGTCTCGCAGCGGCGGGGAGGTGCTGGACCTTGCCGGAAGGGCGCGGCCACGGGGATGGGCGCGCGGACAGCGGCGGCTAGGGCACGGCCACCGGAGATGGGGCCGGTCGGCTCGGCGCAGGGGCTCGGGGAGTCGCGCTGGACAGCGGCTGCGGGAAGGGCTCCGCCAGGAAAGGGGGACGGCCGCGGGGAGTCCGCGGAGGCGGATCTGGCCGGAGGGGTCGTGCCTCGCCGGAAGTGAAAGGCGGACGGCGGCGCGGAGGCGCTGACGGCGGTGAACGCCGGGAGGAGCGCGGGGAAGGTGGCGCGCTCGCGGGGAGGTCGTGCGGAGGCGGCTCGCGCTGGACAGCGCAGCTGGGAGGTGCGCGGACGCGCGGTCGGTGGGAGTCGCGGAGGAGGAGCTCCGCCGGGGGTCGCTGACGGCGGGGAGAGGCCGCGGATGAGCGCGGGGTCCGCCGGGAGGAGCGCTCGGCGAGGGCGGGGCTTGGGCTGGACGGCGCACTCACGGGGAAGAGCGCGGAGAGGGAGAGAGAGAGAGTCGGATTAGGGCCTGGGGTTTCGGAGAGGGGAGCTCTTCCAAAACTCAGAGAGGAACCCGAAAGTAAAGGAGAGAGAGATTTGTTGATTGAGAGAGTTCTGTTTGCAGAGAGTGTGGTGAGAGAGGTTTTCTCCACAGAATGGTTCTGTTGTTGAGAACGTGGGGAGGATTTGTGAGTAAAAGAGGGAGTGGGTTGTTACAAAAGAGTGGTGAAGCAAAAGAGTTGGGGTAATTGTTTACCAATTCTCACGTGAAAGAAACGCTGGTCCTTCGGGACCAGCCTGACCACTAATATATATATATATGTATTTTTTTTATACTAATAATAAGGACCAGATCCAAAATCATATTTGAGAAAGGAATTAGAAAGAAAGGCTCGGGCCTGGGTCTGGGCTCGGACTCGGGTCTGGGTCCACAATCAAAAATCCATGTTTGTTATAATTTTGAAATTCTTTCCATCCAAAAATAAATAAATAATAATATTTAATAATAATAATAATTTGAAAATGTTTTATTTCCAATACGAAAATTCTATTAAAAATAATCTACGAAAACTGGGTTTCACAATCTTCCCTCCTTAGAAAATTTCGTCCTCGAAATTAAAGTAAGGTAGGAAAGACAAACATGTACGGGTACTGCGCCCGTAACTCAGGTCCAACCACAAGAATTTCCAAGGCAGTCATGGATGAGACGGTTTAGGGACAAGTTTCATTTATGGTGACATCCATGCAGAAAGAAAACAAAAGCGAACCAAAGTACACGAGGTTGATCAGACCCTCATGCACCGGTCCTGATTAGACAATATATTAGTGGGTGCACCCAATAAGATATCGTCATGATCAAGCTTGATAAAGAGATAGCTTGCAAAACTAGGCTAACTTCGTCAGCATCAGTCAAGTTTAGAACGAAAAGATGAGAAAATAAGTGATGGCTCGAATTCTGATCTTCTTCTTACCTCTGACTAGGCTTGCAACTGATTTCTCTGGCACTGAAAGGTTAAGTCCAAACTTGAGCTCTGAATTATCCAAATTATGACTCGGATCCGAAATGTAGCATCTGAGCTGTGACGTAGAAGACGTTGCACACTCTCAAGATTAGCTGGTAGAGCTAACTGGTACGCTACTTCCAACATGTCTTAAACTTCAAATGGCCTGATGTATCTGGCCTCAACTTCCGGGTCCGTCAAAACTGATTGTTCCTCTGGTAGGGAAAACTTCACCAAATGCAATTTGGTCTTCCCAAGACCTACCAAATTCCGAGACGCAACATCTCAAACGTCTTCAAGCGTCTGGATTGACCTATCTGATTGCTTGTCCCGCGGTACTCCATGAATCCGGTAGATGTGCTTCCCGTACAATGCTGCCCACTTCTTAGTGGATAAACCAACTTGAAGGAAATTAAAGTGTGCTGACTTAGTCAGTCGGTTTATTATAATCCAATTGGTGCCCTTCCCTCCTTAGGAACAAGGCAATCCTTGCTCAAAGTTCATTGTTATATGCTCCTACTTCCATTCTGAATTGTCCAGCGGCTCCAACAAACTTGTTGTCCTCTTGCTAAATTCCTCATGTTGACAAATTCACATCTAATTCTCATACCTGGAATTGTCCTTCTTTATTCCATAACACCAATTAATGGAGGCATATCCGTTACATCTTATTATCTCTTGAATTTATGGAGTATTGCGACCGGTGCATTTCTTTCATCAACTCGTTCCTCCGTTTGTCAGCCGATACGCAAGGTCTCGCACCATTCTTCAGAGTTCCAATGCTGATTAATTTAGAAACCCTCAAGTGTTCCAGCCAACACTTGATCTCTGAGCCTGCAAAGTGCTTTATTTTGTAAATACGTTCTCTTGACTTTTATTCCTCAGCCTCGAACTTCATCAATACTGAATCATCATCCAGCTCCGTCCTTCTATCTCCAGGTAGTATAACCTCCAGTCCAAACTTCTCGATGTCTTCTAGCAGGTGCTAGTCCTTGGTTAAGAACTTCGCCATCAGTATCGACCAAGTGCATCAGCGACCACATTAGCCTTACCTGAAAGGTACTGCAGGTTGATGTCGTAATCCTTCCTCTGCTTCAGCCATCTTCTTAGTCTAACATTCAGCCCTTTCTGAGTGAAGACCTATTTCAGACTCTTGTAGTCCGTATGTATTTCACTCCCTTTCCATAAAAATCATGCTTCCAAAGCTTCAAAGTAAAGATAATTGCAGCAATTCAAATTAGGTGTGGGATGATTCTTCTCATGAGTCTGTAGTTGCCTACATGTGTAAGCGATACTTTCCCATGTTGTTGAAGAACGCAACCCAGTCTATTTCCAGAGGCATTACTGTAAATTGAGAACCCACCGGTTCCTGCGGGTAGCGCAAGGATTGGTGTAGCGGTAAGTCTCTTCTTCAGCTCCTCAATGCCACCTGACAAACTTTCGTTCAGATGAACTCTTCATTCTTCCAAGTGAGCTTCGCCATTGGCTCAGCAATCTTGACGAAATCCTTCACGAACTTCTGATAGTAGCCGGCCAAGTTCAAGAATCTTCCGAATTGAACTTGGGGTATACCACTCTTCAACAACAGCTATCTTCCATCGAAATTTCTTCTCTTGACCAAATGGCAAAAAGTCCACCTTGTCAAAAATCCACGTTCAGATAACTTACCATAGAATTTCTTTTTCCTCAAAGTTTCCAAAACTTCCTCAGGTGTTCTTCATGCTCTTCTTCAGTCTTCAAATATATCTGGATGTTATCTATGGAGGAGATAAACCGATTCAAATACTCATGAAAATCTCTGTTCATGAGATTCATGAACACAGCAGAAGCATTTGCCAGTCTAACATCCTGACCACCGAAAACTACCCATACTTGGTGTTTTGAACGCCGTATTGGAAATGTCCTCTTTCCTGACTTTGATTTGATGGTAATCAAATCTTAAGTCAAACTTCGAAACATCCTATCTCCATACAACCAGATCAAACAGTTCCATCCTTCTGGGCACAAGCAAGATAGGTAGTCCCTAAGGTAAAATTCCATTCTGCATAAATCCTAGAACCTTCATTGATCTGGTCCTTCATCTTCTTGGCCACCTTTGGGTTGACTCTGTAACATCCTTTAGAATTTAGGGAAAGAGCCGGGGACTAGATCAGGGTGAATCCTATGTCTAGATTTGGGATAATCCAGGGAGACTATCAGGGAAAACATCTGCCATAAGGGTGTAACTAAAAACTTCTATTCATGTGGAGAGTTACAGCAAAAGCTCTTATGTTTGATCTAAGGACATCCTGTTACAACTTCCAAAAGATGATGCTATTCAGCGGTTCTAGGTACTATTCTTCATGGTTCTGGCTCTTGAATGAGCAGTCTCCAACTGCTTCCTTTTCTATGAACCTCAAGTATGCATCATGCCTTATTATAAGGGCAGGGTCTGCTGGTTAGAGAGAGAGTCCTTAGATTGTGGCCTAACAGGTGTTGCTGGTTATGAGCTCTGGTTTGATAAACATATAAGGGCATTCCTTTACCCGATGTTCAGCAGATCCACATGCCAAACATTGTCCCAATCTCTTGCGGCAACTAACGGCCTGATGACCAGGCCTCTTGCATTAGTTACAAGCCCATAGCTTCTTACGACAAGGCTGCCGGAAAGTAGAATACTCGATGGGACCCAATCATCTTCTAGATTTAAGGGTATCCTTCCTAGGACAAAAGTTCTGCTCTAACTGGTTGGGGATAACTAAGGCTACATCATGACGTTCTTCATGTCTTCTCTCGTGATATTCTTCTGTTCCTGCTGGGCTTCATCTTGAGCTTTCTGGAACTCCAGGATTTCTCGAAATAAAACAACCATTTGGAAGATGATTGCTAGTACTGGTGGAGCAACAAAATGAATAATCCACCAGGGAAATGCAACTCAATTGGAGATGAGGTAGGAGTCGCCAGTGTAGGAAAAACTTCACTGGGTGCACTAAGGGGACGGTCAAACAGCCGCGAGGAAAAGGACCCTGGGCTTGGGGTATGATCCGGAGATAACACCTCATTGCCAGCAGGATTTGGTCAATGGTCATTCTCTGGAAGGTTTAGGACGCACTCATAAGCAAGGTAGCCTACCAGTCTATAATCAAGCAAAAATATTTATTTATATATGAATCGGACCTATGTCGTGACAAATTGATGTTCTAGTGTTCTAATTGCTTCTAGATAGGTTTTCCTAAGTTGTTGTTGTTGTAGACCTGCATGGGCCACCACTGAAAACATGTCACAACCCGATCCCAAATTAATGGGTCGAACCGGACCATGCCCAGCCTGTACCGTGGTGAGACGGCGGCAGTAAGCTGTTCCATTGCAGGTATTCACAACAACACAAGTACATTTGCCACAACTGTTCTATTCGGAATTAAAACTTTATTTGATAAAATATTCAGAAATACAACTGGAAATGAAATGCTGAAATAAACTACAAACTCCAAGAAAAGAAAAACTATCTAAGCATCTGGTTCTGTAGTCCCAGGATCAGCGTCCTCCAGAGACGGCTCTGGTACCGTCGCAGGGTAGAGAACCGGGTCATAATAGCCATTATAGAATAGCTCGTCATCCTCAGTGTTACCTAAAATGTTGTCTCCAGTCAGGAGGGAGCAAAGTACAATTCATGCTAATTAAACAGTTAAATAAGAAATAGAATCATGCAGTTCTAAACAGTTTTAAAACATGTTTGTTACAGTAGAAAACAGTGATTTGAATAGGTAATGACATATGACCGGCTTGGGTTTGTTACAGTAATGGATAAGGGATTTTGTTACAGTATGGTCATAATCATTACGCTATTCCCCAATCCCCCGCTATTCCCCAGTCCCCAGTAGTTACAGTAGTTACAGTACAGTACTCTCGGTGAGAGTTTCGTGTTTGAGACGTGGTTTAGACATGCAGTAAAACGATTAAATAAATAACTGTAAACTAACACAAACTATACTTGCCTTGTATTAAGTTTGACTGGAAAGACAGGTTGACACCGAAGAGGAACGTCAGGTACGACTTCGAGTTCCTACAGTTGAGAACTCGATTTAGAATCCTGAATAACCAGACTAAGTGTGCTAGTTGCAATCTCTAGTAGTCATGTCCTAGTCAGATTTTATGTTGTATTAATCTACAGCTAACGGTTACGTTGCAAGTACGTGCGTTGATTAAGCCGGTTAATTGGATTATTTGGAAATACACGAGAATCAATTACAATTTGGAAAACTTTGTGTTTTGTAATATATTTATAAAAATATAATTTCTTTTAGTGATAAACCGTGAACTAGTTATTTAATAATATTCTATTCATTTTGATTAAATTCGTAACTAATCAGTAATTCGCGCTCTAATTTACGATTACGCGACTAATCAAAACCACCCAAATCACATCCACCAGAAAAGAAAAATAAAATAAAACTATGCTACACAAAACATTGGCACAGCTAATGGTCCTAGGATGGGCTTATGTCCGGTACAAATTTCCATTTACATTAAATAAGAGAAAATGACTGAAATTAAATAATTAAAGTGCAGAATTTGAATGACTATAATAATTAGCCTAAAAATAAAATAATTAAAAATAAAACTGAGAGTCTCAGACTCGGTCCATTCCTCAAAGTTCGGCTTATGCCTCAACGTCCGGTCGGACCGGTGCGTTTGCATTTCGCCGGGGCCCACAGACCGGTACGGTCGTCGCCCGAAAAATCAGTTTTAAAATTCATTTTCGAAAGCCAGTTTTGAAATTAATAAAAATATAGTTTTGTAAAAATTTGGGCAGCACTTCCTCTATTTCGGGACAAACCCAAAACTGGGAAATGCGCCACGGAAAACCTGCAAATATTTCCAACCCAAAATAATCCACAGAATATAGACCAAAAATAATCCCAAGCCACAGAAATAATTCCAATCCACCGAATTTCCCGAAAAGTCCGGGAATCCCATAATCCAACCAATTCACACCAAACCAGCAGGTAAAACACAGGAAATTAATCTAACGCAGCTAAACGAAAAATATAACGCAGCTATCTGGATTTCCCGAAGGAAATCCGGGGACCGATTTCATCATCGACTAAGACAGGGGACGAACTACTGTGATTACCAAGAAATTACCAAATTCCGTTGGCGGGGAGCCGCGGGAAAATCTTGGGAAAAACCCGAAACAAAGTTCGGCAGCAGGTCGTAGATCCCGGACAGCAACGCCTCGCGACAACAGGGTCGCCCACGCACAGAAGAGGCGCGGAAGAGTCTCGCAGCGGCGGGGAGGTGCTGGACCTTGCCGGAAGGGCGCGGCCACGGGGATGGGCGCGCGGACAGCGGCGGCTAGGGCACGGCCACCGGAGATGGGGCCGGTCGGCTCGGCGCAGGGGCTCGGGGAGTCGCGCTGGACAGCGGCTGCGGGAAGGGCTCCGCCAGGAAAGGGGGACGGCCGCGGGGAGTCCGCGGAGGCGGATCTGGCCGGAGGGGTCGTGCCTCGCCGGAAGTGAAAGGCGGACGGCGGCGCGGAGGCGCTGACGGCGGGGAACGCCGGGAGGAGCGCGGGGAAGGTGGCGCGCTCGCGGGGAGGTCGTGCGGAGGCGGCTCGCGCTGGACAGCGCAGCTGGGAGGTGCGCGGACGCGCGGTCGGTGGGAGTCGCGGAGGAGGAGCTCCGCCGGGGGTCGCTGACGGCGGGGAGAGGCCGCGGATGAGCGCGGGGTCCGCCGGGAGGAGCGCTCGGCGAGGGCGGGGCTTGGGCTGGACGGCGCGCTCACGGGGAAGAGCGCGGAGAGAGAGAGAGAGAGAGAGTCGGATTAGGGCCTGGGGTTTCGGAGAGGGGAGCTCTTCCAAAACTCAGAGAGGAACCCGAAAGTAAAGGAGAGAGAGATTTGTTGATTGAGAGAGTTCTGTTTGCAGAGAGTGTGGTGAGAGAGGTTTTCTCCACAGAATGGTTCTGTTGTTGAGAACGTGGGGAGGATTTGTGAGTAAAAGAGGGAGTGGGTTGTTACAAAAGAGTGGTGAAGCAAAAGAGTTGGGGTAATTGTTTACCAATTCTCACGTGAAAGAAACGCTGGTCCTTCGGGACCAGCCTGACCACTAATATATATATATATGTATTTTTTTTATACTAATAATAAGGACCAGATCCAAAATCATATTTGAGAAAGGAATTAGAAAGAAAGGCTCGGGCCTGGGTCTGGGCTCGGACTCGGGTCTGGGTCCACAATCAAAAATCCATGTTTGTTATAATTTTGAAATTCTTTCCATCCAAAAATAAATAAATAATAATATTTAATAATAATAATAATTTGAAAATGTTTTATTTCCAATACGAAAATTCTATTAAAAATAATCTACGAAAACTGGGTTTCACAGGGCCTGGTTTTTCTAGTTAGGACACACTTATGGCTGGGTCTCCCTTGGCATGGCTAATACACTAGTCAAGGCACGCCGCTGCACTACCCGTGCCATGACTTCTAGTCGTCTGGTACTTCAAAACTCAACTATGGCTAAAGTTATCTACCGTAATAATTAACAAAATAATTGTTTATAAAAATCTTAAAATTACTATTTAAAAATAATAATACAAAAAAATATTTTCAAAAATTTTCGGGAAGGGGAGCTACAAATCTACCCACCTTAAAAAATAATTTCGTCCTCAAAATTCCAATTTATGACTATTCCTTAAAAATCAAAGTCTACTATTACCTTAATCTCCTCAATTTAATTTCTCCAAAAAATATTTCATGGCCTACTCTAGTCATTTTATAACTCCGAATAATTAAGGACTTCTACCCACCTTTGGTCACACTACTCCTCAAACACGGTCACTAAAATCATATAACCTTCTATCTAGTGGCTAATAATCCTACCAAAAATAACAAGGACATATGGCATCTATAATCTCTCATATCTATAAACAACCAATATTCAATAGTCAAGCAATATATACTATAATTTAAGAATTTCTGATAAATTCTAGACAGCACGATCGTTCGTCGCTTCGAAATAGAAGGGACGAGAATCAATGGTACGGAAAGCAAGGAAGTATAATCGATAGCAAATATGGGGTTTTCAAGGACGTACAGAATTTTTAGAAGAATTTTTAAAGCAGACTGGATTAAGATTTCTAAGGTTTAGTCATTGTCGCAGGCTCGTACCAGTACAGTTACGTAACCGATACGATATGCTCTGACCTGCATGGGCCACCAAAAAAACTTGTCACGACCCGCACCCGCTTTTCGGATGCGAGAGTGTGAGCAAGCCAGCTACACATCAAGCGGACTCCAGCCCGACTTGAATACGTAAACGCTGTCAAGGCTTTGGTATACTGCCAAATTATGGCAAACAAATCTATATCTCAATCCACAATAAGAATAATAATCAAGAATGAACAAGTATGGGTCATGGTCTGCAGCCCACTAGCATATATATCCGATAAGACTCTAATAAAGTAATAAGAGTCCAAACTGAATCAGGAAGCAGGATATCTCATGATAAGGTATGAAAGCACGAGCTGATAATAAATGCAATACGATACCTGAATCCCGCAAGTGTACCATCCCATCCGTCATCCAGAACTAATAGTTATCTCCATGCACTCACTAAACCTGAAGAAATCATCAGGTCCTCAGGGGATATAGCAAGATACATAAAAATATGCCTATCTAGCAGTTTATCATGCAATAAAGAAAATACAGGAAATAAACGAAAAAAGACCAATCAGTACGAAAACACGACTATACACGACTGGAAGAACCACTACGCCTAAACGAACTGCTGGAGAAGAACAAGAGAACTCGATATCACGATGTCAATGGATAACCAAATCGAATACTCAAACCCTCGCCCCTAGTGTGGACTCGCAGGTTTGAACAACTACTAGCCCTCGTCCCTAGTGTGGACTCGCAGGCTAGCATCACCCTCGTCCCTGGTGTGGACTCACAGGTGTGAACCATATACTACTAACCCTCGTCCCTGGTGTGGACTCACAGGCTAGCATCACCCTCGTCCCTAATGTGGACTCGCAGGTGTGGACAGATAACTACTAACCCTCACCCCTAATGTGGACTCGCAGGCTAGCTTAACTAGTAACCCTCGTCCCTGATGTGGACTCGCAGGTTAGCTTAACTACTAACCCTCGCCCCTGATGTGGACTCGCAGGTTAGCTTAACTACTAACCCTCGTCCCTAATATGGACTCGCAGGTTAGCTTCAAGATTTCAAGACAAGAAGGTAAAGCAGTTTCGTTATGACTTATTCATCCTATGAAACGATGTGACTCAGTCCAAGTACAAGTGATGACACGACACAACCCAATCACGATACACGAGAAAACCAATCCAAGGTGAACTACAGAATTAACTATGAACAAGAACTATATATACGTATATCCGATATGAACTTACAAAGCCAATTATAAACAAGACTATATATACTAGCAGGCATGATATACAAATCACATATAATAATCAACTAGTAAAACTGTATAATAATATAAATATGCATGTAAATAAACTGTAGAGGGAGGCAAGGTATCTTGCCTGGAGGTTGCACGCAGATCCAACAAAATACAGTCAACTGTCAAGCCATGAAGTCCAAGTCCTCACAACTGTCTCCAAAAGCTGTAACAGACATTGCCAACAGTCTCAGAATAGTCAAATTAGCTAGGATTGCCTGTTCTTAAGTCCAATTCTGGATACAGGGGTAAAACGGTAATTTCGGGCAAAAACGGTGTCCGCCGTTGGACCCGCTTTGCACCAAAAAGCGTGCCAGAGTCAATGGTCTCTAAAGTCGTCAAACTATATGTCGACGGATCCGTTTTGATGATACGAACCCAACGGTATGTCCAATTGTGGATTCTGATGGGCCGTGCACAAAATCGCCCGTTGAGTCGGACCGTGGGGCCTGCTAAACGGCGATTCAATCAACGGTCTCAGAATCAGACCAAACTTGGCATACAGGACCAAAAAAATGATACGGTCTTGTTGGCGTAAGTTTTGTCTCGATCTGACGAGCGTGCACAAAGTAATTGAGAAGTTTGCACAGAGGCCGATACGGCAAATTTCGACGGATACGCATCAAATTCGTCGCGCACACGCGACCAATTTGAATTCCGTCAAAGCCCACACGACCATGAAGCCGTTACGCACCTTTCGATGCTTTCGGTTCGCGACCACGTCGCCCGATTTGGCGGGACGCACGTCGTATCGAAGGGTTTTTTCAAATTTTTAAAACTATTTTCCCTAGGTTTTTTTTTTTCTGATTTGTAGGTAATATATCTACTATTCTAATACAACATAAAATAAACAATTTATTGGGAATTCTAGATGGTCAGTTCATCTATGGATACCAGTAATCGATTCCCAGATCGATCGATTGTGCAAGGACTTACGAGTCTTTAAACATGTGTTCATGGCTGCCCGATTCTCTGTTTTTCAAACAGAAAAATCTCTGACTTTGAGTCAATTTCTTTTCGAACTTAGATCGGTTCGATACGAACTAAATAGATGGGTTCCTAGATGGCTATATAGGCTCTCCAAAACAATTTATGGCTTTGAAAACCATCGAGCGAATAGGAAGAAAATGGCGTTTGAAGTAGCGTACCTCGCTGTGTTCTTATCGGAGTACTGCTCTGCTTCGCTTGCTGCTCCGGCGGCTCTAGCCGGAGTCCGACGGCTGTGCCACGGCGGGGAGACTCGCCTGGGTGGCAGGGAGGTCGTGGGGTGTCGGCGTGTGGAGGTGGTTAGGGTTTTTTCGAGATACTCCTTTCTCTCTCTCGATCTATATAACTGCATATATCGATCCCCTGCTCTCGGTTTTAACAGTGGGAGAAAACGAATACAAAGGCTCGGTTTGCATTTGGGTTCACCAGCCTAGCCTGGTCTGCTCGTTCACAGTGGACTGGGCTGGCCTATGGGCTGTTGTGGGGGTCTAAACATATGAATATAATATATATATACGTATTTGTACATCTATATATATATATATATATAAAATATATATATATATATATATATATATATATATATATATATATATATATATATATATATATATATATATATATATATATATCCATCAATACAATGAAGTAAAAATATTCCTATGTATATATGCACATATTTATTTTATATTTAATCCTAATTCCAAACGATATTATTATAATTATATTAACAATATTAATAATAGTAACAATTATAACAAATCATGGAATCCAAAAATAGGTACCTATACAAATATGGGTTTGGCCTAAATATTCTAAAAATACACAAGGGTAGTTAAGAAAAATTATTTAAAATACTATTAGATATCTTTTGAGTATCAAATAATTATATATATATATATATATATATATATATATATATATATATATATATATATATATATATATATATATATATATACAGAATAACAGTAATAATATTATTAATAATTACTTACACAATATATGTAGTAGAGCATTTAAGAAAAATAAGTATACACAAAATATATCGACACTAACATCTTGGTCACACTTCATGCCTACACAGACTTGGGCTTGGTTCGGGTCCAATCTGGTTGTTTGGCACGATTGGATCTTCTAAAATTTAATAATCTAATTAATAGATATTTAAATCATCTATAGGGTTAAGTCGCAACTGGGCCTGGTTTTTCTAGTTAGGACACACTTATGGCTGGGTCTCCCTTGACATGGCTAATACACTAGTCAAGGCACGCCGCTGCACTACCCGTGCCATAACTTCTAGTCGTCTGGTACTTCAAAACTCAACTATGGCTAAAGTTATCTACCGTAATAATTAACAAAATAATTGTTTATAAAAATCTAAAAATTACTATTTAAAAATAATAATACAAAAAAATATTTTCAAAAATTTTCGGGAAGGGGAGCTACACTTGTCGAAGGACATAGTCATGTTCGTCGTGGGTCACTTCAAAACTTTGCAATAAGGATCCTCCAAGTCTTCATGGTAGGGCTTCAGACAACTCGCATAGAAGATAGGATGAATCTTGAGCTTGGCGGGGAGCTCGAGCTTGTAGCCACCTTGCGTACTTTCTTGAGGACGGGAAAGGGGCCTTCATACTTTTGGATCAGTCCCTTGTGCACCTTGCGGAACACCTTAAACTGTTGCGGTTGACGCTTGATCATCACCAATTCCCCTTCCTTGTACTCAACCGGCCTTTGCTTCGCATTAACCCATTTATTCATCTTCCACGTGACCTTCTCTAGAAATACTGTGGCAATGTCCGCCTTCAGCTTGAAGTTGGAGGCAAACTGGTTTGTTGTGGGGCTTCTATTCGAGGACCTCGTACTCAGCGTGTGCGGGGCGAGTGATTGACGACCCATTACCAACTCGAACGGGCTGTTATGGGATGACTCATTCCTCTAAAAATTGTAGTAGAACTTACCGATATCCAAGTTTTGCACTCAATACTGTCACAACCCGCACCCGTTTTTCGGATACGAGTACGTGTCCAAGCCAGCCTATGCCGCAGTATCGGCGGTAGAATGCCATTCAGGCCACAATAAAACAAAATGCTCATAAAATATTTATTATTTCTCATTCACAACATCTAAATTATTTTACAACGTTTCAAAGTTTACATTTAATCCAAGTACAATGTCTCACAGAAGAAAATAAAACCACTAATCTATATAACTAATCTTCTAGGTTGACCTCAGCATACCCATGCCTCTCCAATGCTAAGAATAACACGAAAGAGCATAAGGAAGAAATATGCTATTCCGCATCAGAAGAAACAACCGGCACATTGGTAACGTCAGTGTCACCAAGATATGCACCATAAACCTCGGAGCAAACCACGTCGTCTAAAGCTGAAAAATAGTTATCTAGTCAGGATTGGAGCAAGATCATCATAACACTATACTACATAATATAATATACATGCATGCAGGAAACAATAATAAGGAAAACAAACTATATGCATGACATGATATGATAAAAAAAAGTACAGTTATAACATAAGGACAACACGACAGTCGACTCGATGGAAGAAAAACTGAATGAACAATATAGCACCAAGAGATCACATGTACTGTGTGTTTTAGAATACCAATGTTCAACATGTGGTTGGGTTCGGAATCGGACAGTCAACACATGAGGTGCATTAACTGAACAAACACTGTCAGACGGTCCCCTTATCGAATAAACTCTGGGCTATACTGGGGTACCACATGTCTACTAATCGTATTCTCCACCCTACTAACTCACAAGTATATGTCCAACACGATAAATATTAACAACACGATAAACAATAAACACAATAAACTAGGAGTAAGACATGAACATGTACATATACTCTAACAACTCTAACTCTCGTGTACAAGCAGTAATCATGATCAATCAAGAACATTGACAATATGGGATACAAAGATAAAACAGTGAAAAGACGATATAAGGATACATGCAGTATAAAATAAAGGCAATATAATGTCATAGTGAAACTTGCCTTACTCGGAAAAGGATGAAGTCGTGACTCACGACATTGTTCGACTACCTCGACAAATAAATGATCATAAGTTAGATTAGGAAAATTCCACTCTAAAATCCTAGAAAGTGACTAATGGTTTAACATAACTAATCCTATTTAATTCTGAAATCTAATATAATTCTGAAATTAAAATTAAATACTAATTTTTAGCCAACGAAGATCACGGTTTCTAATTTGGAACCCGTGGCACACAAATCGAGGCGCATCGATGACTAAGTAGTCAAACGACACAAACTCTACTACTTGAGTGTGCACCCTAGTAGATTTTAGTGCCACGAGTGTACTGGAATTGATCGTGTCACAAAAATCACGCTTTGGTCAAAAGATATCGCCATTATGGCTAACCGTGACCAAATCGATGATTCGTCAGCAAAACTAAGTTCTACGAATTAATTAAAATATTAGGTGAAAATATTAATTTCTAGAAAAATATATGTCGTAGATCTTTGTGTTAGCTTTCCGAAACTTCAAACCGTTCGTGATTTTCATTCATGGTTCTCCCGAAATCTCGAAAAAACCGAGACGTGTAAAATTTCTGACAATTGACACTCTACGAATTTTCCAAAAATTTATGTTCATAAATTATAAAAATAAATTATATATTCAGAGACCTAACCTCGATATGCTTCTAATAAAAGAAACGGCGTGTGAAAAGCATATCGGGTTGGCGGCAATCGCTTCGCGAAGTCGGGGATCTCCAAGGAACACTCTCCTCAAATTCGGCCAGGAATTAATTAGGGTTTCCTGGAATATATGTATATATATAGGAGAGATACAGAGAGAGACGAATGAGCGCCGACAGGTGGGCTCGGGTCTAGCTGACTGGACTACTGACTGTGTAAATACTAATTTAAATTAAAAAATTATTTAAAAATCATTTTAACTCCAAATAAATCCAAATAAATTACAGTAAAATCCAGAAAACTTCTAGAAAATTCTAGAAAATATTTCTGAGTATCTAGAACATAAATAAAAAATATTTAACTCAAAATATCATCGTGTGACCATACAGTAAATCCTAAAAGTCTATGGAAAAATAAATTATATGGGTTTTAATTATCTAAAAAAATTCAAAGATTCTAGAAAATATTTCTAGTCATCTAGAGCCCAAATAAAAATATTTGGTCCCGAAATACCCCCGAATGACCTTGTAATAAATCCTGAAAGTCCTTCAAATAATAAACCCTTAAATATTAAATATCTAAAAGTATCCAAAAATTATAGAAAAATATAAAATAGCTAAATAATACATAATCGACCTATCTAGAGTCCATATAACCATAATGTGGTCATAGCCCTCCTATGAGATAAGACATGACTCCCAATGATCATAAAATTAATCATAAAAATTTTAAAAAAATTGGGAAGTGGGCTTACAAATCTACCCACCTTAGAAAATTTTGTCCTCGAAATTTCAAAGGGCACGATTAGGCATGACTAAGAATATAATCAAAGAATGATACGATCAATCGATACGAATAAGCACGACAAAAAATAATTAAGAAAATGATACGATTAACGATCGAAATAGATCGACATAATTGTGGATTGAATCGAAAGCTCAAGAAAAGATTCGATTTAACACGATCAAAATATAGTCAAAAGGGTTAGTCAAAATCTAGGCTTGATTAAGGATAGAATCGTCATAGGATTTGCTCAACAAGAAAAGTCATTAGGCACGATTAACTATTAACAAAAATTATTTAGGCATGATTATAGAATCAAGATCTAGGTACTATTAGGGAATCTAGCGGAAGACAATCAAATAGGTTTTAAAGATTACGAGGAACCTAAATGACATTTTGAAAATAGAAGGATAAGAAAGAAAGGAAATGTACAAGAACTAAATAAATAGTCATATGCCAAAAGGATGTACTCTCGATAATATTCGAAAAACATATGTATACATGAAGTCACTTTACCGATAATTTATTTCCCGCCAGTATACATCTGGCTGCAGTAAACCCTTGGTATTATGACTCAATTAATGCTATGGTATCGAACACTTTATCAACTCAATCCATTATTGGCATAACAACTCAAGATCAAAATATGACAACTGGGACATAGTTTTAATAACATCTGATAACTTAGACTTACTCAAAATTACTTCGACTTAGGGATCATGCCACGCCAGTGCGCTGCTGGCTGCAGTGAACCCGCAGTCTCGATAATTCAAATAAATGACGACAGTGCACTACTGTCTTGCCTTTATGAGTCATCGAAAACTATTCCAACTATATCCGTAAAATTTCAAAAGAGATTTTAGAATTTCAACAAATTGATTATGAAAGAAAAATATAAGTATCTGTTCTTGAAGAAAGTTATCAATTTTGAAAATAAAACAATCGATTAGGGAGAAATGACTGAAGACGAGTAGTATAAACATTCTAATTTCTATCAAAAGTAACTCGAGGTTGACATATGGGTAATTGAATCGAAAAAATAATTTCTTATGGCAAGATGGAAATAAATAAGCCATTCGGACTTACTATATAAGGATGATATCTAATGAGGGCAGATTTTTTTTTGAATAATTAAGGCTTGAATTCGAGGAAGACCTAATCTAATAAGCGAATTGTCTACCCACCTTGGATACTACTATCATATTAAAATAAAATAGTATATCCTTCTATGAAAGTCATCTAATAGGGTTTAGAATTCAAGGAAGCCTTGGCTAAGTCATATGGTCTATTTAGCAACCTTAACTACCCAACAGTCAAATTGAATAAGAGACTCATATTCCTAGACACTCTCCTAAAATCAAATTAATTCTAATTGTGAATGAGCACTTCCTAGTCGCAGGCTCGTAGTAGTACAACTAACTTAAGTACTACCACGAGTTTACAATCTTTTGTAAAAACTGACCTGCATGGGCCACCACAAAAACTTGTCACGATCCGCACCCACTTTTTGGATACAAGAGCGTTTCCAAGCCAGCCTACGCCGCAGTGTCGGTGGTAGAACGCAGTTCATGCCACAATAAAATAAAATGCTCATAAAATAATTATTATTTCTCATTCACAAAATCTAAATTATTTTACAACTTTTTAAAGTTTACATTTAATCAAAGTACAATGTCTCACAGAAGAAAATAAAACCACTAATCTATCTAACTAATCTTCTAGGTTGACCTCAGCATACCCATGCCTCCCCATTGCTAAGAATAACACGAAAAAGCATAAAGAAAAAAATATGCTATTCTGCGTCAGAAGAAGCAACCGTCACATTGGTAACGTCAGTGTCACCAAGATACGTACCATAAACCTCGGGATAAACCACGCCGTCTAAAGCTAAAAAATAGTTATCCAGTCAGGATTGGAGCAAGATCACTATAACACTACATTACACAATATAATAGACATGCATGAAGGAAAAAATAATAAGGAAAACAAACTATATGCATGACACGATATGATAAAAAAAGTACAGTTATAACATAAGGACAACACGACAGTTGACTCGATGGAAGAAAAACTGAATGCACAATATAACAATAAGAGATCACGTGTACTGTGTGTTTTAGAATACCAATGTTCAACATGTAGTTGAGTTAGTAATCAGACAGTCAACACGTGAGGTGTATTAACTGAACAAATACTTTCAGACGGTCCCCTGACCGAATAAACTCTGGGCTACACTGGGGTACCACATGTCTACTAATCGTATTCCCCCACCCGACTAACTCACAAGTATATGTCCAACACGATAAACATTAACAACACGATAAATAATAAACACGATAAACTAGGAGTAAGGTATGAACTTGTACATATACTCTAACAACTCTAACTCTTATGTACAAGCAGTAATCATGATCAATCAAGAACAGTGACAATATGAGATACAAAGATAAAATAGTGAAAAGACAATATAAGGATACATGCAGTATAAAATAAAGGCAATATAATATTATAGTGAAACTTGCCTTACTCAGAAAAGGATGAAGTCGCGACTCATGACGTTGTCCGATCTACCCCGACAAACAAATGATTATAAGTTAGATTATGAAAATCCCACTCTATAACCCTAGAAAGTGACTAATGGTTCAACATAACTAATCCTATTTAATTCTAAAATAAATCATCTAAAAACCTAGTTTAATCTAATATAATTCTAGAATTAAAATTAAATACTAATTTTTAGCCAAGGAAGATCACGGTTTCCAATTCGGAACCCGTGGCACGCAAATTAAGGCGCATCGATAACTAAGTAGTCAAACGACACAAACTCTATGACTTGAGTGTGCACCCTAGTAGATTTCAGTGCCACGAGTGTACTGGAATTGACCATGCCATAAAATCACGCTTTAGTCAAAAGATATCGCCATTATGGCTAACCGTGACCAAGTCGATGATTCGCTGACAAAACTAAGTTCTACGAATTAATTAAAATATTAGGTGAAAATATTGTCGTAGATCTCTATGTTATCTTTTCGAAACTTCAAACGGTTCATGATTCTGGTTCCTGGTTCTCCCGAAATCTCGAAAACACCGAAACGTGTCAAATTTCAGACAACTAACACTCTACGAATTTTTCAGAAATTTAGGTTCAGAAATTGCAAAAATAAATTATATATTCAGAAATCTAACCTCGATATGCTTCCAATAAAAAAATGGCGTGTGAAAAGCACATCGAGGTTGGCGGCAATCGCTTTGCGAAGACGGGGATCTCCAAGGAACACTCTCCTCAAATTCGTCCAATAATTAATTAGGGTTTCCTGGAATATATGTATATATATAGGAGAGCGACAGAGAGAGGCGGTTGAGCGCTGATAGGTAGGCCCGGGTCTAGCTGACTGGACTACTGACTGTGTAAATACTAATTTAAATTCAGAAAATTATTTAAAATTATTTTAACTCCAAATAAATCCAAATAAATTACAGAAAAATCCAGAAAACTTCTAAAGAATTCTAGAAAATATTTGTAAGTGTCTAGAACATAAATAAAAATATTTTAACTTAAAATATCATCATGTGACTCCACAGTAAATCCTAAAAGTCTATGAAAAAATAAATTATATGGGTTTTAATTATCTAAAAATTTCCAAAAATTCTAGAAAAATCCAGAAAAATTCTAGAAAATATTTTTAGTCATCTAGAGCCCAAATAAAAGTATTTGGTCCCGAAATACTCCTGAATGACCTTACAATAAATCATGAAAGTCCTTCAAATAATAAACCCCTAAATATTAAATATCTAAAAGTATCCAAAAATTATAAAATAGCTAAATAATACATATTCAACCTATCTAGAGTCCATATAACCATAATGTGGTCATAGCCCTCCTATGAGCTAAGACATGACTCCCAATGATCATAAAATTAATTATAAAATTTTTATTAAAAAACCGGGAAATGGGCTTACAAATACCGCTGGTTTGTACTTACAAAATGCCGCAAATACTCCTCAAGGAGAGAGTCGACCCACTTTGTCTGTCTGTCCGTTTGTGGGTGGAAGCTGGTCGAGATGTGTAAATTCGTTCCGATGATCTTTAATACTTGTCACAACCCGTACCAAGTGAAAGGGCACGAGACCGTAGGTATGTCCTGCCTACACCGCAGTGTCGACGGTAGACTGCTGTCCTAGGTCACACAACCAACTACATAATATAAATGTACCTGTTAGTAATACTTTCCATACTGAGGACAATCATAGAAGGATACAACTCAATCAGAAATAGCTAAGGAGGAATAACAACACAATATGGAAATAGATAGATGTCAAATTATAATACAAACCAAATAGAAATAGTCCAAGTGTCATCAACACATCTCAAAGAGTAGATAATATAATATAACATCTCAAAAAAATAACTGGAGACAAATCCAGATAAATGTTCTAGCAGTCTAATCTAGGCAGTACTGGTGTCTCCTCTAAGCTAGTAGGATCCTCCTGATGATCCAGGTTACAATCGTCATCTATGCCTGCTCCATAATAGGTCGTGTAAAAATCTTCCAAACCCTCTAAAAAATATATCCAGTCAGGATAGGAGCGAAGTACATAAACTCTGAAAGCAGTTCCATTGCATGGTAGAAAATACATAATCGTAATAGAATAAAGTACATGATATGTTGGAAAGGAAATACAGGGAATTAATATAAAGAGCAGGTAAGGAAACTGAGTACATGAATAAGATAGAGAATTTTTAAACTATAATAAATAAAAGTGATTCAGAGCAAAAGACAGTTATGTGATTGGCTTAGGTTGCACATGAGTATTCCACTGTAACTCGATTATACGTGAAGGTATATTCGACATGCACATGAGTACACTAGAGGGATTTAAGCACATAACTACTTTTACTCCCCCGCCCCAATCAATACACATTGATCTGATCATGACATGTTACGTACATGATTATTAGTTTTGCACATGATGCGCATGTGAGCACATGAGAGTATATGAGAGCACATAAGAGTACATGAATAATAAGAATACAAGGAGTACATAATGTACATAATAAAGTACAAGAACGTAAAATACCCGATGTACCCGATAAGGGATAACATCTCCTGATAAGATCCATTTAGTATCAATTTGCGTAACAATGTGTCAGCATCAAGTAAAGTAGTCTAGTGCAGGAAATATTGATAAAAACTATCAAAGAATGTACTCGCCTGATATCCTGAGCAATGACTGTCTAATGATATCTGAACTGGCGTCACAAAGACCTATTATGAAATTATAGGGTTATAAAGTGTTCTAGAGCAAACAATAGATTTAAATGCATTATTTATATGCTGCTAGGCCTCATCTAGGTCAGTGAAGTCAAACTAGGTCAACTCTAGTCAATTGGTCAACTCTAGGGTTAAACTTGGTTTAATTAGTCTAAATTAGTCAACTCTAGGATACCATGGTATCCACTTTTTAGTTATCCTAGGTAAATCTATTGCATATTTACTTACATATCCTAGAGTGTATCTATATGATACTATACTTAAATCCCTTATCAAGCCATATATATATATATATATATATATATATATATATATATATATATATATATATATATATATTAATATATATATATATATATATATATATATATATATATAGCTGATATATTTTGACATGTTTATACTACTACTATATTCCCTTACATTAAATGACTGAGCAATAAGGTATAGGAGTGATACTAAGTGTGCCATACATTAGGACAGTGAGATGGATACATGTATCCATCGCTCCTATCCAAAAGACTGCTAATGGTTTGCTAAGGGACTGAAACAAAATCTCAACTGATACCTAGAAGTTGCCACAAACATATAGGACTGATCTTATATGATTGATGGTTTGCCCCTAACCTAAACCAAGTGCCCCCCTACAGTTCTGTCCTAAATACTGGGCAATGAATCTTAGAGCCATTTCCTCACTGAATACTGATACACTAACCCATCTACAAGTAATGTATAGGACTGCAACAATATTAGAGTTGGGATTGAACTAAATAAAGTGTGGACAATTAAATAGGAATGAACCATTTGGTGACTATGGATTGGTACAAAAGTGAACCAAACTGAACATTTGAAATGGGGACTGATGCATTTATAAGGGAAATTGAACAGTGTATATTATGGACTGGGACTGAACCTATATAAAGTAGGGATTGAAACTAAATGGACTTGGACTGAACAGAAGCAGTTCCCCATTCTACATGGACTGAACATAAATTATACTAAACTGAAACATTAACATGAATTGAACAATATAATTAGGACTGCACTCTAATGAATTGGGACATATACTAAACATCCAAATCCTAGCCCCTTACAACTGTTACCCAATGAGTGACTGAAACAAAGAAAACTGGGGACTGAAATAAAAACAAATACTGAACCATATATAACCAAGACTGTACAGTGGACTGAACCATCTATATGAGAACTGAACAATGGGAAGATTGGACTGAAACATTAAAGTCCTAAACTGCCACTAAATGGGGACTGAATAATACTCTAAAAAGGGACTGAACTAAAGGAATATGAATGAAGGATTGAAACAAAAGCATCCTTCTTAGTGATACATAATCAAAGGGACTGAACACATAACAATTTACTCGAGCCCCCTTATATAACTGATACCAAAAGTAGGGGACTGATACAAATAGTAAATGATGACTAAACACAAACAAATAGGACTGAGCTATAAGACTGAAACAATTAGAAGTGAAAGATAAAGACTGAGCAAATAAAACTGAACCAAAATAGACTAAAGTAATGCCCTATCATTCCTGATACTCCAATACAACATCTAGCTAATGCTAACAGTCCAATACTCGAGCCCTACTCCATATCATTATACTGATACAAGGAGATCCAAGGAATGGACAATTAAAGTATCCTAGGACTGAACTTGATAGGTGACTGAACTAAATGTTGATACAACCTATACAGTAGGGACTGAACAATTAATGCAACCAAGGACTGATATCACTATCCCCAATCTCAAATCAGTTAAACTGATACCAGGTTCTGATAGGATATTGAAGTGTATAGGATATAAATGTAATAGGGACTGATACATTAGTGTAAACAAGGACTGAAATCAAATGAAAACAAGGACTGGGTACACTATCCTTTGACTGCACAAGGTCTAAAATCATGAAAAAATGGGACTGAACTAATCTGAACATTAATAAAACTAAACAAATGAATTTAGGATTGAACTCTAGGCAAGACTGACCATTAACGAAACTAAACTGAAATAGTATATGAAAACTGGGGACTGAACAAATGAGATGGAGACTGAACAGGGGTATATGAATGAATTAATACAAATAATGTAACAACGACTGATACACTACCATCAATCCAAACACAACAGTTCCCGCATATTCTCCAACAGTCCACATACATGAATGTTAAACAGTGCTTAGCCCACCAAACCCCTAATCAAGTATAACCACATCAAATTCATTCCTAATTCACTAGATATGCTCGCAAGAGCTAACCTATATTAATGCACTCCTAATTCAATGGTCAAAACTAAAATTAGAGCATTGGGTGCTCTTTTTGTCACGCCCCGATTCGGGGAATCGCTCGTTTTGCTTCGATTCACGCCGAATCGATCGTCCTCGCTAAGGCGTGATGCCGTACAAGTCTGGAGTTGCACTTGTACAAGGCTAGAACATTGCACATTTATATCATTTTGAAACATTTGAAGTAAGCCACAGTTGCGGAAACATTGAGACACAATATAGGAAGAAGAAATACTCATTTTATTCATAATTGTAGTCAGAATACAACTTTTCTCGATAATATTTGAAATGCCATTTCGGCTACATTGATTCATGAAAAGAAGTACAACTGATAGGCTGCCATGAAATAATTTTCCATTCCATACATCATGCCCCTTTAATACTTGAAGTATAAACAGCTATCTTTGAAATCTCCGCAATACTTTGTGCGTCTTTAGGGAAAAACAACTTGAAAGGAAACAGCAGTTCAGAAAGCTTTAATTGCGATGTGCGCCCGAGCCTTCTCCAGTACCTGTGGAGGAGGGGTCAGCACATTATAACAATGCGCTGGTGAGCCCCGTTGGCCCACTCAGCTAAACCAACATTTTATTAATGATAAGCATTTTAAAGATATGAATTTATAAGGGACAGGCAACATTTAGATTAAATCACAATTCAAATGACATGGTAGTTCGATAAACCATGTTTACTTTACCATTGGCCGAATTCAGCTTTCCTGCATAAGATACAGGATAATAATAATATACTTACCGCCCCTGCATAAGACATTGGTTAGCATATATTCCCACGATGTGACCACTGGTGTTGTTAAACCATATGGACTCTTTTCATTCATTCATTTGCATTTGGGACTTCAAGATAATGAGATGACAGCACAGTAGGGAGCTAGCCTCTATGATGCCTCGCATTACTCATGTTCCCCAAAGCACTTCATTATTTCCTCCTAGGCCGAATCGGTACAGGCGCCCCTGTACCGTTCGAGGAAATTATTGCTCAATCCTTGTATACAAGTTGTCCATGGTCAGGCGAATGTGTGTCCGACTCGATATACACAGTGTGCATAGAATATTTGAAGTAATAGGCAACATGATCATTCTTAGCATTTCATAACCATCATTCTAGGCATCAATTCAATCATTTCCATGTTCTGTTCATTGCAGTGTAATCAATTCATTTCAATGTTCTATCTCTAGCATCTTAGTGGTATTGACTTGTGGCATTAGCATCTTGGTATCGATCAACGGATGTTGCAAGACAATTATTTAGTTGGCATGAAGGAATAGCGAGAGGGACAATACCACCACAGAGATCCACACTCACCAAATTAGAGAATCGTCGAGAGAGAGAGGAACACTTGCACGCTTAGCCTTCCGTCATGCGTCAGTCTGCATTGGCACCAAAAGATTGATTAATAATCCGTCTCGTTGTGTTCTCTTCTCTCAGAATTCTCAAGAATGAATGCTATGCAAATCGATGAAAACGGACAAGAATCAAATCATCGAAAATCATTCAGAAAAGCATCCATCAAAACCAAGCAGCAAAACCAGCAGCAAAACATCCAGAGAAAACTCTTGGACGCATTTCAAGAGAAACCGATCCATCAATTGGAAAGGTTCTTATGCACTTGTCCGTGATCGATTCGATGCCGACGGTAAGTTTCCCCAATACTCGGTTCCGACCGAGTTAGCCAAGCCACAAGCCTTACATAGTGAACCGCTAGGAGCGGGACACTACATAATATACCACTAAGAAAAAGTTTCGTCCTCGAAACTTAAAGCAAAGGTCCTACCTCAAAATTATCAAACAGCGAGGGGTACTTCACTCGCATCTCTTCCTCTAATTCCCATGTTGACTCCTCTACAGCATGGTTCTGCCACAGCACGTTGACCAGGGATACTGTTCGATTCCGCAAAACTTTCTCTTTCCTGTCCAAAATTTGGACAGGTTCTTCAGTGTAGGATAGGTCAGCGCTCAGCTGCAGCTGGTCGAAATTCACTACGTGACTTGGATCATGCATGTACTTCCGATGTTGAGATACATGGAAGATATCGTGCACATCAGCTAAAGCCGGAGGCAGTGCAAGTCGATAAGCCACTGAGGCTACCTTCTCCAAAATCTCGAATGGTCCGACGAATCTCGGGCTTAGCTTTCCTTTCATCCCAAACCGCATCACACCTCGCATGGGTGTGACCTTCAAGAAGACATGATCGCCTGCTGTGAATTCCAAAGGTCGTCGATGAACATCCGCATAACTCTTTTGTCGACTTTGAGCAACTCTAAGTCTTTCTCGAATTAAGCGAATCCTCTCGACGGCCTGTTCCACAAGTTCTGGTCCAAGCACTTGCCGTTCACCTACCTCATCCCAGCATATCGGTGATCGACATTTTCGTCCATATAAGGCTTCGTACGGGGCCATTTGGATACTTGCCTGATAACTGTTGTTATAGGCAAATTCTGCTAATGCGAGATGTGTGTCCCAATTTGTCTTCGAATCGAGCACGCACAATCTCAACATATCTTCAAGAATCTGGTTTACTCTCTCTGTCTGACCATCAGTCTGCGGATGGTAAGCTGTACCGAAGTTCAACTTTGTGCCCATAGCCGAATGCAGACTTATCCAAAATTGCGACAAGAATCTTCCGTCTCTATCCGATACTATAGAAGCTGGCACCCCATGTAATCGAACAATTTCATTTATGTAGATCTGAGCCAACCGTTCTACTCCCCATGTAACTTTTATTGGAATAAAATGTGCCGACTTAGTTAATCTATCCACGATAACCCAAATCGTATCATTTCCCTTCTGAGTTCTTGGCAAGCCAACTATAAAATCCATACAGATATTATCCCACTTCCACAGTGGAATAGCCAAATTTTGTAATTCTCCGCCTGGCCGTTGGTGTTCGGCCTTCACACGCTGACAATCCATGCATTGTGACACAAATAGCGCCACATCCTTCTTCATACCATGCCACCAAAAGGTTGAGCGTAGATCTTTATATATTTTCGTGCCTCCCGGATGCAAGGAATACTTTGCAAAATGAGCCTCGGTCAGTATTTCCTTCCTGATATCCTCGTCCTTAGGGACGCACAATCTTCCCTTGACACGAATAGTCTCATCTTCAACGGTAAAGTCTGACGCCTTTCCTGCTAGAATCAACTCGCGTATCTTCTACAGAAACGGGTCATCCTTCTGAGCAATCTTAATCCTTCCCTGGAGACTCGGCTCAAGCTGCAATTGAGCCAACTGTACATTCTGCGGACGGATTCTGAACTCGATGCCCATCTCTTCAAGATCCCGTAGTACCTCTTTTGCTATTGTTAGGGATCCAACAAATTTCCGACTCAAGGCATCAGCTACCACGTTCTCTTTACCCGGCGTGTAAGAGATTGTCAAGTCATAATCTTTGATCAATTCTAACCAACGCCGCTGCCTTAAATTCAATTCCTTTTGTGTGAATATGTATTTCAGACTTTTGTGATCCGTGAAGATCTCGCAGGACACACCATAGAGATAGTGTCGCCACAATTTCAACGCGAACACAATCGCCGCCAGTTCCAAATCATGTGTCGGGTAATTCTTCTCATGCTGTTTGAGTTGTCTCGAAGCATAAGATATTGTCTTCCCATGTTGCATAAGAACACATCCCAACCCAAGTCCTGACGCGTCACTGTAGATCTGAAATCCCTCAGAGCCTTCCGGTAGTGCTAAAATTGGGGCCGTGACGAGCCGCTGCTTGAGTTCTTGGAAACTACTCTCACAGTCGTCCGTCCACTTAAATACGACTCCTTTCTGAGTCAGGCGAGTCAAAGGCGAGGCGATTCTCGAGAAGTCCTTCACAAATCTACGGTAGTACCCGGCTAAACCAAGGAAACTTCGTATTTCACTAGCTGATGCAGGCAGCTTCCAGTCCACCACTGCCTCAATCTTCTTTGGGTCGACGGCAACACCTTCCGCCGAAACAACATGTCCAAGGAACGACACGCTGTTCATCCAAAACTCGCACTTACTTAGCTTTGCATAGAGCTGGTTGTTCCGCAGCGTCTGAAGTACTTCTCTCAAGTGCTCGACATGAGTCTCCCTATCCTTTGAGTAGATCAAGATGTCATCGATGAACACAACAACAAACTTGTCTAAGAACGGTCGAAACACTCTATTCATTAAATCCATGAAGGCTGCTGGAGCATTAGTCAAGCCGAATGGCATGACCAAAAACTCATAGTGTCCGTATCTCGTACGGAATGCTGACTTAGGAACATCTTCGGGTCTGATCTTCAACTGATGATATCCTGAACGAAGATCGATTTTTGAAAACACGGTCGCCCCTTGTAGCTGATCGAATAGATCATCTATCCTTGGCAAAGGATACTTGTTACGGATGGTTGCCTTATTCAGTTCTCTGTAATCGATGCATAGCCGCATCGTTCCATCCTTCTTCTTTACAAACAACACTGGAGCTCCCCATGGAGATACACTTGGGCGAATGTATCCTCGGTCTAATAATTCTTGTAGCTGCACCTTTAGTTCCCTTAATTCTGCCGGAGCCATCCTGTACGGCGCTTTTGATATCGGACGAGTATCCGAAAATGTGTCAATTGTGAATTCAATTTCTCTATCCGGCGGCATCCCAGGTACCTCGTCCGGAAATACATCGGGGAACTCTGCCACGATCTCGGTCTGATTCGAATCTACACCCTTCATTTGAGTATAAAAAATAGAAGCAAGGAACCCTTCACACCCTGAGTACAATATGTACCTTGCTGTAACTGCCGATATTACCATAGGTCCTTGGAACGTCGAGCCGCACGAGTAAGAGAACTCTGTTTCTCCGGTTAGGCGAAACACAACTCTCTTATCCGCACAGTCAATCGTTGCATGACAGGCGCTGAGCCAGTCCATTCCCAAGATGATATCGTACTCTTTGATGTCGAGTACAATTGCATCCAGAGATAAAGTCTTGCCTCCAATTTTAATGTAGCCGTCCCTGCAAATCAAAGTTATAGGCATATCTACTCCCGAAGGAGTGCTAACACACAAAGCTGTCTTTAGTTGAGTCATACAAAATTTATTTTCCGTTGCAAAATCAGAAGAGATAAAGCAATGAGTAGCGCCAGAATCAAAAAGTACTCTTGCAGGTGTGCCTTTATATAGCAACGTACCTGTTATAACATTCTCCGCGGTCTGGGCCTCTGCCTGAGTCAAGGCATAAACCCTTGCTTGCCCACCTTGTTGATTCGGTGCATTCCCAGCTGGAGCCGGTAAGGCTGGTGGCGCTTCGCCACGATGCTGGTTGTTATATGGTCCCCGATTATGGTTGTTGTTATGCCCACGATACTGATTATTGTTATGCCCATGAGGAGGATACTGATTCCCTCCTCTATTTCTGCAGTCAGCTTCCTTATGGCCCTGTTCGCCACATTTGAAACACTTCACCCGACAATCCTCAGATCGATGTCCCCAACGGTTGCATGATTTGCAACGTTCTGTATGTTGAGGCCCTCTATTGTCTCCAGTATTGTGACGCTTAGGTGCGTCGTTCCTGCTAGCAGACCAAGGTCGTTTCTGATTATTGAGTCCTTGGTTGCTCTTCATTGTCTCACGACTAGCCGGCTTATGAAATCTCTCCATCTCGAGAGCTGTCTCGTACGCCTCCCGGTAAGACGTACATTTTCGAGTTAGCACATCCCGCTCTAGGCCCTCATTCAAGCCTTGCACAAATCTTCCTCGCTTGGCGTCGTCATTCGGTACCATGTACCCAGCGAATGCGACTCTCTTCAAAAACTCTGTCTCGTAGTCATGCACTGACATACTGCCTTGTCGAAGTGCAATAAACTCATTCTCTTTTCGTTGTCGGACAGCGGGTGGAATGAATTGAGTGATGAAAGCCTGCTTGAAGGCCTCCCAAGACATCTTTATATCCTGACTATTTCCGCAAAGTGCCTGTCTCTGCGAAATCCACCATTCCTGGGCCTTGAGACGAAGTTGTACAGCGGCACACTCCACTCTCTTACTGCCCTGAATCTCTAACATTCGGAAATAGCCCTCCAGTGTGTTCAAGAAGCCCATCACCTCATCTGGCTCCTCTTTCCCATTAAAATCAGGTGGGTCACAACTTTTAAATTCAGATAACTTGAAGCTCGTCCTCTTCCGTGTCGGCGTCTCAGATTTTTCTGCCGGCACCTCCACGGTCTCGGTTGCTGTGGCCTTTGCAGAAACATTAGAATCGGCCGACAGCTTGATGACAATCTGAGTTAGACTATCAACTTGCTTTTGTTGAGCATCCAGCTGCTCCTGAAACTGATACTGAAGCTGCTCCTGAAGCGCGCGATGTTGCGCTTCGCTCTGCTTCCTCTGAGCCTCCATTTGCTTAATCAGTTTCTCAATCGGGTCAGACGATGAATTCGTCTTTGAGCTATCACCCTTAGTCATTCTACAACAAAGAAATAATTCCATTAGCACTCATAAAATATTTATGGGCTTATTGTATGGAACATTATTTCATGCCAGCGCTATCGACACCATCAATCGAGAAAATTTGCATCAAGACTTCCTTTTTGAAATAATTATTTTGAAATCCGAGGAAGTGAAACCGTGCTCTGATACCAACTTGTCACGCCCCGATTCGGGGAATCGCTCGCTTTGCTTCGATTCACGCCGAATCGATCGTCCTCGCTAAGGCGTGATGCCGTACAAGTCTGGAGTTGCACTTGTACAAGGCTAGAACATTGCACATTTATATCATTTTGAAACATTTGAAGTAAGCCACAGTTGCGGAAACATTGAGACACAATATAGGAAGAAGAAATACTCATTTTATTCATAATTGTAGTCAGAATACAACTTTTCTCGATAATATTTGAAATGCCATTTCGGCTACATTGATTCATGAAAAGAAGTACAACTGATAGGCTGCCATGAAATAATTTCCCATTCCATACATCATGCCCCTTTAATACTTGAAGTATAAACAGCTATCTTTGAAATCTCCGCAATACTTTGTGCGTCTTTAGGGAAAAACAACTTGAAAGGAAACAGCAGTTCAGAAAGCTTTAATTGTGATGTGCGCCCGAGCCTTCTCCAGTACCTGTGGAGGAGGGGTCAGCACATTATAACAATGCGCTGGTGAGCCCCGTTGGCCCACTCAGCTAAACCAACATTTTATTAATGACAAGCATTTTAAAGATATGAATTTATAAGGGACAGGCAACATTTAGAGTAAATTACAATTCAAATGACATGGTAGTTCGATAAACCATGTTTACTTTACCATTGGCCGAATCCAGCTTTCCTGCATAAGATACAGGATAATAATAATATACTTACCGCCCCTGCATAAGACATTGATTAGCATACATTCCCACGATGTGACCACTGGTGTTGTTAAACCATATGGACTCTTTTCATTCATTTATTTGCATTTGGGACTTCAAGATAATGAGATGACAGCACAGTAGGGAGCTAGCCTCTATGATGCCTCGCATTACTCATGTTCCCCAAAGCACTTCATTATTTCCTCCTAGGCCGAATCGGTACAGGCGCCCCTGTACCGTTCGAGGAAATTATTGCTCAATCCTTGTATACAAGTTGTCCATGGTCAGGCGAATGTGTGTCCGACTCGATATACACAGTGTGCATAGAATATTTGAAGTAATAGGCAACATGATCATTCTTAGCATTTCATAACCATCATTCTAGGCATCAATTCAATCATTTCTATGTTCTGTTCATTGCAGTGTAATCAATTTATTTCAATGTTCTATCTCTAGCATCTTAGTGGTATTGACTTGTGGCATTAACATCTTGGTATCGATCAACGGATGTTGCAAGACAATTATTTAGTTGGCATGAAGGAATAGCGAGAGGGACAATACCACCACAGAGATCCACACTCACCAAATTAGAGAATCGTCGAGAGAGAGAGGAACACTTGCACGCTTAGCCTTCCGTCATGCGTCAGTCTGCATTGGCACCAAAAGATTGATTAATAATCCGCCTCGTTGTGTTCTCTTCTCTCAGAATTCTCAAGAATGAATGCTATGCAAATCGATGAAAACGGACAAGAATCAAATCATCGAAAATCATTCAGAAAAGCATCCATCAAAACCAAGCAGCAAAACCAGCAGCAAAACATCCAGAGAAAACTCTTGGACGCATTTCAAGAGAAACCGATCCATCAATTGGAAAGGTTCTTATGCACTTGTCCGTGATCGATTCGATGCCGACGGTAAGTTTCCCCAATACTCGGTTCCGACCGAGTTAGCCAAGCCACAAGCCTTACATAGTAAACCGCTAGGAGCGGGACACTACACTTTTGGTCATTTTGTCAAACACTTGACGTGCGTATCGAACACGTGGTGACACGTCCATGATATACACTCCAAATGGATCCAAACTTGATCCAAAGCACACCCACATGTTCCAAATCCTTAGCATGACCTAAATAACCTATTCACAAACCCTAAAATTACTATTCTCAGATTTTCCTCCAATTTGAGTCAAATACAAAGGGGAAATTCCTTAAATAGGAAGAAGAGAGTCTAAACTCCTAACTAATGGCAATCCTAGTGCATGAGGGTCCCTAATTAATGCATCTACACTATATTAATAGAAATTAGAGGGTTTAGAATTCTTATACCTATTGGGAGATAGATTTCCAATGAAAAAGTCCCAAGATCTAGAAGCCTTCAAGCTCCAAGTGCTCCAATCCCTCCAAGCTTGCTTCTAGAGCCTTCTACTCTCCAAGAGGAAGAGAATGAGGCAAATTTGAGAAGAAGATTTGAGTGTAGAAATAATTTGGGGAAGAGCTCCTAAACTAGGCTTCGGTTTTGGAATGAAAGGAGGAAGAAGAAGGTTTTCCTCTTAAATGGGAGTGATGGCTGCCATAGGCTAGGGTCTGGGAGTCTTAGGCTTGGTGAAAAGACTTTCTTCTAATTAGATGTTTAGCCAAATTTCTAAATGACTTGCTAGTCTAACTAGAGACTAACTAACTTAATAGAATTGGTTTATTGATTGTCTAATCTCACTAATTAGATCTACTAGGGTTACTAACAATTATTCTAACTAAAGGCTATCCACTAATCATATTAAATAAAAGCAAATGGACTTATTTTTATTATTACAATAATTAATTCAAAATTATAATTATGAATTTTGTAAAATAGATTTATCGCTCAAAATATAATTTGAATACCATTATTCAAAATAATAACAAGAAATAGGAAAAAGTCAAAAATACTCCTCTTTTGGAAAAGTGGTAGTTACAATACCTCTGTCTAGAACTTTCCCGTGAAGTGGGTATCTCGATCGTTGACAATGTTCTCCGGGATGCCCCCCAAAACTTTACCACATTCGCAATGAACAAGCGTGCGGTCTCCTTTGTTGTGTAATTCGCTGAAGCAGCAATGTAGGTCATGTACTTGGAGAAGCGGTCAACTATCATGAGAATGGATGCAACAACCCCCACTTTCGGCAGAAAAGATGAAGTCCATCGATATGCTCTCCCACGGTCGACTCAGCACGGAGAGAGGCTCAAGCAAGCCCTCGGGTCTCTGATGATCCACTTTGTCTTGTTGGCACACATGTGCGTAATCCTCGACATCCTGGCATATGCGAGGCCCAATAATAGGCGGCCTCCAGCAGTTCTAAAGTTCGCTTAGGTCTCGGATGCCCAGCCCACTTAGTATCATAGCACTCCTTGAGTAGTTGCCTCCATAAGCCACCTCACCTAGGGATGACCACTATGTCGCCCTTAGTATAGAGAAGCCCGTCCTTCAGCCAGAACCTTTGTGTTTTGCCTTCTCGAACGAGCTTCACCACCGCCTGTGTCAATGGGTCCTCGGCCACACCCACTTTGACAGGATCAAGAATGTCTCCCTTGAGTTAACAAACCGTTGTAAGCTCGACCTTCCTGCTGAGTGCATCGTCTACATAGTACTTCTTGCCCAACTTGTATCAAATCGAACTCGGCCAAGAATTCTTTGTTGGTCTATTGGTCATGGTCGAACCTGATTTTAATAATTGATCTAACCCTGTCTCGATATAAGGGTTACTTGGACGATCTGCTAGAACTGCTACCGTTCAAGACTGGAGCCATGTTTGTCATTGCGTCTATATTTTTATTTATTCAATGTATTTTCATATTTTATTAAGTCTAGAAAATACAATATATACCGAGTTGTACTGGCAAATAGGCTACCAAAAAATATTTTCAAAAATACCCGTTTGTTTTAAAAATTAGCCCAACACCAAAAACCCAATTCCTAACTGCTTGAACATTCGAAAGCCCAAAGCCCACTGATTTTTAAAACCCAAAATTACCCTTTCTATATTAGCAAAACTCTGGGCGAATTCGCCCCGAATTCGGCCCGAGTTCGGCTAATATACGTTGCTTTTTAAACTCAGTCTTCCCGCAGTTACGGATGCGACAGTTATCTGCCGAGATTCTTTCAAAGAATTCTGCCCGAATTATGTCTGAATTCTGTCTGAAATTTTCTTTTGGAAATCCTATAAATAGAGAAGAATTTCTACCATTTCAATACACCAATTCACTTTCTCTTCTCTTCTCTCTAAGCTTACTACGGTCTTCCAAAGCCTTCTAAAGCTTTTATTTTCAAATCCCAAGCTAGTTACAATCCTCTAGTCAATTTGCCATTGCGATATGGTCTAAAAGTTTCAGAGTGATTGTAATCAAGAGGCTTGACAAGAAGTAAGACACTTCACAATTGAAGTTGGTCGAGTGCTTCAGATCAAAGCTCGCGTCTGTAGAAGTTGTAAGGACTTCGTATAAAAACTTGCAGTTTTCTATAGTAGATTTCAACCGGAAGCTAGAGTTCTCTCGACTGGATTAGTCCCCACAAGAGGAAGACCAGTATACATCGCCGTGTTTGCGTTTTCTCTCTGCTCTTTACTTCTGCATTTTCATATCTGTGATATATTTCTTTGATTTGGCTACTAACATTGTTAATAGCTAATATTCTGCTGCCTACTTATTTACCCCCCTCTAGAGTATATCGCTTTATATTTCGTTCCTACAATTGGTATCAGAGCGGATTATATAGGTAAAGCAAGGTAACATTGTTATTATTTTCTCAGTATATAATTGTTGTTACATAGATCACTATATCACATATGGCAACTGTGAAATTCACAAGTGAAGGCCAAGCCACGAACAGACCCCCATTGTTTGATGATACCAACTACACTTATTGGAAAACACGGATGAGCTTTTATCTAAAGTCTCTAGATTTTGACCTCTAGTCAATTGTTATCAGTGGCTACAAAAAGCCTACTATCACCTCTATTCTTACTTCCTCTATTATTAACAAACCTTATTATAATTACACGAAGGAAGAGAAGAAGTTAGTTAGCCTTGATGCAAAAGTAATGCATGCTTTTTATTGTGCTATAGATATAAATGTATTCAATTTTATTACTACTTGCACAACATCTCATAGAATCTAAAAAATTCTTGAAGCTACTTATGAGCGCAGGTACGAAAGCAAAGCTAACGACTCTAAAGAGGAGAATAGTCTTCATAATGATACAAATGTGTGCATGATGGCATCGGGACTTAAGGTATAATACAATCCCTTATATGAAGAAGAGATTGTATGCTATAACTGCAGAAGATCAGGCTGCATAATGGAATATTGTCCTACTACTATTAAAGAGGAGAATCGCTACGAACAGTCAAACGAAGGAAGATCATCGTCTCACAAGTACGTTAGCACAAGCATATGGTGTGAAAGCAAGGTAAACGACTCTGAAGAAGAAGAAAGCCCTCGTCAAGCTACAAGTTTATGCTTAATGGCATTACCCAATAAGGTACAAAATAATCCTCTTCTTGAAGAGAATAAATTTTTTTATGATGAGTTATCTGATGCTTTCAGTGATCTATTGGAAACACAAAAAATATTAGATAAGTATTGTAGAAGCTCAAAATATATCAAATATTGCAATACGCCATTCACAGATAGCGCTAGATCGTATTTACCAAATGGCACAGAGAATCAGATGACACACCTTATCAGATGGCGCTGAGCATTACATGGCGCTGGCTACCACGTGGCAAGCTTCCTTGAGAAGCCAAACGACTGTTATTATGATTGACAGCACATCAGTTAAAGAAAATCTCTTCGAATCTCGAGCGCGTGGCGCTCGAAAAGATCTGTCAGAGTCATCATTATCACGTTTGTCGTTTACTCTGTGCCATATATGGTTGGTGCAAAGTAATCAACACTTCACAGTTTCAAGATGCCTAGCGCTTCTCACAAATGGCGCCTAACGACAGTATGCGCTATTCATCAATTGGCACCAATCAATCAACTATCATTTAGAAGCAGATGACGTGGCACGTATGCTACTAATCTCGAAGAACATGCACGCGACACTGTCCACGACCAAGCACATCTATCTCACAGAGTGCCACGCGTCACATGCAGTTAAGCCAACCATTTGTGCATATGGATGATGGTGCGCCATCCAGCGCCATGCGCCAATCAGGAAAACTACTTAATGGTTATCCCAAAACTATATAAATAGAGTTCAGAATCATTCCTTCAGGACCACTAATGATCATAGGTTCTTGACAAGAATTCTCGGTGTAACCCCCTAAATTTTTACTGTAATTTTTTATTATTTAAATTGGTATTAAATTCATTTTTTTCATATTTGCTCGTCGAGTGCGAATATGTACGTGGTACAAATTTTTGAAAGCATTTTTGTATAAATTTTATTTATATGGGAGAATTTTTTTCAAAATAACATACGATAAATATTTTTAAGTACTTAAACGTATCACATTGAGATTGCCAAGATTATTATTTTTTATAAAAGGCTATATTATTTTGTTTTAGTGGTAATTTAGAAAAACTAGATTTTATGTGAATATTCTACTTGTGTGAAGTACATGAAATTTACTTCATGTATATTTTCAAAAATTATTAGAATTTATTTAGAATTATTTATTTAGCATAAAGTATTTCAAAGATTTTAAATATTAATTGTGATCTTTTGAAACTAATATTTTGAATTTATTTATGGCAATTTAAATAAAGATTGGATTTTATTGATTTAAGCAAAGTGTATCTACATTATATCGAAATTGGATTGGATTGATTTGTTTTAAATTCGATTTAGAATAAATATATGAATTATCTATATGATGGATTTAGATTTAATTCTATTTATATTAGATTTGAAATTTACTAAATCGATTTAAACTAAAGAGGAGTTTATCCCAAGGGGGATTTAAATCTCTAAATCCATATCAATCTAGAAGTTCCACCCCCTATATATAGGGGAGACTCCATAAGTTTTTCATCCATAAATTACTCCACCGAAGTATGTGCATCGTGTCTGTGGCCAACCCCCTCCGTGTCAGCCGTGACGGCCTCGGGTCCAACCTCGGGTGACTCTCTTATTCTACTATTTTGACATATACATTTTTTCCGTGTCTGATACTCCCCCGTTCGTGTCCTCCTTCCTGTCTCCAACCCGCGACTGCAGCCATCACCAAGAGCCCGACCATCACATCCTCCACAGACTCTCGACCAAACCTGAATCCTGGCATCACCGCCATCGACTCCACCCTTAGCCAAATCCTGCCCACCAAACCTCCCACTCCAGTCTCACCATCACCACTACCAGCACCCTCCCGACTTGTCCAGCACCCCTCCGCCATGGCCACAACACAAACACCTCCGCAGCCAACTTTCCCCCTCTCATTTTTTCTGGCCATTCACACGACCACCACCCCGTCACTGTCACCCCGGCACACCCTCTCCTCCCGAACCCCCTGCTGGCCAAGAACCTAGCCAATACCACTACCACCTGCAACACCGAAACCGCCACCACCGGAATAACACACCACTACCATTATCCCTCAGAATAAATAAAACAAATACCTTCCCCTACCCCATGTCTTCCCCGGCCGTCGCAGCCAAAAAAATCCCCGACGATCCCTCACCATCGTCATCAATAAACATCCCCAGAAGGAAGGACACGACACAGACCCACATAACTCCGTGACCCATGTCTGATTTTCATGGCAATGCCTCAGATTTATATCGTCGGCAGCATATACCTCACTTGGCAGCAGCGCCTCCCCACGGTCGTTCAATCCTAATCCGATCAGGCCTCGCTTCCAGCAACCCGTCGTCGTTGCCGTCCAGTCGACGTGAGCAACGCCCGTACGGTTCTCCATCTCTTCATTCGGTCACTCCCTCCGTCAAGCTCCACCTGGTATCCGCCACGAACCAGTAACCCGAACCCCTCTCTCCCGACTCCCTCTATTTCTCACCTTCCGTGGCCGACTGGCCGAATCCGAGTGCCGCTCGATCTGTGCGGCCCTACGCTGAACCACCTTCTCCGCGCCCCGGCTCCGTTGTCGCGGCTGGTGGAACCGCTGCCCTGTCCCCACCAGCTTCGTCGGGTCTCCATGAGCTCTTACCTCTCGTTCATCTCTCGTTCGCTCTCCTTCACAATGATTCTCTGTCTTTCTCTTCACCTGCTTTCGTGGACTTCTCGAGAGGAAAGGAAGGACAACAGACTTGTGAGTTCTTTTATTTTTACTTGGTTTCATTACAAGTTTAAGTAACTCCTTAGCTTTTTATTAATCATTATTAATATAGTATAGAGAACAGCAGTTGCTAGTGTTTTTATTATGGTATAAATTATTTTTATAATGTTATAGCTATTTATTAAAGTATAATAAGTATTTTAAAAAATATATATATTATTTTACAAATAAACTTTCCATTTTAGAATAATAAGTATTCAAGTTATTATTATATAATTTAATCCATAAAATAGAGTTTCCATTTTAATGAGTATTTTCTAAAATAGTGTTACATTATTTTGTATCCATTATGGCTTTATAGTGTACAAATTATATTCGATATAAATTGCTTTTAGCCTAAATTTTCAAGTGTTGAATAATAATATTTTGAGTAAAGGAAGAACGTAGATTTTAATTATAATTGATTTCCAAGTATAGTTTTGAAAATTATAAGAAATTTTAATATAGTTATTAAATAAGTAGAGTTTCTCATATATATATTTTCTAAAAATAATTATAGACATTTAGCTATACCGAATCTCTTCGTTTATCAAATCTTGTCCATGGTCAATCGTCTATTTCCTATTCTGTTGCTAATTTTGGACTTTCTTATGTCAATCATAACTAATCAAACCATTTTGGACCCAAAGGAACCGTCCGTGCCATTATCGGAGGTCGTTTTGTGAAGTTGGAACGCCGAAGTCATAATACATGCTACTTTGATTATCATACCACACCAGACAAGATACCTTGCCATTAGCTGATTATTTTACTTTAGCTCATATTCATGCATTATTTATTATTTATTTTCTGTAAAATAAACTATGATACATGGCATAAGTAGATAGAATTTTTACTGTTTAGTTCTAATTCCTGCTATGTACTATTTTCTTATACATTGAACTTAGATTTAAGGGACCACCCTTTGTGTGTTGCATTCATAGGTGTTGACACATTTGTACCATGTTGTTGTGAGTCACATATAGAACTCGGACATGCGTGATTGGCTGGCTACCAGTACGTATAAGCCGTACGATAGGATTAACCACTAATAGGGATTGCATGCTTAGTTTGACTTAGCGGTTAATAGAGGTTATATGTGTTCTGGATACAACATAGTAGGCATTGGGCAGGAAGGACATATCCTTAGCTTATGGGCTACTTTACATATTTCTCTTGTGACCGTACGCTCCACCAGATGCGGGTTGACGACCCATGATTACTGACGGCCACTGACGTTTTGCGGAACGTTATGCTCTTATTGATTGGGCCTCTGGTGTCCCAAGGGGGGACCATGCCGATCCCATTTTAGCCAGGGCCCATGCGTTCGAGGTTGTTCTTAAAGCTGTATACACTTAGACTGGTTAGGCTACCTTATCCGTTAGGTATGAGTACTCTTGGCTTGGGTACTTGTATCTGATCGTGGCTTGGAACAATAACTTGTCGCGGATTAGTTTGCCACATCTTGTCCTTGTTTGGTTATAGGTGTGGCTTACTACTCCGATGAGAAGGTATTGAACCTTGTTATGGTCCGAATACCATATTGGATTCGTGACTTGGAAAGATACTTCATCGTGGGTTAGTGTGCCATCTTCTGTCCTTGTTTGGTTGGGGGGATGGTACGCTAATCCAAATGGTGAGGTATTGGACCATGTTGTGATCCGATCTTACTTATTATTATTGAGCAGTTATATTCAGTTTATATGGCATGATATTGTATATCTTGTTACGTCCCTCTGAGGACCTGGTTATCTTTCCAGGTGTGTGCTCTTGTCTTCCGCAGGTATTCTAGCCGAGGTCGTGATCTTCTCATTTCCTTCGAAGATGACGTGTCTTGGATCTTTTCTTGCTACTCTCGACAAATTATTTCATTTTCCATGTATTTCTTTTTTTACTTATTGGTAGTAGATTTGTCTCCGCCCAACAGCTTGTATAATGATAATTCAAAGTTGATTTATGACATTATTTTTCTTTTATTTTGTGGATTAGATTAGATTACTATTGGTTTATTGCATTTACAGCTTATGTATACAAATAAGAATTCTATATATTGGAGCATACTTCGTATGTATACAGCTGACATGTCGACGTACTTAGTCCTAAGTATTTTAGGACTGGGGCGTTACATATTTTTGTGGTGGCCCATGCAGGTCAAGATAAATTGTTTGGTTACTTTACCGTACCAAGCAAGCCTGTGTATATAATTAGAGTCTAGGATCTCATCCACATACTTGACCTCTCTCCTCGATTCTATTTTCGAACTAATGCTTGACTCATCGATTTACATCTTTCTTGATTCCTTCTATCATTATTCTTATCTTCCCTTCGTGCTTGCTAGAGGTTAGGAAGGTGACCCCTACTAAATGGACATGTTTTGTTTGTCCCAAAACACCATTAGTTTAACTCTTGTAAGTTGGGTAGAATATCCCACGACCTAACACTCCCTTTGTCCTTGTGACCTATATTAATAAGTTTACTTAGACTGTAAAATTTAGAGGAGCCTAACCCATCTAGCCAACCAGGCCATAGACAAGGAGACACTAGGACAACTGTATGGACCCAAACTTCGGGCGAGACTTAGATTTTTAAGGAACTTGAACTATTCATATTTTCTGTCAATCATTACCTCTTGTACTTATATTTTAGACTATATTGACTAATGATACTAATATAGCCTAGTTTTGCAAGTTCATTCTTTATCGAGCTTGTTCATGACATATTTTATTGGGAGCGCTCCCACTAACATATTGTCTCATCAGAATCGGTACATTATGGTCTCTCATCAGAATCGGTACATTATGGTCTGACCAGCCTAATGCACTTGGTTCGCTCTCCTTACTCTACGTGGATTGAGATATAGCTAACAATGTACTAGCCCTTTAGGATTTCATCCACATTTGCCTTGACAATCCCTTTTTGAAACTATTTAAGTGCCTTTGAAAATCGTAATTGTATTCGATCGTATCTTCTTGAACCCTTTATTGCTTCGTCTTTCACCTATTTTTGAAGGACGAAATCACTCGTGCAGAGCATCCCTTTTAGTTGCCCTATCATCTATGTCCACGTATAGTTGGCCATTACCAACCCGTGACTATATCCTTGTCTTAAACTATTCGTCCTTTCATTCGATCCTAAATCTACTATTGTGACCTTCCAATCACTTGAATTTAAGAATGATTCAAATCGTTCCCTTAATCGTGCCTCAACCAAGACAACCAACATCACCTCAAGGAACCACATCTCCCAAATTTCTAATTTTCTCTTGATATACTCAATTCCAAACTAATCTTTTATTCCTGTTTTACCTTCACTTCTTAACCATTAATCTTGCGTCAGCTAGCAACCCTCACTTCCCAAATTATATTCAAAATTTATCTTCCTATTTATCTAAATCATAATTTTCTAATGCATGTTTTCATTAAACGTTGTTTCCTTGCCCGCCCAATGATTTGATTGTGCTTCCTTATCGATATACCCTTGTACCTTCTCACCCCCCAATTATTTTTAATTTTGAGGACAAAATTCTTGTAAGTTGGGTAATATATAAATCCCCTAAATTTTTACTACAATTTTTTTATTTTTTAAATTGGTATTGAATTCATTTTTTTCATATTTGCTCGTCGAGTGCGAATATGTGCGAGGAACATATTTTTGAAAGCATTTTTGTATAAATTTTATTTATATGGGAGATTTTTTTTTCAAAATAACATAGGATAAATATTTTTAAATACTTAAACGTATCACATTGAGATTACCAAGATTAATTTTTTTTTATAAAAGGCTATCTTATTTTATTTTAGTGGTAATTTAGAAAAACTAGATTTTATGTGAATATTCTACTTGTGTGAAGTGCATAAAATTTACTTCATATATATTTTCTAAAATTATTATAATTTATTTAGAATTATTTATTTAGCATAAAGTATTTCAAATAAATATTAATTATGATTTTTCAAAATTAATATTTTGAATTTATTTATGGCAATTTAAATAAAGATTGGATTTTATTGATTTAAGCAAAGTGTATCTACATTATATCGAAATTGGATTGGATTGATTTGTTTTAAATTCGATTTAGAATAAATATATGAATTGTCTATATGATGGATTTAGATTTTATTCTATTTAAATTAGATTTGAAATTTACTAAATCAATTTAAACTAAAGAGGAGTTTATCCCAAGGGGGATTTAAATCTCTAAATCCATATCAATCTAGAAGTTCCATCCCCTATATATAGGGGAGCCTCCATAAGTTTTTTATCCACAAATTACTCCACAAATTTCTCCACCGAAGTGTGTGCATCGTGTCTGTGGCCAACCCCCTCCGTGTCAGCCGTGATGGCCTCGGGTCCGACCTCGGGTGACTCTCTTATTCCATTATTTTTACATATACATTTTTCCCGTGTCAGACACTCCCCCGACACAATAAAATTTTCTAACCTAAACCCCGTCCCCGCTCGTGTCCTCCTCTCTGCCTCCAACCCGCGACTGCAGCCATCACCATGAGCCCGACCATCACGTCCCCCACAGCCTCTCGACCAAACCCGAATCCCGGTATCACCGCCATTGACTCCACCCTTAGCCAAACCCTACCCACCAAACCTCCGACTCCCGTCTCGCTATTACCACTACCAGCACCCTCCCGATTTGTCTAGCACCCCTCCGTCATGGCCACAACACAAACACCGCCGTAGCCGACTTCACCCCTCTTCTCTTTTCCGACCATTTACACGACCACCACCCCGTCACCGTCACCCCGACACACCCTCTCCTCCCGAACCCCCTGCTGGCCAAGAACCTGGCCAACACCACTGCCACCTGCAACATCAAAACTGCCACCACCGGAATAACACACCACCACCATTATCCCTCATAATAAATAAAACAAAAACCTATCCCTACCCCATGTCTTCTTCGACCGTCGTAGCCAAAAAAAAATCCCCGACGATCCCTCACCATCGTCGTCAACAAACATCCCCAGAAGGAAGGACACGACACAGACCCACATAACCCCGTGACTCATGTTCAATTTTCGTGGCAATGCCTCAGATTTATACCGTCGATAACATATGCCACGCTGGGCAGCCGCGCCTCCCCACGGTCGCTCAATCCCAATCCGGTCAGGCCTCACTCCCAGCAACCTGCCGTCGTTGCCGTCCAAGCGACGTGAGCACCACCCGCACGGTTCCGCATCACCGCACCCGGGCACTCCCTCCGTTGAGCTCTACCCGGTGTCCTCCACGAACCAGTAAACCGAACCCCTCTCTCCCGACTCCCTCTCTTTCTCACCTTCCGTGGCCGACTGGCCGGATCCAAACATCGCTCGATCTGCGCAGCCCCATGTCGAACCGCCTTCTCCATACCCCGGCTCCGCCGCCGTGGCTGGTGGAACCGCCGCCCTGTCCCCACCAGCTCCGTCGGGTCTCCACGAGCTCTTTCCGCTCGTTCATCTCTCGTTCGCTCTCTCCTTCACAATGATTCTCTGTCTTTCTCTTCACCTACTTTTGTGGACTTCTCGAAAGGAAAGGAAGGACAACAGACTTGTGAGTTCTTTTATTTTTACTTGGTTTCATTACAAGTGTAAGTAACTCCTTAGCTTTTTATTAATCATTATTAATATAGTATAGAGAACAGTAGTTGCTAGTGTTTTTATTATGGTATAAATTATTTTTATAATGTTATGGCTATTTATTAAAGTATAATAAGTATTTTAAAATATGTATATATTATTTTACAAATAGACTTTCCATTTTAGAATAATAAGTATTCAAGTAATTATTATATAATTTAATCCATAAAATAGAGTTTCCATTTTAACGAGTATTTTCTAAAATAGTGTTACATTATTTTGTATCTGTTATGGCTTTATAGTGTACAAATTATATTCGATATAAATTGCTTTTAGCCTAAATTGTTTCCTAAATTTTCAAGTGTTGAATTATAATATTTTGAGTAAAGGAAGAACGTAGATTTTAATTATAATTGATTTCCAAGTATAGTTTTGAAAATTATAAGAAATTTTAATATAGTTATTAAATAAGTAGAGTTTCTCATATATATATATATATATTTTCTAAAAATAATTATAGACGTTTAGCTATACCGAATCTCTTCGTTTATCAAGTCTTGTCCTTGGTCAATCGTTTATTTCCCATTCCATTGCGAATTTTGGACTTCCTTATGTCAATCCTAACTAATCAAACCATTCTGGACCCGAAGGAACCGTTCGTACCATCATCGGAGGTCGTTTTGCGAAGTTGGAATGCCGAAGTCATAATACATGCTACTTTGATTATTGTACCATACCAGACGTCACACCAGGCAAGGTACCTTGCCATTAGCTGATTATTTTACTTTAGCTCATATTCATGCATTATTCATTATTTATTTTCTGTAAAATAAACTGTGATACATGGCATAAGTAGATAAAATTTTTACTATTTAGTTCTATTTTCTGCTATGTACTATTTTTTTATACATTGAACTTAGATTTAAGGGACCACCCTTTGTGTGTTGCATTCATAGGCCTTGGCACATTTGTACCATGTTGTTGTAAGTCACATATAGAACTCGGACATACGTGACTGGATGGCCACCAGTACGTATAAGCCGTGCGATAGGATTAACCGCTAATAGAGGTTGCATGCTTAGTTTGACTTAGCAGTTAATAGAGGTTATATGTGTTGTGGATACAACATAGTAGGCATTGGGCGGGGAGGACATATCCTTAGCGTATGGGCTACTTTACACATTTTTCTTGTGACTGTACGCTCCAACGGAGATGCGGGTTGACGACCCATGATTACTGACGGCCACTGACGTTCTGCGGTACGTTATGCTCTTATTGATTGGGCCTCTGGTGTCCCAAGGGGGGACCATGCCGATCCCATTTTAGCCAGGGCCCATGCGTTGGAGGTTGTTCTTAAAACTGCATACACTTAGACTGGTTAGGCTACCTTATCCGTTAGGTATGAGTACTCTTGGCTTGGGTACTTGTATCTGACCGTGGCTTGGAACAATAACTTGTCGCAGATTAGTTCACCACATCTTATCCTTGTTTGGTTGTAGGTTTGGCTTACTACTCCGATAAGAAGGTATTGAACCTTGTTGTGGTCCGGATACCATATTGGATTCATGACTTAGAAAGATACTTCATCGTGGGTTAGTGTGCCATCTCCTGTCCTTATTTGGTTGGAGGGATGGTACGCTAATCCAAATGGTGAGGTTTTGGACCATGTTATGATCCGATCTTACTTATTATTATTGAGCAATTATATTCAGTTTATATGGTATGCTATTGTGTATCTTGTTACGTCCCTCTGAGGACCTGGTTATCTCTCCAGGTGTGTGCTTTTGTCTTCCGCAGGTATTCTATCCGAGGTCGTAATCTTCTCATTTCCTTCGAAGATGACGTGTCTTGGATCTTTTCTTGCTACTCTCGACAAATCATTTAATTTTCCATGTATTTTTTTCCTTACTTGTTGGTAGTGGATTTGTCTCCGCCCAACCTTGTACAATGATAATTCAAAGTTGATTTATGACATCATTTTTCTTTTATTTTGTGGATGATATTAGATTACTATTGGTTTACTTCATTTACAGCTTATGTATACATACGAGGATTCCATATATTGGAGCATACTTCGTATGTATACAGCTGGCATGTCTACGTACTTAGCCCTAAGTATTTTGGGACTGGGGCATTACACTCGGCAATTCTCTGTCTCTCCGGCAGCAAGGTTTAAGACTTTCTCCTCCGACATCGCATCGTCCAAGGGATAAAGTGATCATTTTTTGATCAGATTTCTACAGTTGTACTTTCCCAGAATCAAATTGTACTATTGTACTTTCTTTCTTAGTTTGTAATCTAGTTTTCTTGAAAAACTTTTGTTTTTGTAAACAAAATGGTGACTCTACTAGGGACGACTTTCTCCTCTGACGAGAAAGTGACAACGCAATGCGATGTTACGTTGGTCGGCATGAAGCAGAAGGCTTTGGTCGTCCAAGTCGACCAAACAGCCTACGAAGCAATGATTGGCACCGGGGGTGCCAAGCGCGCTGCTGCCAAGCACGCATCTGCTGCTGTCTCTAAAGACAGGAAGACTCGTGCTATATGGACTCTAAAGTCCATAGGCGCACCGATCACTATTCCTATGCAAAATAAGGGAAAGTGCCATATAGCCATCCCTCACTCTTTCCCACTTCTAAACTTGGTGGAAGATGCGCTAATCACTGTTGCAGCACAAAATAAGGGAAAGCACTCTACGGCCATTCCTCACTCCTCTCTAGTTCTAAACTTGGTGGAGAGTGCACCCATCACTGCTTCTGTGCAGAATAAGGAAAAGCGCCATGTGGCCACTTTCTACTCTTCTCCAGTCCTGGACTCGATGGGAAATCCATCTGATTGTGCCTCTGTACCAATCGATGCCAGAATACTTCTGAGTATAAACTCTACTTCTCTTGGCAGAGATTATCAAATCAATGCCAAGAAAGTAAGTTTTGCTCAAAGTTTACTTCCTTCTGTCTATTTGTGCCATGCCAAATGCGTTGGGATAGTATGCACAGAGCAACAGGGCATACTGCCCACTCCACATCAAATTGGCCAGCGTCAATCAGGCCAATGTCAGAATGTCCCTATCCTGTACATATCAAGTTCAAAGCAAGGAACATTGATGGTGTCCCAGACTGACGAACAAGCGACTTATGACACTGATATGCGTGCTTATCTGAACAAACGCAGAGCAGAACTCCTTCCATTAAGTCATATGGCATGTCAGACAAGTCAAAAGCAATCTGCGCCAGCCACCAACCTACGTTCAACGAAGGCTTCTAAGAACCCTCATGCAAATGAACTCAGCACTTTCTTGTACACTTAGGGGATACAAAATCTTAGAAAAAGAAACCATGTTCCTAATATAATCAGAGAATATGTGCCTTCTTCTTCTTCTTCTTCTTCTTCTTCTCTTGTCAATGTAACTGATCTCCGCAAAATTCTTGTACAAAAGCGGAAGACTGCAGGCCCACTTCATGCAACTATAACTCCATATCTGGAACATCAATGTAATCAGCATCATGAGATAGTAATCAAGTGCCGCTGTCAATAAGCCAAACGGTCTATTTTTGACCGCTTGAATTACACTCGGGCTCCTGAATTGATCATGGTGGACGAAGTCGAATTACTATTTGCCTCAGTTAACATAACACCTTGTGGTACTGGTGGTGGAAGACGTCCATGTCATAACTCATCCCGTATGCCCAGTCAACAATACCTTGATCGACTCCGTTATTCAGGTGAAGGTGTTTACCAGAACACACGATCAAGAAACCAAAATCTCCTTGGTCAACGGAATCTTCGCACTCCTAATATTAGGGTAGCAATTTACCGGAATTCGATGCTGATAGCGAAGATCCTGATCGGACTATCTTGTCCACTAGCTCATCCTCAATGTCCAGAGAAGTATCTGTCTACATCACGAACGAAGAGCAAGACGCTTCCAGTTCAGCTAGCCAAGAGCAAAGAATTGCTGCTCTGGAGGCCAACCTAAAAGCCATGGCTGACATGGTTACGAGCATGCACAAGGTAATTATGACACAATATGCTGTTTCGCCGGTTGTGAATCCAATTCCAACCCAAGAACACACAGCAGGTTTCATGCCCAACAACTCTGGTCCTGGAGCACAACCTTTTCCAAATACTACCATTTCGGATGTTATGCACCTTCAAACATAGGCTACCCCAAGTCATTCTGGTACCGGGGGTGGTGCTTATAACGCAGTCCCACCTTCAAATCCTTCGAATCAGTTTGTTGCTCCTTAAGCATCAAGAGATCCTCAAGCTTCTACAAAATCAGTTTGAAGCTTTCAAACAGAAGGAAGGATTACAAAAGTTAGGGATCAAGCAACCCTATCCGGCAGAGTGGAAGGAAGTTCCATTCCCGCCCAAATATAAGCCGCCGACCATAATGCTATTCGACGGCAGCACACCACAGAGTCAGTATATTAATCACTTCGAGATAATGACTAATAATCTTCAGCATAACGATGCTTAACTTACCAGAGTCTTTGTCGGATGTCTAGCGGGGGTCGCCTATGATTGGTACCGAAGCTTGCTAGATGGTTGTATAACATCTTTTATGTATTGAAGCAGATGTTCATGGAATAGTTTTATGAAGGGACTCACGACATGACTATGTCCGCCCTTACTAAAATCAAACATAAGCCAAATGAAACAACTGAACGTTTCATTAAGCGCTTCCGACGAAACACTCAAAATGCCTCTAGGTACTCCGGACGTATTGACAGTAGATACATGCAAATCAAACTTGTTACCTATCGTCAGCATGTGGACGGGACCAACACAATTCCAAGATTGTGGTTCCTTCATAGTAAGTGCCAGAGCAGCCAAAGACAGTGCTGAAAAGTTTAAGCAACTAGACATTCTGATGCCTAATTTTGACAAAGATAAGCATTCCGCTACCAGCAGCGGTAGTCACCAAAATAATCGCAAAGGCAAAAAAGTTTTAGCCATCAACATAGGCAGTCAGCACCTACAACAATAGCACCTCCACAGAGGGCAGTATCACAACCCAATGAAGAGTATTCCTTCGACGATGACGATATCATGAGCATCTTTGACTGCTTGATCAAAAGCAATAAACTTCAACTGTCGGAAATCAAACGGCCAGATGAAGTAGGTAAAACTAACAATCCTAAATATTACATGTATCACAGTTTCTGGACTTCCAACCAAAGCATGCTATGTACTCAAAGGAAAGATCTAGGAGCTGATCAATGCCAAAATAATCATCCTCCGAATGGATGAGAATATGGTGACAGCTAATGTCGTCTCTTTACAATTCAGAGACTTTACTCCTCAGTTAGTTCCTAATTGTGTTGTCCTAATTCTGAAGGCAACCATAGAGATTGTCAACCTTCCGCCGGCATGAAATGACGATTTGGTTCCACTGTCAATAGCCAAAGGCGAGATCATATAGGTTCATCTGGACCTCGTCGGTGAGTTTGAGCAGAAGACATCTATCCCTTCTACTACATCAAAGAAGTCAGCTAAGTATAAATCCTGTAACGTAACTTCGAGTGAGCCCTCCTCGCTTGATGTCCGTGTACCTTCTTTGAAGACTACTTTTATTTCGACATGATCTGCGTCTTCTTTAGAGACTTCTCCATTAATATCAAAAGTCACCTATCGGCCTGAATTCCATCGATACAGTCAGCAATCTTCGGAGCTGATGATAAAGATGGGATATGACTTTCAGAAAGCCCCAGGCTTGAATGATAGAAAAGGATCTCTGATACCCATATCCATACAACTTCAAGACAACAGTCTCGTGCTAGACTGGGATTTAGGGTAGATCACACAATTCCCTACCAGAAAAAAAGCCCTCCAAGAGCAAAGTACGAGTAAAGACCTGTAATATGGTCTCTCTCACCTGCTCCCGAAGAAGAAGTCTTGACAGGTACTCGATCTGGTAGACTCTACCTTAGAGACTACCCACATAGTCAAGAGAATGAAATTGTCACTCCCCCTCCTGCTCCTGATTGGCGCAGAGTTAAATAATCACTTAGGAATTCTTAATTGATTTTATAAGAACAATCTTTCATGATTCTAACTCTTTGTTTTCTTGTGCAAATGATCCGAGGGAAGACCCTTATGCTGAAGTACTGGCCTCTACCTTTCGGGTATCAGAGTACCAGGAGGATCTTTTACATGTCAATTTCCCGCAGTACGATGGACCAGCTACCAGACAGACTCTTTTAGAAACCCAAGAAGATAGGGCTTTGTTGTGTCTGATGAATGGCACCCCTTTTCTGACAGCGAATGCTCCCCACAAGAAGCTAGCCTTCTTTTTCGGAGAAGCTATTGATGCTGACTCTCAACCAAAGTCCAAGAAAGAGTCTCGAGTTTTCTTAAGCGGGGACAAATTAGTACATCTCCTTGGCGCATAACACACAGGGACAGTCCTTGGTTCATGCAGACAAGTATGATTGTTCTCAGTTTGTACATATTATTGGATATTTAAATGATTTACGCATGCATCATGTCTGTTCTTAATTTTTGTAGCATGATATTACGTGCATGTTCTTGAATTATGACACATAGCGCATAGTGCGCTTTGAATGCACAATTTATAATTGATATGTTTTAGGCCAACACTCTGAAAGAGGTGGTGCATTTGGAAAATAGCGCAAGCACCGGCCAACACTCTGAAAGAGGTGGTGCATTTGGAAAATAGCGCAAGCACCGACCAACACTCTAAAAGAGGCAGTCGACGTTGGCTTTTGATTGTATCTCATGCGAATGGCGCCGAGCGCACTGTTCGTCTTCCCCGACCGGTTTTCTCATCTTCAAGGGTGGGGTTGGCTTCCTCTCCTCTCGTCGATGGTGCCATATGCTACGAAACCCTCAACGTCGGCACACGCAATATGGCTTCGGCCACATTCTTGCCTTTCTCGATGGCAGTTCTCTTGGGCGCCATTTAGTCGGAGAGCTTCGGGAATTTGGGAGAAAGAAGGCGACAAAGAGATTTCGAGAGATAGAAAATTTTGAAAAGAACTTTCTTTCTTCGTTTCCTAAGCTATTTATAGCCAAAACTTAAACGTAACAGCTTCACAAATTGTGCGTGAAATATGGGTCGGTTGGGATTCTGGGTGCGCCAAACGTGCAAGGCCACTTCTTACTCAAAGTATTTCAAATTTCAAAAAATTTGAATTTTGAAAACTTTGAGGGGGGTCTTGTAGAAGCTCAAAATATATCAAATATTACAATACGCCATTCACGGATAGCACCAGATCATATTTACCAAATGGCACAGAAAATCAGGTGGCACTGAGCATTACATGGTGCTGGCTGCCATGTGGCAAGCTTTCTTGAGAAGCCAAACGACTGTCATTATGACTGACAGCAGGTCAGTCAAGAAAATCTCTTCGAATCTTGAGCACATGGCGCTCGAGAAGATCTATCAGAGTCATCATTATCACGTTTGTCGTTTACTCTGTGCCATGTATGGTTGGCACGAAGTAATCAATAATTCACAGTTTTAAGATGCCTATCTCTTTTCACAAATGGTGCCCAAAGACAGTATGCGCTATTCATCAATTGGCGCCAATAAATCAACTATCATCTAAAAGCAGATGATGTGGCACGCATGCCACTAATCTCGAAGAACGTACACGCAATACTGCCCACGAACAAGCAATCTCTCTCACAGAGTACCATACATCACATGTAGTTTAGCCAACCGTTCATGCATATGGATGATGGCGCCAACCAGCGCCATGCGCCAATCAGGATAACTACTTGACGGTTATCCCAAAACTCTATAAATAGAGTTAAGAATCATTCCTTCAGGATCACTAATGATCATAGGTTCTTGACAAGAATTCTCGACAATTCGTCTCTCCGGCATCAAGGTTCAAGGCTTTATCCTCCGACATTGCATCGTCCAAGGGATAAAGTGATCGTCTTCTGATCAGATTCCTATAGTTGTACTTTCCCAGAATTAAATTATACTTATGTACTTTCTTTCTTAGTTTGTAGTCTAGTTTTCTTGGAAAACTTTTGTTTTTGCAAACAAGTATAAGCAAGCTAGGAAGGATATACTATCCTATAAGTATGAGAATGAAAAGCTTACTTGCTTATTGAATGATGCTAGAAACACTTCTACTTCTGATAACTCTACTAAGATTTCCGTACTTAATTTCAGATTGAATAAGGCACTTGAATGCATTGAGAAAAGCACTCAAGATAATGCTAAACTTAAGGAGGAATTAGAATCAGAAAAGAAGAAGTATTTTATTGCTTCATGTAGTATTGATTCTCTTACTGCTAAATATGATGAGGCATGTGCTATCTTTAAAAAGTTAGAGATTAGATTAGGAAAACAGGTAATACCTACTACCCAATCAAAGTTTTATCCTATGACACATCATACACATGATAGGACACGATCAAAGAAAGCACACAAAGCAAATGCTATACATTATCATGCTTTCTATTACAAATATCCACGAACATCATATCATACCACTATACTGTCTCATACTGCTGCACAGAGCGCTGATGTTAAAACTTTTTGTCATTATTATGGTATGAAAGGACACATTTCTAGTTAATGTCAGACTAGAAAACTTATTGATATGAACTTGTGCAAATGGGTTCCTAAAGCTAACAAATGTGGATCCAAGTTTTGTTTACCAAAGTCTTCGTCTCTTAGTGCAGGTGAACCTTCTCATATCAAATACATAAAATATGTTGGTGATTGCAAAGCTACAAAGGTCATCTTCCAAGCAATTGCACCAACATGTGTGGTCGCTAGAACCACTTTTGTTATGCTGCCAAAAGCAAAGGGTACCGAGTCTTCAACAAAAGGGCTATGATTATCGAAGAATTAATGAATGTCACCTTCGATGAACTAAATCAACAAAAGATTGACGATGATGATGAAGAAATCAGTATACTAAGCAAAGCATCTACAGAACCAAAAATCTGAACCAGCTACCTTGAGAGTCTGCCAAAAAGAATAAAGTTTATGGCTGACCATCCCAAGGACTTAGTAATAGGTGAGATCACCAAAGGTGTAAGTACTCGTTCCTCTACCAGAGATATAGCTTCTTGTGTTGCATTTATTTTACAGCTAGAACCCAAATCTATTGATGAAGCATATAGTGATAATTACTGGCTAGATGCTATGCAAGAGGAATTGAACCAATTTGAACGGAATCAAGTTTGGGAACTTGTTCCCAAGCCTATTGATCTCCGATTATTAGCACCCACTGGGTATTCCTAAATAAATTGAAAGAGAATGGTCTAGTTACTCGTAATAAGGCTCAACTCGTAGCTCAAGGATACAACCAAGAGGAAGGTATCGACTACGATGAGACCTATGCCCCAGTTGTGAGATTAGAATCCATTTGCAGGTTATGTACATTTGCATATTTTCACAATTTTAAATTTTTTCAAATGGACGTAAAGAGTGCTTTTCTAATCGGTTTTATCAAAGAAGAAGTTTATGTAGCTCAACCTTCAGGTTTTACTGATTTTAAAAACCTTGATTATGTTTTTAAGTTGAAGAAAGCCTTATACAGTTTGAAACAAGTCCCTCGTGCTTGGTTCGACCATCTAAGTTCTTTTCTACTTGATAACGGTTTTTCAAAAGGAAAGGTTGACACTACACTTTTTATAAAGTCTCTAAATGATAATCTTCTTTTAATTCAAATTTATGTTGATGATATTATCTTTGGATCTACTGATGAATCTCTCTGTCAAGAATTTTCCAAGTGTACACTGAATGAGTTTAAGATGAGCATGATGGAAGAACTTAAATTCTTTCTTAGACTGTAAATCAAACAAACCAATAATGGGACGTTCATCAATCAAGCCAAGTACACAAAAGATTTGCTAAAGAAGTTCGATCTGAAATCTGCCAAACCCTTTGGCACTCCAATGGCAACTTCAACTTAGCTCGATGTAGATGAACAAGGCAAACCTGTCGACATAGCTAAATATCGAGATATGATTAGTAGTTTACTTTATTTAACTGCTAGTCGCCCTGATATAATGTTTAGTGTTTGCTTGTGTGCTAGATTTCAAGCTAACCCTAAGGAATCACACTTGTGCGCAGTTAAGCGTATCTTCCGATACCTTAAAGGCATTTCTTCTGTGGGCTTATGGTATCCTAATACTATGTCCTTTGACCTAACTGGTTATTCGGATGCTGATTTTGCTGTATGCAAAGTGGATAGAAAAAGTACTAGCGGCACATGTCATTTTTTAGGTAAGGCTTTAGTCTCTTGGTTTAGCAAGAAGCAAAATTCTGTCACATTATCGACTACTGAGGCTGAGTATATCACCGCAGGACGTTGTTATGCATAAATTTTGTAGATGAAGCAAACCTTAGAAGACTTTGGTTTACACTACACATACATATCCATTTTTTGTGATAACAATAGCACTATCAAGTGGACTAAGAATCCTGTATGTCACTCTTGCACTAAGCATATTAAGATTTATCATTTTCTTAGAGACCATCAAGCAAATGGAGACATCAATTTAGAATACATAGACACAGAGAAACAATTGGCTGACATCTTTACAAAACTTTTAGCGAAAAATTGATTCAATTATTTACGTCAAGAACTATTTTCGAGACAAGTCTACAAAGGGTCAGTCTATCACCACGGCTATGGCTAAAGCGAAACGGTACTTAAACGTTCCCTTGTGAACCTCCGTTAGCTGGGACAGTTCTCCTACAACTAATCTGAGATAGTCGCTGCGTAACGAAACTTAATTTGTAAAATAATGTTAATTATATTAATTAAAATTTAAAATTACTAAACTTTGAATTAAATAATTAAAAAAGAATGATAAATATAAAAGTGACATTTATTTTTGTGCAAAATACCTTAGAAGAGTTCTAGGCAAACTCGGGGCGAATACGGTCCGAGTTCGACCAAAATCGTCTGGTGTCGGGTATTATATACACAGAACTGATGGCCCACATTTCTATTCATCTTCTTCCTCCTCAAAATAGAACAACAGCAGTGTAAAATGCCCCCGAAACCCTAGTTATTCCACCTTCAATTCCTTTCTATTCCTTTGGAGTTTTTCTTCCAAAATTTGGATTCGTGCGTGGGATCTCCTCCTCTTCTACATACTTGATTTTGAGAAGGTATAACCTCTTCCATCTTCTAGTTTCAATTTCTTAGAAATTTTATATTTTCTATTAGAAATCATGTCTAGGATATTATAATCCCTTTAAGAGAAAGAAGATGGCTAGTGAGGAAGCCTCGTCTTCGGATCCTCTCCAAAGATCTCTCTTTTCGCCCGTCCAAACGGACAACAGGGCATTCAATAAGTTTTTCTTCGAAACTCTTGAACAATCATTATTGTGGTATGCAGATTTTTTAATTCGTAACATATGCCTTGGTGCATCGATTAAGTGAACGATCTTTCCGTCTCACAAACCTTGTTTTGAGACTTTGGGATTGCACAACTTTGTTACAAACTCTTTTTCTATTGCCACAAATGCTATTCGGCTATTTTACTGCAACTTTACTTCAGCTGAGAATTCTTATTATGCTAAGAGCCGTGTCGTAGGCATAGATATTCAATTCAATGATGACGACTTAGAAAAAAAATCCTAAACATTCCAAATATAGGTGCTCCGCTTGTCGATACCACTGACTTTGAATTTCCAAACGATACGTCTTTAAGCAATTTTAAGACTCAACTCTGTGCTCCTGAACCCGTTCGTTCCCGCAAGTTCAAATCTATACACTTGAATTTGTTCTTTTATGAGTTGCATCATATTGTTTATTCCGCTATTTTGCCAAAATTGACTTCAAAAGATGATGTCACTAGTCTTGAAATGACAGATCTATATCACATTCGTCACGGGATTCCATTTTCTGTCGTTAAGACGATTATCCAGATGATGGCGAGGTTCGCGAGATGACGAGGCTCATCTATGTGATGATCCTTCCTATCATCTTCCAGCACTTTGAGAACGACTTGTATTCTTGTGCTCCTGACTCTAAGCCCAAGTATCTTCAGCTCTCTCATTGTAGTGCATCTGTCCCTCCTACTCCTCCTACTGTACCACCTCCTCCACCTCAGACTTACCTTATGTCTTTTGAGGGTCTTCATCAGCACTTAGATGATTTGTGGCATGCTCAACTGGATGAGCACAACTCTTTGCGAGCATTTGTTACTGACACATTGAGGGAATGTGAGTTCTGCGATGCTAGTCGATTTCAGGCTCTTGCAAACTTCTTTGCAGATCTATATTTTTTTCCAAACTGGTTAGTATGCCAGTTCTCTTCCACGAGATCTTACTGTTTCTGGCTACCGTTACGACGATGGGGTGGTTCAATATTTTTTGAGCTCGATAACGTATATGATTGGTACCGTGGTTCTGGTGCTACTCCACACACTTCTCGTAGAGCTGGCACTTTTGGAGCTGGTCCTTCTGGACATGCTGCTGCTGCTGACCGTACTGACGATGATGAGGATCTGATCTAGATGTTACTGTTTTTTTCTAGACGTTATCTGATCTGACTCTGCTTCATGATTGTATTGTTTCTTTTTGGTATGTACTTATGCATTATATGCTTAGCACTATCTTTTTGTTACTACTTCAATTCATATAAACTGCCTGTGAAATTTGTTTCTTTTATAATATTTGTACGTTTCATCAACGTTCGTCTCTTATGCATGAATTGCGGGGTAGCTTATCTCTTTGCATTTATTTTGCTAAGTGACAACGGAGGAGAAAATGATCTAACATTTTTTTCAGGTTAACTTTTACCAAAAGGAGACAGTACCAAACAACAAACAACATTTAACGTTTTGATATTCTTTTTCAAATTAAGACCATGATGTTATATCGGTCAAGATTTGTCAATTATCAAAATGGAAGAGATTTTTGGCCCATTGGTTATGGTCGAACCTTATTTTAATAATTGATCTAACCCCGTTTCGATATAAGGGCTACTTGGACGATCTACTAGAACTGCTACTGCTACCGTTCAAGATTGGAGCCATGTTTGTTATTGTGTCTGTACTTTTATTTATTCAATGTATTTTCATACTTTATTGAGTCTAGGAAATACAATGTACACCGAGTCGTACTGGCAAATAGGCTGCCCAAAAATATTTTCAAAAATACCCATTTGTTTTAAAAACTAGCCCAACACCAAAAATCTAATTCCTAACTTTTTGAACATTCGAAAGCCCAAATCCTACTAAGTTTCAAAACCCGAAATAACCCTTTCTGCACTAGCAGAACTCTGGGCAAATTTGCCCCGAGTTTGGCTAGTGTAAGTTGCTTTTTAAACTCAGTTTTCCCATAGTTACGGATGCAACGGTTATCTGTCGAGATTCTCTCAAAGAATTCTGCCCGAATTCTCCCTTTGGAAATCCTATAAATAGAGAAGAATTTCTATCATTTCAATGCCCCAATTCACTTTCTCTTCTCTTCTCTTTAAGCTTATTACGGTGTTCCAAAGCCTTCTAAAGCTTTCATTTTCAAATCCTAAGCCAATTAAAATCCTCTAGTCGATTTGCTAATACGGTACAGTCTAAGTTTTAGAGTGATTGTAATCAAGAGGCTTGACAAGAAGTAAGACACTTCACAATTGAAGTTGGTCGAGTACTTCGGATCAAAGCTCGCATCTCTAGAAGTTGCAAGGACTTCGTATAAAAACTTTCGATTTTCTATAGTAGATTTCAACCGGGAGCTAGAGTTCTCTCGACTGGATTAGCCCTTATAAGAGGAAGACCAGTATACATCGCCATGTTTGCATTTGCTCTTTGCTCTTTACTTTTACATTTTCATATCTGTGATATATTTCTGTGATATGGCTACTAACATTTTTAATAGCTAATATTTCATTGCCTACTCTATTCATCCCCTCTAGAGTATATCGCTTTATATTCGTTCCTACAGGCTTGCCATCTCGCTTGGGGGCAGCTTCTTTTGGGACTGGAAGTAGCTCGTGGCAACATTGTTTGTCATGACCTCGAACTTGGTGTCGAGAAGATAATTTCGCCATGTCCTCAAGCAATTAATGACCGCAGTCATCTTCTTCTCATGTACCGTGTATTGCCGCTATGAGTCATTCATCTTGCAAATTTCGAATGCGATGGGGTGCCCTTTCTGCACCAAAACCCAAGATGAGTTAGTATGCACCTCAAACGCCTTGGAGTAGTCTGGCAATGACAAGATCGGTTCCTCCGTTATGGCCCTCTTGAGTGCATCAAATGCCTTCTCGTACTTGGACGTACAACTCCATGCCCAATCCTTCTGTAATAGATCCGTAAGTGGTGATGCTATGACGGAGTATCCTCGGATAAACCATCGATAGTATTTTGGCAGGTATAGGAATGATCACAGATGTATCGGCCTAGTAGGAGCCTTCCATTCCCGTTTGGACTGGACCTTCATCCCGTCCATCTATAGTTTTCTACGCCTAATTCAGTGCCCCAAGAACGACACTACTTCTTGTACAAAAAAATACTTCACCTGCTTGAAGAAGAGCTGGTTTTCCTTCAGCACCTAGAAAACTACCTTCAAATGCTCGACGTGCTCCTCCATCGTATTTGAGTACATGCCAATGTCGTCGAGATAGACTACGACGAACCGATCCAGATAAGGATGAAAAATCTTGTTTCTTATAATACATAAAGTTGCCGGAGCATTTGTTAAACCAAAAGACATGACTAAAAATTTATATGCCCCATACCTTGTGACGCATATCTTCTATGAATCGTCTCCCTCGAATATCTGAACGTGATAGTACCCTGAGCGCAGATCGAGTCTGGAGAAGTATCGTGTACCTTCCAGTTGATCGAATAAGGCAACCCACCAACGGGATGATATATTTATTTTTGACGGTTACCTTGTTTAGTGCATGACAATCGAAGCACAAATGAAGGCTTTCATCCTTCTTCTTCTAGAACATCACTGGTGCACTAACGGGGCCTTGCACGGCCTAATGAATCCGACATCGAGCACCTCTTTCAGTTGTCTCTTTAACTCATCGAGCTCGGGCGGGGCATGCGATATGGGGCCATTGCGGGCGACTTTGTACATAGCTCCAACTCGATAGCGTGGTCTACCTTCCTCTGCGGAGGTAGCCTCTACAGAAGTTCTTACGACATGACATCCCCAAACTCTGCAAGGATATCATCAATCTCGTATGGAAGGTCCCATTGTACGGGCACCTCTTCCCTCTTCAGTACAGCCATATAGGTCGTCTCTCCGTGTCGTACCCCTTTCTTCAATTGGAAGGCAGAGAGAGCCTTCCCTATTTGTAACATCCCAGTCCCAAAATACGTAGGACTAGGAGTACGTAACATCTCAGGTACGTATGAAGTGGACTCCAGTCTAGCTTGAATACGTATAAGCTATCTTGGTTTTCTAAATATATCTATCATATCAACTAACATCTATCTCAATCCATATAATAAGTAATATTAAGAATCAAATAATATGTGGCATGGTTGCAGCCCATTAATATTTATGTTTAGATCGACCTGACGAACTCGACTGAATGTCCAATTTTGGATTCTGACGAACCGTGCACAAAATCGCTCGTTGAACCGGATCATGGGGCCCACGAAATGGTGATCCGGTCAACTGTCTCAGAATCATACCAAACTTGGTTCACAGGAATCGAGAAATGGTACGAGTCCAATGGCACAAGTTTTGTCACAGTGTGATGAGCGTGCACAAAGTAATTAAATAATTTGCAAAATTATTGATACGGTAATTTTTGACGGATACATATCGAATTCGTCGCGCACACAATCCATTTGAGAACTGTCAAAAACCACACATGCACGAACTCTGTACGCATCTTTGGATGCAATCGATTGGCGACCACGTCTTTCGGTTTGTGGGAACGTACTCCGTATCGGAGAATTTGTAAGTTTTTAAGATAGTTTTTCAGATTTTTGGAACTGATTTTATTTACAAACTAATAAAGAAAAATTATAAACAAATAGTCGTTGTGAAGCCGATCATATTGGCTACAACTCTGTACTTTTAGATTTAAAAAAATTTAAGTATTCAATTCTGAATTTGGTTTCCAAAACAGGATTTCGGGACAATTTTTAATATCCAAAAATCAAATTTTTTTCGATTTTGGAACTCGATTTACGACGCACATGAAGCAAAACAAAACAAACTATTTAAAGGGTTTGGAAGAGGGTTAGGTTGTTTACGTAACAGAGAAATTCTTTCACGAATTCATCTAGCTATAAGACCAAAAACTCATTATGAAATCAGCCTCGCAGATTGCTGCTACTACTGTTGACTACCTCTGCCGCTGCGCTGTTACTCTGTTGTTGCGGTTCTCGCATAGCCGGTGGCCGGCCGACGATATCGATGCACGGGGTCGGCGTACCTAGGATATATAATATATATATATATATATATATATATATATATTATATAACCAGAGAGAATCAAGGGGGCTGTGGAGGTCTGGTTCATATGTTACTGTTTCGCAAGGAACAGTATTTGCAAAAACAAAAGTTTGATTTACAAACTAAGAAAAAAAAAAAAAGTACAATGAGTACACTTGAACTCTCGGGAAGTACAACTGTAGAAATCTGATCAGAAAATGATCACTTTATCCCTTGGACGATGTGATAACGAAGACACGAGCCTCTGGAGAATGCAACAACACTTTGTCAGGAGATTATGATCATTAGTGATGCTTTAGAATTGATTTGAAACTCTATTTATAGAGTTCTGAAATAACTGTTTCTGAGTTGTGCGCACTGTGTATTGCGTGCCACCTATCCAGTTGTGCGAACGGTTACTTGAACTGCTGGGGACGCATGGAATCCTATGACTGAGATACGCATGGTCGTGGACAGCGTAGTAGACACGTTCTTCAAGATTAGTGTCACGCACGCCATATCAGTTTGCTTCTGGATGGAAATTGGTTAAGTGGCGCCAGTTTGATAGGTTACGCCGGGCGCAACCTGATAACTAGCGCCCCTTACTGTTCAGTCTTCATTAGCTACCTCGCGCCACTTGATGACTTGCACAAGACAGCTTTCAGTATTTATTAAAAACTGATATAGTCTTCTCGAGCGTCGCGCTTCCCAGGATTCGAAGAGATATTCTCTGACTGTCAATCTTTTAGTAATTATTACTTACGTTACATCTTCTCGAGGAAGCTTGCCACGTGGGACTCGTGCACCCTGACTTTGGCGTAACCTGAGTATCGCGCAACCTAGCGACCAGGCGCTATCTGATGCTGACGCCTTTATAAGAGTGGCGCCCATTTATTTTTGAGCTCCTACAAGACCCCCTTCAAAGTTTAAGAAAATTTCAAACTTTAAAATACTTTGAATTTAGAGGAGATTGACTTGAATTACGCCTGCCAACAACATAACCGACTCCAACTTTCGAGCGCAAGTTGCCCAATAGTTACAAAACATTTCTTAGGATATCAATAGCCATTTTCGAGAGAGAATTTTTTCTTTTTATCAAAAAGTTTTATTTTCCCAAACCCTTCATCTCCTTCTTCCCAACTTCAAAAGCTTTCCCGACCATGGCACCAAGGAAGTCTGTTGCTGACAAGGGTAAGGGCGTCGTTGGGCATTCATCGCGTGCGTCATCGATGAGGGCACCTCGATATGCACCACCGTCGTTGAGAGCTGAGAGGGCAAACCCGCCGTTCGAAGGTGATCCTCAAAAAATGAGTCGACTGCTCCTTAGGCGCCGGTCAGAGTCAACCATCTCTTCTTAGATCTTTGGTCGACCTGCGCACTCTATAACATGCGCCTCCTCCTTTTCAGAGTGCAGGCGTGCACTTCATCACTTGTGCCTCCTCTTTTTAAAGTGTCGGCTGCATCATAACAAACTGTTCGTCTTTATAAACTGTGTTGCACAAGTTTTGAACTTGTGCCTTCTGAACTTGCGCGATCGCGCATGTCGAACTTGTGGACTTTGAACTTGTGCCTTCTGAACTTACACTATCACGCATGTTAGACTTGCGCACTTTGAACTTGTGCCTTCTGAACTTGCACGATCGTGCATGTCGGACTTGCGCACTTTGAACTTGTGCCTTCCGAACTTGTGCGATCGTGCATGTCGGACTTGCGCACTTTGAACTTGTGCCTTCTGAACTTGCACGATCGCGCATGTCAGACTTGCGCACCTTGAACTTGTGCGATCGTGCATGTCAGACTTGTGCACCTTGAACTTGTGCCCAGCGCAACTCGTAAATTTGCACAATCTAATCATGCACAAAAACTCTCGCGACCTAGAGCTTGTGTACTTTGCTTTAAACTTAGAGATTGTTGCATAGACTAGTAATTAAACTTTGCCCCCTTTCTTTTTGTAGTTGATCTCGGGGAGGACCCAGATTCTGAGAGATTAGCTTCGGCTTTCAGAGTATCAGAATACCGAGAGGACTTATACCACGTATCATACCCTCAGTACGATCTTTCTGAGTCCAGAAGAGCCATGCTTGCAGCCCAAGAGAGTAGCACCTTATTATGCCTGATGAACAGTGAACCCCTAGAAAGTTTGGACCATGTCGTACACAAGAAACCAGCATTCTTGTTTGGAGATGAAATCAAGAAGACGGCCCAACCCAAAGCGAAGAATGAGGATAGAATTTACCCATGCAAGGATAGAGTTATGTATCACACTGAGATGTCAAGATACATGTCCCTGTCTCGATATACACACTCCAGTTCGCCCTGACGGATGGCGTAGGATCTGACCCCAATTCAACAGGCCAGGGTTGGAAAAATATGCTACATACTGGGTCCCCAGAACAAGGATACATTCTACAACACTTCAGAGAGATACAGATCTCACCTGAGAGGTCTAAAACCGAGCTGCATACCTCCTGAAGATTCGTCAATGTTAATTCCCGTCAGAGTGCCCATTTTTGCGAACATATTCGCTAAGGCTGAGGGAAGATATCCGGATCAAACCATGCGTGTTAGGGTTATATACTAAAAGCATCACTTTTTTAGTAACCTTATTTCCTTAAATTTTGAATGAGAATCATATGTGCAAATGTTTGCATATTGTATTTGTTGCAAGTATTAATACAAATGTCTGATATTCTATATTGTAGATAATATGGTGTGTGGTGTCACACAGAAGATCATATTATCAGTTCCCTATGGAGTATATAAACATTTCACAACCTAGATGGACTTGGACAATCTATTGGAAAGGTTGTAGTGTAATCTGGTATTAGTCTATCTTGACTATAGGTTTATACTAGTACACTTTGTGTGTATTGAACATGACCACTTGAGGTTGTTCTCTTTGTACTGACTACATAAGAGAACAAACACCTCTGTTATTATGGATGCTTGTGCTCTTAACCCGGATATAATAACGGACATGTATATGCAGTGTGTATTATTTTGACTCATAAAAGAGTGAGATTCATTATGGATCAACAACCTCTATGAATTGGGTAATAACATTGTATGTATGATGAGCTGTTGATTATAAATGGAATCCATGTCCCGATACATCGGGTTGATGATGTCCCCTTAAGGAGCTCATAAGGATTGTCATGTAAACCCTGCAGGTGGATTATATCCGACATGACAAATAAAGTTGAGCGGTACTACTTAAGGATAAAAGATGTCGAATCAATATAGTTGTCAGTAACTTAATTTGATCGACGGACATACGATATCTTAACATGGGGAGCCAAACGAGCATATAATAAAAAGGAGCCCACAAACATAATTTGGGATTAGGGAGGTAGTGCAACAATAGCTCATTAGTGGACCGAGCTATTGTTAATGGGCCTGGATTGCGTGTTCGGGCTGAACACGGGATATCCAGATCCGTTAGGAGGTCTAACCCTAATTTCTCCTCATGGTCTCTGCCGTAGCCTATATATATCCTCTATTCTCTGGCCGCCATATTACTGATCAGAAATCTGAAACTTTCTCAAAATTCGTGATTCACGTAAGGAAAGAAAGAGAGGGCTGCCAAGGAGAAGAAAAGGTTGGGAGATCGTCGCCCACACGATGTCCAACTCGAGGAAGGAATACGTGCATAAGATCTTGGGGTCGTCCGCTCGAGATTGCCAGGAATTACTTGTCTCCTTTCCACCGCAGTTATAATTCGTGAACCCTAGTTTCCGCCTATGAAGGGTTAGAACACGTATTAGATCTGTTTAACTTTCTATCGATCAATACGCACACCAAAGGAAGGGTCCAGGGAATCCCCAGTTCCATCAGTTAACAGGCATGGTGAATCCCGTCATGAAGCGTTGGAACAACATCGTAGTTTGGGCTTTGGATCAATTCAAAGACAAGCTCCTCGAAATAGAGTTTATGATCCGATTTGGACTATTGCTCATGGCATTCGTCCTAATGCCCATATATTTTTGGCTCTAATAGAACGGTACAATAATAGGACCGACACTTTTATGACTCCTCACGGAGAGAATGGCTTTGCACTTCATGTGATGAAATACCTTTCACACTTGCCAATGGGTGAAAATCTGTATGAAGAGTACGTGCCAACAAATAAGGAGCTGGATATCTTGTCAACAGAGAACCCTCAAATGGTGGCTGTATTTGAGGAGCTTTTATGCCACTACCTGGTTTGTTCCCTTTATTATCGGAGTCTTCCAAAGGGACCAGCTACCCGACCAAATGGCTGTCGTACTTATTTTTGGGCCATGTCCAAGAAGATAAGGTTGTCTAGAGTCAAGCTTGTGACCCTTGCTTCTTTAGACCGCTCAGTCGTAGTGATATAGAAAAAGTTGATAGAGAAATCCAAGCATTTTGATAACATATTGAATATAGATTGGCACCCATTCACTGTTGGTGCTTCCATCGAAAGTTACCTTAGGCAGGGTTACAGGCCTATGTCTCAAGAAGCCTAGTTGGCAGGTTTTCTCTCTTTATGGCTACGGCAGTTCGTGGTACTTGGAGCCGGTGCCGTTGATAGATTCCATCGAGGCGTGTTATTCGCTGCCGTGCATTTAGTATTCGGCTACAAGATGGATCTCCTTTCGGCGATACTTGCCGCTTGAACGCAGGCCTGCGTTCTTTTATTGACACCACAATGCATGACAACAACGCTCGGGACGACTTCCCTCGTACCGAAATACCCTACACCTATTTATTTGGGTGGTTGTTGTTGCACTATCCCAGCTTGATTAACCCTGATCTGGGTGCAGTCGGAGGAGACTTCATCAGGCGTTATTCCAATGCCTAATGGAATATAAACGCACTTTCAGAGTATAGAAGAGCTCTGAACCGAGGTTCTGGATGGAGATTTCAATGCATCCCTCCTCTTTCAGGATATGAGAGTCTTCTAGCCTAACTCATGGATTTAGAACCGATGTCTCTTCGTCTGTCTCCGGATAATTTTGCATGGTTGAAGACGATTCGGCCATCTCATCTATGAAGAACAAATAGGCAACTCTAGAGGGGGTTAAATAGAGTTTATGACAAAAAATGTCCAATTAAAAATTAACTCTTTTACCAACAGTAATAATAATCAGAGTAAATGCAGAAATAGTAAAGAACAAGAAAGCATACGCAAACACAGCCAATTTTAACCTAGTTTCCCTTGTGGAGGACTAGTCCAGGCCTGAGAACTCTAGCTCAGGATTAAATCCACTATTTGTGAAATAGTAGTTACATCCCGTGCCTTTTCTTCAAAAGAGCACGTCAACTTCTTACAGAGATCGCAGTGGCGATGCTTGGAATTTTCCAAGCGACTTCTTGAACTCTTGTACAAACTCCTAACTGAAAAGTACTGAGCACTTCGAGGCTTAGGGAGCTTGTGGCTAGTAGATGAGAAGGGTATGGCTTGTATAAGGCTTTAGAAAGAAGAGAAGATTGGATGATTGAAAATGGGAGAATTTATGGCCTATTTATAGGATACCAGATAGGCAGAATTCGGCCAGAATTCTAGGTCAAATATTCAAAAATTTGGCCGTTGGACAACTTGCATCCAGCCAACCCTAAAAATTAGGGTCCTAGATTTTAGGAGGCAGAGTTTGGCCCGAACTCTGTGTGGAGGCAGAGTTCGGCCCGAACTCTGTCTCTAGAGCACAGAACAGGCCCAATGGGTAAATGGGCTTATTTGGATATTTGTGGAGCTTTTGTTTTGAGGTATGGGTATAGGTTAAGTCTTAAATTGCTTAGTACGACTCAGTTTACATATGTCTAGACTCAATAAAAGTGTAAAATACAGAATTTAAAGCATTTAACATAGCAGGTGCGAGCAGTCGTCCATCTTGTACTGAGTTCAGTCTTCATGTGTCGTATTGAAATATTACAAGTATCATGTCGTCAATTGTATCAATATTTGGTTGACTGTGATTTTGTGTCAACAATCTCCCCCATATTGATAATTGACAAAATAATATTTGTATATTCAATATTCATACTTGGACACATTAAAGAGCAGTAGCATAGCTCCCCCGTAATCAGTGCAGAGCTATCAATAGCTCCCCCGTAAACATTGCACTTGTCCTGTTGTCCTGATACTGTCCTGATACAAACATTCTTTCCCAAAGCACAGATACATATGATAATGAATATAGCAAAATATTTCTCCCTCTTTTGGCATTTATCAAACAACTAGAAATAATGACTGGCAAGCACACAAAAATAATAATAATAATAAACTGCATAAACTGATAAGTAGCAGAATAAAAATGTCTCAAGAGTAGCATAAAAAGTGCTAATACAACCAAAGCGCAGAAGAGAAACAACGACATCAACTAAAAATGCAAAAAAGCATAAACTATGATCCTCAGCAGTAGCAGCAGCAAGTAGAAATCCACATCCATCATCGAGCTCGTGAAGTCCCAGCATCGTCGGATGGATCAGTGAAGGAACGACGAGGGTCCACGAACGCCGCATCCGGATCCAGGTAGCAGATAACCCAAGGGTCATCGATACGGTATCCATCGCGAGCAGGGTCCCGCTCCATAGGAATAGGCATAGAAGGATGCCGGAACATAGAGTACCGAATATCGTGCAGTGAGTTACTGATGGTACTCATCTGCAGGGTGGTCCGGTAGTCAAGATGAGTCCAGCGATCATCCTCTAAAGTGAAACGATCGCGGAGCATAGTCTGTAGTGACTCAAGAGTAACATGAGGAGGAGGCGCATCCTGTCCAAGAGGAGGTACGTCGGGCTCATCGTCAGAGTGCTTAGACACAACAGGTGAGCCAACTGCTGCCTGAAGCCGCCGTGCCTTAGAGAGGAAGGCAGGGCCAGAAAGGAATTGACACTCATCAAGAGGGACACGAAAAGCACGAAAGATCATAGGAAGATAAAGAGCATAAACTAAGGATCTTGGCTTCTTCCTTGCATTAATCATCCAGTCAATCATGGTACGTGGAAGATTAAAAGGAACATAAAAATGGAGGTGGTATAAGGCAGAGATTTCAAAGTATGTAACCTCATCAGTTGATCCTACTTTGGGCAGAATCGTGTTAAAAATAATACGATAAAGTTCATAAAAGTAAGGATTGAGAAACTTGGCGAGAAGCTTGCGAGGACGTGTGTTAGGAGTACACAAATCGTCCTTAAAGCTTTCTAGAGATGACCTATTGGGGAATTGAAACTTGCGAGCTTCAACAAGTTTCTCCCATGAGTCAGGCTCCGGAAGTTCAAGGTATTCGGCCAAGTCAAAATCATCAAAAGAAATATCAATGCCCGCAACACGTGAAAATAGATGTGTATCATTGTGAGAAAGGTTGCAGTAAAAAAATTGGATGGCATTAAGATATATAACCGAATTGGTAGTGACAAGTTCATCAAGACATAGATCATGAAAAAGTGAATCATATTGTGAAAATATAGTAAAATTTATAGGATGACCCGCATACACAGGACGTGATCGAAAATCACTAAACCACTCATTGGAAGCGTCTAGTGATACAAATATCCGGTCATCGTACGTGTTGGGGTCGAGTGGACGAGGTGGATTGAACAACGGGTGAATAGGTTATTGATTAGGTTGTTCAACGGGTTGTTCAACACGAGGAGGAGCATTCGAAGAGGACGTACCCTCGGTTCGAAGTCTCTTCCCTCTATTGAACAACTTGGGAGCCATGAAATAATGAAGAAAATTGAGAAAATTTAGATGGAGAGAATTATGAAAATATACCTCAATTTGTTGATGAAAGATGAAAGAAAATGGTGAGAGAATCCTTCTCCTTGAATTTTGAGAAGAAAGATGCACTAGGATAGAAGAACTAGGGTTAGGGTTTGAAGAGAAGTGGTTTGGAGAAGTTTAGAAGGTGGCTATGGAGGCAAAAGAGGAGGAAAACCTGGTTTTAAGTGTAAGGGCTCGAATGGTCGGAATAATTATGGACCATTGGATCATATTTTGATCAGCGGCTGAGCCTGCTTTCGGTTCTGGAACGGCCAGACGGAATTCGGCCCAAACTTTGGGTAAGACAGAGTTCGGCCCGAATTCTGGTTTCTGTAGCCAGAACAGAAATCAGGCTAAAAGCAGTTTGATCAAATAAGAGAGACTAAAAAGAATATGATAATGAGTAGATGCATATACAAAAGGAGAAAACCAAGTAGAGAATAGCAAAAAGTCAACGCTGAATCAAAGTGAAGTTTGAAAATTTAAATTTTAGCATGTGATAAAGAAAAGTATACCATGTAATAAACAAGGAAATATGCCACAATTCAATATTTTGAAGCTGCCATGGGGTAGCTGCAGGGGCCGGATTCCAGCTAGCGGTAGTCCTGAGGACTAGTGCACCGTGTCGCTTAGACTTTTATGCCTTGTTGTCAGAAGGACCCTTTCGGCTTGTACCTATAGCAATTTTATCATAAAGAATTAAGACATAGTCGATATTTACGCAGGTTACTTTAATGAATAACAACTTCATCCAAAATTCCTAGTTCACGGCAAAGAAAGTTAAAACGCTCTTCGGATAGTGGTTTTATAACAAAATCTGCTAGCTGATGATCAGTGTCAATAAATTCTAAGTTAATAGTGCTATTTTGCTGGTGATCACGCAAAAAGTGGTGACGTATTTCAATATACTTCGTGCGTGAGTGACATATGGGGTTCTTAGTGAGATTTATAGCACTAGTGTTGTCACAAAATATAGAAATGTACATAAAAGATAAGTTATAGTCTTCAAGGGTTTACTTCATCCACAGAATTTGTGCATAACAACGACCAGCTGCGATATATTCAGCTTCTGTTGTGGATAGTATGACAGAATTCTGCTTCTTGCTAAACCAATAGACTAGAGCCTTTCCTAATAAATGACACGTGCCGCTCGTACTTTTACGGTCGACCTTGCATCCGACAAAATCAGCATTAGAGTAACCAATGAGGTCAAATGATGTTGATTTGGGATACCATAGGCCCACTGTAACCATACCCTTAAGGTATCGAAAGATACGCTTAACGGCAGACATGTGTGATTCCTTAGGACTAGCTTGATATCTAGCACACAGACAAACACTAAACATAATATCAGGGTGACTAGCAATTAAATATAGTAGACTGCCTATCATACCTCGATACTTATGTTGATCCACAGGTTTGCCGCTTTCATCTGGTTCTAGTTTAGTTGTAGTAGCCATTGGAGTGCCGATTGGTTTGACGTTGTCAAGGTCAAATTTCTTCAGCATGTCCTTTGTATACTTCGATTGACAGATGAAAGTTCCATTTGATGTTTATTTGACTTGCAGTCCAAGAAAGTAATTGAGGTCCCCCATCATGCTCATCTCAAACTCGGTCTGCATACACTTGGCAAAATCTTGATAGAGAGTTTCATCAGTAGAACCAAATATAATATCATCAACGTAAATTTGCACTAAGAGAATAGTGTCTTTGAAAGATTTTATAAAAAGTGTAGTGTCAACTTTCCCTTTTGAAAAACCTTTTTCAAGCAAGAAATTGCTTAGACGTTCATACCAAGCTCTAGGGGCTTGTTTGAGGCCATAGAGCGCTTTCTTGAGCTTGAAAACATGGTCGGGAAATTTGTGATTTTCAAAACCGGGGGTTATTTTACAAAAACTTCCTCCTTAATAAATCCATTCAAGAAAGCACTTTTAACATCCATTTGAAACAACTTAAAATTTTGAAAGTTAGCAAATGCGCAAAGCATCCGAATGGATTCCAATCTCGCAACAGGAGCATGTGTCTCATCATAGTCGATACCTTCCTCTTGGTTGTATCCTTGAGCTACTTGACGAGCTTTGTTGCGTGTAACTGAACCATCTTCATTTACTTTGTTTCGAAAAACCCATTTAGTACCAATAATCGAGTGATTTACCGGCCTAGGAACAAGTTCCCAAACTTGGCTCCTCTCGAATTGGTTGAGTTCCTCTTGCATGGCAAAAATCCAAAACTCATCATTAAAAGCTTCTACAATATTTTTCGGCTCAATTTATGAAATGAAGGCAGTACTAGCAATAGAGTCTCTTAATGATGATCTAGTACTTACTCCGCGTGAAACCTTACCTATAACCAAATTTTCTGGATATGATGGCTTGAAAGAGAATTTCTTTGGCAAGCCCTCCAGAGAATTGGTCTCAGTGGTGGTATTCATCGGAGTAGAAGTTGATGGCTCAACATCATCATCAAGAGTAGTCGCTGTACTGTTATCGTCATCAAAAGTCACATTGGTAGATTCTTCCATAATTAATGAGCGTTTGTTGAATACTCTATATCCCTTGCTCTTGGCCGCATAGCCAAGAAATATACCATCGTCAGCTTTGGCATCAAATTTGCCTAAGTTGTCTGGTGTTAAGGATAAAACATCGACAAGCAAAAACTCAAAAATATGAAACGTTTGGAGTTCTTCCAAACCAAAGCTCATAGGGTGTTTTCTTCGTAATAGGACGAATGAGCACCCTATTTAAAATATGGCACGCTGTACTGACAGCTTCAGCCCAAAAATATTTTGGAAGTAAAAATTTATTCAGTATGACTCTAGCCATATCGCCAAGAGTCCCATTCTTCCGCTCCACAACACCATTTTGTTGAGGAGTTCTTGGACACGAAAACTCATGGTCAAAACCATTTAAATCACAAAACTTTTTAAAATCAGTATTTTCGAATTCGACTCCATGATCACTTCGGATTCGAGTGATCATGTAGCCTTTTTCATTTTGAACCTTTTTAGCAAAAATTTTGAAAACTGAAATGGCATCACTTTTGTTTGTAAGAAAGAAAACCCAAGTAAATCTAGAAAAATCATCTACTATTACATAAGCGTAGAGTTTTCTACCAAGACTAGCTACTATACTAGGGCCAAATAAATCCATATGAAGTAATTGCAAGGGTCTAGTAGTACTTACAGAGTTTATGGAATAAAATAAGGACTTGGTTGCCTTGTTTAACTCACATTCGGCACATACCGTGTTCTTTTTGAATGTGATGTCGGGCAAGCCTCTAACTAGCTTCTTAGTCGATAGCCTGGATATAGTATCCATATTGGCATGACCAAGACGCTGGTGCCATAGTAATCTTTCATCCTTGTGAGCATAGAGACATCTTCCTGCACTGTTAGTATCTCTAGATAGATAGAAAATATAAATGTTATCCTCTCTTATCCCTTCAAAAATGATGTCTCCTTTTGACCTATCATAAATATAGCATTTAGATTGTCTAAAGTTAATATCATATCCATGATCAGCAAGATGACTTATGCTGAGCAGGTTATGCTTTAACTCGGTCACTAGGCAGACATCCTTTATTACAAGAGAAGGAGGATGACCAATAGTACCATTACCTATAATATACCCTTTTAGGTTATTACCGAAGGATACATATCCTTCTCTCTTCATCGATAGTGATGCAAAAATATTTGCGTCTCCCGTCATATGTTGCGAGCATCCACTATCGAGAATCCACTTACTCTTAGTTGAGGAGGGAAGGTCCACCTACATCAAAAGTAAATGTGACCTTTGGTACCCAAGTTCTTGAGGGTCCTGAAAAGTTAGTTTTCGGCAACCATACATATATGTTTCTATCTACTAATCTCCTAACTCTACATTATGGTAAGATGTGTCCATGTAATCCACAATAAGTACAAATTGCATTCCTATTTATGTTAGGAACATGTTGATAGTGTCTATATGTAGCATGGTAAGAGTGGTGTGGAGCAGTATGATGATGACTATATGTGGCTGCAGGATGATGATTAAATCTATAAGCAGTATGGTGGTGATTGTGTTTATGTGCAGCATGGTGATGATTATATCTATGTGTTGCATGGTGATTATGTGTCACATTAGAATGAGAATGATTTCTACGTGCATGTGGTTTGTGTGCTGTATGGAAGTGGGTGTACATGTAAGCATATTTGCATGCTGCAGGTGGATGACGTATTTGACTATGTTGAGCAGTGTTGTGCTTTGTGTGTGTCTCATGTGATTGGGTTTGAGGTTGAGCAACCTATTTTCCCAATCTAGTCTCTAATTTCTTAGAGGCAGCCTGCAGTTCATTGATCTTAGTATTCAAACCATAAATCTTAGTGATAGAGATTTTGTGTCTATTCTTTTCTTCAGCAATCTCAGTGTTGAGTGCTGTGATCTCTTGTGTTTGTTTTTCAATGCGTGCTTCGGCATCATGTAGGCTTGATTTAAGCTTAGATACCTCATTTGTGACTTCCGTGGGTGAAGTGTCTCTAATATTATCAAGCAATGAAGAGAGTCTTTGAATCTCGACTTCATAACTTTTGATCTTCTCCTTGGCGTGTTTATATTTACTAATGACTTTCTTGTGGTCATTGAGTAAATCATTGAATGCATCGCCAAGTTCGTCAAAAGTGAAATCATCGAGAGTTTCGCTAGTTACCTTGTCGGATGTTGCCATAAGGCATACATTGGCAGTATCTTAAGGAGAGTCCTTTTCTTTCTCGGAATCACTAGCTTCGCTTTCATGCCAAATGCTTGTGTTGGCATATCTTCTTGAGGAAGCCTTCTTGTATGGTTTCTTATATCGGTTGCTCTTCTTTACGAATGGACAGTCTTTTCGGACGTGTCCAGTCTTCTTACAACCGTAGCATATTGGTTCTTCTTCATCATCTTCTTGCGGTTCCTTCTTTCTTCGATTGAAGCGAAGGAATTTCTTGAAGTTGCGGACAAAGAGAGCTTGATCATCACCTTCCGAGTTGTCGTCATCCGTCTCTTCAGGATCAGCCCTTCGTCGGTGAGCTTTAAGGGCAATCTCCTTTGTCTTAGGAGCAAGCTCTTCGAAGTCTTTGAGGTCAAGCTCATGAGTCATCAGCTTTCCCATCAAAGTCTCTATGGACATAGTTGTGAGATCATTTCCTTCTATGATGGCTGTCACCTTAGGGTTCCAAATCTTTGGTAGCCCCCTAAGTAGCTTACGGATCTTCTCATAATTTGTATACTGCTTGCCGAGAGAAGACAGGGGGTTTATGATGTCGAGGAATCTTGTGAACATTTGTGTGATCGTCTCATTTGGCTTCATCTTGAATGTCTCGTATTCTTGAGTGAGATGACTTATTTTTGACTCCTTGACTTGAGTGGTTCCTTCATGCGTCACTTCTAGAAGTCTCCATACTTCGTGCGAGGTGGTACATATTGAGACCCTGTTAAACTCATTCCTGTCTATAGCACAGAATAAAGCATTAATAGCTCTCGCGTCTAGACTCGCCTATTTCTTCTCCTCGTCAGAATATTTGTCATGTGGTTTTTCAATGAGATCACCATTGACAACTATCCTGGCGGGCTTTTTGTAACCATCGGTAATAATGGTCCACAGGTCGAAGTCTAGTGACTTGAGATAAAAGCTCATCCTTGTTTTCCAATAGGTATAGTTTGTCCCATCAAATAGGGGAGGCCTATAAGTGGACTGCCCTTCACCGTGATTGGAAATCATGGATTGTGTGGTTGCCATGGATCAGCTCTAGGATGTTAGTCCTTGTTGAGAGAACAGAGCTCTGATACCAATTGAAGAACAAATAGGCAACTCTAGAGAGGGGTGAATAGAGTTTATGACAAAAAAATATCCAATTAAAAATTAAACTCTTTCACCAACAGTAATAATAATCAGAGTAAATGCGGAAATAGTAAAGAGCAAGAAAGCATACGCAAACACAGCCGATTTTAACCTGGTTTTCCTCGTGGAGGACTAGTCCAGGCCTGAGAACTCTAGCTCAGGATTAAATCTACTATTTGTGAAATAGTAGTTACACCCCGTGTCTTTTCTTCAGAAGAGCACGTCAACTTCTTACAGAGATCGCAGTGGCGATGCTTGGAATTTTCCAAGCGACTTCTTGAACTCTTGCACATACTCCTAACTGAAAAGTACTGAGCACTTCGAGGCTTAGGGAGCTTGTGGCTAGTAGATAAGAAGGGTATGGCTTGTATAAGGCTTTAGAGAGAAGAGAAGAGAAGATTGGATGATTGAAAATGGGAGAATTCATGGCCTATTTATAGGATACCAGATAGGCAGAATTCGGCCAGAATTCTGGGTCAAATATTTAAAAATTTGGCCGTTGGACAACTTGCATCCAGCCAACCATAAAAATTAGGGTCCTGGATTTTAGGAGGCAGAGTTTGGCCCGAACTCTGTGTGGAGGCAGAGTTCGGCCCGAACTCTGTCTCCAGAGCACAGAACAGGTCCAATGGGTAAATGGGCTTATTTGGATATTTGTGGAGCTTTTATTTTGAGGTATGGGTATAGGTTAAATCTCAAATTGCTCAGTACGTCTCAGTTTACATATGTCTAGACTCAATAAAAGTGTAAAATACAGACTTTAAAGCATTTAACATAGCAGGTGCGAGCAGTCGTCTATCTACTGAGTTCAGTCTTCATGTGTCGTATTGAAATATTACAAGTATTATGTCGTCAATTGTATCAATATTTGGTTGACTGTGATTTTGTGTCAACAATCTAGTGTACCGGTTTGAGGGTGATTGTTTTCTGGAACCATACCTACCAAGCCGATTTGTTCGACAATTTGGCTACGACTAGATGCATATGGGTAATGCCAGCACCTGTTTGCAGGCCAAAGGTTATCTAATAGATAGTGGCAGAGCTTGGAGATACTACAATGCAAGAGAAACCCATGCCATATTTTTAATGCCCAATGCTTCCCCTGAAATAGGTCCGCGTATGTTATATACATACGCAAATTTTTATACTTCAGCCAACACTTTCGCCGAAAATTTCAACTTGGCTAGCAGTTTCACAAGTAATAAACGGACAAGAGTTAGGGTCCGCACTGCACAATTATTTAGGAATGAGGAAAATCCTGACCCCACTGATGAGCCTCTGGAAGCTTCTCTCATGGGCTTTCCTAATGAAGTCCACGACCCTTTAAATGTGTCGCTCAGGAAGCGTAAGGAAAAGTTTACCAATAAAGAGGCCAACAAGAAACAGAGGACTGGAGTGTCATGCCCCGCTCCCGCAGGAGCGATCGTCCTCGCTAAGGCGTGATGCCGCACGGGCCTAGGTTGCGCCCGTACAAGGCTAAGTCCAGAAACGGCCGATTTGAGCTAGGCCACAGAGTCGCACAAAGTGTCCCCATTTGCAGCGAAAAGTAAATGAACACAAATTGAAGCGAATTCAAACTCTTTATTGATTTCCAAGAAGTTTACAAGCGGCGCTAGGCCGAGTTTACAAGTCTCTCAAGCTCTCTCTCTTTGAAACATAAAAGGCATGCCAAGTGGCTTACAAGATGGAATGATTCATGGCGATGTTCCGATACATTACGTCCTGTATAGGGTGCTTCAGCTCCTTGCAATGCTCCAAGGCTCCAGAGATAGCTCCGTGCCTTAGCACGTTCGAGGGAAGCTCCGCACCCGATGACGTCTCCTATATCCTGCATGCAGACTGTGGGGTTATCAGTACATTGTTATACACTGGTGGGGAGGCTAGCTCGTCCACAATGCTATCATTACCAAACACGTTCCATTTACTTTTGTGCACCGTCTATCATTTATTGTCTTTCTAATCTTGCCTTAGGGTCAGTTTCATGGCATATTTTATAACCTATCTCGTGTTACCAAATTCAAGTGTGTGTATGGAAATACATGCACGACTTACCCATACTTACCGTCCGGCCTTCCCTGTCCAAAGTAAACCAAGTTAGTCAAAAATTCATAGGAAATAACTTAACGTGATTCATGTAAACTTTCAATATCAAGGGCGTGTCCCTGCTTCGGGTCCTAGCGCGTCGTAGGCGTGTTTTCTTACTCGCTTGCATGAAGTACGTTTGATCATTTGTATGTTACATTCAGTTGTCTGTTCAGAGGGCGCTTCATTCAGTTAACTTAGATTACTTTGATTTCAATGCAAGGACTTGCACGTGGATTGCCACCAGCAAAGCCCACTTAAATCTATATGCACCGGTCGCTGGCATGTCATCCATTTTGGATATTTTCCCCTTTGGCATTCTCATCTATCAAGCGTGATGGCTGGAACACCTTGATAGACTATTGAAGTATCGGCCCTACGTTTGGTTATGTGCCCAAGCCCGTACACCTGTCTGCCCGTAAGCTATGATTCCGTCTAGGCCGGCCACGAAATCGTCGTTCATTGCCCTTGGAATCCCTTTTCACTCGTGTACGAGTCCGTCCACGAACATTTCATATTTTATTATCATTTTAACTTAACGGCTATCTCCGAGCCGTAGGCTAACCCTTAGCCATAATACGTTATCGACCAGGTTGGCGTCCGTGCAGCGCAGGTAGCGAGCCCCGTTGCACGTACCTGTCACACCTACCGCTAACCATTCTTTCCTTTCTTATCTTTCGTTCATTCTTTCTTTTCTTTGTTTCACTTGTCCGTTTGTTCATTGATTCATTTCATTCAAATATTCATTCATTCATTCGTTGATTCATTCATTCACTTATTCATTTATTCATTAATTTACATATTTAGCAACTCCCCGTGCGGGAGTCGCCTTGGTGACCCATTGGTCCCGAAGTCTTTTAATGTTGCTATACTCTACTGTGAACGACTATGTCGATAGTCTTCCGTTCCATTGTTGTAAACCATTCATTGTTTCATTGTTGAACGCATAAGGGACTTCAAAATATAAGCCCGTGCCTTAGCACGAGCGCGGAGTACGGTGCGAGAGTTATCACATTTTTTATATTCTTTTCTATGTTCTAAACAAGCATACAAGATGGGATTATTCCCTTAGCTAGGTGCGTTGAGTCATTTATTAGCACGCACGGTGTTATCGCCTAGCAATTCTAGCAATAGTGTCCGTATTATTATGTGTCTAGGCTAAGCAAAGACGGGTTCATTGGAGCCACCCATCTTAGCGATGTTCGCATCGCCCGAGCGATACTCCGAGCGCGCCTTTGAAAGTCTAAGTCTGGATTTGTCTTGACGGGCCAATGTAAGCCTTGCATCGATTCTTCATCAGGTCGATGCCAACTCTTCGGGTCGACGGCTCGTTTGAGTCGTTGCACTTGCCGTTTGAATCGGCGTTCCGCTAGGGCGGAGCGGGTCGTTACATAATACACCACTCAAAACAAGTCTCGTCTTCGAGACTTCCTGAGTGCGGGTCATCCTACCGTTCCTTTACTCATTGTCGTGTGCATACCTTAGACAATTCCTATCGAATGGCTTTACCGTTCGATGGCATCGAACTATACTCGATACCTTTCCAAGTTTTGTGTCGCATACGTTTGGTCGATTTTATTGAATGGCTTTTCATTCATTTCAGAGTTGATGGTGCTTATTCAATTGTCGTATTTCTTCGACTGGTTGCTATTTCGACGTATCATGGGATTGAAACGGTCGCACGGGGTGCATTATAATTCGTCAAATACGAAAGTCGTAGGCTGAGGCAAACTCACTCATTCGTTCATGCGCATCGCAACACCCACTTGCAGCTGCATTCGAGTTCATCATATCGCTGAGTTTGGATCGTGCACGTATCCAAGGCATCCCCCGAATACGTACATTTCAACCAAGCTTAGCGATTAGCAAAGTCGGACAAGCTACTCGTGATAGTTTTGATTTGCCGATCGTTTCACTAACTTCGATTTAAAACCGAACTCGCATGCATCTCACTATCGTTTACCTCGGTCCTCGAGATGATTCGATTCACTTCTCAAGCATTCTTGTCTATGAAATCAATACGACTTCTTCTTAGCGGGGTCGACCAAGTCTGAGTAACTTTCGTCCGATTCAAGACCAAGTATTGCATTATCATCGGGTACGTCTTCTGATCAATGATTCAATTCGTTATCCCAACTTTACTTGCGCATCATCCATTCCTATCATTCCCTTCATTTGGGCCAATCTCGCCGTCGTTTACGCACACCCCCAGTTCCACGTCCTACTCTAAGTCTTGTTGCCCCAAGTTTATCGTCTATCCAGACGATATTGTAATGTCAATCGCACAAGTTCAATCACTCGGCATAGGGTCATCCGCCTATCCGCTAGGTCGTCTCACAGGGTCATAGTTACAAGTCAAGTCCATGGCTCATCGTTCAAGGTCGTTTGTACGACGCTCGCCCCAAATCCTATGGTCAAACCATTTTGTTCGTTTGTACGGGAGTTTCTATCCAAGTTCGTTTCGCTCAAACTTCTAAACATCAAGCAGCGTTCACCCTATTCGCCTCAACACATTCTCCGTTCCAAGTTCGAGCTTGTTAGGAATGTCATCCTATAATAGGTTGTCCTCAATCTAATCCTTGACATGTTATTATCGTGTGTCCATACTAACAATTTTTGCAGTCTATCTCTTCAAGTGTGTTTGATACAATCCACCTATCCATTCTATCTAATTCACGTAGTCGATCAAAAGGTCGTCTAGCCTTGCAATATATCGTGCCCCGATCTCACGCAAGTCTGATTATCCACGACGGACATGAATCACCACGTCAACGTTCCCACAGAATAATCATCCTCATCGGGACGTAACTCTTGCGTTGAATCTAGACTTACTCGTTTTCGATACGCGGATTGGGCCTACTCAATCTTCAAGTTTTCTTATTATTCAATCGCAAGTCCTAACAATCCTCGAATTTATCTTCGCTTCAAACCACAAGTCAAAGCAATCAAAATTGCCATGTCATGATATTTTGAGTTCGACCATTCCCGCTGGACATGAATCACCATGCCAATGCTCACGCGGAACGATCGTCCCAAATTCGACGTGACGCATGTGCGAGGCTGGAGTTGCGCTCACGCAAGACAAGATCGTTGTCGTTGTGGTTATCATCGAACAATCAAGTCACTTTCCTTCCTCATTCCAAACATTCATTTCCAACATAGCATCCTTCAAAACAATAGCTTCTAACACGATCATCATTCATCGAATCAGAGTACTCCCGAGTTATCGTACATCGATCTTTGATACGCCTCAATACCATCGATGATGCACATAACCTGACGATCTTCCTTTTGCAACGAATTCCAAGTCACGCAACTTAATTTCCTCAATTCACACTGTCGCGTGCTAACTCTTCATCGAGCAACATTAATTTCAATTCCTTAGTCATTCTCGTATCTCCAAACTAACGTTTTCCATGCACGCTATCTTTTGATCGTGCTAACTTCGGTTTCGTCTGAGTATTTCGTCTTAACTCAAGTTTTAATCCATTCAACTAAATTCCAAATCGCATGCACGATCCTCTACGTTTTCTCGACCAAGACCACCATTTATTTTATCGTTTTGAATCTCCATTCAACCGTTTCGTAATTCGTACTACACATTCATAATTCATCCGAACAACATCTCGTGTGAGACTATCGAAGTCAAAACCAACTAAACGTTACTCGTTCTAAGGCTTTGCGCAACATCATCGCAGGCCGACATACTCGTTCTATCCGTAAATCCTTTAGTTTTTGCTCGAACAATTTCTACAACGTCCATACACCACTCAGGGTTCGAGCCATTCGACTGGACGTCGACACTCGCTCTTATTCTTCCTCGAAGCTATCACATACACCACTCGGAGTCAAGTCATTCTACGAATCCTCAAAAGATCATTCGATTCCCAATCGATGTGTTCAATCGCACGTTCGCCCATTCCTCAAAGTCTAAGAACCATCTCCCGTGCTCGTTTTAGCGTTGGTCAAATAGCGTCTCTATCGACATACGTTCTAAGTCTCCCTTATTCTCGTCCGAGCGATAGTCGGTCTCGCTCACAAACTCGTTTGTACCAAAAGGTCTAGGTGCGCGATACTCTGCACAACTTAGCCAAAAGGCAGCGTACATATCCATCCCGTTCGAACTATACTTCGGTCTCGTGTACTCGTTCGCTATTGTCAGCGTAAGGTTATTCAAACACGTCTTGCGTTTGTAACTATTAGCATCGGTTCCTTCCAACTCAAGTACGTCGTAGTTTGGCACAAAGGCCTTCACCTATCGATCCCATTCAACCGAGTACTCGTACGAGCTTTTGAAAATATTAGACTTATTGTATGGAACATCCCATGGCACAACGAGAGAGAGCGTACCACTTCTTTTGTTTCAAAACCGAGCTTTCAAAACTGAGAAAATCGAAATGAAGTCCAAGGACGTAAAGCCGTGCTCTGATACCAATCTGTCACACCCCGCTCCCACAGGAGCGATCGTCCTCGCTAAGACGTTATGCCGCACGGGCCTAGGTTGCGCCCGTACAAGGCTAAGTCCAGAAACGACCGATTTGAGCTAGGCCACAGAGTCGCACAGAGTGTCCCCATTTGCAGCAGAAAGTAAATGAACACAAATTGAAGCGAATTCAAACTCTTTATTGATTTCCAAGAAGTTTACAAGCAGCGCTAGGCCGAGTTTACAAGTCTCTCAAGCTCTCTCTCTCTGAAACATAAAAGACGTGCCAAGTGGCTTACAAGGTGGAATGATTCATGGCGATGTTTCGATACATTACGTCCTGTATAGGGTGCTTCAGCTCATTGCAACGCTCCAAGGCTCCAGAGATAGCTCCGTGCCTTAGCACGTTCGAGGGAAGCTCCGCACCCGATGACGTCTTCTGCATCCTACAAGCAGACTGTGGGGTTATCAGTACATTGTTATGCACTGGTGGGGAGGCTAGCTCACCCACAATGCTATCATTACCAAACACGTTCCATTTACTTTTGTGCACCGTCTATCATTCATTGTCTTTCTAATCTTGCCTTAGGGTCAGTTTCATAGCATATTTCATAACCTATCTCGTGTTACCAAATTCAAGTGTGTGCATGGAAATACATGCACGACTTACCCATACTTACCGTCCGGCCTTTCCTGTCCAAAGTAAACCAAGTTAGTCAACAATTCATAGAAAATAACTTAACGTGATTCAAGTAAACTTTCAATATCAAGGGCGTGTCCCTGCTTCGGGTCCTAACGCGTCGTAGGCGTGTTTTCTTACTCGCTTGCATGAAGTACGATTGATCATTTGAATATTATATTCAGTTGTCTGTTCAGAGGGTGCTTCATTCAGTTAACTTAGATTACTTTGATTTCAATGCAAGGACTTGTACGTTGATTGCCACCAGCAAAGCCCACTTAAATCTATATGCACCGGTCGCTGGCATGTCAGCCATTTTAGACATTTTCCCCTTTGGCATTCTCATCTATCAAGTGTGATGGCTGGTACACCTTGATAGACTATTGAAGTACCGGCCCTACGTTTGGTTCTGTGCCCAAGCCCGCACACCTGTCCACCCGTAAGCCATGATTCCGCCTAGGCCGACCACGAAATCGTCGTTCGTTGCCCTTGGAATCCCTTTTCACTCGTGTACGAGTTCGTCCATGACCATTTCGTATTTTATTATCATTTTAACTTAACAGCTGTCTCCGAGCCGTAGGCTAACCCTTAGCCATAATGCGTTATCGACCAGGTTGGCGTCCGTGCAGCACGGGTAGCGAGCCCCGTTGCACGTGCCCGTCACACCTGTCGCTAACCATTCATTCCTTTCTTATCTTTCATTCATTCTTTCTTTTCTTTCTTTCACTTGTCCGTTTGTTCATTGATTCATTTCATTAAAATATTCATTCATTCATTCGTTGATTCATTCATTCACTTATTCATTCATTCATTCATTTATACATTTTGCAACTCCCCATGCGGGAGTCGCCTTGGCGACCCATCGGTCCCGAAGTCTTTCAATGTTGCTATACTCTACTGTGAACGACTATGTCGATAGTCTTCCATTTCATTATTGTAAACCATTCATTGTTTCATTGTTGAACGCATAAGGGACTTCGAAATATAAGCCCATGCCTTAGCACGAGCGCGGAGTACGGTACGAGAGTTCTCACATTTTCTATGTTCTTTTCCATGTTCTAAACAAGCATACAAGATGGGATTATTCCCTTAGCTAGGTGCGTTGAGTCATTTATTAGCATACGCGGTGTTATCGCCTAGCAATTCAAGCAATAGTGTCCGTATTGTTATGTGTCTAGGCTAAGCAAAGACGGGTTCATCGGAGCCACCTACCTTAGCGATGTTCGCATCGGCCGAGCGATACTCCGAGCGCGCCTTTAAAAGTCTAAGTCTGGATTTGTCTTGACGGGCTAATGTAAGCCTTGCATCGATTCTTCATCAGGTCGATGCCAACTCTTCGGGTCGACGGCTCGTTTGAGTCGTTGCACTTGCCGTTTGAATCGGCGTTCCGCTAGGGCGGAGCGGGTCGTTACATGAATCGCCTGCTCCATCACATCCAGACGAACTCCCTTCTCCTCTCAAAGCTCCTCGTGGGAAGAAAAAGAAAACATCAGTGGTAATTATTGAGCAGCCTGTGACCAGGACAACCAGGTCCCAAACCAGGCAAATGAATACTGGACTTTCTCCTGGAGGAGGAGAGGTGTCTCCCTCTTCAGTTCCAAAGAATAGTAGAGTTGTCCATGAAGAGATTATCAGGGAGCCCGATGTGCAAGACGATCTTGATGACATTGAAGAAGAACCTCAGACACCTCTTATACGTAAAATTAGAAGGAAGTTAATGGTGACTCAAGAAGACCGTCGTGAAATTGACGCTTCACCCACTTCTTCCATGCCGAAAGAGTCTTTGAGTCGACTTGATGCATCGTTGCCTTTGCAAAATCTGCCACCTCCGCCTGATGGTTTTAATACTCTTTTAATATGATCATGATTGAGTAAAATATTGACATTGTTCTTTTTTATTTGCAGAGACTACAGAAATAAGTGCTCCGGCTCCAGTCACTATACAGATGACTATTCCTGTGACTTAACTAGCTGCAGCAGGAATAACGATGTCGTCTCCAACTCTCGAGGTCCCGGAGACTATACTTCCTGAAAAGGTGTTGCCTTCAATGGACTCCAGTCCCGATGTCATAGCTCCTTCAATAGCTCAAACTCCTACCCTATCTCAAGAGAATCAAGAAATGATAGAGGCTCTTGCAGACTGTGACTTCGAAGATGATTCGATCGGAGGAGATTCTATGGACGCTGTTCCCGATCCTGATAAAACTGGGGCAGATCCAGTTTTCGTAAAGGTTTTGAAAGATCAAGACTTGATGGTCGAAGAGGGCCATATTACTAACGAGGATGAAGAGCACCCTGTTGATGAAGGAGGGCACCATATCCTAAAAGATGGTGATCATAACCTCATTGATCCACAAGGTAATGAGAATGAAAATAATAACCCTGATGATAACCAGAAAGCTGGTGAAAATTATGCTTTAACTGTTGAAGATATCGGGATTAATAAGTATCCCAAAACTGATGCTGAGTGGACTCAAACACCGACCGAACGAATTTTTGAAACAGAGGGAACGGAAATGGCAGTCCCAATAAGTCAAGTAGAATCAGGGGCCGAAAGCAGCCATTTTTGATCAGGAGGCTCAGAGGCTGGAAGCAGTCATGCAGTCGTATCTGAGACTACTATGACGAGGCTTCAAACAGATTTAGATCTGCCTTATGAGACCCCATATATGCTGTCGGGATCAGGTAAATTTCTAACTTTTTATTTACCCTAACTCCTTTGATGATGTATAATGATTGTGCATCTTGATTGCAGAGGGTCCCATGGGGACAATTACAGTAGCTTCGTCTACTCCTTTCAGCTTTAGCTCAATCATGGCTCCTCTGGATATAGAAACTCAGACTGGAGAAGGAAGCTCCTCGATGATGCCAGTGCTGAGATATCCTGATGCACAATCTGTGATTCCTCCAGCTGCTACAGAAGGAGGGATTTAGACAGAAGTGGCTACTCTTGGCATATCAGCGATGAACAGGATCATCGTTGAAGCTTACACCAACGCTTTCTTCACCTCTCTGGGGACTCTAGTTCAGATGGTCTTAGAGAAGGGCCAACCTTATGAGTTAGTAAGGAGCCCTTCCTCTTTTATCATTGAAGCTATTCGAAAAATTGGTGATCTGGATAGAGTCAGCTACTTGGAACATATCTTGGATGAGCTTGAGGAATCTATCAAGTCTCATCAAGATCTGACAAGGGGAAACATCCAAAGGCTTGTAGATGCTGAATGTGAAGCGATGGCTCATGAGTCTGCAGCACGACAAGCTGACTTAGAAGCTTTTGTATGGCTTTTTTACAGCGCTCTGCAGAGTTTGAGTTTAGCATTGCCGAGACTACTTCCTCTGTTGAGCGTTATAAGACTGAAGCTGCAGAGAAGGAAAAGGAAGCGACTGAATGTCAAACTCGCCTCCGGGAGTTAGAAACCGAGATGACCTGGCTTCAAGAGGTACTCAAGGAAGCTCGGCGATGTGAAGAGAAAGTACTGGAAATGCATCAGGTTGCCGTGAGCCAGCTGGATGATCTGAGGAGGCAACAAGACAAATTTATTCGTACTCAGAGTGTAGAACTTGAACGCCGAGCTATCTCCCTGCATCCTTTTGATCCGAAATCTGGAGGAGCTCTGGCTAGGCAAAGGGTGCTCGACTCTAGAACAAAGAGAGCCGACAATCTGAAGAAACGATAATTGATCTTATCACTCAGCCCCCAAGTGAAGCTATTCATGATACTACAACAAATATGACCTACAATAGCATGCGCAGAACGCTATATAAATCCTTTTATATCGTATTCTGTCCGCTATAATTGTCCATGCTATAGTATGTCAAGACATGTGAACGCTATAACATTATAGCATTCTTGAATGTTGTAGATGGATTATAGCGTTCGTGTATGCTGTGGATGGTTTATAGCGTTTGTGAATGCTGTGAATGCTTTATAGCGTTCTTGAATGCTGTAGATGGTTTATAACGTTCGTGAATTGTAGATGGATTACAGCGTTCATGAATGTTGTGGATGGTTTATAGCGTTCTTGAATGTTGTTAATGAATAATCGCGTTCATGAATGTTGTAGATTGTGCATAGCGTTCTTTAATGCTGTTGATTTATTATAGCATTTTTTGAACGCTGTCAATTTTTTATAGCTTTTTGAGTGCTATAAATCTGCTACACAAATTCATATCTGAATAACCTGTTCTGTATCACATACAATTAACCTGTGAGTCATAAAAATTTATGTTGAATCACAATTTTGATTTTAATATGTTTCAATCGCAACTTCTATTTCGATCAATCAAGATATAGTAAAGGTTTGCCAAAATAAATAAATTCATATATTTTTCATTAAAACATTCAATATGTACAAAAAGTTGTTGTACGCCTAAAGTGATCGAAATAGTAGTCCAAAATAAATATTTCATGTAAAGAGAATCCAAGATGTACAAAATGTTTGTAACCTAACGCTAGTCCAAAATTCAACTAAACCATTCAATTTTTATACAAAATGTCTGTAGGCCAAAATGCAGCTTGATCGACTCTTTCCTTCTAGCTTATATCCACAACCATAAAAAATTTACACGCCAACCTACACAAAATTGAGAAGAAAACACATTAGCATTATTATATAAAAATAAGTTCACACATGATCATGTATCCATGTATTCCATAAACATTTATTTTTGTTGCATTTGTATTCCAGTATTCCTCCTAGTTTTCTAACGATCCGGTATCAATTTGTATATGTTAACTACGTGCCAGAATACACACTAAGATGCAATACATCTACAAAATCTTTGTAAGAAAAAATATTGGACTAGGAAGAATGTGTGTGTGTGTACAAGTGTCAGAATACACACTAAGATTCAATCTATACTCTCTTCTTTCATGATTACTCTCTCATTGTATACATCACCTGATATTTGAATGAACCTAACTTTTGCTACATATCCTGTACATATATAACTAGGACACGGTGTGAAAGAATAAAAGAATGTACCAAAAGGTAACATAATTCACTTCTGCATATAAAATCATGTAACAACCTACAAAAATTCAACTTTATGAAAATACTGAAGTTATGATTCAAGTTTATGTGATATAATATGATGCACACACTCGAATGTCACTGTCAATGAAATAATGTCCCAAAAGGTATCGGCACCAATATTGGCCTAGAAACAACAAATATTAAAGTTATGATTCAACTTTCTGTGATATACTATAGCTGGTAGCCGATTAAGAGACAACCTACACATAAGCAAGCCAAAATTTGAATGTTAAACTGGAAACACATTGAAAAATAGGATAACTGAGTGTATCGTAGGAATTTGGAGATGGTGTGTTCAAGTATATGATGAGAAAAAAAGTCATTTCATGTGGTTATTATAAGAATGGCCCCGTAACAGAGCTGAATGGAAAGAAGATTCACACACACACACACACTTGTGGATATTTTTAATCTGTTAAAGCAGCACATCAATATCCCTAATGCACCAAAGCACAACAATCAACAAGGCAATCTCTTACATTTGGGTTCAGTTTGAGATCAAACAACTTAGTTGTCATTGCAATCATATCATACCATTCAAACAATATTAACTACTTGAAAGAAAGTGAACAAAACTATGTTGACAATCACTTAAACCGGTTGTAATTCAAAGACCCACATATTCAGAGGACTTATAACGATTACTGCTCAGCTTGTTATGAGATAGGAAAATGTGGTTGGTGAAACTCGTCATATATTAAAATATGTAGTATGTTCATGAACATGATATAAGAAAAAAAACTTTTAGGAGAATAACCACTCATACGGTTAAAATCTTGATTATTCAGACTATATTGGCATATGTATGGCCAAAGTACTAAAAGCAACTAGCACAACAAGTACCTTCATCTCATTTGACATCAATATCAAGGTACATGCATATAAATTTTAGAATAGTGCATATTAACCCATTTCTAAAGTAGAGAAACTGTAGTCATCTGTTACTTAATAGTAAATTAAAGGAGAAAGAAATCATAATATACAAAACAAACCTTCCGATCCAGATGAGTCTGATCCAACAATGGGGGTATGAAGGCGATATTTTCTATTAGCTGCATCTTGTGAGGGTTTGTGGAATGATAGCCTCACATATGATTTGTCAGGTGACTGCTTTGGTGAGGGATGATCCATGAATTAAAACCTAATAATTGACAATTGATACTCTGTTAGCCAAATAATGAAAATCCTAGTATCCAATAATACTTGATAATTGATATCTAGTAGAAGCAACGTTTAGAAGTATGTCCAAAATCTCAAAACAGAAAAGATTAAAGAAAGTTAAACACTTGAATAGCCATCAGGATCATAGTAGGCGTAACATCCAAAATTCACACACGGTAGACATGACAATCCGGTAGTCATTATGTACATTTATAAAAGGATGTCATGTTATTTTTTTGGGTCATTAGGAAGTAATTGTGAGAGATATTGAGTCTTTTAAATCCTTTCCATCACATCAATTTCAGTTCCTTCTCATAAGCTTATGAATTCTCCCTTATCACCAACTCTTTTTTTTATCTAAATTTGACATGGCATTCAAACTTTAATATAAGATGTGTCACAAACATGATATTTACTATTGTAAGTTGGTTTCATGTTACTTATTGGGTTTCAGATTCAGATGAGGTCATATCCAAACCTTGCAGATTAAGGATTTAGGTTCACTTTTAAGATTCAAATCCTATAATAAAAGGCATGCTCTTATTATATTTTTTGTTAGGATAAAAGGCATGCTCTTGATGTAGAACATGGAAGTAAATGGATATCATTTTCTGAAAGTTTACATTGGTCATGAAAACATATTATAGTACAAACTGAGAAACTTATATAAAGTTATAAACATATGGCAGGATTTCGACAGTGCAAATGAACCCAGCTATTGTTAATGTGTAGTGAAGGAATACAAATCAACTGGAATACTAAAGATCACATTGATCAATCATTGGGACTTAACATTCTTACCATCTGTGTGTTAACCCATTTTTCTATTATAAGAAAATCAACTTCCTTTCTTAGTACTAGACTTCATAATGAGCACATTTATTAAGGAGAACAAAGTATCTCACTCTGAGTACAGTTTAACAATTTAGAAACTTGGAAAAAGTATCCTTACCATGTATATAATGTCACCTGTGTCACGCCCCAATTCGGGGAATCGCTCGCTTTGCTTCGATTCATGCCGAATCGATCGTCCTCGCTAAGGCGTGATGCCGTACAAGTCTGGAGTTGCACTTGTACAAGGCTAGAACATGCACATTTATATCATTTCAAAACATTTGCAAATAAGCCACAGTTGCGGAAACATTTAGTAAGCGGAATAGGAAGAAAAATATTCATTTTATTGATGATTGTAGTCAGAATACAACTTTTCTCGATAATATTTGAAATGCCTTTCGGCTACATTGATTCAGGAAAAGAAGTACAACTGATAGACTGCCATGAAATAATTTCCCGTTCCATACATCATGCCCCTTTAGTACTTTGAAGTATAAGCAGCTATCTTTGAAAACTTCGTAATACTTTGTGCGTCTTTAGGGAAAACAACTTGAAAGGAAACAACAGTTCAGAAAGCTTTAATTGCAATGTGCGCCCGAGCCTTCTCCAGTACCTGTGGAGGAGGGGTCAGCACATGATAACAATGCACTGGTGAGCCCCGTTGGCCTACTTAGCTAAACCAACATTTTATTAATGACAAGCATTTTAAAGATATGAACTTATTAGGGACAGGCAACATTTAGAGTAAATCACAATTCAAATGACATGGTATTTCATGAAACCATGTTTACTTTACCATTGGCCGAATCCAGCTTTTCTGTATAAGATGCAGGATAATAATAATATACTTACCACCCCTGCACAAAACATTGATTAGCATACATTCCCACAATATGACCACTGGTGTTGTTAAACCATATGGACTCTTTTCATTCATTTACATTTGGGACTTCAAGGTAATGAGATGACAGCACAGTAGGGAGCTAGCCTCTATGATGCCTCGTATTACTCATGTTCTCCAACGCACTTCATTATTTTCTTCTAGGCCGAATCGGTCCCGGTGCCCCGGTACCGTTCGAGGAACTTATTGCTCAATCCTTATATACAAGTTGTCCATGGTCAGGCGAATGTGTGTCCGACTCGATATACACAGTGTTGTAGAAGCATGAAAAAGAAGGGATATTACTTTTAATCCTACATCGGAAATGAGAAGAAGAGAGGTCTCATTCCACTCTATATATAGAGCCCTCTTGCCTCCTTTAAAAAGGGCACCAAAAAAAATAAAGAAAAGGGAGCCCGTTCGAGCCATAAAAAGTTGCAGTAGTTCTTTTCTTCGTCTGGGTTGGTTGCAAGTTCTTCACTCGCTGTCGTGGCGAGAAAAAGTTGGATTCTGAGTACTATGCGCCTTCGCGGGCTAGTACGAAGAACTCCACGGCGGCATGGGCCATGCGCCTCAAACGTGCTATGCCAACGGAAAACCAGTAGCATGTGCTCACAATCATGCACGCTGCTGATGGTAAGCTGTACAAGGTTGACTCGGGTGCTTCTGCGCCAGAAACAAGCCGACCCTCAAAGTCCTTGTCTCACTTGGGCACATCTGCTGCGTTTGCAACCAAGTCGAGCAAGGCAAACTCTGTGGTCTTGAACCCCCGCACCAACATTGGTTGTGCGTCTGAGGCTGGTTCAAGTCACTATAAATGTTGTACCCCCACTACTGATCTGAGCGCATGTTTTGTGTTAGATCAGGGGGCGCAGCATTCACTTGACCACCCCGACGCTTGGCCTTGCCATGCGACTGATGGGGGTGTAAAGGTGGCACTCTCACTTGACCACCGCGGCACTTGGCCTTGCCATGCGCCTGATGGGGGTGTGAAAGTGGCACTCTTCTCTAACGATTTGCGTAATGTGATCATTCATAAACGCCGATCAGGAGAGCCGACCAACAAGCATAATACGCCCCTCACAAGGTACACTTGTCCTACGGTCGCCATCAACTGCTGCTGCCGCAAGACAGTGGCTCCACCACTAAGGCAGTCTGTGTTCCAGCAGTTGCAACATGTTGTGCCTGTCTCCCAGCACATCACTCCGCCCCGTCGGAGTGAATCACTTCCTCGTCAACGCACAGGCGCATCTGCCAGCCTGGGGCTCTTCCATCATCAAACCCAAACCATGCATTCAACTTGGCACTCGATGTTGTACCAGCAAGCGGCTCGAATATAAACTGCTATGTCTATTCCAACTCGACGAATCTCAGTCTTCTGAAGGAGTTCACCGTCAGATCTTCTTCGAACAAGGAGAACCATCATCCACAGTATAACGTCTTGCCAAGGAGGAGGATCAGTCGAATCCATCTTCGTTGAGAAGTCAAGGGAGAGACAACAAAACTCTCTCAAACTGTTGCTATTCATAGGCCAGGGCAAATCAAACCCATGCGCCAAGTGGCAACCTTCCCGAAGTCAGTACAATGAACTTGAACTCAACAGATGGACCAATGAAGATGCGCCATACAACAGATGCGCCCATCAGCACCAAGCGCCCCGTATGGATGTGCCCAACAGAGCACAAATCCATACGTCTTGGTGAACACGGACCTATGCGCCTAGTGGAGCACAAATCAATGTGCCCATTTCGGCTCATCACCCATCAAGCAATTAATGTTCAAATGATAGAGTTGACAGCACGTCCCCCAACGACTGAACGGTTGGCAGCTTTTTCGAAAGATGAAGCATCGCCGAGGTCAGCATCATCCTTACTTTCTTTCGACGGTTACAAGCCACGTGGCCGCCCAACCATTTCGCATGCGCCTCCACAGCCATACACCCAAATCTTTGTATGCGCCTCAAAAGCCATGCGCCTCAGACTTTTTTCTGATCCCTAAAGACAGAGGTCAAGTCACTACTGAAGACTCGCATGCGCCTCAAAAGCCATACGCCCAGACGGTTCGTGACTCCTGATAGTTGTGAGCCGAAGTCTTCTCATGCGCCCAATCCCAGGCGCATCCTATCAGATCACTCTCCTCCAAATCCGAGATCTTTGAGCCTTGGACCTACGACACGTGTCCTTTGACTCGATTCATCCTATGAAGGGGTGCTATTCACCCAAGATCTCAGCAACAAAAAGATCCTCTCCCCTGCTACGTGTCAGCCCACAAAAGAAGCATGAAGGATTCAACCCACAAATGATGGCACATTATCCATGCGCCTCCCGCAGCTTCAACTATGTAGCGTTTCCACGTACAGGCGTATCCTACATATGCACGCATGAGCAACCAGCCAGTAAGCTATAAATAGAGGGATCATCTCCTTCTTACACAGACAGAGAGACATACACACCTACAAACAGAGACCTACATACGCAGTGAGAGAGGCAGATACAGACACTCAACGTCTTCTTCCTCTCCGTAAGCTCCAGCACCCAGAGCAACTCAGACCGTCAGAGAACCGAGAACCGTCGTCAGATCGTCAACGGAGTCAACGCATTACCACTCGCTCCATCGACAGAGGGACCCAGATAAACAAAAGTGTACTCCTAGGACTACATCTAAGTCCTACATTGTAATACTGTTCTGTTTGTAATTGAAATTTGCAATCAAAAGATTTTAATGGCAAACAAGCTGGCGACTCTGCTGGGGACCTCTTTCTCCTCTACCGAGAAAGCTGTATCGTAATTCGACGACGTGAAGGTAGGCTCCTCCCACAAGACGCTGGTCGTACGCCTCAATCAACAAACATATGAGGAGTTCATCTCTGAAGGCAGCGCAAGTCCTTCGAAGCGGCTGCCAAAGCCGAAGAAGACTCGCCAAGTCTGGGTGCGCAAGGTCGACGCCTCTGGCACTACCATCGAAGGGGATGCGCCGATGCAGCCTACCCTTCCTGCTGACGTCCTCAGCAGCCAAGATGCGCCTACCGCCGTAGAGTATCTCTCGGGGAAACGTGGGGCCGACCACATTCCCCAACCATCTTCCTCTCAGACGAAGAAGATGTGCCGACGGAGCAGGGGCGCCGCTAATGCCCTGCGCAGTAACTCTGATGCGCCACAGAAGGTCTCTGTCTTTGACAGACTCACTCGCTGTCGTAGCGAGGGGAATTTGGACTCTAAATACTATGCACCCCAGCTGGCTGGTACGAAGATGTCCAAGACGGCATGGGCCATGCGCCTCAAACATGCTATGCCAGCGGCAAACCAGAAGCATGCGCTCACGATCATGCGCGCTGCTGATGGTAATCTGTATAAGGTTAACTCGGGTGCTTCTGCGCCAGAAACGAGCCGACCTTCAAAGTCCTTATCTCACTTGGGCGCATCTGCTGCGTTCGCAACAAAGTCGAGCAAGGCAAACCCTGTGGTCTTGAACTCCCGTGCCTCTATTGGTTGTGTGTCTGAGGCTCGTTCAAGTCACTTTAAATGTTGTGCCCCCACTACTGATCTGAGCACATGTTTTGCGTTGGATCAGGGGACGCAACATTCACTTGACCACCCCGGCGCTTGGCCTTGCCATGCGCCTGATGGGGGTGCAAAGGTGGCACTCTCCTCCAACGATCTGCGTAACGTGATCACTCACAAACGTCGATCAGGAGAGTCAACTGACAAGCACAATGCGCCCTTCACAGGGCACATCTGTGCTGTAGTCACCATCAACTGCTGTTGCAAGACAGCGGTCCCAACAAGGCAGTCGGTGTTCCAGCGGCTGCAATCATCAACACCTCTCCAACATCGCCTCGGGAAGAAGGTGTCAGCTGAAATGGAGCCAGAACTACAGGTTGCTTCTTACAACGTAGTCTCCAACTCCCCATCAATTCGGAAGGCGACTGGCAGCTCCTCGGCTTTGTCCTCATCCAAGAACCAGCCGAGGAAGACCAAGACAATTATCCCGTCCTCAGGAGTGTTTGAGGGCACTCGGGGGAGAAAGAAAATCTCAGAAGAAGCTGGGGGTAGTCAAGCCCCTATGGATCTTCATCCTGGAGACGAAGTCAGCCTCCCAGGCGTAGCTTGAGGTAGTCAAGCCTCTGAGGATCTGCGTCCCGAAGATGAAGAAGTCCTCCAAGACAAAGCTGGAGGGGGGGTAGTCAGACCCTTGCTGATACTTCTCCCGAAGACAACGGTGATCTCCAGAGCATAGCTGGGGGTAGCCAAGACGAAGCCCGGGAGGAAGTTCCTCTTCTACAAGAAAGCAAGGCCGAAAGCGAAGCCTCAACCGATCTATCCACTTTCAATCATGTCATGACGGTGTACATGACGGGAGCTGGTGATGCGGAGTCAGATGCGCCGCCAGCAGATCTCGTCCAGCGCATGGATACCTTGGAGGGAGGACTCAAAACCCTTTCTGTCTCCATGCAAACACTGACTCAAGCAGTGTTTGAGATACGGTCAGCTTTGGCCAGGGCACCGTCTACCGATCCTGACCCAGGGGCCAGTGGAGAATCAAGTGTACCCCTTCAACGGGTATCCTTGGATACAGATCACCGCGAGGCACCTCGGACGTCGGAGCCGTCAAATGCTCAACTCCAGGCTGTACCACCATCTCCGACTCCCAGCTCCACAGAAGACGTGATGGAGATGATCAGGGACTTACGAGAGCGCTTCGAGTCGAAGAATAGCCAGGAGGAGCGCCAGAAGATGGGGATCCCCCAACCATATCCCCTCGAATGGAACAAAGTGGTTTATCCTCCCAAATATAAACTGTAAACTTTGACACTATATGACGAAAAGGACTCTCCGCGCCGTTATCTGACGTACTTTCAGTCTCAAACATGATATCTCCTAAAGGAAGACGCACTACTCACCAGCATATTTGTCGGGGCACTGAAAGGAGTGGCTTACGACTGGTATTGCAGTCTCCCCGAAAACGCTATATCTTCCTTCGACGACTTGACAGTCTCTTCCTCGATCGTTTCTACGACGGAGGTAAGGACATGACAATGGCGTCCCTCATAGAGATACATCAGAAGGAGAAGAAAACAGTTCGAGCATTCATCGAACGCTTCCGACAAGCCTTCTTCAGACTGCCCCCGGGTATGCTAGAACATATACTTCTCTTCTCCTGCAGCATGAACATGCTGCTTGCGATCAAACTCTAGCTCAACTCCACTCCTCCTCCTGACTGGAGTTCCTTGATCATCGAGGCCGAAGCAGCAGAAAAGAAGGCATCCCAAGCTCATCTTCTGGGAGTCAGTTTCCCTGCCTTTGAGGACAAGGGAAAACAGCCTGCAGCCAACAACCTTGGACGAGAGACGAAGGGGAAGCAGGTGTTAATTGTCAATGCCTCCAAAGGTGCATCAGCACCCACTCAGAAGCCTCCACTTGCACCAAGGCCAAAGGAGGTTTATTCTTTCAATGATGAAGATACCCTGCAACTCTTCGAGATATTGAAGCAGGGTGACAAGATCAAGTTGCCGGACCCAAAGCGTCCCGACGAGGTTGAAAAAGTGGACAATCCGAGGTACTGTCACTACCATCGGTTTGTCGGATATCCAACTAAGGACTGCTACGTCCTTAAGAACTACATCCAGCGCATGATCAATGCAGATGTCATCTCCGTCGACTACAAGAAGAAAACGGTCTCGGCCAACCTGGTGTCACTCTAATTTAGCACCTTGCCGCCAACCACCGCACAAGATGGCATCGTCCCCATCCCAAAGGCGACAATGGAGGTGGTCAATCTACCACCTACTCGTGACAACATGAGTGGACTCATCCCACTCACCATATCTCGGGGGAAGATCTTATGGGTTCACCCCGATCTCGTCTCCGAGGTTACTCAACCGGAGGTACGCTCTGCCTCCAAAACCAAGGACAGGAAGATAGAGTCTTGCCGCATGGTCTCTTCCTCTGCGGAAGAGGCACTTCCTGTACAGACGCGCTCACATCAGAACGCCCAACCTGACGAAGCTGCTGTCGAGGCGGTGCCTCCTTGTACTGCCCCTACTGTCGAAGAAGGAGGTCCATCCAAGCCTCCAGCGGCCAAAAAATAGAAGCATGTAGAGGCCCGTTTCGATAAGCCTTTACAAAAGGAGAATGCTTCGGGGCTAGCCAAGCCCCACAACTTCGACATACTAGCACAACTTGCCAGTACTCCTGCCTGCCTATCCCTGTTTGAGCTTCTTCGTCTTTCTAAGGACACTCGTGAAGCTCTCTGTGAAGCCCTGAAGGATGCTGAATTCTTCATCAGTCAGGTCAAGCAGCCTGAGGATACCCCGACCACATGTGCGCACTGCCATTGTACGGATGAAGTTATCCCCAACATAACTTTTACCCAACAAGATATGCTACTCAAGCACAACCGACACAACAGGCCACTGTATTATACAGGGTATGTCGGTTCCGTCAAGGTGAAGCAGATTCAGATCGATCCAGGGTCTTCCCTCAGCATCATCCTGAAGACGCTACTCTCAATACTGGGGATCCTAATGTACCGTCTGGTGCCTTCCAACACCACAATCAGCGGTTTCAATGCTAGCAAAAGTGAACCGCTGAGAAAAATACGGCTGAAATGTCATATCGGTAACCTCTGAACCGAGGTAACTTGCTATGTTGTGGACGCTGACGTCAACTACAACCTCCTATTGGGTCGTCCGTGGCTGCATGAGTACATGGTGGTGCCATCTACACTCCACCAATGTATGAAGTATGTGTCCACCAACGACATCATCCTGACAGAGTTCGCGGACATTGACCCTTTCAAGGGGGTCGAAGCCTACTTCACTGATTCGACCCTGTACAAGTCGCCCGACGAAGGGGAAGCCAATGATGCTGACGATAAAGCAGAAATGGCAGCAGAGCCGGACATGGAGCCAGAGATGATTCCTGATGCTCCTTTGAAAATTCGACTCAAAGGAAAACCGCCTCAGATGCTGCCTCCCATGACCATCAAGCTACCTGGAAATGCACCAACTTCTCTAAGTAGAACACCTACTGAAGCTCCCTTGAAGATACGACTCAAGGGAAAGCCGCCTCAAACATCGGCTCCCCTTGTGGCAAAACTACAAGGGAAGGCTCCAATCACTGAAGGCGCAGTTGAGGCACCTCTGAAGGTGCGTCTTAAAGGCAAGCCTCCGCAATCATCCGTTTCATCCAAGCTGCCGGAGAAGGCCCACATAGCCCTCTCGGACTCCAAGGTCAAAGCTGCGGTGGACTTTCCCGATCCAACCCCAGTACTCACAGATGAAGAACTAGGGGAGTATATATCTGCTGATGTAGATGCACCCTCTCTGGACAATGTAATCCCACGGAACAAAATCTCTTGTTTCATCAATAATAGAGTATCTTTTAATTATTCTAGTCTTCCACATTGGAATGCCATGTATACATTAGATAACGCTCTACGGTCGTTACAAACACAAATAACGACCGTCAATCATGTAAATCGAGTAGTCCCGTCCCAAGGAGTCTGTTTCGTAGTCCCACCACGGAATCGAGACGAAGAATCCACCATCTTCGGCAAAGTCGAGCATCATCAAGACCTTCTGCCACTCGAGCAAGAAGCAGATACCGGCATAATACAAGTCTATCGGTACACGGACAAGGCAAAGTACCTCATCCAAAAGATGGATTACGATCTAAAAAGCAACAAAGGCCTGAACTACGGCAAGGGTCGACGTCTTCCTATCTGGCTTCCAACACTTAAAGGAAAGCCGCAGGACTACTATCATCGAACTCGACGGGGGGTGGGCTACGTCACGCCACCGGCAACTCCAAAGAGTTCGGAGGCAGAAGTAGTAGAACATTCTCATTCGTCCGAAGCATCAACCTAGGATTCCGATACCAGTATCGGCTCAGTCTTCAAGAAGGTGCTATCAGTCAATATGGCATCTGTACAATCTCAAGAAGATGAAGGCGAAGACCAAATGCTAGAATTCTTCGAGGAAGAACCTTGGTCTCAAAGCCTAGGAGCACAGTGGGAGTCTCGTTTTGAATTATACGAACCCCCTACCGAAGACGAAGTCGAGCAGATCGACCTCGGGGATGGATCTTCTTCCAAACCCATCTTCATCAGCAAGAGTCTAAAGGGACCAGACCGGGAATCTTTAATCCAACTGGCTAAAGAATATATCAACGTCTTCGCCTGGAGCTACGAAGATATGTCGGGACTTGATCCCCAGATCGCGATGCACCGACTTAACATCGTGCCTGATGCTAAGCCTGTAAAGCAACAGCAGCGATATTTTCGTCCGGACATCATGAACGCTATCGACCAAGAGGTAGACAAACTCCTGACCAGCGGGTTTATCTGTGAAGAACAACACCCGAATTGGGTGGCCAATGTCATCCCTGTCACCAAAAAGATTGGGAAGATACGAGTCTGCATCAACTTCAAAGATATCAATGCTGCTTGCCCAAAAGATGAATTCCCGCTTCCGATCACCGATGTAATGATCGACAATACATGCGGCTTTGAACGCATGTCTTTCATGGACGGGTATTCGGGCTACAACCAAATCAAAATGTCCCCCGATGATGCAAAGCACACGTCATTCAGGACGCCGAAAGGGGTTTTCTGCTACACAGTGATGTCCTTCGGCTTGAAGAACGCTGGTGCTACATACCAACGAGCTATGAATACCATCTTTCGTCAACATCTTTGCAAAACAGTCGAATGCTATGTTGATGATAGCGCTGTCAAGAGTCGTCTCAAAGGTGATCACCTACAAGACCTAAAGACAGTCTTCGATCTCAAGCGAGCGCATCAACTCAAGATAAACCCCGCTAAATCCTTTCTTGGGGTTTCTAGCGGAAAGTTCTTGGGCTTCATTATCACGGCAAAAGGCATTCATGTCGATCCCGAGAAGACCAAGGCCATCCTTGACATGGACCCTCCGAAGAACCTCTGAGAACTTCGAGGCCTGTAAGGGCACCTTGCATACATCCGAAGGTTTATAGCAAACCTTTTCAAAAAATGTCAACCCTTCACCCAGCTCATGAAAAAGGGAGTCCCCTACGTCTGGACAGAGGAATGCCAGAAAGCTTTCGATGATATCAAGGCTTACTTGATGTGCCCGCCAGTTCTGGTGGCACCCGTCGCAGGTAAACCATTTCTCCTCTACGTCCGTGCCATGGATCATTCCCTCGGCGCTCTGCTGGCTCAGAATAGCGATACAGGCTACGAGCAAGCTATCTACTACCTCAGTAGGACACTGATCGGGGCCGAACACCGGTACAACCCCGTTGAAAAAGAGTGTTTGGCTTTGGTGTTCGCCATCCAGAAAACTCGCCATTATGTCTCGGGCCAGACAATTCGTGTCATCTCCCGAATCAATCCGCTCAGGGTTCTCATGACAAATCCAGGATCATTGAACTCCCGACTAGCTATATGGGCGATCCTGTTGACGCCATACAAAATGGTGTTCGTTCCACAAAAAGCCATCAAGGGTCAAGCTCTGGCCGACTTTTTAGCTGCACACCCCATCCTAGAGTCCTCCAGACTCTATGAAGACATCCCGGATGAGGTCCAAGAATCAAACGTCACCGAAGAAAGCTCCGTCTGGCGGATGTTTTTCGATGGCGCTTCAAGAACAGGCCCCAAAGGCCAAATCATCGCCGGAGTGGGGGTAGTCTTAGTCTCCCCCGATCAGCTGGTCTTCCAGCGTGCATACTCCCTTTCGAAGCCGTGCTTCAACAATGTTGTCGAGTACAACGCTCTCATAATGGGGCTGTAGTTGGCACAACAGCTGGGAGTAGATCATCTGAAAGCATATGGCGACTCAAAACTTGTCGTTAACCAGATCAGATGGTAATACAAGTTTGCCATGAAGATCTGGTTCCTTACCATGAAGTTGCATTGAACATTATTTCAACCTTCACCAAGTTCTTCATAGAACACGTACCTCGATTACAAAACCTGGAGGCTGACGCTCTGGCTGGCCTCGCAGCCTCATTGGCAGCATTCTTCGGGACTCAGCACTACGTCACGATAGTTGATCGAGACTTGGTCTGTCCTAAAAACAACATATGCTCACAAATGGCCCATGTTATGTCAACAAGTACTGGTATTAATGTCCAAGACTGGATGTTCCCGTTCATCGACTTTGCTGTCTACAGAATTCTTCCAGAAGACCCGAAAGAAGCCGTCTCAGTCAGGAGGCATTCCCTTCGATTCTATTACGATACAGCTACTAAAATGCTGTACCGACGCTCCTACGATGGACTTCTCCGTCGATGCCTGTCCAACGAAGAAGTAGCCGAAGCCCTTCGAGAAGCTCATGATAGAACTTACGGGGCTCATCAACCTGGGCCTAAGTTGCAGGATCGACTGCGACACATGGGTTACTACTGGCCAACCATGGCAGCCGACGCTGTCGACTATACTAAGAAGTGCCATGCTTGTCAGCTTCATGCCGACTTCATCCATACACCGTCGGAACCAATACATCCTACAGTCGCCTCCTGGCCCTTCGAAGCTTGGGACATGGACATTATAGGACCTATCACCCCTCCTTCATCGAGGGGACACCGCTTCATCCTAGCCATCACCGACTACTTCTCCAAATAGGCAGAAGCAGTTTCGCTGACAGAAGTGAAGAGCTCTAGGGTGATCAGCTTCATCAAGCACCATGTCATCTAGCGTTTCGGGGTACCTCAAAGGATTATCCACGATAACGGTCTACAGTTCATCAGCCACGTTTTCAGCAGATTTTGTGACAAGAATCGTATTCAGAACGTGGCATCAACCGCCTACAATCCGACAACAAACAGATTGGCCGAGGCGTTTAACAAGACTATCGTCAGGCTACTCAAAAAGGTCGTGTCATCCAACAAACACGACTGGGATGAAAAGCTCGACGAATGCCTTTGGGCCTATCGCACAACGGTATAGACCCCGACGGGCAACACACCATTCTCCTTGGTCTACGGAAGCGAAGTGGTACTGCCTTTCGAGATCCAGATATCCTCACTCCGTGTAGCGATCACAAATCAACTCATGGAAGAAGACAACCAACATCGCCGTCTGCGAGAATTGGAGGCACTTGACGAAGAATATCTCATAGCTCAACAATGCATCGAACTCTATCAAGCCCGTATATCACAGGCTTTCAACAAGAAGGTCAAGCAGAGGACTTTCTATGTAGGCGACCTGGTTCTGGCAGTCAGGAGGCCGATAGTGTTGACACACAAAATACCAGGAAATTTCGAGCCCAAATGGGAGGGACCTTTCATCATAGAGACGGTATACTCAAACGGTGCTTATCGCCTCGCCCGATCAAACGGGGACTTGTTCATGATGCCCATCAACGGCAAGTTCCTAAAGAAGTACTACTCTTGACATCTTTCAGATATGTTCTTCCACCTCTACCTAGCAAGGGAGTCAGTGGACCTGATCATCAGAGCTCACATACACCTTCCTTTCATAAAAATCCTATGCTTTCGGAACCCAGTTGTTCCATTGAATTCTATCTCCAGTAGAAGGACAACCACGTCCACATTACCTCTGAGTTGCTTCTTTATGCCCTATAAAGCAGAATCTTACGCTCCGTAAGTCTATGTTACCCATCATGTTTACCACGTCTACATTACCTCTGAGTAAACATCTCGTACGAACAACCCCCGTGTTTCCGTACATCGATCGCAGAACTTCCATGTCCATATTACCTCTGAGTAGTTCCGTGTATCTCCCCAGAGTCACTCCTACCACGTCCATAACACCTCTGAGTAGGAAGATTCTGATATTTGAACCCCATATTTGCCACGTCCATATTACCTCTGAACAAGCATGTCGGTTATCTCAAACTTATTATCTGTACCTAACAACTGTGGTGCACAAAAAATAATAAGTCCACACAAATCATCAAGTTCATGACAGCAAGAATGAACACACCATAAAACTCTTTATTCTTTATTCAAAAGTAAATGATTACATCCCCAGCAGAACTTTCATGTCCATATTACCTCTGAGTAGTTTCGCGTATCTCCCTCCAGAGTCATTCCTGCCATGTCCATATCACCTCTGAGTAGGAAAGCTCTACCATCAATCCCATATTTACCATGTCCATACTACCTCTGAGTAAATATGTTAGTTTTCTCTCTCTCTCTCTCTCAACTTATTATCTGTACCTAAAAACCAAGGTACGCCAAGGATGATAAGTCCACATAAATTCTCCAGTAGAAGTACCCAAACCTATCACGTCCATACTACCTCTGATAGGATTGTCACACCTAAACAGCTCTACTATCTATGCTTCTTGTTCAAAGTATTTCAAAACTTGTCCAAAAGTTTTAAAAACTTTGAAGGGGGTCTTGTAGAAGCATGAAAAAGGAGGGATATTACTTTTAATCCCATATCGGAAATGAGAAGAAGAGAGGTCTCATTCCACTCTATATATAAAGCCCTCTTGCCTCCTTTGAAAAGGGCACCAAAAAAATAAAGAAAAGGGAGCCCGTTATCCAGGGAGCCCGTTATCCAGGGAGCCCGTTCGAGCCATAAAAAGTTGCAGTAGTTCTTCTCTTCGTCTGGGATGGCTGCAAGTTCTTCACTCGCTGTCGTGGCAAGAAAAAGTTGGATTTTGAGTACTATACACCTTCGCGGGCTAGTACGAAGAACTCCAAGGCGGCACAGGCCATGCGCCTCAAACGTGCATACCAACGGCAAACCAGAAGCTTGTGCTCACAATCATGTGCGCTGCTGATGGTAAGCTGTACAAGGTTGACTCGGGTGCTTCTGTGCCAGAAACAAGCCGACCCTCAATGTCTTTGTCTCACTTGAGCACATCTACTACGTTCGCAACCAAGTCGAGCAAGGCAAACTCTGTGGTCTTGAACCCCCGTACCTACATTGGTTGTGCGTCTGAGGCTGGTTCAAGTCACTATAAATGTTGTACCTCCACTACTGATTTGAGCGCATGTTTTGTATTGGATCAGGGGGCGCAATATTCACTTGACCACCCCGACGTTTGGCCTTGCCATGCGCCTAATGGGGGTGTAAAGGTGGCACTCTCACTTGACCACCCCGGTGCTTGGCCTTGCCATGCGCCAGATGGGGGTGTGAAAGTGGCACTCTCCTCTAACGATTTGCGTAATGTGATCATTCACAAACGCCGATCAGAAGAGCCGACCAACAAGCATAATACGTCCCTCACAGGATACACTTGTGCTACGGTCGCCATCAACTGCTGCTGCCGCAAGACAGTGGCTCCACCACCAAGACAGTCTGTGTTCCAGCAGTTGCAACATGCTGTGCCTATCTCCCAGCACATCACTCCACCCCGTCAGAGTGAATCACTTCCTCGTTAACGCACAGGCGCATCTGCCAGCCTGGGGCTCTTCCATCATCAAACCCAAACCATGCATTCAACTTAGCACTCGATGTCATACCAGCAAGTGGCTCGAATATAAACTGCTATGTCTATTCCAACTCGGCGAATCTCAGTCTTCTGAAGGAGTTCACCGTCAAAGCTTCTTCGAACAAGGAGAACCATCATCCACAGTACAACGTCTTGCCAAGGAGGAGGATCAGTCGAATCCATCTTTATCGAGAAGTCAAGGGAGAGACAACAAAACTCTTTCAAACTGTTGCTATTCATAGGCCAGGACAAATCAAACCCATGCGCCAAGTGGCAACCTTCCCGAAGTTAGTGCAATAAACTTGAACTCAACAGATGGACTAATGAAGATGCGTCATACAACAGATGCGCCCATCAGCACCAAGTGCCCGTATGGATGCGCCCAACAGAGCACAAATCCATGCGTCTTGGTGAACATGGACCTATGCGCCTAGTGGAGCACAAATCGATGGGCCCATTTTGGCTCGTCACCCATCAAGCAATTAATGCTCAAATGACAGAGTTGGCAGCACGTCCCCCGAGGACTGAACGGTTGGCAGCTTTTTCAGAAGACGAAGCATCGCCGACGTCAGCATCATCATTACTTTCCTCCGGCGCTTACAAGCTACATGGCCGCCCAACCATTTCGCATGCGCCTCCGCAGCCATGCACCAAAATCTTTGCATATGCCTCAAAAGCCATACGTCTCAGACTTTTTTCTGATCCCTAAAGACAGAGGTTAAGTCACTACTGAAGACTCGAATGCACCTCAAAAGTCGTGCGCCCAGACGATTCGTGACTCCTGAAAGTTGTGAGCCAAAGTCTTCTCATACGCCCAATCCCAGGCGCATCCTATCAGATCACTCTCCTCCAAATTCGAGATCTTTGAGCCATGGACCTACGACACGTGTCCTTTGACTCGATTCAGCCCCTATGAAGGGGTACTAATCACCCAAGATCTCAGCAACAGAAAGATCCTCTTTCCTGCTACGTGTCAGCCCACATAAACAGCATGAAGGATTCAACCCACAAATGATGGCGCATCATCCATGCGTCTCCCGCAGCTTCAACCACGTGGCGTTCCCACGTACAGGCACATCCTACATATGCGCACATGAGCAGCCAGTCTGCAAGCTATAAATAGAAGGATCATCTCCTTCTTACACAGACAGAGATATACACACCTACATACAGAGACCTACATACGCTTTGAAAGAGGCAGATACAGACACTCAACATCTTCTTCCTCTCCATAAGCTCCAACACCCAGAATAACTCAGACCTTCAGAGAACCGAGAACCGTCATCAGATCGTCAACGGAGTCAACGTATTACTACTCGCTCCATCGACACAGGGATCCAGATAAATAAAAGTGTACTCCTAGGACTACATCTAAGTCCTACATTGTAACACTGTTCTGTTTGTAATTAAAATTTGCAATCAAAAGATTTTAATGGCAAATAAGTGTGCATAGAATATTTGAAGTAATAGGCAACATGATCATTCTTAGCATTTCATAACCATCATTCTAGACATCAATTCATTTCAGTTCAGTATTCAGTTCATTGCAGTATAATCAATTTATTTTAATGTTTGATCTCTAGCTTCTTAGTGGTATTGGCTTGTGGCATTAGCATCTTGATATCGATCAACGGATGTTGCAAGATAATTATTTAGTTGGCATAAAAGAATAGCGAGAGGGACAATACCACCATAGAGATCCACACTCACCAAATTAGAGAATCGCAGAGAGAGAGAGAGAGAGGAACACTAGCACACTTAGCCTTCCGTCACGCGCCAGTCTGCATTGGCACCAAAAGTTTGGTTAATACTCCGTCTCGTTATGTTTTTTTCTCAGAATTTTCAAGAATGAATGCTATGCAATCGATAAAAACGAGCAAGAATCAAATCATTAAAAATTATTCAGAAAAGCATCCATCAAAACCAAGCAACAAAACCAGCAGCAAAACATCCAGAGAAAACTCTTGGACGCATTTCAAGAGAAACCAATCCATTAGTTGGAAAGGTTCTTATGCACTTGTCCGTGATCGATTCGATGTCGACAGTAAGTTTCCCTAATACTCGGTTCCGACCGAGTTAACCAAGCCACAAGCCTTACATAGTGAACCGCTAGGAGCGGGGCACTACATAATATACCACTAAGAAAAAGTTTCATCCTCGAAACTTAAAGCAAAAGTCCTACCTCGAAATTATCAAACAGTGAGGGGTATTTCACCCGCATCTCTTCTTCTAATTCCCACATCGACTCCTCGACATCATGGTTTCGCCATAGCACGTTGACTAAAGATACTGTCCGATTCCGCAAAATTTTCTCTTTTCTGTCCAAGATTTGGACAGGCTCTTCAGTATATGATAGGTCAGCGCTCAGCTGCAGCTGATCGAAGTTCACTACGTGACTTAGATCATGCACGTACTTCCGTAGTTGGGATACATGGAAGACATCGTGCACATCAGCCAGAGCCGGAGGTAGTGCAAGTCGATAAGCCACTGAGGCTACCTTCTCTAAAATCTCGAATGGTCCAACGAATCTCGGGCTCAGCTTTCCTTTCATCCTAAACCGTATCACACCTCGCATGGGTGTGACCTTCAAGAATACATGATCACCCGCCGTAAATTTCAAAGGTCGTCGATGTACATCCGCATAACTCTTTTGTCGACTTTGAGCAACTCTAAGCCTTTCTCGAATTAAGCAGACTCTCTCGATGGCCTGTTTCACAAGTTCTGGTCCGAGCACTTGCCGTTCACCGACTTCATTCCTGCATATCGGTGATCGACATTTTCGTCCATATACGGCTTTGTACGGGGCCATCTGGATACTTGCCTGATAACTATTGTTGTAGGCAAATTCTGCCAATGCGAGATGTGCGTCCCAATTTGTCTTCGAATCGAGCACGCATAATCTCAATGTATCATTATGAATCTGATTTACTCTCTCTGTCTGACCATCAGTCTGCAGATGGTATGCCGTACCGAAGTTCAACTTTGTGCCCATTGCCGAGTGCAGACTTATCCAAAATGGTGACAAGAATCGCCCGTCTCTATCTGACACTATCGAAGTTGGCACCCCATGTAATCGGACAATTTCATTTATGTAGATCTGAGCCACCGTTCTATGCCCCACGAAACTTTTATTGGAATGAAATGAGTCGACTTGGTTAATCTATCCACGATAACCCAAATCGCATCATTTCCTTTCTGAGTTCTTGGCAAGCCGACTATAAAGTCCATACAGATATTATCCCACTTCCACAGTGGAATAGCCAAAATTTGTAGTTCTCCGCCTGGCCGTTGGTGTTCGGCCTTCACACGTTGACATGCCATGTATTGTTACACAAATAGAGCCACATCCTTCTTCATACCATGCCACCAAAATGTTGTACACAAATCCTTATACATTTTCGTGCTTTCCGGATGCAAGAAATACTTCGCAAAATGAGCCTCGGTCAGTATTTCCTTCCGGAGCTCATCATCCTTAGGAACGCACAGTCTTCCCTTGACATGAATAGTGTCATCTTCAACTGTAAAGTCCGACGCCTTTTTTGCTAGAATCAACTCGCGTATCTTCTGCAGAAATGGATCGTCCTTCTGAGCAATCTTAATCCTTCCCTGGAGGCTCGACTCAAGCTACAATTGAGCCAACTGTATATTCTGCGGACGGATCCTGAATTTGATACCCATCTTTTTAAGATCTCGTCGTACCTCTTTTGCTATTGTTAGTGACCCAACGAATTTTTGACTCAAGGCATCAGCTACCACGTTTCCTTTACCCGGCGTATAAAAAATTGTCAAGTCATAGTCTTTGATCAATTCTAACCAACACCGCTGCCTCAAATTTAATTCCTTCTGCGTGAATATGTACTTCAGGCTTTTGTGATCCGTAAAGATCTTGCAGGACACACCATAGAGATAGTGTCGCCACAATTTAAACGCGAACACAATCGCCGCCAGTTCTAAGTCATGAGTTGGATAATTCTTCTCATGCTGTTTGAGTTGTCTCGACGCATAAGATATTGTCTTCCCATGTTGCATGAGAACACATCCCAAACCAAGTCCCGATACGTCACTATAGATCTGAAATTCCTCAGAGCCTTCCAGAAGTGCTAAAATTGGAGCTGTGACGAGCCGCTGCTTGAGTTCTTGGAAACTACTCTTACAGTCATCGGTCCACTTAAATACGACTTCCTTCTGAGTTAGGTGAGTCAAAGGCAAAGCAATTCTTGAAAAGTCTTTCACAAACCTACGGTAGTACCCGGCTAAACAAGGAAACTTCGTACCTCACTGGCTGATGTAGGCTGTTTCCAGTCTACAACTGCCTCAATCTTCTTTGGGTCAACGACAACGCCTTCTGCCGAAACAACATGTCCTAGGAACGACACGCGGTTCATCCAAAATTTGCACTTGCTTAGTTTTGCATACAGCTGATTGTCCCGCAGCGTCTGAAGTACTTCTCTCAAGTGTTCGACATGAGTCTCCCTATTTTTTGAGTAGATCAAGATGTCATTGATGAATACAACAACAAACTTGTCTAAGAACGGTCGAAACACTCTATTCATTAAATCCATAAAGGCTGCTGGGCATTAGTCACAACGAATCGCATGACCAAAAACTTATAGTGTCCATATCTTCTACGAAATGCTGACTTAGGAACATCTTTGGGCCTGATCTTTAACTGATGGTATCATGAACGAAGATCGATTTTAGAAAACACGGTCGCCCCTTATAGCTGATCGAACAGATCATCTATCCTTGGCAAGGGATACTTGTTACTGATGGTTGCCTTATTCAGTTCTCTGTAATCGATGCATAGCCGCATCGTCCCATCCTTCTTCTTTACAAACAGCACTGGAGCTCCCCATGGAGATACACTTGGACGAATGTATCCCCGGTCTAGTAATTTTTGTAGCTGCACCTTTAGTTCCTTTAATTCTGCCGGAGCCATCCTGTACGGTGCCTTTAATATCGGGCGAGTATATGAAAATGTATCAATTGTGAATTCAATTTCTTTATCTGGCGACATTCCAGGTATTTCGTCCGAAAATACATCGGGGAACTCTACCACAATCTCGGTCTGATTCGAGCCTACACTCTTCATCCGAGTGTCTTGAACAGAAGCGAGATATCCTTCACACCCTGAGTACAACATGTGCCTTGCTGTAACTGTCGATATTACCATAGGTCCTTGGAATGTCGAGCCGTACGAGTAAGAGAACTCTGTTTCTCCGGTTAGGTGAAACACAACTCTCTTATCCGCACAGTCGATTGTTGCATGACAGGCGCTGAGCCAGTCCATTCCAAAGATGATATTATACTCTTTGATGTCGAGTACAATTGTGTCCAGAAATAAAGTTTTGTCTCCAATTTTAATGTAGCCGTACAAATCAAAGTTGCAGGCATATCTACTCCCGAAGGAGTGCTAACACACAAAGCTGTCTTTAGTTGAGTCATACAAAATTTATTTTTTGTTGCAAAATCAGACGAGATAAAGCAATGAGTAGCACCAGAATAAAAAAAGTACTCTTGTAGGTGTGCCTTTATACAGCAACGTACCTGTTATTACATTCTCTGCGGTCTGTGTCTCTTCCTGAGTCAAGGCATAAACTCTTTTTTGCACACCTTATTGTTGATTCGGTGCATTTTCGGCAGGAGCTGGTAAGGCTGGTGGCGCTTGGCCACGATGCTGGTTGCTATATTGGCCCCGGTTCTGATTGTTGTTATGCCCGCGATACTGATTGTTGTTATGTCCACGAGGAGGATACTAATTCCCTCCTCTATTTCTGCAGTCAGCTTCCTTATGGCCCTGTTCGCCACATTTGAAACACTTAACCCGACAATCTTCAGATCGATGTCCCCAACGGTTGCATGCTTTACAATGTTCCGCATACTGAGATCCCTGTTGTCTCCAGTATTTTGACACTTAGGTGCGTCGTTCCAGCTAGCAGACCAAGGTCGTTTCTGATTATTGTTCCCTTGGTTGCTCTGCATTGTCCCACGACTAGCCGGCTGATGAAATCTCTCTATCTCAAGAGCTGTCTCGTACGCCTCCCGGTAAGACGTACATTTTCGACTTAGCACATCCCGCTGCAGGCCCTCATTCAAGCCTTGCACGAATCTTCCTCGCTTGGCGTCGTCATTCGGTACCATGTACCCAGCGAATGCGACTCTCTTTAAAAATTTCGTCTTGTAGTCATCCACTGACATACTGCCCTGTTTGACTGCTACGAACTCATTCTCTTTTTGTTGACGGACAGATGGTAGAATGAATTGTGCAATGAAAGCCTGCTTGATGGTTTTCCAAGAAATCTTTATATCCTGATTATTTCCGTAAAGTGTCTGTCTCTGCGAAGTCCACCATTCCTGGACCTTGAGACGAAGTTGTACAGTGGTACACTACACTCTCTTGCTGCCCTGTATCTCCAACATTCAAAAATAGCCCTCAAGTGTGTTTAAGAAGCCCATCCTCATCTGGCTCTGCTCTTCCGTTAAACTTAGACGGGTCGCAGTTCTTGAATTCAGAGAACTTGAAGCTCGTCCTCTTCCGTGTCGGTATTTCAGGTTTCTCTGCCGGCACTTCTACGGTCTCGGTTGCTGCAGCCTTTGCAGAAATATTGGAATTGACTGTCAGCTTGGTGACAATCTGAGATAGATTATCCACTTGCTTTTCTTGAGCATCCAACTGCTCCTAAAACTGATACTGGAGCTGCTCTTGAAGCGCGCGATGTTGAGCTTCGCTCTGCTTCCTCTGAGCCTCCAATTGCTTAATCAGTTTCTCCATTGGGTTAGACGATGAATTCGTCTTTGCGCTGTCACCTTTGGTCATTCTACAATAAAGAAATAATTCTATTAGCACTCATAAAATATTTATAGGCTTATTGAATGGGATATTATTTCATGCTAGCGCTATCGACACCATCAATTGAGAAAATTTGCATCAAGACTTCCTTTTTGAAAACATTTTCGAAATCCGAGGAAGTGAAACCGTGCTCTGATACCAACTTGTCACGCCCCGATTCGGGGAATCGTTCGCTTTGCTTCGATTCATGCCGAATCGATCGTCCTTGCTAAGGCGTAATGTCGTACAAGTCTGGAGTTGCACTTGTACAAGGCTAGAACATGCACATTTATATCATTTCAAAACATTTGCAAATAAGCCACAGTTGCGAAAACATTTAGTAAGCGGAATAGGAAGAAAAATATTCATTTTATTGATGATTGTAGTCAGAATACAACTTTTTCGATAATATTTGAAATGCCTTTCGGCTACATTGATTCATGAAAAGAAGTACAACTGATAGGCTGCCATGAAATAATTTTCTGTTCCATACATCATGCCCCTTTAGTACTTTGAAGTATAAGCAGCTATCTTTGAAAACTCCGCAATACTTTGTGCGTCTTTAGGAAAAACAACTTGAAAGGAAACAACAGTTCATAAAGCTTTAATTGCGATGTGCGCCCGAGCCTTCTTCAGTACCTGTGGAGGAGGGGTCAGCAAATTATAACAATATGCTGGTGAGCCCCGTTGGCCCACTTTGCTAAACCAAAATTTTATTAATGACAAGCAATTTAAAGATATGAACTTATTAGGGACAGACAACATTTAGAGTAAATCACAATTCAAATGACATGATATTTCATAAAACCATGTTTACTTTACCATTGGCCGAATTCAGCTTTCCTGCATAAGATGCAGGATAATAATAATATACTTACCGTCCCTGCACAAAACATTGATTAGCATATATTCCCATAATATGACCACTGGTGTTGTTAAACTATATGGACTCATTTCATTCATTTGCATTTGGAACTTCAAGGTAATAAGATGACAGCACAGTAGAGAGCTAGCCTCTATGATGCCTCGTATTACTCTTGTTCCCCAAAGCACTTCATTATTTCCTCCTAGGCCGAATCGGTCTCGGTGCCCCGGTACCATTCGAAGAACTTATTTCTCAATCCTTGTATACAAGTTGTCCATGGTCAGGCGAATGTGTATCCAACTCGATATACACAGTGTGCATAGAATATTTGAAGTAATAGGCAACATGATCATTCTTAGCATTTCATAACCATCATTCTAGGCATCAATTCATTTCAGTTCAGTATTCAGTTCATTGTAGTATAATCAATTCATTTCAATGTTTGATCTCTAGCTTCTTAGTGGTATTGACTTGTGGCATTAGCATCTTGATATTGATCAACGGATGTTGCAAAACAATTATTTAGTTGGCATGAAAGAATAGCGAGAGGGACAATACCACCACAGAGATCCACACTCACCAAATTAGAGAATCGCAGAGAGAGAGGAACACTTGCACACTTAGCCTTCCGTCACGCGTCAGTCTGTATTAGCACCAAAAGTTTGGTTAATACTCCTTCTCGTTATGTTCTCTTCTCTCAGAATTCTCAAGAATGAATGCTATGCAATCGATGAAAACGGCCAAGAATCAAATCATCGAAAATTATTCAGAAAAGCATCCTTCAAAACCAAGCAATAAAACCAGCAGCAAAACATCCAGAAAAAACTCTTGGACGCATTTCAAGAGAAACCAATCCATTAGTTGGAAAGGTTCTTATGCACTTGTCCGTGATCGATTCGATGCCGACGGTAAGTTTCCCCAATACTCGGTTTCGACCGAGTTAACCAAGCCACAAGCCTTACATAGTGAACCGCTAGGAGCGGGGCACTACAACCTGAACTTCAAAGAATCTGAATCTTGCAAGACATATGGATCGAGCTTCTTGATTGCAGCAGACTCTCCTGAACTCAGAGTTTCACACTAAAATAGATCATATGAACCTTCTCCAACAAAAGACTTCTAGCCAAAATTATAGGTCAATTTGTTCATCTCGACCAGTGGAATGCTGGTACTTCAATAGGCAAGGCCTTTATAGGACCTCCGGTTTTGGCAGCATTGGGCCTTTTGGCTCTATCTAGATAATAAACAAAAATATATAATTATGAAGGAGAGAAAAGAAAATTTGTGAAACACAAGTGACAATATTTGAACTTAGCCATATAGTTAAGATAGTTAAGAGTAAATAGACAAAGTAAAGAACAAGTACTGTATTTAAAATCAAATAAAATTCGTGAATGTTGGGAGAAGGAAAGGAACCGGAGGAACCTTTTTAGGTAACATAGTTCCTGTGAATTCTAATGTATATTAACGTACAACTATGTGACTTGGTAGTAATTTATATTTCAAGGATTTGAATAAATATTTAAGTCCATCAACATCCAACTAATGTTACATAGCTCCATAAACAAATATAACGAATCTATTCTCTAATATAAAAATAAGCAAATACCACTTCAAAGAAAAACAAATCAAGTTGAATGCAAATAATACCTAGCCAGTTATGCCAAATACGTTTTGGGCATAGATTGGGATTTCTTTAGCTATACCATGATGAATAATAGAATGAAACAAAGGCATGTTCTTTTCTTCTATAATTACACCCGCTGAATGTAAATAAGAGAAAAACTCAAAATTAGGGGGAAAACTGAACAAAACTAAGTAGCTCAAGGAAAAAAATAATACCTACTGAATAACTGCTACCTCTGTCGCCTTTGAAGCCATGCTTATCCTTAAAAAAGAAACACAAAAGAGAGAAAATTAATCGATATTGACCAACTGAGCATCACCACCACAAGCAAAAACTCACCACCGATTTATCTTGATTCGGTCGGTGTCGTTGTCGTCGAGGGAGAAAGTGACGTCGGTTGGCCGCTCCTCCTTGTTCATCATCAGATCCAAAAACATGAACTAGAAATCTAATAAAGTCATCCGACGTCGGTGGGACGCTCCTTCTTATTGGCGATGAGGATGATTGATATCGAGATCGGGGTGCAGTGGAGAGGAGAGAGGAGGGGTCAGGTTAGTCGAATTTGGGAGGAGGGGTTTTTTGATTTGGGTGGGTCCTTTTAATTTGGGAGTTTTGATTTAGGAGGGGTTTCTGATTTCCGATGAGGGATTTTGAAATTTTGAGGCGACTTTTATGCCATGTTAAAAAAATTTGCTACGTGGTGGGAATTTTTTTTTATTACTAATCAAAATAAAAAATATAAAAGGATTGTTTTTAAAATATTTAGCAACACTATACTTTGTTGTTATACGTAAAAATGTATTGACAATAATATAATTTGTTGCCATAAAAATATAGCTGATTTAGCAACGACATCATCATTGTCTATTTACTTTTCGGTCTTTGGCAACAGAGTTGTGATAACGATAATACATTTCGTTTCCAAATTTTGTATTTAGCAACGATAAAAATATGCGTTGCAAAAAAAGATTTATTACCAACGAAATATATTGCATTGCTAAAAAAGTCGTTGCCTTATGGGGTATTTCTTGTAGTGTTCCCACCTACTTTAAGCGAGAAAACGCAACTTCAGACGAAAATATTATTTTTTAGTCGTCTTAAATTAGTATTCCCCTCTACTTTAGACAAGAATATTTAACCTAGTCGTCTTAGTTTTCTCTTGCAAAGAATTTTTTTGAGTCGTCCAAACTAATTAATAGTCTCTAAAAAGTTCACAATTATTTTTTAAAATTCGGAGGACTTTAGGCAACAACAATAATTTTTTAGTCGCTAAAGATTAGTTTGGGCGACTAAATTTTTTTGTTATTCTAGATTTTGTGGCCTAAAGCCTATATTCTTGTAGTGTTATGAGAAAAATTTAGGGCCGATAGTTATGCGCGGAAGAATGAATATTAGGGGGTTTAGGCTATGGGTTTTGTAAATGTCGGGCACGGGTTTTGTAAATTTGTATGCTTTCACGCCAAATATGCTATAGTCTGTTCTTTTATCATGTAAAATAAAAACGTACGCTGGTTCTCCTAGGATTCAAACATGATCTGCTTTGACATACAAACATATGAATGTTATAGATTCTACAGCATTCAGGAAATGCTATAGATAGATTATTTTATAGCACTGCAGAAAGAACGCTATTGTTGATAACATTATATAGTGGGGACACTTGAACGCTATAGAAAAACTGCTATTGTAGGCCTTATTTGTTGTAGTGTGACAACTTTTTTATTATCTTTTGCATGATGTAGACTTTTGATATTCTGTACATCATAAAAATAAAAAAATAAATGATCTTTTTGTGGTCCATTACTTATCTGTTATAGATATAAGTAATAGATAATACTAGAAAATATGTTCAGAGGTACCGGACATAACATATCTTCTTAGAAAATAATAATACTTATTATATCCATTCAGAGGTAATGTGGACGTGACATAATATAATTTTGAGATATTGTCATTTCAGAAGACGACTTTATTAGAGGTAATATGGACGTGACAAGCCGTTGATGTGGATAATAGAATTCAAAGGTAATATTGACATGAATTCATATACCCATTGATTATCTTTGAGTCGACTGGGACTCAAAAACATGATATCTTTTAAAACAACTGGGTTCCAAAAGATAATCATTGCAATAATATGATATGATCTGGATAGACTCCACTGGGGATTTCTTTCAAAAATTTATTATCTGTGGTTTTATCTACAGAAGAGTAAATAAAAGATAATTACTCGAAGATTTGAGGCATATACAATATTGAAAATATGTCTTATACATTCTTCAAACATAATATTTCTTTAAGAATTTGTCGTTGATAGGCATCATAGCGACCCGACCGTCCATCCCGGTCAGTTGATAAGTTCCGTTTGAGAAAACCTTGCTTACAATATAGGGACCTTCCCACTTTTCTTCAAATTTACCCTTGCTCATGTGTGTCATAGTCATAGTGCAGTGCCCCGTCCCGCTCAGTTAATCGGAGGAATCGAAACGCTGACGACGTTCGGACTTAGCCTTGCAACGGCTGTTCGAAGACATCGCTCGGTCGAGACGACCGCTCGCTCAGGTAGGGTAGTTTCGATGAACTTGCCTCATCTTAGCCTTCACATAATAAATCACATGTTTTCAACTTGCACAAGTAGGCTTGATAATAAAAGAGATGAATCCACATATCTAAGGGAATAATCCCGACAGGTCGAACTGAGTTAGAATATGGAAAGGTCCAACGGTCGACTTAGAGATGGTGCAGGACGTACTTTGAAAATGGCACTTGGTCCTTCGTCCCGTGGCTTGGGAGAAGGAAAGTTGTTCTTTGACACAAAACTATGAACTTGCCCAAATCATAGGCGTCGCCCGCGTAAATGCTCGATAAAGCATGTACGCTTCCACTGCGCAAGGCTTGGCATAGCCTTTGCTCGTCCCTCGGGTTAAGTTGTAGGCTTGAGTAAGTTAGGCAAAGTTATGCCTGTCGACCTAAGTCATTCCAAGCACTGTTCCGCTCTTTCTGTGATCGTTAAGTTACTTAGTCCCACGATCTCAAGGCCCGTCATATGAAGTATGACTTGGGCGATAGCGTTGTGTAGAATGTAAGTCGGTTTAAGGCACGAGCCACAGTCGATTCAGTAGAAAGTTAGCCACGGTTTGTCGATACTTAAGGAACACGTTATGTTCAAGTTAAGTGGAAAGGCTATGCAGTAGCCGTTCCCTGAGTTCAAAGAATGTTAAGTCTAAGCGATGGTTAGTCATCGAGAGAAAATATGTCGGGACGGTAGGTCAGCCGCCGAGGCAACCCTGGTTTGGGCTCTGCAAAAGGAGTATGAAAAGTGAAAGAAGTAAAGAAAAGGAACTGAGTGATGATGATGAGGCCATGCAATTATGTTAAGTCTAGAAGTTATCGTAGGTGCGCGGTCATGGACAACTTGTCGACCAGGGCGATTGTTTCTTCGAGCGGCACCCCGGGGCCACGGGACCGACTCGACCTAGGAAGAAATTGGTAATAGCCGAGCTGGGTAATAGGCAATGGTAGTTCGGAGACTTGCATCGAAGATCGCTACTTATGGTGTAAGGATCCCGTTTGCTAGGCTATGTCTATGATGGCTAGTTAATACGAGTGACCATTCATATAGATGGGTCGGCACGGGCGGCAATCTGCGTCTGTGCCTTTGGATGGAGTCGAGCTGATGGTGTACACAGTTAGAACACAATGTCTGGGCCTAAGATTTGGCTACAACGAAGGTGACGTGCTTCGACACGAGATGTGGCATCGTGTGTTAAGTCGTTGGCATAGAGTTACATTAGTTAGACTTGGGCTGTTGCAAGTAAAGTCAAGAAAGACCGTAGGGCAAGTTGGGTGAAGTTACGTTGAGTTACTGGGCACAATCCTCAAATATAAGGCACGACTGTGCTGTCATAACACAAGTATGGGTAAGTCAGTAAGTGGCGAGGCACCGCCTCAAGGAGGTAGCACAGTCACAGGGAAATAGAGTCTATCGTGTAGTTGCATCTCTGATTATGGTCGTAAGACAAGCACGACTTGATAGGTTAATGTTGTTGAGTGGACGTTGCTATTGCAAGCACGAGATGGTACTCAGATACAAATATGCCAAGGCGTCTGTCATAAAACTGATCCTAAGACAAGACTAGAAGACAATTGATAAGAAGGGACCATGTTGCATAAAGTAAATCAAACGTGTTGGTTCTGTATGGGTGGGCGCGGAGCTTATTCCACCAGTACAGTTGAGTACTGACACCCACATAGTTTTTATGTGCAGGCACAGGTAGAAGCTCGTGGCGTGGAGCTCGTTTGGATGCATCGAGGCATGGAGTTCCTTGGCGATTCGAAGCGTGTGGCCGCATGGAGTCAAGACTTAGAAGGGATATAATGTATGGATGCCGCCTTCCAAAGCATCCGCTGGTTCATGACATGTATTGAGAGATGAGAGAGAGCTGAGTGACTTGTAAAATGAGATAAGTGAGCTTGAGTGAGCTTGAGTGACTTGTAATCTTGGCCTTGCGCCTATTGTAATCCTTGTTTTAATATCAATAAAATGTATCTTTTGAATGACTTGTGTTTTGTTCTAAATTTTAGCTGCTATTATTCAATGTCTCTGCTTGGGACTTCTGTGCGACGACCCCGTCGCAGCCGCTGAAATCGGCCGTTATGGAATCCGTCTTGCACGAGCGCAATCTAGGCTCGTGCGACATCACGTCTTAGCGAGGACGATCGCTCCTACGGGAGCAAGGCATGACACATAGGACGTCTGACAGTAAGTACTAGTTCGTCTTTTTGAAATGCTCGTACTCTGACTTTTCGGTTGAAGACTTTTGAGATACAGGCTTGATATAGCTCAATATGTTATTGAGCTAGTAGCCACTTCTCGTCAAGTGCTTCAAGCTCCTGAAGTCGAAGACGATTATTATTTTTTATTGTGAGTTCATTGGCAATTGCAATCCTTAATGATAGGATTTGAATCTCCAATGGCATGACAGCTTTGCATCCATACACCAAGGAGAAAGGTGTACAACCGGTCGGAGTGCGTACGGTAGTACAATAAGCCCATAAACATTCTCCAAGCTTTTTGCTCCAATTACGTTTATTGGTCGAAACAAATTTCTTGAGAAGCTTAATGATGGTTTTGTTGAATGCTTCTGCCAAACCGTTAGATACAGGATTGTATGCCGTGGAAGCAACATTATTGATCCTGTTGTCATCGCAGAATCGGGTAAACTTTTGACTAATGAATTAAGGTCCATTATTATGAATGATTCGCCGAGGAATACCGAATTGATAAGTCACATGATGTTTGATGAAGCTAATCACACTACTGGTTTTGACTTCAGCCAAGGGTATGGCTTCTGTCCACTTTGAGAAGTAATCGGTTATAGCTAGTATGAACCGATGTCCTCTAGATGACGGTGGGTTTATATGACCAATGATGTCCATACCCTAAGCTTCAAAAGGCCATGATGCGGCAGTCGGATGAAGGAATTCTGACGATTGGTGGATAAAGTCTGCATGGATTTGACATGCTCGACATTTCCTTGCATATTCAATAGCATCTGATACCATAGTGGGCCAGTAATAGCCCATACGTCGGATACGATCCTGTAGCTTAGGACCGGGCTGATGTGCACCACAGACACCATCATGAGCTTCACGTAGTATTTGTTTTGCTTTATCTCCCGCAAGACAATGTAAGAGTAAACCGTCGAATGTTCGCCGATAAGGGTCTTGGAGGTGTGATTGTAATAAAACCGGAGTGATCGCAGCCGAATTGTTGTAGCTTCCTTAAGATCTTCGAGTAAGATGTCATATACCACAAAGTCGATGAAAGGAACCCTCTAGTCTTAACTAATGACGTTAATTTTAGTTGAATTGTTGAATTCAATATTTGAGTTATTTTCGATGCAAAATAACTCTCTGTTAGTGATGACAATCATCTGCTGTCTTCCTACCGAAATTACTGATACTGCTGCTAGAATAGCAAGTGCATCAGCCTCAGTATTGCAAGCTCAACGTACATGTTCAATGAAGAAGCTTTTGAACGATGTAGCCAATCTAACTGCCGTTTTATGATATGAAACAAGGTCTTGGTGCCGAACTTTGTACGTGCCTCTAACCTGATTGACGATCAATTTAGAGTCTTCATATACTTCAAGATATTCAATATCCAACTATTTAGCCAATTGGAGACCAATGAGTAAAGCGTTGTATTCAACAACATTATTGGATCATGGCTCGTCTAAAGAATAAGCTCTTTGGATAGTCAATCCCTCTGGTGATACGAGGACAATTCCAACTCTAGCGACAATAGTACCTTTGGGTCCGATCCTAGATGCACCATCAAATAATAGATGCCAGAAAAGAACTTCTTCTGAAATCATATAAGATTCCAAAGTTTCATCAGGAATCTCGTCATAGAGTTTAGATATCTCCGAAATTGGATGAGCCGCTAGGAAGTCGGCTAAGGCTTGACCTTTAATAGACTTTTGGAGGATATAAACCATATCATATTGTGCTAATAGTATGGCCCATGTAGCAAGTCTAGATTTGAGTATACTGGCTTCTTCATCAAGACCCGAAGAGGGTTAACTCTGGAGATAACATGAATAGTCTGGCCTGTAATATAATGTATGGTCTTCTGAACAACAAACATCAAAGCTAGATATTCTTTTTTTTACCGGGCTATCTCGATGTTCAGCCCCGATCATCGTACGGCTGAAATAATAGATAGCTTGTTCGTGACCCTCTTTGTTTTTCTGGGCTAGTAAAGCTTCGAAGGAATGATCCATTGCACGAACATACATTAGGAAGGGTATTCCTAAGATTGGAGGTACTAGAAATAGAGGGTTTATTAAGTATCGTTTTATGTCTTCAAATGTTTGCTGGCATTCTTCAGTCCAAATAAAAGACACACCTTTCTTCATCAATTGAGTGAATGGTCTGCAACGGCCAGATAGATTCGAAATAAATCTCCTAATGTACGTAAGCCGTCCCTGGAATCCTCGTAGCTCTTTTAGGTTGCATGGAGGACGCATCTCTTGAATGGCTTTGATCTTCTCGGGGTCAACGTGTATACGCTTAGAGGTAATAACGAATCTGAGAAATTTGCCACTAGAGACTCCCAGGAATGACTTGGTGGGATTCATCTTGAGTTGATGCTGGCGCATTAGATCGAAGATAGTTCTCAAATCTTAGATATGATCTTCCTTTAGACGACTTTTGACAGCAACATCGTCGATATAGCATTCGACTGTCTTCCGTAAATGATCATAAAAGATGGTACACATAGCCCGCTGATAGATTGCACCAGCATTTTTAAGACCGAATGGCATAACAGTGTAGCAATAGACTCCCAAAGGAGTACGAAAAGATGTATGTCTCTTATCTTCTAGATGCATCTTGATTTGATTGTATCAGGAGAATCTATCCATAAAAGACATTCATTCGAATCTGCAAGTATTGTCGATCATGACATCAGTGATCGGAAGAGAAAAGTCATCATTGGGACAAGCATCGTTGAGGTCTCTAAAGTCATTGCACACTCAAACCTTCCATGTTTTCTTCATAACTGGGATGACATTAGCCACCCAATCAGGATGTTGTTTTTATCTGACAAAACCACAGGCGATAAGCTTCTAGACTTAAGCTTCTATGGCGTCCATCATATCGGGTCGGAATCGATGCTGTTGTTGTTAACTGGCCTCGCATTTGGTAGGATATTGAGTTTGTGGGTAGCGATATGAGGATCTAATCTCGGCATATACTCATAGCTCCAGGCGAATACGTCAATGTATTCTTTAATGAGCTGAATTAGTTCATGTTTATCCGCTTTAGGAAGGCTTTTGCTGATGAAGATTGGCCTTGGAGAAGCTTCGTTTCCGACATCGACCCGGACCAACTGATCTTCGGTAGGTGGTTCGCGTTGTTTAAAGCAAAGTTCCCATTGATTGTCCATTCTTTGTGCCCAAGGATCTGACTCAGAAGCTTCATCAAAATTGTCATCGTCTTCTAAGAACTCGGCGATCACCATATTAGAAGATAGAGTCACTCGATGGACGTACCCTATACTAGTATTAGAATTCCATGAAACAGAGTTAGAAGAGTTAGATCGCTCCTCTTTGTCAGACTCAGAAGCGTCTAGGATCATAACTGGCGAAGTATAGCCCAACCCATGTTTTGTTTTGCTGTAGTATTGTAGGGACTTTCCTTTTGGAGTAGGGATACGAATAGGAGTTCGCCTTCCCTTACCACCATTAAGGCCAGCTATGAAATTATAGTCCATCTTTTGAATGATGTCTTTAGATTATTGACTATAATGTCGTAGCTGGAGCCGTCCGTTATCGTCATTTTCAGTCTCTCTATCGGACGTAGTCTTCTACTCTGTTCCTTTACTAAAAAGTATAGGAAGTTCATCTTTCTTCTTGGAAGGAACTAGGAAGAAGGAATCTTGAGCTGGTTCAAATGATACTTCATCTTGGAGACGTTGAACTGCTCCTATTGTGAGTGGTTCAAAGTTATCTAGCATTTCTAAGTAACATTGAGTATAACAAATAACATCAGTATACTACAAAGGAGATATTATTTTATTGATTTGTACATTATTATTTACAACAGGGTTCTTGGTGTAAAACCCCTAAATTTCTACTATTTTTTAAATAAATTGGTACTGATTTTTTATTTTATTTTTACACGTCACGTAGTTGCATTTTACGTCGCGCGCGAAAATTTATTTTTCGTAATTGCTCGACGGGTGCGAATATGTGCGAGCGTACATATTTTAAGAAAAATATTTTTTCTATTTCTATTGTTTCAAAATAATATATATAATAATTATTTTTAGCTATCGTACCAAAATTTCCAAGTTTATGATTTTATTTATGAAAAGCCTTTCATTTATACAGTTATAATAATAAATAATATTCTTATAAAATGGTATACTAGAAAAGTATATTTAGGTAAATATTATTTGTGCATACATATATATTTCGTAATTATTTATTAGTTTATTTTTAAATAAAAATGTAATTTTTGAAATTATTATTATTAGTATTTTTGGAAGAACATATTTTGAAATTATTATGGCAATTTAAATCTTGATTTGATTTTATGGATTTATTTAAATAGTTAAATTAATATCTATATTTGAAATTTGATTTATCTTACTTGATTTTAAACTAAAAGATGGAATTCAATTAGATTTAAATTGGATTTGGATTTGGATTTGGATTTGATTGGTTTTAAATTTATTAGTAGCAAATTATCTAAGGGAATTTAAATATTCCTAATCCTTATCTACTAGGGTTTCCTCAACCCTATAAATAGGGGAGCCTCCATATTGTTTCCTCCATAAATTATTCCACAGATTTCTCCACAAATAGGCGTGCCTCGTGTCGGTGTTCCATCCAACCTCGTGTCAGCCGTGACGGCCTCGGGTCCGACCCCGGTGACCTTCTTATTCCAATTTTACACATACATTTATTTTTTTATGTCGACAACTCCGACACGACATATCAAATTCCTAACTCTACCCTTAGTCCCGATCTTGTCGCCGACTATTCACCTTCTAACCCGCAGCAACCATCTCCACTCACGGTTATCTCACCACCATGACCCCCAAACCACCTCGCCGACGACCACCACGTGGCCGTCAACACCACGGAACTGACCCAACTCCCTACCAGCCCTCACTGTGGCACAACCACCCCTTGCGTCAACACCACTGCCATACCATCGAACCGCTGCCACCAGCACCCGACTCCCTGCCATCTCCTTCCATGTCCCGTTGCTGTCCCCGTAGCCCCGGCCAACCCAACCCGTCCAATCATCACCACCACCATCACTGCCATCGGCCACTCCGGTCGACCTCCCTATCCCGTGCACCACCACCACCAGTGGCAGCACCGCCACCGTTCTGCCACACCGCACTACCGCGCCCCAAAACCCTACAACCACCACCACCGCTACCAAACCCACCACCGCAACACATCCAAATCGCCTTCCTCCTCCCTGCACAGCCCCGGACCCCTCGCATCCCCACCAAATCGACCACCCGCCGAAAAAAACCCAAAATCCCAACAAAAGCTGAGCCACTCACCTAATTTTTGGCAGCCGACACCAGACCCCCTGACCTCTGACGAGCCAACCCCGCACTCGATTTGCACCGGTCTTCTACGGCCGACGCCTCCCTCATGGACGACGGGGGACCTCCGCCGCGAGATCCAGTCGGGACCGCCCCTTCCGACGACCGGAATCTCTCCACCACGTCCCTACAGCGGTGGCCTGCCCTCCATCACCACTGTGCCAGCGAACGCGTATCGGCTAACGCACGCTGCGCCACGTATCAGGGCCAAGGGTCCGACCAGGTGCCGCCGCCAGCCCTTTACCGATCGATGGCGAGCTCAGCACCACCGGGATCTGCCCAGCACCGACTCCATCCGGTGAGTCCCCTCCTCTTTCCCTCTTCTCCTTCTTCGATTGCTTCCTTCACCTCTTGCCAAAGGAATTTTTTATACTATGTACTCTCTCACCTTCTTTTTTCGCTTACTGCTGTTTCCTCTTAAGCTTTTTTCCTTTTTTTCTACTTTGGGAGCTTCCTCTCTCTCGAAAGAGAAGAGGACAGCAGCACTGATGATATCAATTTATGTTCTATTTTTTTTATTATTTTTTAGTAGTATTAGTATATTATTATAAGGAGTATGTGTAACATTATGTATGTATATTCATAATTTTTAGTTATTATTATTATTATTATTATTATTATTATTATTATTATTATTATTATTAGTTTATTGATACTATCATTAGTATGGTCATCTTAATTTGTAAATTTTATTTTGGGGCAAATTATTATATAATCTCTAAAATTTGTTAGTAACAATTAGAGTATTTTGCTTGGGTTATTTTTCTAAATTTGGGGAACAGAAACCCTAAACATATTATTTCTAATTATATAAAAATATAGGTTCCTACTAAAAGTTTATTTTAGAGTTAGCCTAAAAACGAATTTTATTTTTATTTTATTTTTCCTAGTATTTATTTAAAAACATATTTAGACTAATAAAATATATTTTCAAGTATTTATCAAAAATTTATTTTTACTAGTAAGTATGGTTTTCAAAAATTATAAGTATTTTCTAGAAATCGTATATATAGAATTATCAATTTTTCCTTTGATTTTTCTCCTGTCCATGACCAATCCTACTTTTTCTATTCCCTCACCAATTTTGTACCAACTCCTATCGTTCCTATCTAATTTGACCCTTCTGGACCCAATAGAATTGTCCATGCCACCATCAGAGGCCACCTTGCATAGCTGTTGCACCGAAGTCGCAGTTCATGCTACCTTGATCATTGCAGCACACCAGGTATACTACCAGGCAAGACACCTTGCCATTTGCTATTTATTTATTTAGCTCATATTTTATGCATTATTCATTATTTTCTTTATGCAAAATGAACTGTGATACATGGCATAACCTGTTAGAACTTACTGTTCATTTATATTTTCTGCTATGTATTAATTTTCTTACACATTAAACCTAGATTTAAGGGACCACCTTGTGTGTTGCATTTATTGGCCTTGACACATTGTACCACGAAATTATGTGTCGCATATAGAACACGGACATGCGTGACTGGCTGGCTACCGGTGCGTGTAAGCCATGCGATAGGAATAACCGCTAATAGAGGTTGCATGCTTAGTTTGACTTAGCGGTTAATAGAGATTTTATGTTGTGGATACAACATAGTAGGCATTGGGCGGGGAGGACAATTCCTTAGCTTATGGACTTCGATGCACTTTCCCTTGTGACCCGGAAGCTTCGTTGAAGATACGGGGTTGATGACCCATGATTACTGACGGCCACTGGCGTTCTGCGGAACGTTATGCTCTTATTGATTGGGCCTCTAGTACCCCAAGGGGGGACTATGCCGATCCTATTTAGCCAGGGCCCATACGTAAGAAGGATTGTTCTTAACTACATTTCACTTAGACTGGTTAGGGTACCTTATCCGTTAGATATGGGTACTTTTGGTTTGGGTACTTGTATCTGATCGCGGCTTAGAACAATAACTTGTCGTGGATTAGTTCGTCACATCTTTTCCTTGTTTGGTTGTAGGTGTGGCTTACTATTTCGATGAGAAGGTATTAACCCTTGTTGGGGTTCGGATACCATATTGGATTCATAGTATGGAAAGATACATCATCGTGAATTAGTTTACCATCTCCTGTCCTTGTTTGGTTGGGGGGATGGTAAGCTGGTTCAATAGGTGTATATTGGAACATGTTATAATTCAATTAACTTATTTATTTGAGCAATATTTATTCAGTTTATATGGTATGATATTATGTGTCTTGTTACATCCCTCTGAGGACCTGGTTATCTCTCCAGGTGTGTGCTCTTGTCTTTCGCAGGAGTTCTAGCCGTGGCCATGATCATCTCTATTTCTTCGAGGATGATTACACTTTGATCGCCTTCGCTTCGCTCGCCAAAATCATTCTTTTGTATATCATGTATATCTTTTCTTAGTTGGTAGTGGATTTGTCTCCGCCCAACTACATGTACCAATGACAATTCATAGTTGATTATATGATATCTTTTATTCTTACGTTTTGTGGATGAGATTAGTTAGTTTTGGTTTACTGCATTTTACAGCTTATGTATTCATACGAGGCCCATGTACTTCGTATGTATACAGCTGGCATGTCTACGTTTCTAGTCCTACGTATTTTGGGACTGGGGCGTTACACTTGGCCTTAGCCAAAGACTTGGTAAGGTTGATAACCAGAGAAGGAGAAGGAGAAGGCTTTTTACGACGGAGGTCGATAACAAGAGGCTCCAAAGAGGTGAGCTCCCTCTGTTCCCTCTTTTCAGCAGGAAGAGGCTTAGCATGAGAGGAGAGATGGATGGTTAATGTCTAAGAAGATGAAGGACGAAAAGTGTGTCCTTTAACTGGAATCAAAAGAACATCATCTGGGTGTTCCTCTGATCTTCCTCGGTATCTATAGCCAGTACGACCTTCATGAATTCTTCTTTATACATTCTGGAGTCAGCACAGTATGCCTCGACACCCCGAAAGGGATTAAGATCGGCCACTTCCTTCCTAACTTCTCCATTATTATTGACATATTTGAAGCACTTATGGAGAGTGGATGGCACGATATTATGCTCATGCAACCATGGTCTCCCTAATAAAGCATTGTAGGAGCCATGATTGTCAAACACATAAAAAGTGACTTTAGTGCAAAAATTACCGATTTGAACTTTCAGGCGAATCTTTCCTAGTGGTTCACTTCTTCCGAAATTGAATCCCAAGATAGTCGTGATTGTTGTAGAGAGAGTATGCACTGGGATTTTCAAGGCATCCCATAAAGTTTTTGGCATAATGCTAACTGCAGATCCATGATCAATCAGGATGCGATCAGCCTTCATTGTATCGACATATCCTGTATAGTATAAAGGTCAGTCATGTCGATTGTCTTCTAGGAGTATGTCATTTTGTGTGAAGGTGATATTAGGAATCAATTCCATTAGACTATGACCGTAAAAACATGCCACAGGTTCCTCGTCTGGTTTCTTGAGGAGCGCTAGACAAGTGTCAGCTTGCATTAAAGCTTCGCTTAGTGTTTCCCGAGTTTCTTTTGAGAGACGCAAGAGCTCGAAGATTGACAACCTCGCTAGGGTGTTGGCTATTTGAGCCAATATATCAAACTTATATGGTCTTCCAATTACAAGAAATTAAGTTTTCTTCATTATTTTATCGAAACGAACTGGCTATTTTCCTTTTCCTTTGTCGGCCGATGTTAGCTTGGGAAGAGTCGATTCCATTGGAGGCGATGAAACTGATAGAACATTGACATCATACGGAGAAGCTGATGGAGGTGCAACAGAACTTGGAGTAGGGACCTCTTGACCTTCTGGATAGTCACTAAGGTAGAGTCTCCCAGATCTGGTACCGGTTAGGGCTTCTTCTTCTGAAGCTGGTACGAAGGAAACCATATTGCAATCCTTCATCTAAGCCTTACCTTTGGAAGCTTCCTTTGACAAGTTGAAAAGTTTGTTCAGAACCCCAAGCTAACACGAGAGTGATTGTGTTGAATGCGTAGAAAAAGAGGTATAGGAGATCCTCTTCCATAGTTCAAGCCAGGGGTTTTCTACAGGTCATATCCCATCTTCATCATTAGTTTCCGGGACTGTTGACTATATAAATTGAAGACTGGTAGGTAACTGGTCTCTGGCTTCGGCAATATCGTCTCAGAAGAAGAAGAGGAACTTGTCGTCGAGATGAAGATTGCAGTTAAAGGTGGAAGATGGTGATCACCCAATGAAGTCATGTGATATGACTTATATTTGGTTGCTTTCTTAGATTTTATGGACAAAGAAGGTGTCTCAAGGTTAGCCACCAAATCAGGATGGATCCACATAATTTTCTTTTTGCCAGTTGACAGAGGAACAAGACCATCACTTCGTACGGGCGGGAGATTGATAATCTCCAGAGTAGCTTTCGGGATAGGAACGACTCCATCCTGCACAAGTTGAGCAGGAAACTCGCTAAACTGTAGAAAGACGACGTTAGCAGTCACAGTCTTCTCATCCTGCTGAAGAGTGATTGTGCTGGCTTTAATTATCTCTTGAATCTTCCCTATGAGCATATAGCATGCTCGAGTCGGGGGTCGAATGAACCTGTGATACACGCAATATTTAGGATGATCAGTTTTACTTATTTCCTCTGGCCGCTTTACGTCAGGCAGCTGAAGTTTATTTCTTTTGATCAAGCAATCGAAGATGCTCATGATATCATCCTCGTCGAAGGGGTATTCTTCCTTCGGACGCGGTGCCCTCTGTGGTGGTGCTGCCGTAGTAGGTGTTGATTGACCTAGGTTAATGGCTAGAGTTTTTTTGCCTTTAACATCGATGGCCAAAGCATCTTTACCTTTGCGATTATTCTGACGGCCACTGCTGTTGGATGCAGAATGTTCATCTCTGTCGAGGTTAGGCATCTGGATGCCTAATTGCTTGAACTTGTCCGCACTCTCCTCGGCTGCTCTGGCATTCACAATAAAGGAAGGCCAGTCCTAGAACTGCGTAGATCCAGTCCACATGCTGACTATAGGCAACAAATTTAATTTGCGTGTGTCTATAGCAAAAGCATCTGGAGTTCCAAGAGGTATTTTGAGTGCCTCATGGCGGAAGTGTTCAATAAAACATTCAGCAATTTTATTTGGCCACTGTTTGATCTTGATGAGGGCTGACATTGTCATGTCAATTGTTCCTGCATAAAATTGTTCTAGGAACATTTGTTTGAACCCAGCAAAAGAAGTTATGCAACCGTCTGGTAAATTGCGATACCAGTTATAAGCTGCACCAGCTAAGCATCCAACAAATACCCTAGTGAGTAAAGCATCGTTTGGCTAAAGTTGATCAGTCATTACCTCAAAGTGGTTGAGGTACTGGCTTGGGGATGTACTGCCATCAAACAGTATAATGGTAGGAGGTTTGTATTTGGGTGAAAACTGGACTTTTTTCCACTCTATGGGATAAGGTTGTTTGATCCCAAGCTTCTGTAGGCCGTCCTTCTGTTTGAAGGCTTCGAATTGAGTACGCAAAATCTTTACGGCTTTATTAGCATCTCCCGATGCTTGGGGAGCAGTGGACCGATTCGGTGTGTTAGGAGGAGGGACTGCATGATATGTACTACCCCCGGCACCAGAAAGACTCAGAGTTGGTACCGCAGCATTGTGAGGAGATTGTACCCCCTGACCAGCATTAGTGGGAGCAGATGCCGCTACCTATTCTTGGGTTAGAATTATATTCGCAACCGGCGGACCAGTGTGTTGTGCCACAATTATGGCATGCATGCTTGCCATCATTTTAGCCATATTTTTCAAGCTAGCCTCTAAAGAGACAATTTTTTGCTCCTGATTGCCGGAGCTAGATGTATCTTGTTCTTCGTTAGTGACATAGGCAGTCACTTCTCTGGCCAGTAAAGAAGAGCTAGTGAAAAAGATGGTCCTTCGGAGTTTTTACTGTCGGCAACAAAGTCATACAAGGAACTACCCCCAGGACAATGGATAGGAAGATCCCTTTGATTGAAGGAATCTTGGTCAGAATCAGGAAGATTCCTTTGACCGATTGTTTTTCGGTCGGAAGGAAGATTCCTTTGATAGATTGTTTCTCGGCTTCTTGATCTGGTATGTTGGTAGACTCCTTCGCCGGAGTCACGGATCCGATCCAAGTATTGTTGACTGGGGTTGCGGGATGCATTGCATCTTGAACGCTTTCCACCATAGTGCTTCGAGATGTCATATTGACTGAAGCGTACAACAATTCATCTTCACCCACTATTACAGGTTCAGGAGTTTGAACGTAGTTCAAACGGTCGAAGACAGACCGTTTAGCTCACTGGTGGCAACATTTGATGGCTACTTCGTGGTGATGATTACAATGATGTTCTTATTGTGGAACTACAGATGGATGAGACGACCTTGCAATTTTTCATTTCTGTACAAGAAGTTCACGGAGATCGGTTACAACGACAAGAGAAGAAGAAGTCGGAGGTATATATTCTTTGATGATATTGGGAACATGATTTCGGTTCTTGAGGTGCCCTATACCCTGAATGTACAAGGAGGTGCTAAGATGATTGGCATGGGTAAGAGGATTCTTGACTTCAGAAGTCTTCGTCTGGTGCAAGATGGCTGCCGACGCAGACTGGAATTGACGTACATTATGACTTGCTGATGTTGATCCTGACTGGCATATATTGAGATAGGCGTGCAAGTCAGATAGGTACGCCACCTGTGTGTCTGTTTGAGACACCATCAGCTTTCCTTGATTGGATCTCGAGCTGTACAGGGTTGGTAGATCCTGACTTGAATTCTTAGGAGTAAGCAGAATGCCTTTTTGCTCTGTGCACCCCCTTTCTGTGCGCTTGGAGTGGTACAATTGGGTAGCAGAAAGTTCACTTTGAACAAAACTTACTTTCTTGCTAGAGATTTGATTGTCTTTGTCAAGATGAGTAGAGTTTCTGTCCAAAAGAGCTTTAGGACTGATTGGCACAAAGGCACAGTCAGGAGTGTTTTCCACCAAGTCAAGGATCGGAGAAGAATGAGGAAAAGCTAAAGGGCACTTTCCTTTGTTCTGCGCCAGGGCAGCAGTAGGTGTATTCCCAACGAAATTCAAATTTAGGGAAGAAGAGGGAGTAGCTAAAAAGCGTTTCTCCTTGTTTTGCACCAGGGCAGGAATAGGTGCAGCTTGCACAGAACGAGGAAAGGCCAAAGGATGCTTTCCTTTGTTTTGTCTAGTAGCCTCACTAGATAGGTTCTTTTTCGAGTTTAGAACTGGAGAAGAAGAGGGATTAGTTAAAAAGCATTTCTCCTTATTTTGTGCCAGAGAGGCAGTAGGTGCAGCTTGCACAGAAGCAGTGATTGGTACTGTTTAGGACCTGAGAGTCCATACGGTGTGTGTCTTGTTCTTGGCAGCCAAAGTGGCGTGCCTAGCACCCCCAGCACTGATCAGGGCTTTGTAGGCTGTTTTGTTAACTTGCACAACCAAGGTCTTATGCGTCTTGCTGATCGAAGCGATATCATATTGAGTTGTCACTTTCTCGTCGGAGGAGAAAGTCGCTCCCAGCAGAGTCACCATTTTGTTTTCAAAAACAAAAGTTTGATTTACAAACTAAGAAAAAAAGAAAGTACAATGAGTACACTTAAATTCTGGGGAAGTACGACTGTAGGAATCTGATCAGAAAATAATCACTTTATCCCTTGGACGATGTGATATCGAAGACACGAGCCTCTGGAGAATGCAGCAACACTTTGTCAGGAGATTATGATCATTAGTGATGCTTTAGAACTAATTTGAAACTCTATTTATAGAGTTCTGAAATAACTATTTCTGAGTTGCGTGCACTGTGTATTGCGCGCCACCTATCCAGTTGCACGAACAGTTACTTGAACTGCTGGGGATGCGTGACATCTTGTGAGTGAGATGCACATGGTCGTGGGTAGCAAAGTGGACACGTTCTTCGAGATTAGTGGCATGCGCGCCACATCATTTTGCTTCTGGATGGAAATTGGTTAAGTGGCGCCAGTTTGATAGGTTGCGCCGGGCGCAACATGATGACTAGCGCCCCTTACTTTCAGTCTTTATTAACTATCTCGCACCACTTGATGACTGGCATAAGACAGCCGTCAGCATTTATTAAAAACTGATATAGTCTTCTCGAGCGTCGTGCTTCCCAGGATTCGAAGAGATATTATCCGACTGTCGAGCTGTCAGTAATCGTGACTTACGTTACCGCTTCTCGAGGAAGCTTTCCATGTAGGACTCGCGCACCCAGACTTTGGCACAACCTGAGTATCTCGCAACGTAGTGACCAGGCACTATCTGATGCTGACGCCTTTTTAAGAGTGGCGCCCATTTATTTTTGAGCTCCTACAAACAGTAATGGGTTTTTTCTTCTTCTTTTTCTTAATTCTTTTTCTTTCTTCTATTATCAAAATATTTTACACCAAAAATAAAATCTAGAAAATCTTTAAAAATTTAAGAATATATTCTGATATAGAATATTTATGTATCCATTATTCACTTATTTTTTAAAAAAATATCTATTTATATCTAGAGGACTCAAGGAGAGAACCATGATTCCTACAAGCTATTTCTTTCTCAATCTACATTTTTTTTTCATTTCTTCGTATTTGAGTTCTCTTTATGCTTTATATTACCATCTTTTCTCCTAACCATCCAAGTCTATCTATCCTAGTCATCCTTCAATTTTGAGGACAAATTTTTTAAGGTAGGTAGATTTGTAACCCCTCTTCCCAAATTTTAAATTTTTATCATGTTTTGAAATACATTCTCGTTGTAACATATAAACGTTATTTTGCTATTATTTTTGTATTTTAGAAACTAGTTAAAATTTATGGTTTGAAAATACTATTTAGTTATAAAAAATAATTGTTCATGAATTTTGTTATTGGAATTATAAATT
>JANAVB010008400.1:10802400-10819842 GCA_029216955.1 Iris pallida
TAGTAACTTTCATTATGCTTATGACACGTGACTTAATTTTCTATTTAAGCCCTTAAACTCAAGGGATGATATGCATTTAATCTAACAGTTTTTTCGTTGATGAGTTTTAAAGATTTGTAACTCATGAGTTACTATAGGATTTTTGTTTATAATTCTAAAAATTATTTGGTTAACTAAAAAATAGAAAACAAAAAATAATATAATATATTATTATAATAATAAAATATTAGTTAATCATATAAAAATATAAAAATAATTATGGAATATCTTTACTATGATAACTTGAAAGCAATTCAAACTGAGTCGTATAAGCCGTATGTATATCATCACGTACTAAAATTCTTCTCGCCGTTTGTATATTCCTCCAGAAAAAATGTTCTAAAATCTTTCTAACTAACTGAGCATATATCTATAATCCTATAAGCATAACTATAACAAATCCAAATTAAAATATATTCAATATTCAAATTATATTTAAATAACTACATGGTATTATCTAAACATATATTCAAAGGTCTTAAAACATATCTATAACAAAATTTAATTATATATATTAAAAAAAAATATAAACTATTTTAATATAATTTAAATTTCTATCTAATTTATTAATAGTATGAGAGATTTTTTTTTCCTTTGGGAATTGCAGGTGAACATGACTAGTTAATAATAAATACTAATCAAAACATTGCTAAGTGTTACTTTAGTTATATAATAATACATAATTATTTTATTGAATGGATATTGTAAATATCTTATAGTTAACTAACTAATTATTTAGGGTAAAATATAGAAAATAAACCTGAACTTTCATGTTTTTGCAGATAACATACACGAAAAATTTGTTTGAGTGAAAAACATATATCAACTCTTTGTTTTGCAAATTAATCCATCCATCCAAGTTTTGCTCAACCAAATCGTTAGTTGACCAAATTTTCACTCGTAATGATTAAAATATCCCCCACATAAATTTTTTGTTTCTCTTCTAACACCGTTCCCTCAAGGGTAGAACACAATTTTTATATATATAAACTGCAAAAACCATCTCTGAGCATAAAACAATGTCAGAAGATTGTTTCATTGGCCTTTCTCTTGAAAACATAATTACAACCTATAGGTTCTACACCATCGGGTACATCATCCAAATTCCATACTTTATTAGTATACATCGAACCCATACTAATTTCATGGATATTTTCCATTTCTAAGAATCTATATCTGATATAGCTTCCATGCTGGACCTTGGATCTTCACCATACATTGCAACTACCTCTTTGCCATTGTCTACCAAAAATCCTAGATATTTGTCAATGTTATAGGTTTTTTGCCTCTCATATGCGTTTAAACCCCCTCACCTAGAATTCCTAGTTATATTTTTATATATATTTTATTAAATATTTTGCTAGCTAATATTCTCTTTACTTTGGAAAATCCTAACTTGATTATGTGTGTATGTAGTGTCGGAAGAGTAGCTAGTATACTTGGATTCTATATATATATATATATATATATATATATATATATATATATATATATATATATATATATATACAACTACCACTCGCTATTCTAGCCTTCTTATACCATTTTCGGTAGCTTTGTTATTAGTAGCACAATATTAGTTATTTTCTTCCAACAAAATTTGCATACATGACCTAGTCAAACCCCTCTATGTTTATACCATCCATGTCCCACTCAAACACGTCTCCTTGTGCTTCATTTTTATAGCACAATATTCATGTATAAAATCGTAGTTCAAAATAGGTCAAATATCTATGTCCGTTCCAATCGAAATTGGAGATACAATTGTGACCCGAAGCCTTCGACCATAGGATTGTTATGATCTATACTAAAACTAGAGCATTCATGCAGCTTGTGTCCCACTCAAATGGACTCCTACACACTCCCTAAACACCCATAAATCATTAGAACATTTATATAGGAAATAGAGGTTATCGAGCAATAAAAGTGCCTCGGTCATCGAAATAGTCCGAAACGAGAGCCAAATAGTACACCAGCTCGAACCTAATATATAGAGGACTTAATTAGGTAAATCCTAGAGGGCTTAGACGAATTTATTGAGTTCCTAAAGTACATGGACAGCAGCATATATATACATCAGTCCACATGTGTTAATGGGTGAGTAAGTGGTGTATGTGTTGGGTTTTAGCCCAAATAAAGTAACCAAATGAACACCAAACCAAACCTAACCTAAAGGAGGGTTAATTAACCTCAACAAAGAGGCCTTAGACTCAATTCGAGGCACATAAACAATTAATTACAGCAGCATACAAATTGGGTCAGTCCATAGGTTGTAGGTGGTGTATACGCATAGTTTTAGTCCATAGAAGTGAACCAAATGTTCACTAACCCATTACTAAATTATAGAGGAATTAAGTAAGTTCAATCTAGTGTTCTTAAACACCATTTTGGACACCTAAACACTTGTGTACAGCAGTGAATTGTTTTGTATAGTGGGCGTCTTAGTAGCTGAATATATGGAGTTGTGGGTGGTTTTCTAGCTACTTCCCACTCCTCCCATCACCTAGAATTAAGGCACAAATACCCCACAACCTCCCCTACAGCATACACTACCTACCCTAGCAATTTTTCTTCCATTTTCATCTCCATTACCCTCTCCAAACAGTCCACAAACAGTCCTAAGTTGGCGGGTGCACAATTTAGTCCAAACTGAAGATTCATCGACTGAAGGTGCACAATTCAGTCCAACCCATTTTTCAAGTAAGTACCCCGTCCATTTTGTTCCCAAAACTTGTAAAATTAGTTCTAGGACATCCATGACATGTTGTGACATAAGTAAATACCCTAATCACCTAACTAAAACTTCTTTTATTGTGGTATTTATGAGGATACGAAAATCTGAATATATAGATTGTATGTTGTATTTTTATGGTTGTTAAGTGACATATGTGAATGTTTTCTTCACCATATTTTTTTTACAACTTGGTAACCCATTAATTCAGGTATTGAACTATGAAAACCATGAATTCTTACATGTTAAACTTGGTTTAAAGAGCAGAAGTTCAGCGTGCATTATTCTGAAATCCGTTTGGTGTATGTCACATAAACGGTTGTTTTAAGCATGAAATTTACATGTTTTCCTTACCGATTTTTGTGACTAACTTAAGGAAAATTTTAACAATGATTACAAACTATTATAACCCTATGTTTGGACAGGTAAAACTTGGTTTGTAGGCCCTAAACACAACCAATATAATTCTGAATTCAGAATGTATATTTTGATATGTTGAGTTGAGAATTTGTGTAGTTTGGGTTAAAATTACATGTAGTATGGCCCTAGAATTATACCTAGCATATTGTTCATATATTAGACATGTTTCTATAACTAAAAACCTATTTATTTACTATTTAATTCTGTTTTTAAATGATATATCATAGGCTTGTGTTAGTGTCACCGAAATGGACAAGTTGAACCTAGAAAAGACTAGTTTCGTTGTAGGATTTGACCAAAACAATTTATAGGGTGGTGTCAACTATTCTACCTTGAAAATATCCTTAAAATAATCTTTATTATACATATAATATTCTGATTTATTTGGGACATTAATGATATTTAGATTGGTACAAGTTTAATTTAAAATTTTGTCTGGTGCGACCTAGAAAACCCATATGTGGACATAGTTAACTTGCGGCATTAATTTTAGGTAATTATGACTTTAATAAATACTTTAAAATGATTTAGGTTCTGATTTTTAAATGTCATTATTAGATTTTATAATTTTAATTTTAATTTTAGACTATATGTTTTGTTATTTACTTTAGTTGGGTCATGTATAGGAATATGTTAAAGTTGTACACCCAAAGCCTTACCAAAATTGTCATTTAGGAAAATAGGGGTTAGTATTTTATATAAGGATTATTTGGTTATAATTTTGAGGATAAACTCTAAGTCTAATAGGCATGACATGAAATTAGTATTAGAAGACCTTCATAAATAATCCTATGTTACACCGATGCAAGGAAAACTTATTAGGATTAAAATATAGTATATATGTAAAAAGAATAAACCCAGGACATATATGACTTAGTTTATATGAATATTTAGAGCATATATTGATTTGAAGACTATAAGGGAGGTGACTCTCGTTTGGTTCTATTTAGTTAGTTAGAACCTAACTTCAGCATTTAGTTTTCCATGTTAGTACGATAGTCTAATGTCTTGTTGTTTATGTAAAGAATAGTTATAGATTATGCATAAATAGTAACTATAGATTAATAATTCATTCATTATTATTTTAATTTAGGCTCTCGGAACATTACAACTTTGGGTTCGTGATCAGGTTCACAGCTTTCTTTCTGAGGAATCTAGACAAGTATACCTTACCAATATGTACAGTTTATTTATGCATGCTCTTATCTACTGTTGTTACTTTTCATGTTGTCAGTTTCTATACTCTGTTACTTGTTTATGATCCTTGTACATGATTACTACACTTGTACTCATTTTCATTTATCACTTGTATAGTTCATCATAATGAGTACGAGCTTGACTTGACCTGACTTGACCCGAATTGATCATTTGACTCGAGTCGACTTGACTTGACCCTTATTCGATACTAGGATTGGCTATTTGACCACTCTCGACTCGGGAGTATCACGCAGGTGCTACAATAGAGATTTACTATAGATAGGGAGCTCCACACAGGATTTCTCTCTATAGGACCGTAGGTACCACACAGGGCTGCGGTTATATGATTCCTTTATTAGCCACTCTTAGCATCACAGTACTATGACATGTCATTAATTATGTGTTGCTTATTACCTTACATGTACTTCCATTATTCCTATTGTTTTCTATATTTTTATTTCTGTCTATTTCATGCATGTTACATAAACTGTACAATAGGCTTGTATATTATGTATCTTGCTATTCCCCCTAAGGACCTAGTAATTTCTCCAGGTTTTGCAAAAGGCTCTCGATGACCAGATGATCTTACAAAAGGCTCTCGATGCACATGAATACTAAAGGACAAGGGTACTGACACAAAAATACTTAGGGCTACTATTGCTCAGGCCTGTATATGACCCTTCTTTATGTTGAATCACAAAAATTGAGACTATTTATAACAAAACGGTATGAAAAAAATGATTACAACCAAAGTCCCATAGGAAGCACTATCCTTTGGAAAAATACTGCTCGTATGAAGCCCTGTTCTGGAAGCACAAGCTTTATGCAGAGTTGGTTAACCCACGTGTTGGCCCATTGGTTAATGATCACACATGATTTTGATAATCAACGTCAACTTTGGTCGATACCCAAAATATACATACTGCTATAGAATTACAGGTTTTAAATGAGAAGAACGTCTGCATCTACGTCTTACTACGTTTACGTCCTATTGCTATAAAGTACAGACAATGCATCGTCATCAATAATCAATCGCACTGGAATTAAGATCAAGTTTTTTATATTTTCTTTTATAATTTTAACTTTTATTGAGTCTAGGAAAATATGTAATGTTGATCGAGATTGGTATTGGCTAACGTTTTTTCTCAAAGTCCACAAACAAAAATAAGTCTACCTATTCAAATCCAAACAGTCCACACATCCAAAAAGCCCAAAATCCAACATATTGGTTCAAAGTTCTGACCTAACTTGGACAGAACTCGGACAAACCGGCCCCAATTAGGCCAGAGTTCGGCCCGAGTTCGGCAAGGTCAGTTTGATTTTTTTTGAAATCCTTCCAAATATGCATCTAACGTTCGAATGCGAGATTTCTGCATCCAACTCTGCCCGAATTCGATCTACAAAAACACTATAAATAGAGATGAACTTTGACCATTTTAAATCACTCATTCACTTTTTCTTCTCTATCTCCTTAAGTGTTTTCTACGAGCAAAGCTTTCAAATCAAGCCTATACCACTCTTAGCTAAAGTCAATACAGTTTTGTTCAAACTAGAGTTGTGGTACTAAGAGTTGTATCAGAGACTGCATTTCAGAAAATGTTCTAGTTTTCAAAATCGTCATCTGGAGCGGTCATACGCTCGTCACCAAGCATTATGTTGTAGGAGACTACAAGCACTCAATTAGCTTGTGCCATAGTGGATTAACATCGAGAAGAGTACTCGAGACTGAACTAATCTCTCAGAGGAAAATTAGTATACATCGCTGTGTCACTGAGTTTGATTTCTTGACTCTTACTTTACCGTATTTTATTTACTGTCATTTACCTGCCATAGTATAATAATTATTTTTAATTGGTATAATTCCGCTGTACACGCACACTCTATTCATCCCCTCTAGAGATGCTCAACGGTCATACAATTTGTATCAGAGTAGGTTATACATATACATAACCATCTAGAGTATATATATATAGGCCCATTAAATCAATATTCAACGGTAAGGGCAACCCATAAAAACCCCCACTATTTGATGGAACAAATTACACATACTAGAAAATATGGATGAGTTTCTTTCTCAAGTCATTGGACTTCAATCTTTGGTCAATAGTAATAGACGGTTACAAGAAACCGCCTAGAACATCGATTGGTAGTACTAGTAGGCAAGCCACATGACAAATAACGGAGCATAAAAAGACACATGCTAGTCTAGATGCACGAGCCATGAATGCACTATTCTGTGCAATTGACAAAACCAAGTTCAATCGCGTATCACTGTACGACGTCTAATAAAATTTGGAGACTTCTTGAGGTAACTTATGAAGGAACTTCCCAAGTAAAGAATCCAAAATCAATGGACAGAATACAATCTTTCAAGATAAAATCAGTGAGTCAATTACACAGATCACTCGTTTCCTGATACTAAATCATTTACAGTCTCTTGGTAAGGATTACAGCAATCACGAGAAGATCAGGAAGGTTCTGCGGGCTCTAACCAAGAATTGGAACCCGAAGGCAACTTCAATCATAGAAGGAAACGACCTCACCATGGTGACATTGGAGACACTGATGGACGAACTCATGACTCATGAGCTAGACTTGCAAGAGTTTGAAGAAGCAACTCCCAAAAAAATCAATTGCCTTCAAAGCACAAGCCAGAAAAGTCTCATACAATGATTCTGACGAAGAATCATACGATGATGATGAACAGGCCCTGCTGGTCAAAAATTTAGAAAGTTCTTAAAGTTTGAGAGATCAAACGAAAGAAAAAAATACATCCACGAAAGCAACAAAGAAGAAACAATTGCTTCGGATATAAGAAGTTATTTCAAAAACAAATTTTCGAGAAAACTAGATTACAAACTAAGAAAGAAAGTACAAGTACAATTTGATTCTGGAAAAGTACAACTGTAGGAATCTGATAAGAGACGATCACTTTATCCCTTAGACATGCGATGTCGGAGAAGCCAAAAAAACTCTTGAACGTGCTGCAACAACTTTGTCAAAAGATTATGATCATTAGTGATGCCGAAGGAATGATTTTGAACTCTATTTATAGTTTTGGGATAACCGTTAAGTAGTTATCCTAATTGGCATGTGCTGTTGGCGCACCATCACCCATATATGCGAAAGGTTGGCTAACTGCATGTGATGCATGGCTTTCTGTGAGAGAGATGCGCTTGGTCGTGGGCAGTATCATGTATATGTTCTTCGAGATAGTGGCATGCGTGCTACGTCATTTCTTCTGGATGATAGTTGATTGATTGGCGCCAATTGATGAATGGCGTATGCTGTTGTTAGGCGCCATTTGTGAAAAGCGCTAAGCATCTTGAAACTGTTGATTACTTCGTGCCAACCATACATGACACAAAGTAAATGACAAAATGTAATAATGATGATTCTGATATATCCTTCTTGCGCCATGTCGGGATTCGAAGAATTTCCTTCGACTGATGTGCTATCAGTCATAATGACAGCCGTTTGGCTTCCCAAGGAAGCTTACCACGTGACCGCTAGCGCCATGTAATAGTCAGTGCCATTTGATGTGATGTGCCATCTGACTTTGTGTACCATTTGATAAACTAGTTTGACGCTATCTGTGAATGGCGCATTACCATATTTTGATATATTTTGAGCTTTACAAGACCCCCTTCAAAGTTTTCAAATTTCAAAATTTTGAAATTTTGAAATACTTTGAATAACAAGCGGCCTTGCGCGTTTGGCGCATTCTAAATCTTAACTGACCCATTTTTTAGTGCGTGATATCGCAGCTGTTACATTTTCGGTTTTGTGTAAATAGCTATTAAAACGAAAGAGAAAGTTCTTCTCAAATTTTCTATTTCTCAAAATCTCTTTTGTCATCCTATCTCCCAAATCCTTCGAAGCTCTCTGATTCGATGGCGCTAAGAGAACCGCGACAAGAAAGGAAGAAGACGGTCGGAGCTACGTCGTGCGTGCCGGCACTGATGGTGTCGCGGCACGTGGCACCGTCAGAGATGCGAGGAAGAAACCCCGCTCTTGAAGGTGAGAAAACCCATCGGGGAAGACGAACAGTACACTCGTGCCATTCGCACATCGTAATCAAAGCCAACGTCAACTGCCTCTTTCAGAGTATTGGTCGGGGCTTGTGCTATTTTCAAAATGCGCTGCCTCTTTCAGAGTATTGGCCTAAGTCATGTATTACACATTCTCAGCATACCATCTGCCATGTGCCATGATGCGCGTATTGTCATGCTGTACAAATTAAATCAGTCAGGATGCATGCGCAAATTACTAACTGTCCAGTGACATGCAAACTGTGAACTGAACTGAGAACTGTCATAGTTGTCTGCCCATCTATGGATTGTCCTTGTGTGCTTTACGCCATTCATGATTGGCGCAAAGTTAAATAATCACATAAAAGTTTTTAATAAGAACAATCTTTCGTAATTCTAACTCTTTGTTTTTTTTGTTGATCTGAGGGAAGACCCTTATGCTGAAGTACTAGCCTCTGCCTTTCGTGTGTCAGAGTACCAAGAGGATCTTTCTCATGTTAATTTCCTGCAGTATGATGGGCCAACTTCTAGACGAACTCTTTTAGAAAACCAAAAAGATAAGACTCTGTTGTGCCTGATGAACACCCTTTTTACTACGGATGAGACTCCTCACAAGAAGCTACCTTTCCTTTTCGAGAAGCCATGATGACTCTCAACCAAAGTCAAAGAAAGAGTTTCTAGCTTTCCTAAGGAGAAACGTATTGGTGTATCACCCTAAATAAAGGAATCTGTCCTTATTTCGGTATGATCATGCCAACTATCCGAAGAAGATGTCATGGGACCTGACTCCCTTCCAACAAGCTAGGGTTGGAAAGATATGTCATAAGTTTGGGACGTAGGAGAGATATATTCTTGTGCTTCGAGAAGTACAGTACGTACTTGAGGGGTCTAAACCAAGTTGCGTACCAGCTGATGATTCGGCTTTGATGCTACCCGTCAGAATACCCATCTTCACAAACACCTATGCTGCATCTGAAGAAGAATACCCTCGCTCAACTGTGAGGCTGATGGGTTTGATGCATGCGGAGATTGTATGTTGGAACAGACTTCGGTGTGGCTCTAAACAATTTTCATGAAAAGCTAACTGAACTAGGGCTTTACGAAGCCGTTTTACTACTTCTTGCGGGATCTAGAATAATCCCAACCTTTTTTGGCTTGGCGGAGGTACAACACATGACTGCACCTTCGCCACTCCTCATGGGAAAATAGGCTTTGCTCTGCATGAGATGCAGTTTCTTTCGCATTTACCAATGTAAGAACCCCTACGAAGAGTATGTTCCTACAGGAGATGACTAGAAGCTTTGGCAAAAAAGAATTCTCGAATGGTGGAGGTCTTTGATGAGTTACTATGTCATTTCATGATCTGCACTCATCTGTACAATACCAAGCCTCCAGGATGTGCTACAATCTAAGTGGTTTTCTTGGGTCATGCCCAAAGAACAAGGTACAGAGCAGCAAAAATGCGATCCTAGTCCTTTTGAGTCGCTTGATACTCAAACCTTTTAAGTTGATGAAGGAATCCGGCCACGTCGACACTAAGTTGGTCAAAGATGGCATGGTTATGCTGTCATACTCCTCTTGAGAGATATATAAGGCATGGTGCATAGCCTTGTCCCCAGAGGCACTATAGCAGGTTTTCTTTCTTTGTGGCTGCGAAGGTTTGTAGTTCCTGGAGCTAGTGCTGTCGATCGAATCCATCGAGGCATACTATTCGTCGTTGTGGGTTTAGTATTTGGGTACAGATGGATATATGTCTGCCATGACGAGTCGCTAAATGCGGACTCCGAGAATTTATGGACGCCATGATGGAGAATCCTAACTCTCGGAAGGATTTCCCTCGCACCGAGTTGCCATATACATATTTGTTCGACTTTTGTTACTACACCAACCTTCATTGATGGACCCCGCTCTTGGCATTGAGGAGCACTGGCAGCGGACTTCATTGATAGATTCACAAAGGCTAAATGGAAGGTGGAGTCCTTGCTTGATTACAGAAAAGCATTAAATATGGGCACAGACTGGAAATCTTTCTCCATTACTCTCCCCACCTGTATATGAGGACTTCCCAGGTCCTCTCGTGGACTTAGAACCTGTCGGTTCCCGTCCATCACCGAGGCCTATTCATGGTTGAAAATGATTAGGCCTTCTTATATGGTGTACAGGTTTGAGAATGACTGTTACTTAGAGCTGTATTTGCCAAGCCATTTTGCTTGTCAGTTTGGCTACAACCAGCTGTACGTCGAGAATGCGATGACTTGTCTTAAAGCCTTCGGGCATTTGATTGATGGCGTCCGAGGATGGAGATATTTTAGTGAAAGAGGCATGAAGGCTATATTAACCATGCCCTCTACCACTTTTGAGAATGGTCTACATATACTAGGTTTATACGCATGTTTTTATACTTCAGCCAACACCTTCTTTGAAGATTATTCAATGACAGATAGCTTTGTCGGGGCAAAAAAAGCTTGATGGGAATAAAGCCACCATTAATTTGACTGAGGTTGAAGAGAATGTTTCTGCTGATGAACCTCTGGAAACCGTGGATGTGGGTTTCCATGACGAAGTTCAGGACCCACTGTGTATCCTTCTTAGGAAGCAAAAAGAGAAGTCTTCCGCAAAAAAAGCGAGCAAAAAGCAAAAGATTGGGACGTCTTCCACCTAGTCAGCCCATGATGGTCCTCTTTCACCTGCCGTGGAAAAAGAAAATGAAGGAGGCAGCCGCTGTCAAGAAGCCTGTAGTAAGGACCAGACTTCAGACACGACAAATGGATGCTGGGCTCTCACCTGGAGCAACTACTTCTCTTATAGGATCAACTTCATCCCCTTTCAGAGAGAGAGCATGGGTTCCGAAGGGAAACAAGCAGGGAACGACTCATTCCTGAAGAAGCACAACCTCAACCGCCTACTCCTACCGAGGTGGTTACAATATCTCCACAACCGTCGCTAAAGCGTTCAGTCAGGAGAAAATTGCTGGTCACCAGAACTGGAAAAGGAGGACTACAACCTCTCCTACACCACCATCGCCAGAACAACCTCCTCAAGATTCGATTCTGCTGCCACAAGAGGAGACTTTTCCACCATCATGGGATATACCCCTTCAGACAGGTGATATTCTTGATCTCGCAATCATATCAAAATAGTAGACATAGATCTGGTAGCAATTTGTATTGATATACCTTTATCTCCAGTTCTTCTACCGTTAGTGCTCCAGCTCCAGTTGCTGCCACGAATACCCCTTCAGTTACTATTTCAGAACCAATAGTCGTAGGTTCACCATTCCATTGTCTACATCGATATTGATGGTGTTTGCTTCAGCAGGATTAATATCGCCACCGGCCACCGATGACAAGGGTCACGGTTCCCGAAGAAATGTTAACTTCAAAAGATGTTATCGTAGAAGTTCCAGCTCCCTCAATAATCTAATCTCCCGTAGCTCCTATCCTGAACGAGGTTCCATCTTGAAAAGATAAGGAGATGATAGAAGGTTGCAGGATTATGATTTTGGAGATGAACCGATTGAGGAGGACCCTGTTAATGTGGCCTCTGATCTTGAAGTGGCCCAATAGACTCAAGATTTTGTGGCCAAGGATGGCCAAACTGTTGTTGAGGGTGAAGAGTGCCCCGTTGAAGATGAGGTTGACCAAACCCAATGATAATGATCAGAGGCTCGATGAACCGTGAGGTGATAAGAACTCTGATACTGAAGTGAGGGTAATGTAAGCCCCGATGATGAGGGTGACAAAGACTTTGTGGAAGGTCTTGAAGACCCTGGGGTAATAAAAACCCTAATGCTGACGAGGAAGGTGTTGAAGACTTTGCTAAAGGTCTCAAAGGTGTTGGGGTGATGAAAATCCCGATATTGATGCTGAGGGGATTCAGACCCCTATTGAACAAGTTTTTGAAATGGGAGGGCAGAGGAGGCAGCCCCAGAAACCCAAGCTGAGTTAGGGGTGGAAGCAGCCATTTTATGTCAAGCGGTTCGGAAGCAGGAAGCAGCAGGCGGCCGTATCCACATCTACAATGGAGAGGCTCGTTACAGAACGAGATACCACACCTCGTGAGACTCATATATGCCACATGGCCCAAGTAAATTTCTGACTCTGTTTACCCTTGCTTTTTTATCGGATGATGTGTGATATAATGATTTTTACTTTGAATTGTAGTAGAACATGTAGGACATAGTCGAAGTCCTACTGGCTTTCACCGCCTTCAGTCTCAGCTCTACTATGGCTCCTTTAGACGTAGGGACTCATGCCATGGAGGAAAGCTCCTCAGGGATGCATGCACCAAAATTTTTGGGTGTACAAGCTGTTGTGCCTCCGTTTTCTGCCGAAGGAGGAGTTCCTGCTGAGGTAGCAACGCATGGCATCTCGACGGTGATGAACAGCCTCATCTGTACTTATATGGATGCCTTTTTCACTACTTTGCGGTCTTTGGTTCAATTGGCCTTGGATAAGAATTATCCTTATGATTCTGTAAGAAGTCTTCGCAGTTTCCAATTGACTCCATACAATTTCGGAGACAATGAAGAGCGAGTGCCCTGGAGCGGATCTTAGTGGATCTTGAGGAGCCCATCCAGTCCTACAAGGCCCTGACCAGAGAGAACATAAATAGGCTGGTGGACGCCGAATGTGAAACCATCGCTCGAGAGTATGAAGAACGATAAGCTGTATTGAACAATTCTATGCTCACATTCTCAATACAATCGGGAGATGTAGAATCTGGTATTACTGAAGCTGCTTCCTCCATTAAACTTCACAAGGCCGAGAAAGCCAAAAAGGACAGAAGTATCTGAGGACCAAGCCCGCATTCAAGAATTAGAAACTGAGCTAGCCCAGGCCCATGCTTCGGTTGTAGCAGCTAAGAAGCGCCAAGAAGAGATTATCGAATTGCACCAATTTGCCTCAAGTCTGCTGGATGGTCTGCACAAGCATAGAGATGTTCTCCTCCGAGCCTGGGATGCAGAAATGACACATCACATCGCATTGCCCTTACTCCCAAACTCTCGGAGGAACTTGTCTCAGGAAAGAGTGATTGCTACTAGGACGAGCGAGCTGAAGCTTTGAAAAGACAAATTCTCGACCTTAGTTCGTAGCCTCCTCAATGAAGTTATCGGAGAATGAATGTAATAACTCTTTTTGGAGTAGTTTTTATCGCACTTTTGATAAATGTAATAGCTTTTTGTGTTTGCATGATTTTACATGAAATGGAACTGATGATCTTTTATGGCTCTATTACTTATTATGTATCTGTTTAAGACACAAGTAATAGGTAGGAGTAAGAAACATGTTTAGAGGTCCTGGACGTGACATATTTCTTGAAAATAACAATGCTTATTATATCTGTTCAGAGGTAATATGGACATGACGGAATATAATTTTGACATGTTATTACTTCTGGGATGACATTATCAGAGGTAATGTGGACGTGACTAGTCGTTGATATAGATAGTAGAATTCAGAGGTAATGTGGACGTGAATTCGTATATTTGTTGATTATCCTTAAACCAACCGGGCTCAAGAATATGGTATCTTTTAAAACAACTAGGTTCCAAAAGATAATATTTGTGATGATATGTTGTGGTAGATATTATGGGTTAATCTTTTGGGGATGTACCATAAGATCCGGTTAAGGCTCTGCTGGAGATTTATGAGGACTTATTATCTGTGGATTTATTCATGAATGAGTAAATAAAAGATAATCATTCAAGGATTTGGGGTATGTATAATATTTGTTAGAAAATATAGTACACACTTTCAAATATGGTATTTCTTCAGAAATTTGTTATTGATAGGCATCATAGCTATTCGACCATCCATCCCGGTCAGCTGATAAGCTCCGTTAGAGAAACTTTTTTTACAACGTAAGGACCTTCCCATTTTGGCTCAAACTTGCCCTTGCTCATGTATGTCATAGTCATAGGGCGTCTGACATTAAGGACTAGCTCGCCTTTTTGAAAGGTACATACATACTCTAATATTACGATTGAAAGCTTTTGAGATATAGGCTTGATATATCTCATTGTGTTATTGAGCTAGTAGCCGCTTCTCATCAAGTGCTTCAAGCTCTTGAAGTCGAAGACGATCATTATTTCTACTGTGATTTCATTGGCCATAGCTATCCTCAGAGATGGAATTTGAATTTCTAATGGTAAGACAGGTTCGCATCCGTACACCAGAGAGAAAGCTGTACAGCCAGTCGGGGTACGTACGGTGGTATGGTACGCCTATAGACATTCTCCATATTTTTCGCTCCAGTTTTATTTATTGGTAGAAACGAACTTCTTGAGAAGATTGATGATTATTTTGTTAAAAGCTTCTGCTAGACCATTAGCTGGGGTATTGTAAGCCATGGAAGCGACATTGTTGATCCAATTGTCATCATAGAATCGAGTAAATTTTTGACTAACAAAGTGAGGTCCGTTGTCATAGATGATCCGTCGAGGAATGCCGAATCGATAGATCACATGATGCTTGATGGATCTGATGATACTGCTTGTCTTAACTTCTGCTAAGGGTATAGCTTCTCTTCATTTTGAGAAGTAATCGGTTATAGCTAGGATGAACCGATGCCCTCGAGATGATGGTGGATTGATAGGACCGATGACATCTATGCCCCAAGCTTTAAAGGGCCAGGATGTTGCAGTAGGATGCAAGAACTCTGATGGTTGATGGATAAAATCTGTATGGATTTGACACGCTCGGCATTTCCTTGCATATTCGATTATACCGGCTGCCATGGTGGTCCAATAATCCCATGCTTCTGATATGATCCTGTTGCTTAGGAGCGGGCTGATGTGCAGCGTAGACACCATCATGAGCTTTTTATAGTATCTATTTGGCTTCAGCTCCCGTAAGACAACGTAGGAGCATACCGTTAAATGAGTCGGTAGAGTGTTTTGGAGGAGTGATTGTAATAGAATCGAAGCAACCGACGACAGATTGTCGTTACTTCTTTAGAGTCTTCCAGTAAAATGCCATGTACTGCGAAGTCGATGAAGGGAGTTCTCCAATCCTCGCTAGTAGTGCAAATCTTAGCCGTATTGCTGAATTTATTGTTCAAATTATTCTCGACACGAAATAATTTTCGGTTAGCGATGATGATTAATTATTGTCTTTTCACAGGAACTGCTAACACAGCTGCTAGATTTGCGAGCACATCAACTTCTATATTACATGCTTGGCGTACATGATCAATAAATAAGCCTTTGAATGACATAGCCAATTCAACCGCTGCTTCTTAATAAGGGATGGGATCTTGATGTCAACTTCATACGTACCTCTAACCTGATTGATAATCAGTTTAGAGTCTCTGTATACTTTAAGATAGTCGATATCTAACTATTTGGCTAACTGGAGGCTGATGAGTAAAGCATTGTACTCAACAACAGTGTTAGAACATGGCTCATCTAGAGAATAGGCTCTTTGATAACTAGTCCTTCTGGGGATACAAGGATAATCCCTACTCCAACAATAATGATAATGTTAGGTTCAATTCTAGATGCACCATCAAAGAATAGACACCAAGCGAGTATTTCTTCTGAAATCATATTGGTCTCTAGAGTTTCATCATGAATTTCATTGTAGAGTTTTAAAGTTTCAGGAATTGGATGAGTGGCCAAGAGTCGGCTAGGGCTTGACCATTGACTGACTTCTGCAGGACATATACCATATCATACTGTGCTAATAGTATCGCCCATGTAGAAAGTCTGGAGTTGAGTGTACTACGCTTTTTCATCAAAACTCGTAGAGGATTAACTCTAGAGATGACATGAATGGTCTGGCCCATGATATAATGGCATATTTTTTGGACGACGAACATCAAGGCTATGCACTCTTTTTCTACCGGGCTGTATCGATGTTCAACACCGTTTATTATGCGACTAAGATAGTAATGCTTGCTCATGGCCTTCATTATTCTTCTAGGCTAGGAGGGCACCAAGGGAGTGATCCATTGCTCGAACATACATTAGGAAGGGTATTCATGTGATTGGAGGAACTAGGACTGGAGGGTTCATCAAGTACCGCTTTATGTCTTCAAATGCTTGTTGGCATTCATCAGTCCAAACGAAAGACACATCTTTCTTCATCGATTGAATGAACGGTCTGCAGCGTCCAGAAAGATTTGAGATGAATCTCCTGATGTATGCAAGTTGTCCCTAGAATCCTCGTAGCTCTTTTAAGTCGTGTGGAGGATATATCTCTTGAAGGCTTTGACTTTCTCAGGGTCAACGTGTATACCCTTAGAGGTAATAACGAATCCGAGAAATTTGCCACTAGAGACTCCCAAAAATGACTTGGTAGGATTCATTTTGAGTTGATGCTGTCGCATTAGATCGAAGATAGTCCTCAAGTCTTGGATGTGATCTTCCTTTAGACGACTCTTGACAGCAATATTGTCGACATAGCATTCGACTATTTTTCGTAAATGTTCACAAAAAATAGTACTCATAGCCCGCTAATAGGTGGTACCAGCATTCTTGAGACCAAATGACATGATGTATAGCAATAGGCTCCTAGACGAGTGTAAAAGGTTGTATGCTTTTCATCTTCAGGATTCATCCTAATCTGATTATATCCAGAGAATCCATCCATGAAAGACATTCATTCAAATCCGCAGGTGTTGTCGATCATGTACTAGTGATTGGAAGAGTGAACTCGTCTTTTGGACAAGCTGCATTAAGGTCTCTAAAGTCGATACAGACTCAAACTTTCTCTGTTTTCTTCATGACCGGGACGATATTAGCCACCCAATCAGGGTATTGTTCCTCCCTAACAAAGCCATAGGCGATGAGCTTCTTGACTTCAGCTTCTATAGCGTCCATCATATCAGGTCAGAATCGTCGATGTTGTTGTTTGACTGGTCTAACATTTGGCAAAATGTTAAGTTTATGAGTAGCAACTTGAGGATCTAGTCCCGGCATATCTTCACAGCTCCAAGCGAACATATCAATATATTCTCGAATGAGCTGGATCAAGTCTTGTTTGTCTGTCTCAGAGAGACTTTGCTGATAAAGATGGCCTT
>JANAVB010008400.1:10819855-10959871 GCA_029216955.1 Iris pallida
TTTCTTCGAGGATGATTACACTTTGATCGCCTTCGCTTCGCTCGCCAAAATCATTCTTTGTGTATATATATATCTTTCTTAGTTGGTAGTGGATTTGTCTCCGCCCAACTACATGTACCAAATGACAATTCATAGTTGATTATATGATATCTTTTATTCTTACGTTTTGTGGATGAGATTAGTTAGTTTTGGTTTACTGCATTTTACAGCTTATGTATTCATACGAGGCCCATGTACTTCGTATGTATACAGCTGGCATGTCTACGTTTCTAGTCCTACGTATTTTGGGACTGGGGCGTTACACTTGGCCTTAGCCAAAGACTTGGTAAGGTTGATAACCAGAGAAGGAGAAGGAGAGAGGCTTTTTACGACGGAGGTCGATAACAAGAGGCTCCAAAGAGGTGAGCTCCCTCTGTTCCCTCTTTTCAGCAGGAAGAGGCTTAGCATGAGAGGAGAGATGGTTAATGTCTAAGAAGATGAAGGACGAAAAGTGTGTCCTTTAACTGGAATCAAAGAACATCATCTGGTGTTCCTCTGATCTTCCTCGGTATCTATAGCCAGTACGACCTTCATGAATTCTTCTTTATACATTCTGGAGTCAGCACAGTATGCCTCGACACCCCGAAAGGGATTAAGATCGGCCACTTCCTTCCTAACTTCTCCATTATTATTGACATATTTGAAGCACTTATGGAGAGTGGATGGCACGATATTAGCTCATGCAACCATGGTCTCCCTAATAAGCATTGTAGGAGCCATGATTGTCAAACACATAAAAAGTGACTTTAGTGCAAAAATTACCGATTTGAACTTTCAGGCGAATCTTTCCTAGTGGTTCACTTCTTCCGAAATTGAATCCCAAGATAGTCGTGATTGTTGTAGAGAGAGTATGCACTGGGATTTTCAAGGCATCCCATAAAGTTTTTGGCATAATGCTAACTGCAGATCCATGATCAATCAGGATGCGATCAGCCTTCATTGTATCGACATATCCTGTATTATAAAGGTCAGTCATGTCGATTGTCTTCTAGGAGTATGTCATTTTGTGTGAAGGTGATATTAGGAATCAATTCCATTAGACTATGACCGTAAAAACATGCCACAGGTTCCGTCTGGTTTCTTGAGGAGCGCTAGACAAGTGTCAGCTTGCATTAAAGCTTCGCTTAGTGTTTCCCGAGTTTCTTTGAGAGACGCAAGAGCTCGAAGATTGACAACCTCGCTAGGTGTGGCTATTTGAGCCAATATATCAAACTTATATGGTCTTCCAATTACAAGAAATTAAGTTTCTTCATTATTTTATCGAAACGAACTGGCTATTTTCCTTTTCCTTTGTCGGCCGATGTTAGCTTGGGAAGAGTCGATTCCATTGGAGGCGATGAAACTGATAGAACATTGACATCATACGGAGAAGCTGATGGAGGTGCAACAAACTTGGAGTAGGGACCTCTTGACCTTCTGGATAGTCACTAAGGTAGAGTCTCCCAGATCTGGTACCGGTTAGGGCTTCTTCTTCTGAAGCTGGTACGAAGGAAACCATATTGCAATCCTTCATCTAAGCCTTACCTTGGAAGCTTCCTTTGACAAGTTGAAAAGTTTGTTCAGAACCCCAAGCTAACACGAGAGTGATTGTGTTGAATGCGTAGAAAAAGAGGTATAGGAGATCCTCTTCCATAGTTCAAGCCAGGGGTTTTCTACAGGTCATATCCCATCTTCATCATAGTTTCCGGGACTGTTGACTAATAAATTGAAGACTGGTAGGTAACTGGTCTCTGGCTTCGGCAATATCGTCTCAGAAGAAGAAGAGGAACTTGTCGTCGAGATGAAGATTGCAGTTAAAGGTGGAAGATGGTGATCACCCAATGAAGTCATGTGATATGACTTATATTTGGTTGCTTTCTTAGATTTTATGGACAAAGAAGGTGTCTCAAGGTTAGCCACCAAATCAGGATGGATCCACATAATTTTTTTGCCAGTTGACAGAGGAACAAGACCATCACTTCGTACGGGCGGGAGATTGATAATCTCCAGAGTAGCTTTCGGGATAGGAACGACTCCATCCTGCACAAGTTGAGCAGGAAACTCGCTAAACTGTAGAAAGACGACGTTAGCAGTCACAGTCTTCTCATCCTGCTGAAGAGTGATTGTGCTGGCTTTAATTATCTATCTCTTGAATCTTCCTATGAGCATATAGCATGCTCGAGTCGGGGGTCGAATGAACCTGTGATACACGCAATATTTAGGATGATCAGTTTTACTTATTTCCTCTGGCCGCTTTACGTCAGGCAGCTGAAGTTTATTTTTTTGATCAAGCAATCGAAGATGCTCATGATATCCCTCGTCGAAGGGGTATTCTTCCTTCGGACGCGGTGCCCTCTGTGGTGGTGCTGCCGTAGTAGGTGTTGATTGACCTAGGTTAATGGCTAGAGTTTTTTTGCCTTTAACATCGATGGCCAAAGCATCTTTACCTTTGCGATTATTCTGACGGCCACTGCTGTTGGATGCAGAATGTTCATCTCTGTCGAGGTTAGGCATCTGGATGCCTAATTGCTTGAACTTGTCCGCACTCTCCTCGGCTGCTCTGGCATTCACAATAAAGGAAGGCCAGTCCTAGAACTGCGTAGATCCAGTCCACATGCTGACTATAGGCAACAAATTTAATTTGCGTGTCTATAGCAAAAGCATCTGGAGTTCCAAGAGGTATTTTGAGTGCCTCATGGCGGAAGTGTTCAATAAAACATTCAGCAATTTTATTTGGCCACTGTTTGATCTTGATGAGGGCTGACATTGTCATGTCAATGTTCCTGCATAAAATTGTTCTAGGAACATTTGTTTGAACCCAGCAAAAGAAGTTATGCAACCGTCTGGTAAATTGCGATACCAGTTATAAGCTGCACCAGCTAAGCATCCAACAAATACCCTAGTGAGTAAAGCATCGTTGGCTAAAGTTGATCAGTCATTACCTCAAAGTGTGTTGAGGTACTGGCTTGGGGATGTACTGCCATCAAACAGTATAATGGTAGGAGGTTTGTATTTGGGTGAAAACTGGACTTTTTCCACTCTATGGGATAAGGTTGTTTGATCCCAAGCTTCTGTAGGCCGTCCTTCTGTTTGAAGGCTTCGAATTGAGTACGCAAAATCTTTACGGCTTTATTAGCATCTCCCATGCTTGGGGAGCAGTGGACCGATTCGGTGTGTTAGGAGGAGGGACTGCATGATATGTACTACCCCCGGCACCAGAAAGACTCAGAGTTGGTACCGCAGCATTTGTGAGGAGATTGTACCCCCTGACCAGCATTAGTGGGAGCAGATGCCGCTACCTATTCTTGGGTTAGAATTATATTCGCAACCGGCGGACCAGTGTGTTGTGCCACAATTATGGCATGCATGCTTGCCATCATTTTAGCCATATTTTTCAAGCTAGCCTCTAAAGAGACAATTTTTTGCTCCTGATTGCCGGAGCTAGATCTTGTTCTTCGTTAGTGACATAGGCAGTCACTTCTCTGGCCAGTAAAGAAGAGCTAGTGAAAAAGATGGTCCTTCGGAGTTTTTACTGTCGGCAACAAAGTCATACAAGGAACTACCCCCAGGACAATGGATAGGAAGATCCCTTTGATTGAAGGAATCTTGGTCAGAATCAGGAAGATTCCTTTGACCGATTGTTTTCGGTCGGAAGGAAGATTCCTTTGATAGATTGTTTCTCGGCTTCTTGATCTGGTATGTTGGTAGACTCCTTCGCCGGAGTCACGGATCCGATCCAAGTATTGTGACTGGGGTTGCGGGATGCATTGCATCTTGAACGCTTTCCACCATAGTGCTTCGAGATGTCATATTGACTGAAGCGTACAACAATTCATCTTCACCCACTATTACAGGTTCAGGAGTTTGAACGTAGTTCAAACGGTCGAAGACAGACCGTTTAGCTCACTGGTGGCAACATTTGATGGCTACTTCGTGGTGATGATTACAATGATGTTCTTATTGTGGAACTACAGATGGATGAGACGACCTTGCAATTTTCATTTCTGTACAAGAAGTTCACGGAGATCGGTTACAACGACAAGAGAAGAAGTCGGAGGTATATATTCTTTGATGATATTGGGAACATGATTTCGGTTCTTGAGGTGCCCTATACCCTGAATGTACAAGGAGGTGCTAAGATGATTGGCATGGGTAAGAGGATTCTTGACTTCAGAAGTCTTCGTCTGGTGCAAGATGGCTGCCGACGCAGACTGGAATTGACGTACATTATGACTTGCTGATGTTGATCCTGACTGGCTATATTGAGATAGGCGTGCAAGTCAGATAGGTACGCCACCTGTGTGTCTGTTTGAGACACCATCAGCTTTCCTTGATTGGATCTCGAGCTGTACAGGGTTGGTAGATCCTGACTTGAATTCTTAGGAGTAAGCAGAATGCCTTTTTGCTCTGTGCACCCCCTTTCTGTGCGCTTGGAGTGGTACAATTGGGTAGCAGAAAGTTCACTTTGAACAAAACTTACTTTCTTGCTAGAGATTTGATTGTCTTTGTCAAGATGAGTAGAGTTTCTGTCCAAAAGAGCTTTAGGACTGATTGGCACAAAGGCACAGTCAGGAGTGTTTTCCACCAAGTCAAGGATCGGAGAAGAATGAGGAAAAGCTAAAGGGCACTTTCCTTTGTTCTGCGCCAGGGCAGTAGGTGTATTCCCAACGAAATTCAAATTTAGGGAAGAAGAGGGAGTAGCTAAAAAGCGTTTCTCCTTGTTTTGCACCAGGGCAGGAATAGTGCAGCTTGCACAGAACGAGGAAAGGCCAAAGGATGCTTTCCTTTGTTTTGTCTAGTAGCCTCACTAGATAGGTTCTTTTTCGAGTTTAGAACTGGAGAAGAAGAGGGATTAGTTAAAAAGCATTTCTCCTTATTTTTGCCAGAGAGGCAGTAGGTGCAGCTTGCACAGAAGCAGTGATTGGTACTGTTTAGGACCTGAGAGTCCATACGGTGTGTGTCTTGTTCTTGGCAGCCAAAGTGGCGTGCCTAGCACCCCCAGCACTGATCAGGGCTTTGTAGGCTGTTTTGTTAACTTGCACAACCAAGGTCTTATGCGTCTTGCTGATCGAAGCGATATCATATTGAGTTGTCACTTTCTCGTCGGAGGAGAAAGTCGCTCCCAGCAGAGTCACCATTTTGTTTTCAAAAACAAAAGTTTGATTTACAAACTAAGAAAAAAAGAAAGTACAATGAGTACACTTAAATTCTGGGGAAGTACGACTGTAGGAATCTGATCAGAAAATAATCACTTTATCCCTTGGACGATGTGATATCGAAGACACGAGCCTCTGGAGAATGCAGCAACACTTTGTCAGGAGATTATGATCATTAGTGATGCTTTAGAACTAATTTGAAACTCTATTTATAGAGTTCTGAAATAACTTTCTGAGTTGCGTGCACTGTGTATTGCGCGCCACCTATCCAGTTGCACGAACAGTTACTTGAACTGCTGGGGATGCGTGATCTTGTGAGTGAGATGCACATGGTCGTGGGTAGCAAAGTGGACACGTTCTTCGAGATTAGTGGCATGCGCGCCACATCATTTTGCTTCTGGATGGAAATTGGTTAAGTGGCGCCAGTTTGATAGGTTGCGCCGGCGCAACATGATGACTAGCGCCCCTTACTTTCAGTCTTTATTAACTATCTCGCACCACTTGATGACTGGCATAAGACAGCCGTCAGCATTTATTAAAAACTGATATAGTCTTCTCGAGCGTCGTGCTTCCCAGGATTCGAAGATATTATCCGACTGTCGAGCTGTCAGTAATCGTGACTTACGTTACCGCTTCTCGAGGAAGCTTTCCATGTAGGACTCGCGCACCCAGACTTTGGCACAACCTGAGTATCTCGCAACGTAGTGACCAGGCACTATCTGATGCTGACGCCTTTTAAGAGTGGCGCCCATTTATTTTTGAGCTCCTACAAATAATGGGTTTTTTCTTCTTCTTTTTCTTAATTCTTTTTCTTTCTTCTATTATCAAAATATTTTACACCAAAAATAAAATCTAGAAAATCTTTAAAAAATTTAAGAATATATTCTGATATAGAATATTTAGTATCCATTATTCACTTATTTTTTAAAAAAAATATCTATTTATATCTAGAGGACTCAAGGAGAGACCATGATTCCTACAAGCTATTTCTTTCTCAATCTACATTTTTTTTCATTTCTTCGTATTTGAGTTCTCTTTATGCTTTATATTACCATCTTTTCTCCTAACCATCCAAGTCTATCTATCCTAGTCATCCTTCAATTTTGAGGACAAATTTTTTTAAGGTAGATTTGTAACCCCTCTTCCCAATTTTAAATTTTTATCATGTTTTGAAATACATTCTCGTTGTAACATATAAACGTTATTTTGCTATTATTTTGTATTTTAGAAACTAGTTAAAATTTATGGTTTGAAAATACTATTTATAAAAAAATAATTGTTCATGAATTTTGTTATTGGAATTATAAATTATGTTTGGTCGTTTAGAAGTTGGTTTCCAAATAGTTTTATAAGTCATAAATATTTTGAATAACAAAAAGGGTTTGTCCATCTATTTTTTTAAAATAAAGATTTGAACTTATAAAAAATATACTTTACAATTTTTTGATAACATTAAATATTATTAAGTTATTATGTTGATCACTTATTTGATTACGAATTTGAATTTATACGATTAGATTACAATATTTTTATAATATCGAATTTACTTTAAAATTATTATTGTAATCATCTATAGGTTTGCGATTATTGATTTATTTTAAAGTTTATTTGATTTTAAACTAAAGGGGGAGATTCATCTACTAGAACATATTCCTCATCTAATTAGGAGTTTCCACCTATTTAAGGAGAGCATATTCTTGCTTTTTCCTCAACAATCTAAATTCGCCTTCCTCCCACACTCTATCTAGCTACCAAAAACAAAAAGCAATCATCAGCCATCACACCATAATCGTATTCATGTACCGTGTCCGTGTCCACCCATTCCCTTATGTTATTTTCCTTTACATTAACATTCTCTCTATCGTATCCGATACCCAGTCATCATCCCAAATTCTACGGACATGTGTCTGATACAATCAAGCAGACAAAACCCTAACCCTAATTCCTGTTACAACCGACTTTGGAGATCCCGAGCCCAGGCGTCCCGACCAACTCCACCGGGCACACCACTACCACCACCGGGCACACCACTACCACCTCGGCCACCAACTGGCCCCTCCTCCCCGACGATCCACCATGCGAGAAGCTACTGACCTGTAGGGCCACCAAAAAAATTTTCACGATCGCACCTGCTTTTTGGAATACGAGTACGTGGCCAAGTCAAACCTACACCTCAGTATTGACGTAGTAAGTTGTCTAGATCTCAAAGTACACCATATGTGCTTATAACTAATCACTTTTCTCATTCACAATAATAAATCAAAGTAATCTTTGAATATTATAATTTGATTTAGTATTGTGAATGAGCAAAGAGATTAGTTATGAGCACATATGCTGTAATTTGAGATCTAGACAACTTACTAGTTCGATACTACGACGTAGGCTGGACTTGGCCACGTACTCGTATCCCAAAAACAGGTGCGGGTCATGACAAGTTTTTTTACATATATAGAAGATAATTATTCTATGATCGCTTCCACCTGAAATCGAACCATCGTCCACTTGGGCCTTATGCCTCCACACTATCTACTTGCTAGAGGCCATTGATGTGTGTGTGTGTGTGTGTGTGTGTGTGTATAATAATATATAATATATATATATTATATATTATATATAATATAATAATATATATATAATATATATATATATATATATATATCTATATATATATATATATATATATCTATATATATGTTGTATATATATATATATTATATATAATATATATATATAATATATATATATATATTTATCTTTTTATATTAAATATAAATATATTTAATATATATATTTAATATATTATTTAATATATATATATATATATATATAATATATATATTAATATATATATATATATATATATATATTATATATAATATTATATATATATAAATATATATATATATATATATTAAATACATATATTAATATATATAAATTATATCTATATATCTTATATAATATATATATAATGTATATATATATATATAGATATATATATATATCTATATATATATATATATAATATATATATATATATATATATATATATATATATATATATATAACATATATATATATATATACATATATATATATATACATATATATATATATATATATATTATTATATACATATAATATAATATAAATATAACATTATAATAGATACATATATATATTATATATACATAATATATATATATATACAATATATATATTATATACATATATATATATATACATATAGATATATATATATATATATTATATATATATCTTTATATGTTATATTATATTATATATATATAATTATATATATGTAATATATATTATTATATATATGTAATATTTATATATATATATTGTATTATATATATATTATCTATATATGTATATATATATATATTTATTATAAAAAAACCATATATATATATATTATATATATATATATATATATCTATATATATATTATATATAAATACATAATAATATATATATATCTATATATATATATATATATATATTTTATAATATATATATATATATATATATTAATATATATAAGATAATATATTTAAAGTAAACAAATTCCTAAAAATACGGGAAAAACAATATCTCAATATACCTTATAAATCCACCCTGACCTACATTACACATATTGGTTTAAATAATCCAAAAACCTTATAATAATAAAATTTTATATTTAAAATATGGTATACTATTATTTAAGAAATATGCCACAACTTAACCTAATTTTATATATGTGACAATGGATATAGTTATGACATCCCTACCATATCTAATATGCTAGTCGTGGTATACGACTACACTAGCCATGCCATGTTCCTAATTGTTATCCATAACCAACCTCAACCATGAATAAGCTATTTACATAATAAAATATATATAAAATCTACGAAATTATTGTTTAAGCCAAAATTACAACAAAAAATTGGGGGGTGGTGGTGGTGGTGGTTTACGCCTTTGTGGACTCACCTCGTGCAACATTCACCATACACGGAGAGCCCTCCTCATGATCCAGTGTCTCCAAAATGTGGCATTGGAACCGCTTTTGCCTACTGAGAAAGTCAATCTCGAGGATCATTTTGAAGTCTTTAAGTGGTGCAGCCGTAAGAATGGTGACACCGTCCAGTCTCCCACTTGGATCTCCCCCCATGGCTATCCTTTGCAGGGGCGGGCCTCTGAGTTGACCGCCTTTATCCTTCTCGAGTCTTTTTATAGCACTAGAACTAAGCGTTGGCCCTGCATCCGAGATAAAGTTGTGCGTCGCCCCTGTATCCACCATTGTCTCGTATTGTGACCGTTGATCATCACGTCTATGTATATGAGTTCATACTGTGAGCTTTGGTCACGACGACCTTGCTCTTCAGAGCGTTGAATAGGGGCAAGGCGACCATATGAGTCGCCATCATAGGCTCTCGTCCTTGGCCTCCTTGCCTGGGACGATGTTCACCCTCTTTGCTTTTGTTCTTCCAGTAACGTGCGAAGTGATTTCCTCCACACACGAAGCATTCAATCTTGTGCTCCATCTGAGGCTTTGTAGGCTATTCACCCTTCAACGGGGCTCCCTTTCTGTTGTACTTCTTCTCTCCCCCACTATTGAACTTGGTGGTGGCCTTGTCGTAGGCTTGGACGTATTGCTCCGACAATACTCCATCACTTCTCGGTCGCTGAGACGACCGTATTCAGATTTGAGACACGTTGCCTTTATAACTCATGTGCAACTCACGGTTGCAGACCGTATAGGATGAAGAACATGCGGTCTTCTCGCCTATGTTAGAAATAACAAGCATCAGACAGGTAAACTCCTCCACATAATCTTTGATTGACCCGGAGTGCTTGAGTTAACGTAGGCTCTGTCTTGCCACAACTCGACTTTTTTCCAGGTAGAATTGAGACTTGATCTCCTTCTTGAGATCCTCTCAAGTCTTACGAGCAGAGTCCCTTCTCCTTTTCGATGCACCTACGATGCCACCACAATATAGCATCATCCAAAAAATAAAGAGACGTCATGTTTACCTTATCGGCCTTATCTTTGATGCGAACCACCTTAAGGTACCACTCGATGTTCCAAATGAAGGTATCCACTTCCTCCTTTTCATCTCGCATGCCATTAAAGAATTTGGGTTCTGAATACTTCACTTTTGGTGTTGCCTTTCTCATCGGAGACCACCACCGTAATGTCCTTCTCGAGGATCGCCATCTTAGTTTTGAGTTCTAGCGCAATCTTCACCTGTGTAGCATTGCGTTCCTCTTTGAACTCGACTTACATCTCATGCCGCTGCTTTCGAAACATCGCTATAGCATAGGTAACATCTGTCTCTAACCCATGGTCGAATTTCTTATGAGTCGACTGGTTTTTCTCTACTTGCAGTTCGATAGCCGTCACGCCTTCTCGAAGAACTCCATGCGGGACGCCAATCGCCAAGGACATGTTGCAACGACGGCTCCTTGCTCATGTCCTTTATCGAGGGCTTTGCCTTCTCCTTAGATGATGTTTGCCCCTCGTGGACAATCTCAGACAACGACATGGGATGATCGACCTTTGCTCTGATACCACTTATCAGAGACTTAGTATTTTTGCCTACACCTCGTCGTGTGCGGTGCACTATCTTCCTCCTCGAAGACTCGTACAAGCCTTCCCGAACCTGCTTAGCAAGAATGCTAAGAAGTTAAAGAAGAGTGAAGCAAGATTGAAACTTGTAACTATTCTTTATTAACTTGGAGAATGCTTACAAATTTTGATGGTGAGGAACAAATAAGGGCTCCTACTTATTTATAGTGCACATAGCACTTGCAAAAAACTTCTAAAAATAGAATATTCCAGAGATTATTCTAGATCTAGATAAATACAAGGAAGTTTCTAGTCTATCCAAAAGATCAGGGGCCATCTAGAAAGATCTTGGGCCTTCTAGAATAATCTTGAATCTTCTGGAAGATTCTCGAGCCTTCTAGAGGATTCAACCATATTCTAGAATTTTTAGAAGCTTCCCGTATAACCCCGGTCCATGAAGGGTTACACAAATATCTCGGTAGGGCACAACAATTTGGGTAACACTAGGCTATAGCTCATGTAGCTAGACGACACCATTCTGGAGCTCCAATTGAACCTTACTATTCTATAAAATGATCTCCTACATTCTGAATCTAGAATCTGGAAATTGGTATGAGGCTTACTATCGATGCTCTTATAATTCAGTTTGAGTACATAAACTCAAATTGAAACTCAAAATAGTAACTTTCATTATGCTTATGACACGTGACTTAATTTTCTATTTAAGCCCTTAACTCAAGGGATGATATGCATTTAATCTAACAGTTTTTTCGTTGATGAGTTTTAAAGATTTGTAACTCATGAGTTACTATAGGATTTTTGTTTATAATTCTAAAAATTATTTGGTTAACTAAAAAATAGAAAACAAAAAATATATAATATATTATTAATAATAAAATATTAGTTAATCATATAAAAATATAAAAATAATTATGGAATATCTTTACTATGATAACTTGAACAATTCAAACTGAGTCGTATAAGCCGTATGTATATCATCACGTACTAAAATTCTTCTCGCCGTTTGTATATTCCTCCAGAAAAAATGTTCTAAAATCTTTCTAACTAACTGAGCATATATCTATAATCCTATAAGCATAACTATAACAAATCCAAATTAAAATATATTCAATATTCAAATTATATTTAAATAACTACATGGTATTATCTAAACATATTCAAAGGTCTTAAAACATATCTATAACAAATTTAATTATATATTAAAAAAAAATATAAACTATTTTAATATAATTTAAATTTCTATCTAATTTATTAATAGTATGAGAGATTTTTTTTCCTTTGGGAATTGCAGGTGAACATGACTAGTTAATAATAAATACTAATCAAACATTGCTAAGTGTTACTTTAGTTATTAATAATACATAATTATTTTATTGAATGGATATTGTAAATATCTTATAGTTAACTAACTAATTATTTAGGGTAAAATATAGAAAATAAACCTGAACTTTCATGTTTTTGCAGATAACATACACGAAAATTTGTTTGAGTGAAAAACATATATCAACTCTTTGTTTTGCAAATTAATCCATCCATCCAAGTTTTGCTCAACCAAATCGTTAGTTGACCAAATTTTCACTCGTAATGATTAAAATATCCCCCACATAAATTTTTGTTTTTCTCTTCAACCGTTCCCTCAAGGGTAGAACACAATTTTTATATATAAAACTGCAAAAACCATCTCTGAGCATAAAACAATGTCAGAAGATTGTTTCATTGGCCTTTCTCTTGAAAACATAATTACAACCTATAGGTTCTACACCATCGGGTACATCATCCAAATTCCATACTTTATTAGTATACATCGAACCCATACTAATTTCATGGATATTTTCCATTTCTAAGAATCTATATCTGATATAGCTTCCATGCTGGACCTTGGATCTTCACCATACATTGCAACTACCTCTTTGCCATTGTCTACCAAAAATCCTAGATATTTGTCAATGTTATAGGTTTTTTGCCTCTCATATGCGTTTTAAACCCCTCACCTAGAATTCCTAGTTATATTTTTATATATATTTTATTAAATTTTGCTAGCTAATATTCTCTTTACTTTGGAAAATCCTAACTTGATTATGTGTGTATGTAGTGTCGGAAGAGTAGCTAGTATACTTGGATTCTATATATATATATATATATATATATATATATATATATATATATATATATATATATACAACTACCACTCGCTATTCTAGCCTTCTTATACCATTTTCGGTAGCTTTGTTATTAGTAGCACAATATTAGTTATTTTCTTCCAACAAAATTTGCATACATGACCTAGTCAAACCCCTCTATGTTTATACCATCCATGTCCCACTCAAACACGTCTCCTTGTGCTTCATTTTATAGCACAATTCATGTATAAAATCGTAGTTCAAAATAGGTCAAATATCTATGTCCGTTCCAATCGAAATTGGAGATACAATTGTGACCCGAAGCCTTCGACCATAGGATTGTTATGATCTATACTAAAACTAGAGCATTCATGCAGCTTGTGTCCCACTCAAATGGCTCCTACACACTCCCTAAACCCCATAAATCATTAGAACATTTATATAGGAAATAGAGGTTATCGAGCAATAAGTGCCTCGGTCATCGAAATAGTCCGAAACGAGCCAAATAGTACACCAGCTCGAACCTAATATATAGAGGACTTAATTAGGTAAATCCTAGAGGGCTTAGACGAATTTATTGAGTTCCTAAAGTACATGGACAGCAGCATATATATACATCAGTCCACATGTGTTAATGGGTGAGTAAGTGGTGTATGTGTTGGGTTTTAGCCCAAATAAAGTAACCAAATGAACACCAAACCAACCTAACCTAAAGGAGGGTTAATTAACCTCAACAAAGAGGCCTTAGACTCAATTCGGGCACATAAACAATTAATTACAGCAGCATACAAATTGGGTCAGTCCATAGGTTGTAGGTGGTGTATACGCATAGTTTTAGTCCATAGAAGTGAACCAAATGTTCACTAACCCATACTAAATTATAGAGGAATAAGTCTTCAATCTAGTGTTCTTAAACACCATTTTGGACACCTAAACACTTGTGTACAGCAGTGAATTGTTTTGTATAGTGGGCGTCTTAGTAGCTGAATATATGGAGTTGTGGTGGTTTTCTAGCTACTTCCCACCCTCCCTCACCTAGAATTAAGGCACAAATACCCCACAACCTCCCCTACAGCATACACTACCTACCCTAGCAATTTTTCTTCCATTTTCATCTCCATTACCCTCTCCAAACAGTCCACAAACAGTCCAAGTTGGCGGGTGCACAATTTAGTCCAAACTGAAGATTCATCGACTGAAGGTGCACAATTCAGTCCAACCCATTTTCAAGTAAGTACCCCGTCCATTTTGTTCCCAAAACTTGTAAAATTAGTTCTAGGACATCCATGACATGTTGTGACATAAGTAATACCCTAATCACCTAACTAAAACTTCTTTTTTGGTATTTATGAGGATACGAAAATCTGAATAATAGATTGTATGTTGTATTTTATGGTTGTTAAGTGACATATGTGAATGTTTTCTTCACCATATTTTTTTTACAACTTGGTAACCCATTAATTCAGGTATTGAACTATGAAAACCATGAATTCTTACATGTTAAACTTGGTTTAAAGAGCAGATTCAGTGTGCATTATTCTGAAATCCGTTTGGTGTATGTCACATAAACGGTTGTTTTAAGCATGAAATTTACATGTTTTCCTTACCGATTTTGTGACTAACTTAAGGAAAATTTTAACAATGATTACAAACTATTATAACCCTATGTTTGGACAGGTAAAACTTGGTTTGTAGGCCCTAAACACAACCAATATAATTCTGAATTCAGAATGTATATTTTGATATGTTGAGTTGAGAATTTGTGTAGTTTGGGTTAAAATTACATGTAGTATGGCCCTAGAATTATACCTAGCATATTGTTCATATATTAGACTGTTTCTATAACTAAAAACCTATTTATTTACTATTTAATTCTGTTTTTAAATGATATATCATAGGCTTGTGTTAGTGTCACCGAAATGGACAAGTTGAACCTAGAAAAGACTAGTTTCGTTGTAGGATTTGACCAAAACAATTTACAGGGTGGTGTCAACTATTCTACCTTGAAAATATCCTTAAAATAATCTTTATTATACATATAATATTCTGATTTATTTGGGACATTAATGATATTTAGATTGGTACAAGTTTAATTTAAAATTTTGTCTGGTGCGACCTAGAAAACCCATATGTGGACATAGTTAACTGCGGCATTAATTTTAGGTAATTATGACTTTAATAAATACTTTAAAATGATTTGGGTTCTGATTTTTAAATGTCATTATTAGATTTTATAATTTTAATTTAATTTTAGACTATATGTTTTGTTATTTACTTTAGTTGGGTCATGTATAGGAATATGTTAAAGTTGTACACCCAAAGCCTTACCAAAATTGTCATTTAGGAAAATAGGGGTTAGTATTTTATATAAGGATTATTTGGTTATAATTTTGAGGATAAACTCTAAGTCTAATAGGCATGACATGAAATTAGTATTAGAAGACCTAAATAATCCTATGTTACACCGATGCAAGGAAAACTTATTAGGATTAAAATATAGTATATATGTAAAAAGAATAAACCAGGACATATATGACTTAGTTTATGAATATTTAGTGCATATATTGATTCGAAGACTATATGGGAGGTGATCTCGTTTGGTTCTATTTAGTTAGAACCTAACTTCAGCATTTAGTTTTCCATGTTAGTACGATAGTCTAATGTCTTGTTGTTTATGTAAAGAATAGTTATAGATTATGCATAAATAGTAACTATAGATTAATAATTCATTCATTTTATTTTAATTTAGGCTCTCGGAACATTACAACTTTGGGTTCGTGATCAGGTTCACAGCTTTCTTGCTGAGGAATCCAGACAAGTATACCTTACCAATATGTACAGTTTATTTATGCATGCTCTTATCTACTGTTGTTACTTTTCATGTTGTCAGTTTCTATACTCTGTTACTTGTTTATGATCCTTGTACATGATTACTACACTTGTACTCATTTTCATTTATCACTTGTATAGTTCATCATAATGAGTACGAGCTTGATTTGACCTGACTTGACCCGACTTGATCATTTGACTCGAGTCGACTTGACTTGACCCTTATTCGATACTAGGATTGGCTATTTGACCACTCTCGACTCGGGAGTATCACGCAGGTGCTACAATAGAGATTTACTATAGATAGGGAGCTCCACACAGGATTTCTCTCTATAGGACCGTAGGTACCACACAGGGCTGCGGTTATATGATTCCTTTATAGCCACTCTTAGCATCACAGTACTATGACATGTCATTAATTATGTGTTGCTTATTACCTTACATGTACTTCCATTATTCCTATTGTTTTCTATATTTTATTTCTGTCTATTTCATGCATGTTACATAAACTGTACAATAGGCTTGTATATTATGTATCTTGCTATTTTCCCTAAGGACCTAGTGATTTCTCCAGGTTTTGCAAAAGGCTCTTGATGACCAGATGATCTTACAAAAGGCTCTCGATGCACATGAATACTAATGGACAAGGTACTGACACACAAATACTTAGGGCTACTATTGCTCAGGCCTGTATATGACCCTTCTTTATGTTGAATCACAAAAATTGAGACTATTTATAACAAAACGGTATGAAAAAAATGATTACAACCAAAGTCCCATAGGAAGCACTGTCATTTGGAAAAATACTGCTCGTATGAAGCCCTGTCTGGAAGCACAAGCTTTATGCAGAGTTGGTTAACCCACGTGTTGGCCCATTGATTAATGATCACACATGATTTTGATAATCAACGTCAACTTTGGTCGATACCCAAAATATACATACTGCTATAGAATTACAGGTTTCAAATGAGAAGACGTCTGCATCTACGTCTTACTCTTACGTCCTATTGCTATAAAGTACAGACAATGCATCGTCATCAATAATCAATCGCACTGGAATTAAGATCAGTTTTTTATATTTTCTTTTATAATTTTAACTTTTGAGTCTAGTAAAATATGTAAGTTGATCGAGATTGGTATTGGCTAACGTTTTTCTCAAAGTCCACAAACAAAAATAAGTCTACCTATTCAATCCAAACAGTCCACACATCCAAAAAGCCCAAAATCCAACATATTTGGTTCAAAGTTCTGACCTAACTGGACAGAACTCGGACAAACCGGCCCCAATTAGGCTAGAGTTCGGCCCGAGTTCGGCAAGGTCAGTTTGATTTTTTTTGAAATCCTTCCAAATATGCATCTAACGTTCGAATGCGAGATTTCTGCATCCAACTCTGCCCGAATTCGATCTACAAAAACACTATAAATAGAGATGAACTTTGACCATTTTAAATCACTCATTCACTTTTCTTCTCTATCTCCTTAAGTGTTTTCTACGAGCAAAGCTTTCAAATCAAGCCTATACCACTCTTAGCTAAAGTCAATACAGTTTTTTCAAACTAGAGTTGTGGTACTAAGAGTTGTATCAGAGACTGCATTTCAGAAAATGTTCTAGTTTTCAAAATCGTCATCTGGAGCGGTCATACGCTCGTCACCAAGCATTATGTTGTAGGAGACTACAAGCTCTCAATTTGCTTGTGCCATAGTGGATTAACATCGAGAAGAGTACTCGAGACTGATAATCTCTCAGAGGAAAATTAGTATACATCGCTGTGTCACTGAGTTTGATTTCTTGACTCTTACTTTACCGTATTTTATTTACTGTCATTTACCTGCCATAGTATATATTATTATTTTAATTGGTATAATTTCTCTGCTGTACACGCAACTCTATTCATCCCCTCTAGAGATGCTCAACGGTCATACAATTTGTATCAGAGTAGGTTATACATATACATAACCATCTAGAGTATATATATAATATATACAGCCATTAAATCAATATTCAACGGTAAGGGCAACCCATAAAAAGACCCCCACTATTTGATGGAACAAATTACACATACTAGAAAATATGGATGAGTTTCTTTCTCAAGTCATTGGACTTCAATCTTTGGTCAATAGTAATAGACGGTTACAAGAAACCGCCTAGAACATGATTGGTAGTGTACTAGTAGACAAGCCACATGACAAATATACGGAGCATAAAAAGACACATGCTAGTCTAGATGCACGAGCCATGAATGCACTATTCTGTACAATTGACAAAACCAAGTTCAATCGCGTATCAACTGTACGACGTCTAATAAAATTTGGAGACTTCTTGAGGTAACTTGAAGGAACTTCCCAAGTAAAGGAATCCAAAATCAATGGACAGAATAATCTTTCAAGATAAAATCAGTGAGTCAATTACACAGATGTCACTCATTTCCATATACTAATCATTTACATCTCTTGGTAAGGATTACAGCAATCACGAGAAGATCAGGAAGGTTCTGCGGGCTCTAACCAAGAATTGGAACCCGAAGGCACTTCAATCATAGAAGGAAACGACCTCACCATGATGACATTGGAGACACTGATGGACAAATCATGACCATGAGCTAGACTTGCAAGAGTTTGAAGAAGCAACTCCCAAAAAAATCAATTGCTTCAAAGCACAAGCCAGAAAAGTCTCATGCAATGATTCTGAAGAATCATACGATGACGATGAACAGGCCCTGCTGGTCAAAAATTTAGAAAGTTCTTAAAGTTTGAGAGATCAAACGAAAGAAAAAAATACATCCACGAAAGCAACAAAGAAGAAACAATCTTTCGGATATAAGAAGTTATTTGCAAAAACAAATTTTCGAGAAAACTAGATTACAAACTAAGAAAGAAAGTATAAGAGTACAATTTGATTCTGGAAAAGTACAACTGTAGGAATCTGATAAGAGACGATCACTTTATCCCTTAGATGACGATGTCGGAGAAGCCAAAAAAACTCTTGAACGTGCTGCAACAACTTTGTCAAAAGATTATGATTTAGTGATGCCGAAGGAATGATTTTGAACTCTATTTAGAGTTTTGGGATAACCGTTAAGTAGTTATCCTAATTGCATCGTGCTGTTGGCGCACCATCACCCATATATGCGAAAGGTCGGTCTAACTGCATGTGATGCATGGCTTTCTGTGAGAGAGATGCGCTTGGTCGTGGGCAGTATCATGTACATGTTCTTCGAGAATGGCATGCGTGCTACGTCATTTCTTCTGGATGATAGTTGATTGATTGGCGCCAATTGATGAATGGCGTATGCTGTTGTTAGGCGCCATTTGTGAAAAGCGCTAAGCATCTTGAAACTGTTGATTACTTCGCGCCAACCATACATGACACAAAGTAAATGACAAAATGTAATAATGATGATTCTGACAAATCCTTCTTGCGCCATGTGCTCGGATTCGAAGAATTTCCTTCGACTGACTGCTATCAGTCATAATGACAGCCGTTTGGCTTCCCAAGGAAGCTTACCACGTGACCGCTAGCACCATGTAATAGTCAGTGCCATTTGATGTGATGTGCCATCTGACTTTGTGTACCATTTGATAAACTAGTTTGACGCTATCTGTGAATGGCGCATTACCATATTTTGATATATTTTGAGCTTTACAAGACCCCCTTCAAAGTTTTCAAATTTCAAAATTTTGAAATTTGAAATACTTTGAATAACAAGCGGCCTTGTGCGTTTGGCGCATTCTAAATCTTAACTGACCCATTTTTTAGTGCGTGATACGCGCAGCTGTTACATTTTCGGTTTTGTGTAAATAGCTATTAAAACGAAAGAGAAAGTTCTTCTCAAATTTTCTATTTCTCAAAATCTCTTTTGTCATCTCCTATCTCCCAAATCCTTCGAAGCTCTCTGATTCGATGGCGTCTAAGAGAACCGCGACAAGAAAAGAAGAAGACGGTCGGAGCGACTCGTGCGTGCCGGCACTGATGGTGCCGCGGCACGTGGCACCGTCAGAGAGCGAGCGAGAAGAAACCCCGCTCTTGAAGGTGAGAAAACCCATCGGGGAAGACGAACAGTACACTCGTGCCATTCACATGGCGTAATCAAAGCCAACGTCAACTGCCTCTTTCAGAGTATTGGTCGGGGCTTGTGCTATTTTCAAAATCGCTGCCTCTTTCAGAGTTTGGCCTAAGTCATGTATTACACATTCTCAGCATACCATCTGCCATGTGCCATGATGCGCGTATTGTCATGCTGTACAAATTAAATCAGTCAGGATGCATGCGCAAATCACTAACTGTCCAGTGACATGCAAACTGTGAACTGAACTGAGAACTGTCATAGTTGTCTGCACCATCTATGGATTGTCCTTGTGTGCTTTACGCCATTCATGATTGGCGCAAAGTTAAATAATCACATAAAAGTTTTTAAGAACAATCTTTCGTAATTCTAACTCTTTGTTTTTTTTGTTGATTGAGGGAAGACCCTTATGCTGAAGTACTAGCCTCTGCCTTTCGTGTGTCAGAGTACCAAGAGGATCTTTCTCATGTTAATTTCCAGCAGTATGATGGGCCAACTTCTAGACGAACTCTTTTAGAAAACCAAAAAGATAAGACTCTGTTGTGCCTGATGAACACCCTTTTTACTACGGATGAGACTCCTCACAAGAAGCTAGATTTCCTTTCGAGAGAAGCCATGGATGCAGGCTCTCAACCAAAGTCAAAGAAAGAGTTTCTAGCTTTCCTAAGGAGAAACGTATTGGTGTATCACCCTAAATAATAAGGAATCTGTCCTTATTTCGGTATGATCATGCCAACTATCCGAGAAGATGTCATGGGACCTGACTCCCTTCCAACAAGCTAGGGTTGGAAAGATATGTCATAAGTTTGGGACGCAGGAGAGATATATTCTTTGTGCTTCGAGAAGTACAGTACGTACTTGAGGGGTCTAAAGCCAAGTTGCGTACCAGCTGATGATTCGGCTTTGATGCTACCCGTCAGAATACCCATCTTCACAAACACCTATGCTGCATCGAAGAAGAATACCCTCGCTCAACTGTGAGGCTGATGGGTTTGATGCAGCGGAGATTATGTTGGAACAGACTTCGGTGTGGGCTCTAAACAATTTTCATGAAAAGCTAACTGAACTAGGGCTTTACGAAGCCGTTTTGACTACTTCTTGCGGGATCTAGAATAATCCCAACCTGTTTTTGGCTTGGCGGACAGGTACAACAATGACTGCACCTTCGCCACTCCTCACGGGAAAATAGGCTTTGCTCTGCATGAGATGCAGTTTCTTTCGTATTTACCAATGTAAGAACCCCTACGAAGAGTATGTTCCTACAGGATGTCTAGAAGCTTTGGCAAAAAAGAATTCTCGAATGGTGGAGGTCTTTGATGAGTTACTATGTCATTTCATGATCTGCACTCATCTGTACAACCAAGCCTCCCAGGATGTGCTACACATCTAAGTGGTTTTCTTGGGTCATGCCCAGAAGAACAAGGTACAGAGCAGCAAAAATGCGATCCTAGTCCTTTTGAGTCGCTTGATGCTCAAACCTTTTAAGTTGATGAAGGAATCCGGCCACGTCGACACTAAGTTGGTCAAGATGGCATGGTTATGCTGTCATACTCCTCTTGAGAGATATATAAGGCATGGTGCATAGCCTTGTCCCCAGAGGCCACTATAGCAGGTTTTCTTTCTTTGTGGCTGCGAAGGTTTGTAGTTCCTGGAGCTAGTGCTGTCGATCGAATCCATCGAGGCATACTATTCGTCGTTGTGGGTTTAGTATTTGGGTACAGATGGATATATGTCTGCCATGACGAGTCGGCTAAATGCGGGACTCCGAGAATTTATGGACGCCATGATGGAGAATCCTAACTCTCGGAAGGATTTCCCTCGCACCGAGTTGCCATATACATATTTTCGACTAGTTGTTACTACACCAACCTTCATTGATGGACCCCGCTCTTGGCATTGGAGGAGCATGGCAGCGGACTTCATTGATAGATTCACAAAGGCTAAATGGAAGGTGGAGTCCTTGCTTGATTACAGAAAAGCATTAAATATGGGCACAGACTGGAAATCTTTCTCCATTACTCCCCCCTGTATATGAGGGCTTCCCAGGTCCTCTCGTGGACTTAGAACCTGTCGGTTCCCGTCCATCACCGGAGGCCTATTCATGGTTGAAAATGATTAGGCCTTCTTATATGGTGTACAGGTTTGAGAATGACTGTTACTTAGAGCTGTATTTGCCAAGCCATTTTGCTTGTCAGTTTGGCTACAACCAGCTGTACGTCGAGAATGCGATGACTTGTCTTAAAGCCTTCGGGCATTTGATTGATGGCGTCCGAGGATGGAGATATTTTAGTGAAAGAGGCATGAAGGCTATATTAACCATGCCCTCTACCACTTTTGAGAATGGTCTACATACTAGGTTCATACGCATGTTTTTATACTTCAGCCAACACCTTCTTTGAAGATTATTCAATGACAGATAGCTTTGTCGGGGCAAAAAAAGAGCTTGATGGGAATAAAGCCACTTAATTTGACTGAGGTTGAAGAGAATGTTTCTGCTGATGAACCTCTGGAAACCGTGGATGTGGGTTTCCATGACGAAGTTCAGGACCCACTGTGTATCCTTCTTAGGAAGCAAAAAGAGAAGTCTTCCGCAAAAAAAGCGAGCAAAAAGCAAAAGATTGGGACGTCTTCCACCTAGTCAGCCCATGATGGTCCTCTTTCACCTGCCGTGGAAAAGAAGAAAATGAAGGAGGCAGCCGCTGTCAAGAAGCCTGTAGTAAGGACCAGACTTCAGACACGACAAATGGATGCTGGGCTCTCACCTGGAGCAACTACTTCTCTTATAGGATCAACTTCATTCCCCTTTCAGAGAGAGAGCATGGGTTCCGAAGGGGAAACAAGCAGGGAACGACTCATTCCTGAAGAAGCACAACCTCAACCGCCTACTCCTACCGAGGTGGTTACAATATCTCCACAACCGTCGCTAAAGCGTTCAGTCAGGAGAAAATTGCTGGTCACCAGAACTGGAAAAGGGAGGACTACAACCTCTCCTACACCACCATCGCCAGAACAACCTCCTCAAGATTCGATTCTGCTGCCACAAGAGGAGACTTTTCCACCATCATGGGATATACCCCTTCAGACAGGTGATATTCTTGATCTCGCAATCATATCAAAAATAGTAGACATAGATCTGGTAGCAATTTGTATTGATATACCTTTATCTCCAGTTCTTCTACCGGTTAGTGCTCCAGCTCCAGTTGCTGCCACGAATACCCCTTCAGTTACTATTTCAGAACCAATAGTCGTAGGTTCACCATTCCATTGTCTACATCGATATTGATGGTGTTTGCTTCAGCAGGATTAATATCGCCACCGGCCACCGATGACAAGGGTCACGGTTCCCGAAGAAATGTTAACTTCAAAAGATGTTATCGTAGAAGTTCCAGCTCCCTCAATAATCTAATCTCCCGTAGCTCCTATCCTGAACGAGGTTCCATCTTGAAAAGATAAGGAGATGATAGAAGTGTTGCAGGATTATGATTTTGGAGATGAACCGATTGAGGAGGACCCTGTTAATGTGGCCTCTGATCTTGAAGTGGCCCAATAGACTCAAGATTTTGTGGCCAAGGATGGCCAAACTGTTGTTGAGGGTGAAGAGTGCCCCGTTGAAGATGAGGTTGACCAAAACCCAATGATAATGATCAGAGGCTCGATGAACCGTGAGGTGATAAGAACTCTGATACTGAAGTTGAGGGTAATGTAAGCCCCGATGATGATGAGGGTGACAAAGACTTTGTGGAAGGTCTTGAAGACCCTGGGGGTAATAAAAACCCTAATGCTGACGAGGAAGGTGTTGAAGACTTTGCTAAAGGTCTCAAAGGTGTTGGGGTGATGAAAATCCCGATATTGATGCTGAGGGGATTCAGACCCCTATTGAACAAGTTTTTGAAATGGAGAGGGCAGAGGAGGCAGCCCCAGAAACCCAAGCTGAGTTAGGGGTTGGAAGCAGCCATTTTATGTCAAGCGGTTCGGAAGCAGGAAGCAGACAGGCGGCCGTATCCACATCTACAATGGAGAGGCTCGTTACAGAACGAGATACCACACCTCGTGAGACTCATATATGCCACATGGCCCAAGTAAATTTCTGACTCTGTTTACCCTTGCTTTTTTATCGGATGATGTGTGATATAATGATTTTTACTTTGAATTGTAGTAGAACATGTAGGGACATTAGTCGAAGTCCTACTGGCTTTCACCGCCTTCAGTCTCAGCTCTACTATGGCTCCTTTAGACGTAGGGACTCATGCCATGGAGGAAAGCTCCTCAGGGATGCATGCACCAAAATTTTTGGGTGTACAAGCTGTTGTGCCTCCGTTTTCTGCCGAAGGAGGAGTTCCTGCTGAGGTAGCAACGCATGGCATCTCGACGGTGATGAACAGCCTCATCTGTACTTATATGGATGCCTTTTTCACTACTTTGCGGTCTTTGGTTCAATTGGCCTTGGATAAGAATTATCCTTATGATTCTGTAAGAAAGTCTTCGCAGTTTCCAATTGACTCCATACACAATTTCGGAGACAATGAAAGAGCGAGTGCCCTGGAGCGGATCTTAGTGGATCTTGAGGAGCCCATCCAGTCCTACAAGGCCCTGACCAGAGAGAACATAAATAGGCTGGTGGACGCCGAATGTGAAACCATCGCTCGAGAGTATGAAGAACGATAAGCTGTATTGAACAATTCTATGCTCACATTCTCAATACAATCGGGAGATGTAGAATCTGGTATTACTGAAGCTGCTTCCTCCATTAAACTTCACAAGGCCGAGAAAGCCAAAAAGGACAGAAGTATCTGAGGACCAAGCCCGCATTCAAGAATTAGAAACTGAGCTAGCCCAGGCCCATGCTTCGGTTGTAGCAGCTAAGAAGCGCCAAGAAGAGATTATCGAATTGCACCAATTTGCCTCAAGTCTGCTGGATGGTCTGCACAAGCATAGAGATGTTCTCCTCCGAGCCTGGGATGCAGAAATGACACATCACATCGCATTGCCCTTACTCCCAAACTCTCGGAGGAACTTGTCTCAGGAAAGAGTGATTGCTACTAGGACGGAGCGAGCTGAAGCTTTGAAAAGACAAATTCTCGACCTTAGTTCGTAGCCTCCTCAATGAAGTTATCGGAGAATGAATGTAATAACTCTTTTTGGAGTAGTTTTTATCGCACTTTTGATAAATGTAATAGCTTTTTTGTGTTTGCATGATTTTACATGAAATGGAGAACTGATGATCTTTTATGGCTCTATTACTTATTATGTATCTGTTTAAGACACAAGTAATAGGTAGGAGTAAGAAACATGTTTAGAGGTCCTGGACGTGACATATTTCTTGAAAATAACAATGCTTATTATATCTGTTCAGAGGTAATATGGACATGACGGAATATAATTTTGACATGTTATTACTTCTGGGATGACATTATCAGAGGTAATGTGGACGTGACTAGTCGTTGATATAGATAGTAGAATTCAGAGGTAATGTGGACGTGAATTCGTATATTTGTTGATTATCCTTAAACCAACCGAGGCTCAAGAATATGGTATCTTTTAAAACAACTAGGTTCCAAAAGATAATATTTGTGATGATATGTTGTGGTAGATATTATGGGTTAATCTTTTGGGGATGTACCATAAGATCCGGTTAAGGCTCTGCTGGAGATTTATGAGGACTTATTATCTGTGGATTTATTCATGAATGAGTAAATAAAAGATAATCATTCAAGGATTTGGGGTATGTATAATATTTGTTAGAAAATATAGTACACACTTTCAAATATGGTATTTCTTCAGAAATTTGTTATTGATAGGCATCATAGCTATTCGACCATCCATCCCGGTCAGCTGATAAGCTCCGTTAGAGAAAACTTTTTTTACAACGTAAGGACCTTCCCATTTTGGCTCAAACTTGCCCTTGCTCATGTATGTCATAGTCATAGGGCGTCTGACATTAAGGACTAGCTCGCCTTTTTGAAAGGTACATACATACTCTAATATTACGATTGAAAGCTTTTGAGATATAGGCTTGATATATCTCATTGTGTTATTGAGCTAGTAGCCGCTTCTCATCAAGTGCTTCAAGCTCTTGAAGTCGAAGACGATCATTATTTTCTACTGTGATTTCATTGGCCATAGCTATCCTCAGAGATGGAATTTGAATTTCTAATGGTAAGACAGGTTCGCATCCGTACACCAGAGAGAAAGCTGTACAGCCAGTCGGGGTACGTACGGTGGTATGGTACGCCTATAGACATTCTCCATATTTTTCGCTCCAGTTTTATTTATTGGTAGAAACGAACTTCTTGAGAAGATTGATGATTATTTTGTTAAAAGCTTCTGCTAGACCATTAGCTGGGGTATTGTAAGCCATGGAAGCGACATTGTTGATCCAATTGTCATCATAGAATCGAGTAAATTTTTGACTAACAAAGTGAGGTCCGTTGTCATAGATGATCCGTCGAGGAATGCCGAATCGATAGATCACATGATGCTTGATGGATCTGATGATACTGCTTGTCTTAACTTCTGCTAAGGGTATAGCTTCTCTTCATTTTGAGAAGTAATCGGTTATAGCTAGGATGAACCGATGCCCTCGAGATGATGGTGGATTGATAGGACCGATGACATCTATGCCCCAAGCTTTAAAGGGCCAGGATGTTGCAGTAGGATGCAAGAACTCTGATGGTTGATGGATAAAATCTGTATGGATTTGACACGCTCGGCATTTCCTTGCATATTCGATTATACCGGCTGCCATGGTGGTCCAATAATATCCCATGCTTCTGATATGATCCTGTTGCTTAGGAGCGGGCTGATGTGCAGCGTAGACACCATCATGAGCTTTTTATAGTATCTATTTGGCTTCAGCTCCCGTAAGACAACGTAGGAGCATACCGTTAAATGATAGTCGGTAGAGTGTTTTGGAGGAGTGATTGTAATAGAATCGAAGCAACCGACGACAGATTGTCGTTACTTCTTTAGAGTCTTCCAGTAAAATGCCATGTACTGCGAAGTCGATGAAGGGAGTTCTCCAATCCTCGCTAGTAGTGCAAATCTTAGCCGTATTGCTGAATTTATTGTTCAAATTATTCTCGACACGAAATAATTTTCGGTTAGCGATGATGATTAATTATTGTCTTTTCACAGGAACTGCTAACACAGCTGCTAGATTTGCGAGCACATCAACTTCTATATTACATGCTTGGCGTACATGATCAATAAATAAGCCTTTGAATGACATAGCCAATTCAACCGCTGCTTCTTAATAAGGGATGGGATCTTGATGTCAAACTTCATACGTACCTCTAACCTGATTGATAATCAGTTTAGAGTCTCTGTATACTTTAAGATAGTCGATATCTAACTATTTGGCTAACTGGAGGCTGATGAGTAAAGCATTGTACTCAACAACAGTGTTAGAACATGGCTCATCTAGAGAATAGGCTCTTTGAATAACTAGTCCTTCTGGGGATACAAGGATAATCCCTACTCCAACAATAATGATAATGTTAGGTTCAATTCTAGATGCACCATCAAAGAATAGACACCAAGCGAGTATTTCTTCTGAAATCATATTGGTCTCTAGAGTTTCATCATGAATTTCATTGTAGAGTTTTAAAGTTTCAGGAATTGGATGAGTGGCCAAGAAGTCGGCTAGGGCTTGACCATTGACTGACTTCTGCAGGACATATACCATATCATACTGTGCTAATAGTATCGCCCATGTAGAAAGTCTGGAGTTGAGTGTACTACGCTTTTTCATCAAAACTCGTAGAGGATTAACTCTAGAGATGACATGAATGGTCTGGCCCATGATATAATGGCATATTTTTTGGACGACGAACATCAAGGCTATGCACTCTTTTTCTACCGGGCTGTATCGATGTTCAACACCGTTTATTATGCGACTAAGATAGTAAATTGCTTGCTCATGGCCTTCATTATTCTTCTAGGCTAGGAGGGCACCAAGGGAGTGATCCATTGCTCGAACATACATTAGGAAGGGTATTCATGTGATTGGAGGAACTAGGACTGGAGGGTTCATCAAGTACCGCTTTATGTCTTCAAATGCTTGTTGGCATTCATCAGTCCAAACGAAAGACACATCTTTCTTCATCGATTGAATGAACGGTCTGCAGCGTCCAGAAAGATTTGAGATGAATCTCCTGATGTATGCAAGTTGTCCCTAGAATCCTCGTAGCTCTTTTAAGTCGTGTGGAGGATATATCTCTTGAATGGCTTTGACTTTCTCAGGGTCAACGTGTATACCCTTAGAGGTAATAACGAATCCGAGAAATTTGCCACTAGAGACTCCCAAAAATGACTTGGTAGGATTCATTTTGAGTTGATGCTGTCGCATTAGATCGAAGATAGTCCTCAAGTCTTGGATGTGATCTTCCTTTAGACGACTCTTGACAGCAATATTGTCGACATAGCATTCGACTATTTTTCGTAAATGTTCACAAAAAATAGTACTCATAGCCCGCTAATAGGTGGTACCAGCATTCTTGAGACCAAATGACATGATGTATAGCAATAGGCTCCTAGACGAGTGTAAAAGGTTGTATGCTTTTCATCTTCAGGATTCATCCTAATCTGATTATATCCAGAGAATCCATCCATGAAAGACATTCATTCAAATCCGCAGGTGTTGTCGATCATGTACTAGTGATTGGAAGAGTGAACTCGTCTTTTGGACAAGCTGCATTAAGGTCTCTAAAGTCGATACAGACTCAAACTTTCTCTGTTTTCTTCATGACCGGGACGATATTAGCCACCCAATCAGGGTATTGTTCCTCCCTAACAAAGCCATAGGCGATGAGCTTCTTGACTTCAGCTTCTATAGCGTCCATCATATCAGGTCAGAATCGTCGATGTTGTTGTTTGACTGGTCTAACATTTGGCAAAATGTTAAGTTTATGAGTAGCAACTTGAGGATCTAGTCCCGGCATATCTTCACAGCTCCAAGCGAACATATCAATATATTCTCGAATGAGCTGGATCAAGTCTTGTTTGTCTGTCTCAGAGAGACTTTTGCTGATAAAGATTGGCCTTGGAGAAGCTTCGTCTTCGATGTCAATCTAGATTAATTCATCCTTCACGTTGTTCGAAGCGAAGCTTCCATTGAGTATCCATCCGTTGTACCTAGGGCTCTTATTCATAAGCCTCAGTAAAGTAGTCATCATCCTCTGATAATTCAGCTATCACCATATTGGTAGATAGAGTTAATCGATAGACGTGCCCTATGCTGGTGTCTGAATCCCATAAGGAAGAGTCAGAAGAATTATACCGTTCTTCTTTATCAAACTCAGAAATATCTGAGGTTATAATTTGCGTAATGTAGTCTAACCCATGCTTTGTTTTGTCATAATATTGTGACGACTTTCCTTTTGGGGTGGGTATACGAATAGGAGTTCGTCTACATTTACCACCATTGAGGCCAGATTTAAAATTGTAGCCCATCTTTCGAATAATATTTTTAGATTGTTGACTATATCAACGTAGTTGAATTCGCCTACTATCATCATTTTCAGAGTCGCTATCAAATATTGCCCTTTGATTCAATCATTTACTGAAGAGGATATGATGCTCATCTTTCTTCCGGAAAGGAATTAGAAAGAATGAGTTTTGTACTGGTTCAAATGATATCTCATCTTGGAGGGGTTGAATTGCCCCCAAAGTAAGAGGTTCAAAATTGTCCAGAATTTCTAAAAAACACTGTGTGTAATAATTGACATCAATATACTGCAAAGAAGATGCTGCTTTATTGATATTTGTTTCAATATTTACAGCAGTATTTTTAACCTTGGTTGGTGACCTACCGAGGTTAATGTAAACCCCCTCAAATTTCTAAATTATTATTATTATTTTATTAGACAAAGAAATGGTTACCAAAGTTACGAATTATATAAAAATGTTTTTTATAATATATTCTATATGTGATGTACGTGAAAAGAAATTTTTAAATAAGTAAAAATTTGTTATTTTGGTTTTTATTATGTTGCCATTAAAATTCTTATTAAAATACTATTTCAAATTTATTTATTACATGCAATTATAATTAAATTCTATTTTTCCCAAGGATATGAGCAATTATACCATAATTCCTTCTAGGTTATTTTTGAATTACTTGAGATTTTATTTAAATTAAATAAAATAGTATTTATATTCTAAGGTTTATAAAGTATTATTTGGATATATATATATATATATATATATATATATATATATATATATATATATATAAGTATATATATAAAGTAAAAAAAAGCTACTGTATGCTCCTGTAGAACTATTTTCCCGATCCCCCCCCCCCATACGCGAAGACTGAGAAAGAATTCGAAAGATTTCGAATTCAAATCTTGACCTATCACCTCCAAAAAAATTTGTGTGTAATCCCTAATCGAATTCTCCACATGATAGAATCAAACATAAATCAAATCGAATTTAAAATTTGATAAAATATCGATTTAAAACTCTGGTATCCAGGAACAAGGCAGGGGAAGAGAAATTTCTTGTTTCCCTAAATTTCTCTTGAGTGTTACTTCTTTCGCGAGTCCAGAGGATCCCTGCCACCCTCGTGCACCCTCCCAATAGCCTGAACAAGGACGTTGATCGTCGGAGAACCGCAACGCTCACCCCAGACCGATCAGAACAGAGCAAGCTCTGTTCTGAAAATACAGCCAGGTACCATAGTTCATCCATGATTTTTTTCATGTATTCACGACCAAATTTCGATATAGTAACTTCCTTGTGTAGCCAACATAACCATCTGCGTGACCCTCTAATTCGATTTAATTGTAACTACCTAGATCCCGCAGAAATTCGATGGAAACATCGGCAAAAAACTTGCCACGAAACTGTAAAATAACAGTTTAGGAACCTTGTTTGGAAGGTGATTTCTGAACAGACCAATAGAAATTATAGGATAATACTTGAACATACTCGTAGATAACCTATACGGGTTGGAAACCCACTCTTATTTTTATTTTCATGGATTAATTTTTTTTAAATCAGTTTCAAACTTTAGAAAAAAATTAGTTTTTAAAGTAGTAGAATTCAAGAAAATTTCCGATACGGCGTGCGCCCCGACAAATCCGGCGACATGGTCGCAACCCATAAGCATCAAAAGGCGCGTATGGATGTTATCAACGTGTGGGAACTGACAAAACTCGATTTCGTTGTGCATGCGCGACGAAATCAGTACGTATCCGTCGAGATACCCCCGTATCGACCCTTTGCAAACTTGGCCATAACTTCGTGTACGTTCGTCGTATCGAGACAAAACATGTGCCAATAGGACCGTATCAAAATTTTGGTCCTGTGTGCTAAGTTTGGTTCGATTCTCAGAAGGTCGACCGGAACGCATATTTAGCGGGCCTGCGACCCGATCTAACGGGCAAAATTGTACATGGCCCGCTGAAATCCAACTTTAGACATACGATTGGGTTCGTCTCCTCAAACCAGACTCGTAGACATGTAGTTTTACGACTTTAGAGACCGTAGGTACTTGCACGCTTTTTGGTGCAAAGTGGGTCCAATAGCGGACATCGTTTTGACCCGAAATTATGATTTTGCCCCTGTTCCAGAATTTGACTTTTGGACAGGCATTTTTTAGACATATCCTTTACACTGGGAACGTTCTTGATGTTTGTTTCAGCATCCGGAGTCGATCGTGGATTTTGAGTTTCTTGCTGACGCTTCTGATCGTTGGATTTGCCATTCCCGCACCACCATGCAAGATACCTTGCCTTATTTACTATTTATAATTAGATGTATCTTTATTTATTTATTTACTATATATTTATTATTTTTTTTTAGTTGGATCTATTACTTGCTATTTTTAGTTCACTTTATTTTGCTTTCAGTTATTTTTTCTTCATGCCTTTTTGTATGCATATGGACCTAGTCTTAGCGAACTACCTTCTATTGGTGACCTTGGGAGGGAGAAGACAGTTAAATGTATGGGCTGCCCAAATCCAAAAGCCGTAGTAACTGCGTACTATGGTAGTCGTGTCACGGTGGTCACTAGCCTCGAGCTATATGAACTGATGGGTCATGTGGGCCGCTAGCCTTGAGTTATGCCGGCTGATAGTATTGGTACTTGACGTGTGCGTGTTGTGAGTTGTTACCTTGTCCTGGGGGAGTCAGTCTTCACCTTCCCATACATCGAGATGTCTTCTAAATTGTCTACTAGAAAGGTTAGGAGACCTTAGTCAATTTCACGTTCCAGTCATGGCATAGAAAAATGTCACATCGCAGAATATTATATTACCCCTTGTCCTTATTTGGTTGTAGGGGTAGCCTACTATTTCGGTGATGGGATATTGAGTAGTGTTATGGTTTGGACACCTTACATTTATCTTTACTTTATGGTGCATTTATATCCAGTTCATATGGCATGTTCTTCCTGTATCTTGTTACGTCCCTCTGAGGACCTGGTGATCTCTCCAGGTATAGGTGATTTCCCGCAGGAGTATGGCTAGGTACTGGATCCTTCATACCTTGATGACTAGGCGTCTCCCGCTGATATCTAGATTTATGTTATTCTTTGAGACTCATAGTGGACATCTACTTAATTGAGATTATTTTCATAGCTGTTTGGTGTGGGCATGTCCACCCGGCTATCTTTTGACTCACTTATTTATTCTATTTGGACTCCATATATCTTCTGTGTGTGTGTGTTGTGGATGAGATATAGTTTTATGATGTTCTGGCCTGCAATTTATATTATTACAGCTTATGTATATATACGAGGATTTCATATATTGGAGTATTCTTCGTATATATGCAGCTGGCATGTCCACATACCTGGTCCTAAGTATTTTGGGACCGGGGCGTTACATGTTTTTGTGGTGGCCCATGCAGGTCTGAAAATATTATTGGGTTACATAACTGTGTCCAACAAGCCTGCATATAGGAATAAGAATCGTATCTCATCCATGATTATTACCTTCTTTGACTTCTAAACTTTTTGAATTCTCCTTGATTACCTGAATTGCCACATATCTAACCCTTCCTAACATCATCCTATTTCATGCTTGATAGAGGTTAGGATGATGACTCGTACTAGGTAGACATGTTCCATCGTTCCATCATTACTAGTTTAACTCTTATAGGTTGGGTAGAATGCCTCACGACCTAACACTTCCTTGACCATAACCATGGCCACAGACAAGAAGACAGTAGGACGACTGTATAGGCACGAACCCCGAACAAAACTTCGATTATTAAAGGACTAAAAATTTTATATTTACTTTCATCATTATCTCGCGTACTTATTTTCTACCATCTTGACCAATGTTGCTATTATAGCCTAGATTTGCAAGCCTATTCATTTTTCAAGCTTGTTCATGACACATATGTTATTGGAGGTACCCCGCTAACATATTGTCTATCAGAACTGGTGCATGATGGTCTGATCAACCTAGTGTACTTGGTTCGCTCTTTATAATTTTTTTTATATAGAATGAGATATAATTAACTTGCTCCCCAAGATCTCATCTACAACTACGTTGACAATTCCCTTTCAACTGCTGTAACACCCAGTTTTCTAAAATGAGGATAATTTTGCACTTTTGTGTTTTTAATCATTTAATAATGGTATTTAAATCATAATATGATTTTTGGTGATTTTGATCATTAATTAATTAGTTGCTATGTGGTATCTTGGTTCTAGACTAGATTGGGCCTAACCTAGAAGTGAGACTTAACCTATAGACTAAGTGGGACTTGTTAGTTTAAGTCATGGTTATAAAATTGGTAGATAATTGCTCTTGGGCTTATTAGTTAGAATGAGGTGTTTTAAGAATAGGCCTTTAACTAGGAAGCCTAGAAACCCACCAAGAGAGGGAGGCCCATGGCCCAACTAACTAAAACCCTAACCCTAGAGTTTTGGCCAGCCAACATAGGGAATCCCACCCCTATATAATGCCTCTTCCATTAGTTGTAGCCTCCTTAAGAAAGTTTCCAAGTTTACAAGAAGGAGAGGTATAGAAATCTTCCTCAAGCCCTAGTTTCTTCATTTTAATTCCTTTTCCACTCTAGTCTTTTGCATTAGTTCCTAATCCAGCTCTATTTCATGTCCATGGAGAGAAACCTCAGCTTTGGAGCAATTTAGAGCATTGGGCTAGCAAGGAGAAATCCTCATTTTAGGAGTTTTCTTGAGGAAGAACAACCAATAGGTAACCCTATCTAAACTTATTAGATTTTCGATTTCTTTGTCATATTTGTATAGCCCTAGGTGTCCCCTAGCCGTAGGTATTGGATTTGTGTCGAATCGTATCTATTTCGTGTCCGTATCAGACACATATCAGTCCTAGAACCTAGGTGTTTGATGAAATGCTTGAATGGATTGAATCCTTGTATTTTTGAAAACTAATTTAACAAATTTCTAGCTCTATATTTTGAATTTTTGTTTGACTGAGTTGAATTCTGATTATTTTCGTATCGTGTTTGGATACGGAGACACAGCACGAGGCAGTCGTGCATTGTCCTGCTACCCCATGTCCATTTCTTCCCGGATACGACACTTTGACACACGATTTTTGATGGGTAGGTAGGGGCACTCACTAACAGAGTGTTCCCATAATTTGAGGCCAAACCATCGAGTGGTTTGGGAGGAAATCAATGTGCACTGGTCGCCCGCACCCACGCGTACACACTGGAAACCACACTGATACGCACTCACACACACGACATGACACCACATGGACACGTTGCAGGCTTATGGACATGTACCCCTACCCTAGGCGAATACGTGTGCACGGCCACTTGTCTCCACGTGGCCTGTGTCGTGCACTGGACACACGTGTACGCGTGCACGACACAGTAGTGCACAGTTTAGTGTCTGTGTTCGTGTGGCTGTTTGGACACTTCGTATCCAGTTTCCTGGACACGACCCCCCATGACATGTATTATGTGTACACCTGACTGCACACTTTATTTACTGATTTATTTGGGTTTTTTAATTCGAATTTGAGGTTTTAATGTGTTCTCTAATAAACAGTTTACTAGTGTTAAATTCTGAACTTAAATTTGCATTTTCAACTGTTTGTTAATGTTTTAATCACCATCTTAAGTCACTTACACCTGTATTAGAGTATTGAAATGATGGTTTAAGTTTTTGTGTTGAGTAATGGATTACGATTTGTTTTTGGGATAATGGGTTTCATGTGGAGACTTGTTAGGATTTCGAAATGAGTTGAATTTGTACACTGTTTACTGATTTGAGAATTAAATGTGATTTCAAAACCAATTTCCATGATTTAAATACTCTGATTAGTTCAATATGAATGTAGGTGGATGTTAGTGATTGGGTTATAGGATTTCAATTGGGTTTGAGACTGCAAGTGTAAGGTTAAACCTGAGTTCACTATCGAATTCCTGAGATTTCAGCAGTAGTTAAACCTGGGTTATGAAAATTGAGATTTGTAACTTGATTTTTGGTTTCCTTGATTGAGTTACATATATTAAATATTTGTACAGTACACTTTTCCTGAGATTTTCACTCTATTCAGTCTATAAACACACTGTTTTCAATTCTTGAATTCAATTGTATTTACACTGTTAGCTAATTGTTTTGAACTATCAATTATTGAATATTCCTGAGAACAGTTACACACTCACATTGATCTGCATTCACTGATACACCCTAGCCTAACCTGACAACACTTGAGCTGTGCACTGGCATGTGTTAATCTGCAAAAATCTGAGAATGGTGTTGTCTTTCACACATTGTATTAGGTTGGGTTTTTCTAATGTGCATTGACTGAAATGAGTTCACTGATATGGTGGTTGTGTCTAACATTGGGTTTTTAATTTGGTAGGACTGTCTAATCTGGGATTAAGGTTCTGTCACACATTCTCACACTGTTTTTATATCACATGTAGACACACACATGTATACACACATTAATCCCTATGTGTTACACACATCACCCTCACCTATCTACACACACACTACATGTTTTAACACACAAAACTGAGAACTTAACCCATGTACACACACACATGTCCCTGTTTTCTGAAACTGAGACATTGACACAAGTTCACACTGTTTTCTCCTATCTAGACACACACACACACATGTTCCCTAACCTATGACAAAATCTGTACATGTACACACATTTGCCTGGACACTATGCACAACCCACCTCTCTACATCTCTTTCTATATATGTATATGTAGTGATATATATATATATATATATATATATATATATATATATATATATATATATATATATATATATATATATATATATATATATATATATAAGATGATGAATGAATGAATGCATGAATATGTATATATAGTTCCTATGGAGGTTGGTTGATTGTATGCTAAATTGATTATAGGCATATAGCCTATACAAGATAGCCCTATATGTTTGCCTATATATATATTTGGTATATGAATGTAGGCTTGAGGAGTAATGTAGGGTTACTTTTAAATAAGTTAAATGTATGTTATATTAGACATTGCTAATTGAACTATCTAGGCAATAGCCTATATGTGTATACCTATCTATATATATAATGAATGTATGCATATATCTACTTGTAAATATGATTGCCTGGTTTGGTTTAGGCTTATGTTGAGTGCTAGCTTAGCTTGGTTTGGCTTGTGTGGTTTGTATAGCTTGTGATGGTGTATACTAGCTAGGGTAGACTGGTTAGACCTAGTGAGACTTCATTGAGTCTAGGTTGACCTAGTTGACCTAACTTTGACTTATAGTTGACTAAAGTTGACCAGGGTTGACTTTGGTCTAGGATTGACCTAATATCATGTAGACTGCATCATAGTATCTTACTTTATTAGCTGGACATGTTATGACTTGTACTGTTCTGATTAGGAGCCAGACACCACTCCTCAGGCAGTATTTTATACAGACGTTCAGGATATCAGGCGAGTACATTCTCTGACCGTTTCATACTTGCTAGGATTTATATTCTTGCTCTAGATTACTTTACTTGATGCTGACACATTGGTAGCACGGATTGGTACTATATAGATCTTTTCATGAGATGTTATCCCCCTCGGGAGCATCGGATACTGTATGTTTTGTGCGTTTCATGAATCATCATGTATCTCTATGCTTTCACTGATTCACGAATCGCTTGTGACACATGTGCTCTCATGTTCACAAAGCCATCATGAATCACCTTCACGTATCACTCATTTTATGAGCCATATGAAGTTTCACGAATCTTAACATAACTTGAACAGATCCTTGTGTATTGATTGGGGATGGGGGAGTAGAAATAGGCATGTGAATAATATCCAAGTAGCTGTAGTCATGAATCACTCTTAGTTGTAGTCATGAATCTTTCTATGCCATTCACATGTCTATATTTTACTCTGACTCACTAGTCACTGCTAGTTCTCTATTTATAGTAGATATTTCCTTACAGTTATCTCCTTTACTTTATATATTCTCTTTTCAGCGTTTCATGTATCTTACTCTATTGTATCTTTATTTTTCCTAACTTGATATGAACTGCGTGAGATGTATTGTGCTCGTTCCTGTCCTGAATGGACCCGTTGAAAATATTACAGAGGATGAGGATGAGGCCCTATGCACCACCTATTACGGAGCAGGCTTAGACAACACCTGCGACCTGGTTCCTCTGGAGGACCCAGCTGTAGTACAGGATGCTACTCCCATAGTTTAGGCTAGATAGCTTGGCTTTATCTTATTTTTTTTCCAGCATTGTTTATTCGACTTTCAGTTATTTTTCTGAGATGTTGTATATATTTTGAGACTTGTATTGAGCTGGATGTTTCTTGAGTTGTTATCTTAGACACTTAGATTCTCTCTCTTATTGTATGACATTGTGGTTTTGATCTATCTATCTACCTTTACTATTCTGTATCTGCCTTAGATGTGATTGAGACTGTTCTGTTATGTCACCTCCATTCGGAATATATATACTGTTCAGTTACCTTACATTGTTAGATGTTGCGACCTAGGACAGCGTTCTACCGCTGACACTGCGGTATAGGCAGGGCGTTGTTACGTTCTTGTACCCTCACAGTGGGTGCGGGTCGTGACACGTTTTTAGTGGTAGCCTATGCAGGTCGAGTTTATGTAGTGGTATTCGAACTAGATTATCACTACAGCCTGCGGTTGGATTAGGATATTTTTGAAGGTACTCAATCACATTAGGAAAAACTCTTAATCGGATTCCTGTTACCTAAAAATTTGCTGCATTATTGTTTTTTCTTGAAAATAAACCGACCTCCCTTGATGTTATCGCTTCATTCTCAGTGATTGTCCTCTCGTTTGATCTGTCTTCAAGATGGTTATGGAGACGCGATCTCATCGTCTCAATCGGAAAGACACCACTGAGGGGTCTACTACTCCTCGTCCTGATCAGCAGGGCCTCGAGACTGCAGCTACTATTATGCCAGCTCAGGCTGGGATATCTGCAGCTTATGGGAGTGGACTTCTTCCTACTCCGAGACTTTCCCTAGTCGTCCCGAACGTTCTTCAGCAGCTGTCGCCATCAGGACCAGAGGACGTGGCGCGGTTGTTCTCCTTCTTCCAGCAGATAGTGGAAACTCAACGACAATAGTTGTTCAAGAGGGGACATGACATTCATGGAGTTAGCAACAGTGGAGGTTAGGCTAAGAGGCCTCACGTACAGATTCAGCATCAGTATCAGTAGAGGCCTGTTCAGCAGCACATTCAGGGTCAGGGACGTGTATATTTCCACCAGGCATCCAGACAGCAGCAGGACGCTAGGTGCAACTTCTGCAAGAAGGCAGGCCATGGGTGGAACGACTGCAGGATGAGGCTTGGCAGGTGTTTACTTTGTGGTTCAGCAGAGCATCGATGTAGGAAATGTCCGAAGAGCCAGACAACAATGACTCAGGTAGCAGTAGGAGCTAGGGCTCAGACAGAGCAGCCGAGGGGACCACCGTTACAGACGCAGCAGACCCCTAGACAGCAGCAGGTTACCAGTTGCCCTTCCTGTAGGAAACCAGGGCACGATTGGAGTAAATGTCGAATGAGGTTGGGAAAGTGCCTACTTTACGGAGCATTATATCACCAGTTAAGAGAGTGTCCCAAGTTTCCTAAACGGACAGCTCAGGGAGCAGGAGCGAGGACTCCGGTGAGCCAGCAGGAGGGACTACCCTTTCAGACACAGCAGCAGAGATTTGTACAGTATCAGCATCAGGCTAAAGGAGGCCAGCAGGGGCGAGCTTACGCCATGACAGTCGAGGATGCTCAGGCAGTGGGAGAGGTGCTTGCAGGTTCTGTTCTTTTCGATTCTATTCCCACCTTGCCTCATTATATCTATCTTGAAATTCAATTCCATCTGTTCTTATCTGCTTCCTTATTTGTTGATAAGTTTTGATCTGGCATTTCTTTTTGATTTGATTTTCTTTCGAGATAAATCGTATGGGATAGGTCGCCTAAGTTATGGGATCTAGAGTCTTCTATAGTCATGTTAGCTGGCATAGTGAGGACATATAGTCAGATTTTGGATGTATTTCTTGGGTATGGGAATTTAAGGTTTTCGCGGCCAAGCATGCGGTAATACAAAAATTTTAAATACCATAATTCTAGAGATATGTACCTTAGTCGAGGGCTCTGTGATTATCGTAGCCTTGCTCACTAGCATGACGAAGATTCTGAGTATCATGATTTTGGACAGACGCATATGATTATCGGACTGTGTGAATTGAGACTTTGATTGTGGGGTGTTTGACCTAGAAGGATTACTACCATTTTAATTTCGAGGACGAAACTTTTCTAAGGAGGGTAAACTTGTAACACCCAATTTTTTAAAATGAGGTTAATTTTGAACTTTTGTGTTTTTAATCATTTAATAATGGTATTTAAATCATAATATGATTTTTGGTGATTTTTATCATTAATTAATTAGTTGCTATGTGGTATCTTGGTTCTAGACTAGATTGGGCCTAACCTAGAAGTGAGACTTAACCTATAGACTAAGTGGGACTTGTTAGTTTAAGTCATGGTTAGAAAATTTGTAGATAATTGCTCTTGGGCTTATTAGTTAGAATGAGGTGTTTTGAGAATAGGCCTTTAACTAGAAAGCCTAGAAACCCACCAAGAGAGGGAGGCCCATGGCCCATCTAACTAAAACCCTAATCCTAGAGTTTTGGCCAGCCAACATAGGGAATCCTACCCCTATATAATGCCTCTTCCATTAGTTGTAGCCTCCTTAAGAAAGTTTCCAAGTTTACAAGAATGAGAGGTATAGAAATCTTCCTCAAGCCATAGTTTCTTCATTTTAATTCCTTTTTCACTCTAGTCTTTTGCATTAGTTCCTCATCCAGCTCTATTTCATATCCATGGAGAGAAACCTCAGCTTTGGAGCAATTTGGAGCATTGGGCTAGCAAGGAGGAATCCTCATCTTAGGAGTTTTCTTGAGGAAGAACAACCAATAGGTAACCCTATCTAAACTCATTAGATTTTCGATTTCTTTGCATATTTGCATAGCCCTAGGTGTCCCCTAGTCGTAGGTATTGGATTTGTGTCGAGTCGTGTCTATTTCGTGTCCGTATCGGACACATATCAGTCCTAGAACCTAGGTGTTTGATGAAATGCTTGAGTGGATTGAATCCTTGTATTTTTGAAAACTAATTTAACAAATTTCTAGCTCTATATGTATATTTTGAATTTTTGTTTGACTGAGTTGAATTCTGATTGATTTTCGTATCGTGTTTGGACACGGAGACACAGCACGAGGCAGTCGTGCACTGTCCTGCTACCCCGTGTCCATTTCTCCCCGGATACGACACTTTGACAGACGATTTTTGATGGGTAGGTAGGGGCACTCACTGACAGAGTGTTTCCATAATTTGAGGCCAAACCATCGAGTGGTTTGGGAGGAAATCAATGTGCACTGGTCGCCCGTACCCATGCACACACACTGGAAACCGTACTGATACGCACTCACACACGCGACACGACACCACGTGGACACGTTGCTGGGTTATGGACACTTACCCGTACCCTAGGCGAATACGTGTGCACGGCTACGTATCTCCACGTGGCCTGTGTCGTGCACTAGACACATGTGCACGCGTGCACGACACAGCAGTGTACAGTTTAGTGTCTGTGTTCGTATCGCTGTTTGGACACTTCGTGTCCAATTTCCTGGACACGAATGGACCCCCCATGACACGTATTATGTGTACACCTGACTGCACACTTTATTTATTGATTTATTTGGGTTTTTCAATTCGAATTTGAGGTTTTAATGTGTTCTCTGATAAACAGTTTACTAGTGTTAAATTCTGAACTTAAATTTAAATTTTCAACTATTTGTTAATGTTTTAATCACCATCTTAAGTCACTTACACCTGTATTAGAGTACTGAAATGATGGTTTAAGTTTTTTTGTTGAGTAATGGATTACGATTTGGTTTTGGGATGATGGGTTTCATGTGGAGACTTGTTAGGATTTCGAAATGAGTTGAATCTGTACATTGTTTACTGATTTGAGAATTAAATATGATTTCAAATCCAATTTCCATGATTTAAATACTCTGATTAGTTCAATATGAATGTAGGTGGATGTTAGTGATTGGGTTATAGGATTTCAATTGGGTTTAAGACTGCAAGTGTAAGGTTAAACCCGAGTTCACTGTCGAATTCCTGAGATTTCAGCAGTAGTTAAACCTGGGTTTTGAAAACTGAGATTGGTAACTTGATTTTTTGGTTTCCTTGATTGAGTTACATATATTAAATATCTGTACAGTACACTTTTCCTGAGATTTTCACTCTATTCAGTCTATAAACACATTGTTTTCAATTCCTGAATTCAATTGTATTTACACTGTTAGCTAATTGTTTTGAACTATCAATTATTGAATATTCCTGAGAACAGTTACACACTCACATTGATCTGCATTCACTGATACACCCTAGCCTAACCTGACAACACTTGAGCTATGCACTGGCATGTGTTAATCTGCAAAAATCTGAGAATGGTGTTGTTTTTCACACATTGTATTAGGTTGGGTTTTTCTAATGTGCATTGACTGAAATGAGTTCACTGATATGGTGGTTGTGTCTAACATTGGGTTTTCAATTTGTTAGGACTGTCTAATCTGGGATTAAGGTTCTGTCACACATTCTCACACTGTTCTCACATCACATGTAGACATACACCTTTTTACACACATTGAGAATTTAGACACATTAATCCCTATGTGTTACACACATCACCCTCACCTATCTACACACACACTACATGTTTTAACACATAAAACTGAGAACTTAACCCATGTACACACACATGTCCCTGTTTTCTGAAATTGAGACATTGACACAAGTTCACACTGTTTTCTCCTATCTAGACACACACACATGTTCCCTAACCTATGACAAAAATCTATACATGTACGCACATTTGCCTGGACACTATGCACAACCCACCTCTCTACATCTCTCTCTATATATGTATATATATATATATATATATATATATATATATATATATATATATATATATATATATATATATATATATATATATATTCATCATCTTATATATATATATATATATATATATATATATATATATATATATATATATATATATATATATATATATATATTCATCATCTTATATATATATATATATATATATATATATATATATATAAGATGATGAATATATATATATATATATATATATATATATATATATATATATATATATATATATATATATATATATATATATATATATATATATAAGATGATGAATGAATGATTGCATGAATATGTATATATAGTTCCTAAGGAGGTTAGTTGATTGTATGCTAAATTGATTATAGGCATATAGCCTATACAAGATAGCCCTATATGTTTGCCTATATATATATTTGGTATATAAATATAGGCTTGAGGAGGAATGTAGGGTTACTTTTAAATAAGTTAAATGTATGTTATATTAGACATTGCTAATTGAACTATCTAGGCAATAGCCTATATATGTGTACCTATCTATATATATAATGAATGTATGCATATATCTACTTGTAAATATGATTGCCTGGTTTGGTTTAGGCTTATGTTGAGTGCTAGCTTAGCTTGGTTTGGCTTGTGTGGTTTGTATAGCTTGTGATGGTGTATACTAGCTAGGGTAGACTGGTTAGGCCTAGTGAGACTTCATTGAGTCTAGGTTGACCTAGTTGACCTAACTTTGACTTATAGTTGACTAAAGTTAACCAGGGTTAACTTTGGTCTAGGATTGACCTAATATCATGTAGACTGCATCATAGTATCTTACTTTATTAGCTGGATATGTTGTGACTTGTACTGTTCTGATTAGAAGCCAGACACCACTCCTCAGGCAGTATTTCATACAGACGTTCAGGATATCAGGCGAGTACATTCTCTGACCGTTTCATACTTGCTAGGATTTATATTCTTGCTCTAGATTACTTTACTTGATGCTGACACATTGGTAGCACGGATTGGTACTATATGGATCTTTTCATGAGATGTTATCCCCCTCGGGAGCATCGGATATTGTATGTTTTGTGCGTTTCACGAATCATCACGTATCTCTATGCTTCCACTGATTCACGAATCGCTTGTGACACATGTACTCTCATGTTCACAGAGCCATCATGAATCACCTTCACGTATCACTCATTTTATGAGCCATGTGAAGTTTCACGAATCTTAACATAACTTGAACAGATCCTTGTGTATTGATTGGGGATGGGGGAGTAGAAATAGGCATATGAATAATATCCAAGTAGCTGTAGTCATGAATCACTCTTAGCTGTAGTCATGAATCTTCCTATGCCATTCACATGTCTATATTTTACTCTGACTCACTAGTCACTGCTAGTTCTCTATTTATAGTAGATATTTCCTTACAGTTATCTCCTTTACTTCATATATTCTCTTTCCAGCGTTCCATGTATCTTACTCTATTGCATGCTTTATTTTTTCTAACTTGATATGAACTGCGTGAGATGTATTGTGCTCGTTCCTGTCCTGACTGGACCCGTTGAAAATATTACAGAGGATGAGGATGAGGCCCTATGCACCACCTATTACGAAGCAGGCTTAGACGACACCTGCGACCTGGTTCCTCTGGAGGACCCAGCTGCAGTACAGGATGCTACTCCCATAGTCTAGGCTAGATAGCTAGGCTTTATCTTATTTTTTTCCAGCATTGTTTATTCGACTTTCAGTTGTTGTTCTGAGATGTTGTATATATTTTGAGACTTGTATTGAGCTGGATGTTTCTTGAGTTGTTATCTTAGACACTTAGATTCTCTCTCTTATTGTATGACATTGTGGTTTTGATCTATCTATCTACCTTTACTATTCTGTATCTGCCTTAGATGTGATTGAGACTGTTCTGTTATGTCACCTCCATTCGGAGTGTATATACTGTTCAGGTATCTTATATTGTTAGATGTTGCGACCTAGGACAGCGTTCTACCGCCGACACTGTGGCGTAGGCGGGACGTTGTTACGTTCTCGTACCCTCACAGTGGGTACGGGTCGTGACAACTGCTTGACCTGTAACTTGTTCGAATCTATTCTAACATTATTCTATTTTTGTGCCAGTAAGGATGAACCTTCGAAGTGGATATGTTCCTACCTCGACGATCACATCTGGTGATGCATCCACTCAAGAGGGAGAGGTCCTACCAATGACCCCGGTAATCCCGTATCAGCCAGGATAGTCGTCAACCACCATGACCCCGTCGATGGTACAACAGGGAACTCAAGTTCCACCTGTCATCCAGATGGGGTAGGCTACTGTAGTACCACCCGAGGGGAATATACCACCACCTCCACCACCATTCACTCAGCAGTATCTACCTCAGTGCGGACCATAAATGCCTCCACCACCAGAGGATGGAAACCCTACTACGCAGTTCATGTATGCTATGATGCATGCTCAGTGACAACAGGCTGAGTTGATGAGGCGGAGCATGACAGAAGTACTGACCAGGCCCCTACCTCCACCTCCGACACCGGTACCAGCACCAGTTCTACATCCATATGAGGGCTCTATCAAGGACTTCATGGATATGAACCCGAAGCCCTTCAGAGGTACCAAGGAACCACTAGAGGTCACCGCTTGGCTTATCAGCATGGAGAAGCTACTGAGGGCGTCCCAGTTGCCAACAAATGATTGGATGACAGCAGTAGACTTGCTCTTAGAAGACAATGCCCATCATTGGTGGGAAGCCAAAAAAAGACGCTTAGGAGCCAAGCAGACTTGGAAAGAGTTCTACAAACTCTTCAAAAAGAGGTTCTTTCCTATCCATGTACGCGATGTCCTCTATGATCAATTCCTTCACCTCAAGCAAGAAAACATGACCGTAGATGAGTACGATGCAGAATTCAGCCGACTGAACAGATTCGGTGAGACACTGATTCCTATTGAGCAGGAAAGGGCCAAGAGATTTTACCAAGGATTGACACCAGAGCTCAAGAAGCATACTAAAGTGCATTCTAGAGTTTCTCATGCTGCAGTGTTAGAAGAAGCTAGAAGCTAGGAACTCCTTGACAAGGAAGTACAACAGGCTCAGAGATGCCATATTCCAGCAACTGGGCCAAGTAACCTTATCCATGGTGGACCAATCAGACATTCTATGACACAACAACCACCAAGGGCATCATCCTATCCAATTAATGAGCTTCTTACATGTCGCTTCTGTCATGAAGGATTGTCGTCGCAGATTAGGACAATACATGATTTGTGGCTCCAATCATCACAAAGTCCGAGACTGTACAGAATAACTAAAGGTTGCACAACAGAGGATGCAAGGACCCGTAGCACCAGGACCAGTATCAGGGCCCAATCAAATATCGTATGAAGGTTATCCTAGAGGAACACACTTAGTTGACCAATTGGCACAAGTTAGTCAGGCCAGACAGGAGGCAAATGGACAAGGGCATAGACAAGCATTTAGCATGGCTGTGATAGACACCCATCCCGAGGTTGGGGATTTAGCAGGTATTATTCTAGTTGCACCAGTTATTTATTTTAGACATGTCTTAGCATTACAATAGCCCATTCATTAGCTTGGTCAACATGCATAGCATAATACTGGTCTCAGCATGAATTACTAGATATCAGCAAGCAGTACATATGCACTACCTTAGACACCATTAGAAATCTATTAACCATAGTCTAGCAAACTCATTACAAATTGAGATTTGTGAATTACTAGTTAGAGGTCTTGCATGATGTACCTTATAATCTGTTACTCCATTAATAATCATCTGGTGCTAGAAAGGAGTGAACCATTCAACTCCCTCGGTACGTGTGTCATCCTGGCACCCCTCGCCAACGAAGAAGCATAAAGATGACATGGGTAATCATTTCACCATTGTTCATAATTTAAAGCACGATCTTCGACTTGACACATTTCCTCCAATCGAGCAAATAAACCAGTGGTTCACAACGTCCACTTCTATCCTTAACACTATAGGTAATTCTACCGTGACTTTGAAATTGGGAGCACAACATTAGTCTTTTTCTTCCAACAAATTTTATATGCAAGACCTAGACGAGCCGACCTTCATCTAGGCATATCATGTGCCACTCAAACACGTCCCCTTGTACCATATTTTTATGATGTGACTTTCAAATCAAAATGGCCAGCTATAACCCTTACCGCTTTATCGATGAACTTCCCGACCTCAATTAGAGACACAATTTCGACTCACATCTTTCGACCCGATATACAGTTGTGATCTACTTAAAGCCCACTACGTGCATGCCATTAGTGTGCCACACAATGGAGTTCTCATGTGCTACTTAAACACAAAAGGCACACTTTTGGTCTTAAGGAAACTAGTTAACCAACGTGACTAGCAATTAGCCCAACCACTTGAGCTAGAACCTGTTTAGGTTACCTTAACCCAACAAGGATGGTTTAAAGTGATTCTACAAGGCTTGCTCAGCCAATATAGATTAAACCCATGATTTATTCAATAGAAAATTCCTCTGTACCATTTCATCCCATTTGTTATTCGACCAGTACAATTCCTACTGTCTTGCTATAGCATGACATTATTTCAGAAATAAACTTCCTATATATAGTTATTGACCGAGAACGTCATGACAATATTTAGGCTCACTTAGAATACGAGTTACGGACATAAGTGTCCAATATTCTCGTGCCTCCCCGTAGAAATCACCCTTCTCAGAAAGTTTTGTAAGGACAACTTTTCGGATAGCTAACTTCTATAAGTTGGGTAGAGTCCTGAATGAAGAATCCACCTTGTAGAATAAGAAGTTGAAATGAATTCCTGTGCTAACCATCTCCTTTTCCATGAAGCCGAGTTACAATTTGACATACCTGCCATCCCTTGTATCAAACCATGTAATTTTTATTGTTATTAAGTTTATTTTTAATTTCGAGGTCGAAATTTTTATAAGTTGGGTAGGATGTAAACCCCATCAAATTTCTAAATTTTTATTAGACAAAGAAATGGTTACCAAAGTTACGAATTATATAAAAATGTTTTTTATAATATATTCTGTATGTGATGTACGTGAAAAGAAATTTTTAAATAAGTGAAAATTTGTTATTTTGCTTTTTATTATGTTGCCATTAAAATTCTTATTAAAAATACTATTGCAATTTTATTTATTGCATGCAATTATAATTAAATTCTATTTTTCCCGAGGATATGAGCAATTATACCATAATGCCTTCTAGGTTATTTTGAATTACTTGAGATTTTATTTAAATTAAATTAAAGAGTATTTATATTCTAAGGCTTATAAAGTATTATTTGGACATATATATATAAATACAAGTATATATAAGTATATATAAAAAGTAAAAAAAAGGCTACTGTATGCTACAGTAGAACTATTTTCCCGATTCCCCCCCCCCTATATGCGAAGACTGAGAAAGAATTCAAAATATTTTGAATTCAAATCTTGACCTACCACCTCCAAAAAATTTTGTGTGTAATCCCTAATCGAATTCTCCACATGATCAAATCAAACCTAAATCAAAACGAATTTAAAATTTGATAAAATATTGATTTAAAACTCTGGTATATAGGAACAAGGCACGGGAAGAGAAATTTCTTCTTTTCCTAAATTCCTCTCGAGTGTTACTTCTCTCGCGAGTCCAGAGGATCCTTGCCACCCTCGCGCACCTTCCCAACAGCCTGAACTAGGCTGTTGATCGCCGGAGAGCCGCCGTACTCACCCCAGACCGATCAGAACAGAGCAAGCTCTGTTCTGAAAACACAGCCAGGTACCTTAGTTCACCCATAATTTTCTTCATGTATTCACGACCAAATTTCAATCTAGTAACTTCCTCGTGTAGCCAACATAACCATCTACGTGATCCTCTAATTCGATTTAATTGTAACTACCTAGATCCCACAGAAATTTGATGGAAACATCGGTAAAAACTTGCCACGAAACTGTAAACAAAACCGTTTAGGAACCTTGTTTGGAAGGTGATTTCTGAACAGACCAATAAAAATTATAGGAAACTACTTAAACACACTCGTAGATAACCTATATGGTACACTCTTATTTTTATTTTTCATTGATTAAATTTTTGTTAAATCAGTTTCAAACTTTAGAAAAAAATTAGTTTTTAAAGTAGTAGAATTCAAGAAAATTTTCGATACGGCGTGTGCCCCGACAAACCAACCGACGTGGTCGCAACCTATAAGCATCGAAAGACGCGTATGGATATTGTCGACGTGTGGGAACTGATGAACTCGATTTCGTTGTGCGTGCGCGACGAAATCAATGCGTATCCGTCGAGATACCCCCGTATCGACCATTTGTAAACTTGGTCATAACTTCATGTACGTTCGTGGTATCGAGACAAAACTTGTGCCAACAGGACCGTATCGAAATTTTGGTCCTGTGTGCCAAGTTTGATCCGATTCTGAGAAGGTCGACCCGAACACCTATTTGGCGGGCTCGCGACCCGATCTAACGGGAAAAATTGTACACGGCCTGCCGAAATCCAACTTTGAACATATAGTTGGGTTTGGCTCCTTAAATCGGACTCAAAAACATGTAGTTTGATAACTTTAGAGACCGTAGGTACTGGCACACTTTTCGGTGCAAAGCGGGTCCAACGGCGGACATCATTTTGACCCGAAATTACAATTTTGTCTCTGTTCCAGAATTTGACTTTTGGACAGGCGTTTTCTAGACATATCTTTTACACTGGGAACCGTTCTTGATGTTTGTTTCAGCATCCGGAGTCGTTCGTGGATTTTGAGTTTCTTGCTGACGCTTCTAATCGTTGGATTTGCCATTCCCGCACCACCATGCAAGATACCTTGCCTTATTTACTGTTTATAATTTGATACATCTTATTTTATTTATTTACTGCTTATTTATTATCTGTTTTCAGTTGTATCCATTACTTGTTATTTTTAGTTCACTTTATTTTGCTTTCAGTTATTTTTCCTTCTTGCCTTTTTGTATGCATATGGATCTAGTCTTAGCGAACTACCTTCTGTTAGTGACCTTGGGAGGGAGAAGACAATTAAATATATGGGCTACCTAAATCCAAAAGCCGTAGTAACTACGTACTTCGGTAGTCGTGTCACGGTGGTCACTAGCCTCGAGCTATATGGACTAATGGGTCACGTGGGCCACTAGCCTCGAGTTATGTCGGCTGATAGTATTGGTACTTGACGTGTGCCTGTTTTGAGTTGTTACCTTGTCCTGGGAGAGTCAGCCTTCACCTATCCATACATCGAGATGTCTTCTAAATTGCCTACTAGAAAGGTTAGGAGACCTTAGTCAATTTCATGTTCCAGTCATGGCATAGAAAAATGTCACATCGCGGAATAGTGTGTTACCCCTTGTCCTTGTTTGGTTGTAGGGGTAGCCTACTATTTCGATGATGGAATATTGAGCATTGTTATGGTTTGGACACCTTACTTTTATCTTTACGTTATGGTGCATTTATATCCAGTTCATATGGCATGTTCTTCATATATCTTGTTACGTCCCTCTGAGGATCTGGTAATCTCTCCAGGTATAGGCAATTTTCCGCAGGAGTATGGCTTGGCACTGGATCCTTCATACCTTGATGATGAGGTATCTCCCGCTGGTATCGAGATTTATGTTATTCTTTGAGATTCAGTGGACATCTACTTAATTGATATTATTTTCATAGCTGTTTGGTGGGGGCATGTCCACCCGGCTATCTTTTGACTCACTCATTTATTCTATTTGGACTTCTTATATCTTCTGTGTGTGCTGTGGATGAGATATAGTTTTATGATGTTCTGGCCTACGATTTATATTTATTACAGCTTATGTATATATACGATGATTTCATATATTGGAGTATTCTTCGTATATATGCAGCTGGCATGTCCACGTACCTGGTCCTAAGTATTTTGGGACCGGGGCATTACAGTTAATAACAAGAGGAGTAGAAGTAGAAGGTTTGTTACGATGAAGGTCGATAACAAGAGGCTCAGAAGAGGTGAGCTCCTTTTGTTCCATTTTTTAGTAGGAGGAGGCTCAGTAGGAGAGAGATTAATGGTCAGCATCTGAGAAGATGAGGGGTGAGAAGTGCGTCCCTTAACTGGAATTACCAGGACCTCGTCTGGATTATCTTTCTGATCTTCTTCAGTTTCCATAGCCAATACAACTTTCATGTACTCTTCTTCATACATCCTGGAATCTATATAATAAGCCTCAATACCTCGGAAGGGGTGGGGTTCCCACCTATGTGGAGAATACCCGGAGAGCGACGAGCGCCATCCGTGGGTCGGAGAAGCTTGGGGAGTGCATGGATTTTATTTTGGTACATATATGGTAAGGAAATATATGATTGGATTTCCCTATTTACTTTGATTATATATTTATGATTGGACCCTTCATATAGTAGCTTTCCATATTATTGGGTTTCCAATTATGGTAAGCTAATTATGATTGGATTTCCATTAAATATATGATTGTTTTATATTGGAAGTTTCCATATATATTGGCCTTCCATGTATGGGTTACCAAGGGCTTATCAAAGGGTGATGCATGCTAGTTGTAAAATCATCTCAAAAAAGAGTGCTTTACAATCTTTGAGAGAGAGAGAGGATTAAGGACTATTGTGAAGGAGAGATTGCTTCGAATAATTTTTCGGCATCTCTTGTTCTTCGGAGTCCGCAATCAAAAAATTTCTTCTTTCAAGTGAGTTGTGGTGATCCATGTTGGATCGGGAGGAGCTTGTAGAGGGTGTATTCTCTTTATTCCATTAGTGGAGGTTCTTCAGGGTTGGACTCCGATCGTCCCGTGGTTTTTTCCCGCAAGGGTTTTCCACGTCAAAAATCTTTGTGTCTGCGATTGTGTTTGGCATTTTTGGTTTGTGTGCTTTTGCTCGGTTCTCTCGCAGGACTTTCTGGTTTGGGGGAACGGTTTCCGCGCTTCGTTTCCAACAGAGTGGTATCAGAGCTTTGGGTTCAAAGAAGTGTCAGGAGTTGACAGTTAAACCAGGAAGCAGAGATGGACGCGAAGCTGGTGCGCATGGTGAACCTGAACGGTACCAACTACCATTATTGGCGGAGCAAGATGAAGGATTTGTTGTTCGTCAAGAAGCTGCATCTTCCAGTATTTGCATCCGAGAAGCCCAGTGATAAATCCGATGAGGAGTGGAACTTCGAGCATATACAGGTGTGTGGGTACAAGCGGCAGTTCGTTGACGAGAACGTGTACAACCACGTTGCCAATATTGAGCATGCAAAGACGTTGTGGGAGAAGCTGGAATCTTTGTACGCGAAAAAGACCGGGGTAAACAAATTGTTCCTGATCCGGACGATGATGGGTCTGCGGTACAAAGATGGTGCATCCATTACGGATCACTTGAGTGAGTTCCAGGACATGGTGGACCAGCTATCCTCGATGGGAGTTAAGTTCGACGACGAGGTTCAAGGACTTTGGTTGCTATGTACATTTCCAGACTCGTGGGAGACCGTACGAGTATCTATGATCGCTTCTGCTCCGGAAGGCGTGGTTAGTCTGGAGTTTGCCAAGAGCGGGGTACTGAATGAAGAGATGCGGAGACGTTCTCAGGACACTTCATCCACATCCCATCACTCAGAGGAACTAGTTTCGGAGAGCCGCAGAAGGGGTAAAAGCAGGGGTCCATGTGGTGGCAGAGACAAGAGCAGGGGGAAGTCCAAGGGTTGGTACGAGGACTCGGAGTGTTACCATTGTAGCAAGAAGGGCCACATCAAGCGGAACTGTTTCGCTTGGAAGAGAGAGAAGAAGGGCGACAAGGGGAAGCAAGATGAGAACACTACAGCGGCGGCTTTGATACATGGAGGCAATGTGATCGTCGTAGGTGATGAGGTTATCACAAACCTCGCCTGCGATGACAATTCTTGGCTGGTGGACTCAGGGGCTTCAGCGCATGTATCTCACAACAGGGCACTATTTGCCACTTACACGACAGGCGACTATGGAGTGTTGAAGATGGGCAATGGAGATGTGTCAAAGGTGGCTGTCGTTGGAGATGTGCATTTGAGGACGAAGACGGGTGCAGTTCTTGTTCTCAAAGATGTTCGTCATGTCCCTGATATCCGTTTCAACCTGGTATCGGTTGGAAGGTTGGATGATGAGGGATTCTTCAGTCTCTTCGAAAATAGTCAGTGGAAGCTTTCCAGAGGTTCGATGGTGATTGCCAGAGGAAGCAAGAAGTTCGGTCTCTACTATATGGAGGGGTGCACACAGGGGGCACAGGAGGTGAACGCAGTCAGTGATGCGTCTACCGAGTTGTGGCACAGACGGCTCGGCCATATCAGCGAGAAGGGGATGAGCTACTTGGTAAACAGGAAGGTAATTCCAGGGCTCAAGTCTACAAAGTTGGAGAATTGCACGCAATGCTTAGCTGGGAAGCAAAATAGGGTGTCTTTCCAAAGTCACCCAAGTTCAAGGAAGCCAGCGTTGCTTGAGTTGATTCACTCGGATGTCTGCGGTCCTATGAAGGTAAAATCTATTGGTGGTGCTTCTTACTTTGTAACTTTTATTGATGACTGTTCTAGGAAGGTTTGGGTCTATGCCTTAAAGACCAAGGATCAGGTGCTGCCTACTTTCAAAGAGTTTCAGGCCTCTGTTGAAAGAGAGACGGGCAAGAAGTTATTGTGTGTTCGGTCCGACAATGGCGGCGAATACATCGGTCCCTTTGATGCTTATTGCAGAGAGCAGGGATACGACACCAGAAGACTCCGCCAAAGATACCTAAGCTCAATGGTGTAGCAGAGCGCATGAACGGGACACTGATAGAGAGGGTGCGGTGTTTGCTATCAGAAGCAAACTTGCCGGGCAGTTATTAGGGTGAGGATCTTCTCACAGCTACTTATGTTATTAATTTGTCTCCTATTGCTCCTTTACAGGGTGATGTGCCTGATAAAGTATGGTACGACAAAGAGCCGTCATACAATCACCTGCGAGTGTTTGGATGTAAGGCCTTCGTGCATGTTCCGAAGGACGAGAGGACCAAACTTGAGCCGAAGACGAGGCGATACGTCTTTGTCGGCTACGGTCGGGATGAGTTTGGCTATAGACTCTACGACCCGGTAGGAAGAAAGCTCTACAGAAGCAGGGACGTGGTGTTCATCGAGGATCAGACCATGACCAACACTCAGGATTTCGAGACGCCTTCTGAGGCTGAGAAATTGCCTGAGTTAGAGTTATTTTGCTTCGAGCAGTTTTCAGAGGACATCGCAGAGGATCCCATTATGGGGGAGCCAGTACATGGAGTTGCTCCCAACCTTAATCATCAGCCTGCTGATGGTGGTCAAGGTGTCCCTCAGGAAGATGAGCATGCCGGGGAGGCAGTTCCTGAAGAGGAGGAGGCTGTTGGTATACAGCCAGCACCAGTGGCTCCACTGAGAAGGAGCGACAGAGATCGTCGACCATCTACGAGATACTCACTGGATGAGTATGTGCTATTGACTGACGGGGGAGAGCCCGAAAGCTTTGCAGAGGCTATGGAAGACGAACATAGGCAGGAGTGGATGGAGGCCATGCAAGAGGAGATGAGTTCCTTGCACACTAATTTCACTTATGAGCTTGTGCGGTTGCCAAAGGGAAAGAAGGCTTTGAAGAATCGATGGGTGTTTAGAGTGAAGTAGACGAATGATGCTACTCGCCCTCGATATAAAGCGAGGCTGGTAGTCAAAGGCTACGGTCAGCGGAAAGGCGTGGATTATGATGAGTTCTTTTCGCCTGTCGTCAAGCATTCGTCTATTCGGGTGGTGCTAGCATTAGCAGCCAGTCTCGACTTGGTGGTCGAGCAAATGGACGTGAAGACGGCATTCCTCCACGGTAATCTTGAGGAGGAGTTGTACATGGAGCAGCCAGAGGGATTCTGTGAGAAGGGCAAGTCACATTTGGTATGCCGGTTGAGAAAGAGCTTGTATGGTCTGAAGCAGGCTCCGAGGCAGTGGTACAGGAAGTTCGAGTCGTTTATGGGGGAGCATGGTTATGCACGGACGACGTCGGACCATTGTACATTTGTGAGGTATTTTGCCAAGGATGATTTCATTATTTTATTGCTCTATGTAGATGATATGCTATTAGTGGGTCGGAATGCCACTAGGATAGCGGAGTTGAAGCGCCAACTGGTGCGACCTTCTCTATGAAGGATTTGGGTACAGCGAAGACTATTCTTGGGATGGAGATCAGCCGAAAGAGAGAGTCCAAGCTGCTATATTTGTCCCAAAAGAAGTACATTCACCGGGTACTTTAGCGTTTCGGTATGGACGGGTCGAAGAAAGTGAGTTGCCTCCTTGCGGCTCACTTTAAGCTCACTGAGGAGCAGTTTCCATCTACCGAGGACGAAAAGGAAGATATTGAGCGGGTTCCATATGCCTCAGCTGTGGGAAGTCTTATGTATGCTATGGTGTATACGAGACCAGATATCGCTCATGCAGTTGGCACAGTTAGCAGGTATCTTTCAAATCCTGGAAGGGTACATTGGAGTACGGTCAAGTGGATTCTACAATACCTTCAGGGCACTGCCGATTGGAGACTTTCTTTTGGTAGTGACGAGCCGAAGCTGGTTCGGTATACTGAAGCTGATATGGCTGGAGATGTAGACACGAGGCAATCGACTTTGGGCTATGTGATGATGTTTGCTGGAGGAGCGGTATCGTGGCAGTCGTGGTTGCAGAAGTGTGTTGTCTTGTCGACGACATTGGCAGAGTACATTGCGGCGACGGAGGCTTGCAAGGAGTTTATGTGGATGAAGAAGCTGCTACAGGAAATAGGACTGAAGCAAGAGCAGTATACTTTGCTTTGCGACAGTCAAAATACTATTCACCTTGTGAAGAACCAGACATTTCATAGTCGGTCCAAGCACATCGAGACTCGGTATCATTGGATACGGGATGTGGTTAAGAAGAAGAATGCGACGCTTGAGAAGGTTCATACTGATGACAATGGAGCGGACATGCTCACGAAGGTTCTTCCGAGGGGGAAGTTTGAGTACTGTAGGCAGATCGTCGGGATGACGACCTCCTCCACATAGTTGTAAAGGGGAAGATTTGTTGGAGTGGGTGGGGTTTCCACCTATGTGGAGAATACCCCGGGGAGCGACGAGCGCCATCCGTGTGTCGGAGAAGCTTGGGGAGTGCATGGATTTTATTTTGGTACATATATGGTAAGGAAATATATGATTGGATTTCCATATTTACTTTGATTATATATTTCTGATTGGACCCTTCATATAGTAGCTTTCCATATTATCGGGTTTCCAATTATGGTAAGCTAATTATGATTGGATTTCCATTAAATATATGATTGATTTATATTGGAAGTTTCCATATATGTTGGCCTTCCATGTATGGGTTACCAAGGGCTTATAAAAGGGTGATGCATGCTAGTTGTAAAATCATCTCAAAAAAGAGTGCTTTACAATCTTTGAGAGAGAGAGAGAGGATTAAGGACTATTGTGAAGGAGAGATTGCTTCGAATAATTTTTTGGCATCTCTTGTTCTTCGGAGTCCGCAATCAAAAAATTTCTTCTTTCAAGTGAGTTGTGGTGATCCGTGTTGGATCGGGAGGAGCTTGTAGAGGGTGTATTCTCTTTATTCCATTAGTGGAGGTTCTTCAGGGTTGGACTCCGATCGTCCCATGGTTTTTCCCGCAAGGGTTTTCTACGTCAAAAATCTTTGTGTCTGCGATTGTGTTTGGCGTTTTTGGTTTGTGTGCTTTTGCTCGGTTCTCTCGCAGGACTTTCTGGTTTGGGGGAACGGTTTCCGCGCTTCGTTCCCAACATTGGTTAAGTCTTTATGTATCAGTCCATATCCTGATACCCATCCCATTTTGTAGTGTTCAGTCCTAATTAGGTTGAAGTAAGGTTCAATCCATTACCTACCAATACAGCAGTCCTCTATGACCCATTATTCAATCCTTGACTTTAATTGTTCAGTCCCATATACTCCTTGTATCAGTTACCTACAGTTCATCCCCTATAGATGTTCAGTCCTTAGTATCCTCCTCTGTTCAAAGTCTTAAGCATTTGTTCCTTGCCTTAAGGATCTGTCCTGCCACCATTTAAGTTCAGCCTTGACTAATGTATCAGTTTCTGTTCTAGTTGCATTGCTCACATTAAATTGTTCAGTCCATATAGCAGTTGGGCCATCTGTACAGACCTGGTGTGGCTCCCTGTGTATCAGCTATTAAGTTAAGTCCACCTCTCTAAAATTGTTCAGTTGGTATATAAGTCTAATTCACTTTGGTTTTCTATATTTGTATCAGTTGGGATTCTTAAATGTATCAGTCCTATATTGATACTCTTGTTCTGATGACATATAAGTTCAGTCTTAGTATTAGCTTCTGCCCCAAATTACATCTTGTCAGTTTCCATTTCTCATTCACAGTGATCAGTCCATTCATAGCTTGATAAATCCTTTATAGGCTAATGTACTGTCCCTTATCCATCTTTGCATCTGTCCTAATATCCATCTTTGCCTTCATGTGAAAGCCCCAATGTATATTATATATAGCAGTCCATATGCCATCCTAGCTCATTCCCTGGATATCAAGGAGAGTGTCCTGCATATTTTCACCATCAGTCCATTCCTTCTTATGTCCTGCCCTGACCTTGAGTGTATCAGTCCTAATATGTTAGTTTGTTCAGTCATTGATGAAGGTTGTGTGTGTGTGTGAGTGAATTAGAGGGTTAGATGAGAGTTGAGTGTATGCATTTGTGAAGGAGAGCTCGGGTTTAACCACCTAGGCAGTAGAGAGCAGTGGCTAACACCAGAGCATGTGGGTTAACTGAGTGAATAGCTTTCATGGTTATAAGGAAGACTCAGATGAGGGGCTTTGTTATGCTTAAACTAATGCATCAATATATGGGGAATTGTATAGCAGTAATAGGTTATCAAAGGTATTAGTTGTAAGAGAGGGATGATAGGAGTATTGGTCCCCTGCAGTAGGCAGGAAGGCCAGGGACTTGGCATTGCAAGTGCATGGTTTAACCATCAGTCCACATGTTGGTTCAGTTCCTTCCTTAGTTCAGTTCCCACGTTATGTGGGTTCAGTCCCTACAGGTCCATATGTTCAGATTCCTTTATTTTACCTATCAGTCTAATAGACTAGGAGCAGTCCACATGAAGTTGAGTGTATATTGATGTTCAGTCCATCTCCACACTCATTCGACTGATACTTTAAAGTATCAGTCCATTATTTTATTTGGCAGTCCACCCTTATGTTTGTATCAGTTGGTATATTTGTATAAAGCTATTTGATTCAGTCCAAATGTTGGTTCATGTTAATGTTTCAGTCAATACCTTTGTATTGTTCAGTCTCCATTATTCATTGTTCAGCCATGAACCTGTGTTCAGTTCATATGAATCATGATCAGTCATTTCCTTGAATGTTCTGTCTACTTGTATCCTAATATTCAGTCACCATGTAGAGTATAAATTTTTTTTGACGTTGTCCTGCTTTGAAGACCAGTCCTTACTGATTTGAAAGTATCAGCAATATATTAACTGTGCAGTCCAGTTATCCATATGATCAGTTATTTGAAGTTTGGCAGTCTATGCCTTGTCCTAATGATGTTTCAGTCCACATCATAGGTATTAGTCCCAATCTAGGTTCAAACCTATCTTGTATCTGTTCTCTACTGAATATGTGCAGTCTGTTACTTGTCATTGATCCCATTTAATGATATCAGTCCTTATTATCTATGTGCAGCCATTACAAAATGTGTGGCAGTCTATATATTTTTTTTTTTGCAGCCATTACAAAATGTGTGGCAGTCTATATATATATATATATATATATATATATATATATATATATATATATATTTTGATTCTATATATATATATATATATATATATATATATATATATATATAAATATATATATAAAAATAATATATAAAATATATATATATAAATATATATATATATAATATATAAAATATATATATATAAAAATATATATATAAAAATAATATATAAAATATATATATATATATATATATATATATATATGAGGAAGAGAGTGGGAGCTCCGCTGCTCCCCACTCCGCCATCCCCGGCGTTCGCCTGCCTCGGGTGGCCGGTCGGCTGCTTTGGCCTGGCCACGCCCCTTGGCGTGCTTTTCCCTCTAGGACCACCCTCCGTCTTCCCATTCTAGCCGTGCGCCGCCTGGCCCCCCGTCGGCTCCCCGTGGCGCGGGATATTCCCCCCCTCCTCCTTCCCCACCCTCCTCGGAGGCGCCGCCCGCGTCTGCGCCGGAAGCGCCGTCGTCTTCGGTCACGGTCTGGTTTTGATCAGCCTGGCCCACCCGCCCCCGGCCCGGCGCCCCTGCCCCTCGCTGCCCCTCTCTCGGCGTCCTCGGCAGCCCCTTCGGCCACGCCCCCTCCCGGTGCTCCAGCCCTCCAACCGTCGACGGTTCCTCCCCCCTCGGGAGTCGAATCGCTCTCCTGGGCTAGGGTGGCCTCAGCCCCCCACCCTCGGCACCGCCCGGACGTCGAGTCACTTTCCCCGCCGTCCTCGCCTGCTCCCTCGGCCGCGGACCCCAACCCCCTCTCCGTCGGGCTTCTTTCCGCCTCGGTTCCCCTCCCTCCCTCGGCGTTCAGCGCCCCCACGGCGGCCCCACTCTCGGCTCCTGCCGCCCGGGCCTGCACCGCCCCCCCTCGCGGTGGCGTCCATCCACCTGGCCGAGGCCTCCCGACATCCCCTGTGGTGGCCTAACTCGGCATCCTCCTCCCTTGGCCCGGCCGAGCCCCCCGGCGGCCATGGGCTGGCCCCCCCTCTCCGCTTCCCCCCCCCCCTCCGCGGGGGCCCCTCCTTCCCTCCCTTCCATCCTCTCCACCCCTCTCCGGCATTCCCTCCGTCTCTGACCGGAGGACCCTCCACCGCCCGGCCGGTAGCACCTCCGCGTCTCTGGGCCGCGGTCTGCGCTCGTGTAGCCGCCGCCTGGCCTCCCTCCGGTCGCCGCGGGTTCTCCGGGTCCTCGCCGGTGCCCGTCCTCCCCCTCCCCCAAATTTCAGTCGCTCGTGCCGGTGCTCCGCCACGCAGGGCGGATGTAGCCCTCGTGCGGCGCGCCCGCCCTCCCCGCGCCCTCGTGCTCCTCCTTTCCGTCGCCGGTGCCCCGTCTTTCGTCCTCCCCGCGCCTTCGCTCCGTTTTGGCTTCGTTGCCGGAGCCCCGTCCGTCGTCCCCCACCCGGTCGCCATCGCCGGAGCCCTCTGGCTCCGGGCGGCTCGCCTCACCGCCTCGGGCTGGGAGCCCTCGGGTCTCGCGACCTCGGGCAGCCCCCGCCCAGTCCTCGGGCCGTGGGAACGCACCCACGTAGGTCTCCCGCCCTCGGGCCTCGCGTGTGCCCGCCCTCGGGCCACGCGCGCTGGGGCCCAGCTCCTTTTGACTTTCGAATTTTGTTTTCAAAATTCGATTTTCCCTCTATTCCAAAAAAAAAAATCAAAAACCTGGGCAGAGTACCCATACCCCCCTCCATGCCCCACTCCCCCTCACTTCCACTGTTCGAAATTAGGTTTAGCAGTTCCGAAATTTCTGTCTTTGTAATTTTGCAATTTCAGTTTTTGTAATTGCGAAATTTACAATTTCGAAATTTCAGTTTTGGAATTTCGTTTTTTTCGGTTCTGGAATTACGGATTCTTGGTTCTGCCCCTTTTTCATTTTCTACCATGTATCTCAGGATCCGTTTTGTATTTTCCGGTCCTGCAACCGCTTGTAGTGCTCCTTCTGAGCTATCCTATATTTTCAATAAAAAGTCTTTTGTTTAATATATATATATATATATATATATATATATATATATATATATATAATGGATAAGGAATTTTGAGTAGTATCCTCTAGTATAATATAGGGATGTAGTATATGTTGATATGTTAAATCTAGGATTAAGATATGGTATTGGTATCATTACACCCTATCTAAATTATGACCTAGAACTTGGTAAATAGTCCCAATACCCAATGTTATAGCAAATGAACCAAGTTGACCAAAACGTTTGACCTAGTTTGACTAGTGTTGACCCATATTGACTTCACTGACCTAGAAAAGGCCTAGAAGCATATAATTAGTGCATCTAACCATACTGTTTACTCTAGAACACCAAATAACCCTGTCTATCTCGTATATAGGTTTGTGTGACACCACTTTGGGCATCGATCCTCATTCACTGCTCAGGACCGCGGGCGAGTACATTCTCTGATAGTTTTTATTTATTTGATGATCATTATGATTCAGCTTCTAGTATAGTATTATTTGATTCTTTGTCATGACACGGATTAGTATTCTGGATTCATTCACTTGTGACACATGTATTATGCTTGTCTGGCCCCTACTTCTGGAACCACCTTCTGGAACCACCTACTGGCACCATTTACTTTTTGGCTGGACTTGTACTTGATTTATGTGTCGGGATATGGATTCACTTGTACTAGTCAGGGCAGGGAAATACTCGAATAGACATGTAAATATTTCCAATCATACTGGAACCACTCCTAATGGTCTAATCTGGAAAGATAGACGTCGCACGTTTGTCAAGCGTGCGATGTGCCGTATTTACCCTCTAGCCGTATTTACATATCAAAAGCGGTATTTCAAAACACACTGGTTTAGTGTCTTGTATTGGATTCATATTTGACTCATGTTTTACTATTTGGACACGCATCACATCTACTCTAGTTCAGTTATCTCTATTTACAGTCTCTATTACCATGCTCTTCTGATTCATTATATTTACTCTCCTTGTCCTTTAGTTAAACTGTTGTTCTATTTCATTTCCTGTCTCACTCTTCTATGTTCATCAAGTTTTACTGTCTATAACTGTTTTATAGTATTTGTCACTTATTTGGAACTGCTAGAGGAGATGTGCTCGTTCCATTCTAAATGGATATATATATTTCAGATGATTGTCCAGGGGACCTGTGGTCTACTTATTACGGATCCGAGGAAGGGATAGCTAAATGGGTCCGGATTCTTAGGAGTGACCAAGAGACTTAGTTCTAGTTTTGACTTGTTTTAGATTCTCTGTTAGAACTTTTGACTTGTAATAATGGAGAGATTTTGTTATTGTATTTGAGATTTGGATTCTGATATTATATTAGAGTTGTTGTTGTTGTTTGTCTTTATAGTTATATAGACTCCTTTGATATCTTATCGTGCTTTAGGCTGTGGTTGAGTATTTACCATATCATTATGCTTGTCCTCCATTCAGAGTGGAGATCTATGATTGGTACATTATATCTTTGTGTGAGTTTGTTAGTTAGCGACCTAAACAACGATCTACCGTCGATTCTGCGACGTAGGCTGGGCGTTGTTACGCACTCGTGCCTCTATACCGGGTGCGGGTTATGACAGAGCCTCCCAGACCTGGTACCAGTCATGGCTTCTTCTTCTGGAACAGATGCAAAAGACACCATGTTGTAGTCTTTCACTCGTGTCTTGCTTCTAGAAGATTTCTTCTTTTGAGGAGATGAATAATCCATCCAAAATCCCAGGCCGATACGGGACTGGTTGTCTTGAAGACGTAGTGAAAGAGGTATTGGAGATCCTTTTCCGTCATTTAAGCCAAGAGCTTTATGTAGGTCATATCCCATCTTCATCATCAGTTTGCGGGACTGCCGCCTATACCGATGGAATTCTGGTTGGTATTTGGTCTTTGGCTTTGGTGACATAGTCGTTGAAGAAAAAATAAAGTTGCCGCCGGAGTAAATGTAGTGTTCAAAGGAGGAACACGACCCTCAAGCGAAGTGAATTCGCTCGAAGTTATATGGCATGACTTATACTTGGCCGTCTTCTTTGACTTGTCAGAAGAAGTAGATGTCTTTGGTTAGAAGTCGGCTACCAAATCGGGGTGGATCAGCATGATTTTGCCTTTGTCGGTAGATAAAGGTACCAAGTCGTCACTTCTTGCAGGCGGGAGGTTGACGATCTCTAAGGTAGCCTTTGGGATAGGAACAACACCGTCCGATACCAGCTGAATGGGAAATTTATCAAACTGTAGAGAGACGACATTGGCAGTCACTATCTTCTCGTCTTGTTGAAAAGTAATTGCCTTGGCATTGATCAACTCTTGGATCTTTCCTTTGAGAACGTAGAATGCCCGGGTTGGATGCCCCAGGAACCTGTGATACATACAATATTTAGGATTGTCAGTTTTACCTACTTTATCAGGCCGCTTAGCGTCGGGTAGTTGAAGTTTGTTGCTTTTGATCAGACAATCAAATATGCTCAAGACGTCATCTTCATCAAAGGAATACTCATCTTTGGGATGTGGTACTCTCTACGGAGGTGTCGTTGCTACAGGTGCCGATTGACTCACGTTGATGGCCAAGGCTTCTTTGCCTCTACGGTTGTTTTGAAGACCACCACTGTTGGTAGCAGGATGCTCATCTTTGTCAAAATTAGGCATCGGGATGCCTAGCTGCTTGAACTTATCAGCACTGTCTTCGGCTGCCCTGGCACTCACTATGAAGGAGCCCCTATCTTAGAATTGTGTGGGTCCCATCCACATGCTGACTATAGGTAACAAATTTAATTTACAAGTATCTATAGTTAATGCATCAGGAGTACCCAAAGGCATTTTGAGTGCTTCTCGACGGAAGTGCTCTATAAAACGTTCAGCGGTTTCATTAGGCCTTTGTTTGATTTTAGTAAGGGCCGACATAGTCATGTCGTTCATTCCTTCGTAGAACCGTTCCAAGAACATATATTTTAATGCTGCAAAGGATGTTATACAACCATCTGGCAAACTACGATACCAGTCATAGGCAACACCTGCTAAACATCCGACGAATACTCTATTGAGTAGAGCATCGTTCTGCTGAAGATGATCAGTCATCATCTTGAAGTGGTTGATATACTGACTCGGATATGTGCTACCGTCAAACAACATTATGGTCAACGGCTTATATTTGGGTTGGAATGGAACTTCCTTCCACTCAGCAGAATAGGTTGTTTGATCCCTAATTTATGCAAACCCTCCTTTTGATTCAAAGCTTCAAACTGAATCCGTAGAAGCTTGCCTGCCTCTAGAGGGTTTCCCGACATTTAAGGAGCGGTAGATTGGTTTGATGGATTGGGAGGTAGAACCGTGTGATAAGTACCACCCCCAACACCAGAATGACTCAGTGTAGCCTCCCTTCCCGAATTTTTTTTTGAAATATTTATTATTATTATTATTCATTTGATTTAAACAGTGATTTTAGAATTTCATAAATAATTATTTAGTTAATTGTTACGGTAGATGACTTTAGCCACGGTTGAGATTTGGAGTACAAGATGACTAGGAATCATCGCACGAGTAGTGCAGTGGCGTGCCATGACTAGTGTATTAGCCATGCCAAGGAAGGCCGAGCCATAGTGATGTCCTAACTAGAAAAACCAGGCCAAGTTACGACTTAACCCTATAGAACGTTTTAATTATTTATTAATTATATTATTGACTTATAGGAGACCTGATTTGTGTCGATTTAGCTCGGACTAGACCCGAACCGAAATCGAGACCATGTAATCTTGTAGAGAGACCAAAGACGACCATTTATGAATATTTTATGTGTGTACAAATATTTCCTAAATTACTTTAAGTATTAATGTACATTTTAATTATTTGAATATTGTACAAAAAATTAGTATTTTTACTATTAAATATTATTTTACAATATTTGTACAATTTTTGGACCCGGATAAAGGTTAATAGTATGGATTCACCAAACCACCATTTAATTATTTTATTATTATTTTATTATATTGTGGTGATTAAATAAATATATGTATTACTATGAGATAATATTAATATTGATTATATTTAAAATATTTTATTGTCCATATGAAATTTGTGGTATATATATATATATATATATATATATATATATATATATATATATATATATATATATATATATATATATATATATATATATATATATATATATATATATATATAAATATGTATAAATATTAGGGTATATATATTGAGTATATAGGCATGTAAATGTATTTATAATTTATTAGGGTATATACATGAATACATGTTGTACAAATATATATAGGAGGGTAAATACATTTTTAGTTTTATATACAAATATATATATATATATAAATATATATATATATATATGATGGTGTGTGTGTGTATATATACGTACGTTTGTGTATATATATATACGTACGTGTGTGTATATACATATATATACATATTGTATATAGAAATAAGGAAAAAGAAAAAAGATAAAGTAGAAATATCAATCCCAGCCCATCCCAGGCCGGTCAGACCCAGCCCAGGAGACCCCCAACCCACACCGGAAGCGCCCATAGCAGCAGTCAGGCCAGGTCATATGTATGCATACAACAGAAGTCCCCCCACCGAAATACTCGATGTCTATATATATATATAAACCGACAGTTTGAACGAAGAAAACCTTAGACAAAACTCGACCTTGCCACCCCCTACACTGGGCGCCCACTCTGGCATATGTACGCCGGAGGACGACGTCGGCGTTCGCCGGGAACCGCCGCCCGAACCAGGCCGCGCGCGCGAGTTGAGACAGAGCGCAGCGACAACCAGGCTGAACACCAATATTTCGAGGTTTATTTCTCCCCCTGTACTTCACCGTTTAACGTTTCGTAAAGTATTCCGGAGAGCCTACATAACCCACTCGGATTCCTAACAAATAGAATTTATAGATGGCCAAGGAATCTCTCGAGAAATCGAGGCGAATCCTACCAAAAACCACTGTTCCGGAAAACAGTAAGGATGACCCAAACACCCACTTGGAAGCGAGTTTATGAACAAACTATTAAGGTATTTCAAAAACCAATCAAAGACAGTCCTAGCCAATCTATAAGGCTCTGCGACCCAATTTACAGAACTCGATTACATCGACTACACGTCGAGAAATCGGATCCCAAACTTTAACAAAAACCTGTTTTCAAAACATAGAAAATTCATCGATACGACGTGCATCCCGCCAATCCGGGCGACGTGGTCGCAAACCGAAGACATCGAAAGATGTGTAACGGCTTTGTGGTCGTGTGGGCTTTGACGGAATTCAAATTGGTCGCGTGTGCGCGACGAATTTGATGCGTATCCGTCGAAATTCATCGTATCGGCCTCTATACAAATTTTCTAATTACTTTGTGCACACTCGTCAGATCGAGACGAAACTTGCGCCATCAGGACCGTATCATTTTTTTGGTCCTGCATGTCAAGTTTGGTCAGATTCTGAGACAGTTGATTGGATCGCCGTTTCGCGGACCCCACGATCCGATTCAACGGACGATTTTGTGCACGGCCTGCCGGAATCCAAAACTGGACATACGGTTGGGTTCGTATCATCAAAACGAATCTGTAGACATGTAGTTTGATGACTTTAGAGACCATTGACTCTGGCATGTTTTTCGGTGCAAAGCGGGTCCAACGGCGGATATCGTTTTTGCCCAAAATTACAGTTTTGCCCCTGTATCCAGAATCGGACTTAAAGACAGGCAATCCTAGCTAATTTGACTATTCTGAGAATGTTGGCAATGTTTGTTTCAGCTTTCGGAGACAGTTGTGATGACTTGGACTTCGTGGCTTACCAATTAACTATATTTTGTGGGATCTGCGTGCAACCTCCAGGCAAGATACCTTGTCTCCCTCTACAGTTTATTTACATGCATATCTATATTATTATACAGTTTTACTAGTTGATTATTTATGTGATTTGTATATCATGCCTGCTAGTATATATATAGCCTTGTTTATAATTAGCTTTGAAGTTCATGTTGGATATACGTATATATAGTTCTTGTTCATAGTTACCTTTGTAGTTCATATTAGATTGGTTTTTCTCGTGTATCGTGATTGAGTCGTGTCGTGTCATCACTTGTACTTGGACTGAGTCGCATCGTGTCATAGGATGAATAAGTCATAACGGAACTGCTTTACCTCCTTGCCTTGAAATTCTTGAAGCTAACCTGCGAGCCCACACTAGGGACGAGGGTTAGTAGTTAAGCTAAACTGCGAGCCCACATTAGGGGCGAGGCTTAGTAGTTAAGCTAACCTACGAGTCCACATTAGGGGCAAGGGTTAGTAGTTATCTGTCCACACCTGCGAGTCCACACTAGGGACGAGGGTGATGCTAGCCTGCGAGTCCACACCAGGGACGAGGGTTAGTAGTATATGGTTCACACCTGCGATTCCACACTAGGGACGAGGGTGATGCTAGCCTGCGAGTCCATACTAGGGGCGAGGGCTAGTAGTTGTTCAAACCTACGATTCCACACTAGGGACGAGGGTTTGAGTATTCGATTGGTTATCCATTGACATCGTGATATCGTGTTCTCTTGTTCTTCTCCAGCAGTTCGTTTAGGCGTAGTGGTTCTTCCCGTCGTGTACAGTCATGTTTTCGTGCTGACTGGTCTTTCCCCGTTTATTTTCTGTATTTCCTTTATTGCATGATAAACTACTAGATAGACATGCTTTTATGTATCTTGCTATGTCCTCTGAGGACCTGATGATCTCTTCAGGTTAGTTATTGCATGGAGTTAGTTAGCAGCTCGGGATGGCGAATGATTATGACACTTGTGGGGTCCGGATATGATGATATTGCTTGTGGGATTCAGGTATCGCTATTGTGTTTATTATCCGCTCGTGCTTTTCATTTCTTATCATGAGATATCCTGCTTCTTGTTTCAGTTGTAGACTCTTGTTATTTCCTTTAGAGTCTTATCGGACATTTATGCTAGTGGGCTGCAGACCACGACCCATAGTGTTCATTCATATTTATTATCTTATTGTGGATTGAGATATAGATTTATTTGCCATGATTTGGCAGCTTATCCTAGCCGTGACAACGTTTACGTATTCGAGTCGGGCTGGAGTCCGCTTGATGCGTAGCTGGCTTGCTCACGAGCTCGCATCCGAAAAGCGGGTGCGGGTCGTGACAAGTTTTTTTGGTGGCCCATGCAGGTCAGAGCATATCGTACCGGTTACGTAACTGTACTGGTACGAGCCTCACTACCAAAATAAGTCAAATCAGCGATGAAATTAGCGACGTTGAAGGAAGACGTCGCCAACAATTTTCATATTAGCGACGTCCTCAAAAAGACGTCGCCAAACGACACTATTTGCGACGTCCAGCGACGTGTACCGACCAGCTTTAATTTCATAAAAGATAACGTCACAGAATAGTCGGTAAACGTTGCCATAGTTTTTATAGTAGCGACGTTTAACGACGTTTCTATTTGTCGTCGCTAAGTTTTTAATATAGGGCATCGGGTTTTCTTTTTCCTCCACTCAATCGAGCCCCAAATTCTCGAGCCCCAAATTTTCGAACTCCCTCCCCGATCTCCAGTCCCCCTCCGCCTACAGCCCAGCACCGTGACCCCCCTTCCCCTCCGCAGGTGCTCCTTCCCCTCCCCTCCGCCTACAGCCCGGCACCGTGACCCCCCTTCCCCTCCGCAGGCGCTCCTTCCCCTCCCCTCCGCCTACTGCCCGGCACCGTGACCCCCCTTCCCCTCCGCATGCGCTCCTTCCCCTCCCCTCCGCCTCTGCCTTCGCCTCTGGTTCTCCTCCCCTCCGGTGACCCCCCTCCCGATCAACCCCTTCGGTCTCGGTAAACCCTAACCCCCACTCTTGTAGTATAGTTATATTAAGTGACAATGAATGAGAAGTTCGGTTCCATTTGAATTAAGTGATGGTGAATGAAGAGGAGAAGGGGGCTGTTTGGCTCTGATTATTCCTTCTCTTCTTCTAAAAATTGTTACTATTTTAAATTAATGTGGTCTATCTTCCTGTGTACACCACTGTTTTGAGTGTCTTGATTAAGTAGAGGGTGCCATGTTGTGAGTGTGGTGCTCAGTGAATGAACTGTCATTTATAGTGTACATATGTCAAATGAGTGAATTTGTGAGTTATTCTAGTGGAAGTGAACTGTCACTTGACAGTGCATATGTGTTAAGTGTCTTGAGTGTCATGTGTTGAGAGGGAAATCTGTCCCGGTGATAGCAGGAAGTTATTGTGTGTATGTGTCTGTTTTAGTGAGTGTTGGATATTGGTAGAGAGTGTGGGCTTATGGATTCATAGTGATGCCCTTTGTTGCTTACTGTTTTGCTTGTTTAGCTTGTGCAGTCAGTTGGAATTGATATGTAATTTCGACTAGATATCATAGCCTACAACCCCCTAAGTGCACAGTGGCTCAATCCTGCTATAGGTTTCAGCCGAGCCTAGTAGATGCATGTCCTGCATCCTCACTTGAGTCACAACCTGTACCCCCTCTGTTTTGCTTACATTACTGATACCCTCGTGTATCAAAGATGCATATCCTACCCTTAGCTTAGACATTAGTCAATTCTTTACCTATGTTTCAGTTCAGTTATGTAACTAATGGATAGGCTAATGAATAATCCCTTTCTGAGTTTGCCATTGCTAGTATCAGATGTTATGGTGACACTTGGTATCGGTGGTTAGATGTTGTTCAATCCTAACTTGCTTTAGTAGTGTTTTGGCTCTATCCCAACTTCATTATGTTTCAATCCATTTTATATTAGGCACCCTAGATGGTAGCAGTCGACTGATACCCTAAAAACTTCAGTATCAGAGCCTTGAATGTTGGCATCAGATGGATTAACTTCACATTGTCCTTCATTCCCTGTACTATCAGACTAGATGTGGTTCTGTCCCTATGTTGATTGTATGCTTTCTAGTTATCATTTATTAAGCATTAAATTAGAAACATACATGTATATCATTCACTACCTTGACTTTCCCCAGTAACTTCCTCCAATTAACTCTATCCCTCGGTTGAGCTACTATTTCAAAGCTTTGACACTTACATATCATTCACTACCTTGATGTATCTATCTTACAGAATTATGGAGCTGAATTACTATCTGCGGAATCGTACGTGGATGTACAACCGTCATCCTGATGACATGTACGGTGTGCGGGATGAATTCATAGAGGGTGTACACCAGTTCCTACAGTTTGCCAAGGCGTTCCTTCAGTACATGGACGGTACCAAACTTAAGTATCCGTGTGTGAGATGTCGCAACTTGAAATATCATCCAGAAGTGGATGTCACGTATCATTTATACTCGAAGGGTTTCACGCCGAATTACTATCAGTGGAGCGAGCACGGAGAACTTGTGTCTTTAGCATCGAAATACGAGCCTTATGTGGATGTCCACAACAACGCTCCTTACGACGATGGGTTGGTGAACATGGTTTTCGATGCGGTCGGGCCTAGTTTCGATCCGGATGATCATGATGCACCTGAGGAGGCACCGAACCCCGATGCTGCACAGTTCATGGAGTTGCTGGAGAATGCAAGGACTCCATTATATCCTGGTTGTGAGGATCATTCACCGTTGGAGGTGGTTACAAGATTGTTGAGCATCAAGCCCGATTTTAACATGTCTCAAGATTGCTACAACCGTCTTATGGAGTTGCTTATAGAAATATTGCCTGAGGGTGCGAAGTTGTCTAAAGACTTCTACCGGTCTAAGAGGATGGTTAGATCGCTCTGGATGGGATATGAAAAAATCGATGCCTGTCGTAACGGGTGCATGTTGTACTACAAAGACGACAAGGATGAAGACGCCTACAGATTTTGTGGTGTCGATCGCTACAAGGCATGTGGTAGAGGAAAGTCTGTCGTTGCCAGGAAGCCTACCTCTTCGATGCACTACTTGCCGTTGACGTCGCGGTTGCAGCGGTTGTTTATGGTGAAGGAAACTACAGAAAATATGAGTTGGCATAAGCGGGGACATATCGAAGGAGTGTTGGATCATCCTTCTGATGGAGAAGCATGGAAGCACTTTGATCGAGAGTATCCAGATTTTGCTTCTGATTCGCGTAATGTCAGATTGGGTCTCTGCCCCAACGGTTTTACCCCATTCGGACTTTCGGGATCCCAGTATTCGTGTTGGCCTGTGATCGTCACCCCGTACAATCTACCGCCTTGGATGTGCATGAAGACTCCACATATGTTTCTCACCGTTATTATCCCAGGTCCGAACAATCCGAAAAGGAACATCGATGTGTATTTACAGCCGTTGATTGATGAGTTGAATCAGCTGTGGGAAGTAGGTTCCAACACATACGATGTATCTAGAAAACAAAATTTTCGGATGCGGACAGCACTTATATGGACCATCAACGACTTTTCGACCTATGGAATGTTATCTGGATGGAGCACGCATGGTCGGCTTTCATGTCCGTATTGTATGGACAGCACTAAGGCTTTCCGTTTGAAACACGAAGGCAAACCGTGCTTCTTCGATTGTCATCGACAATTCCTACCGAAGGATCATCCGTACCGGAGGAACAGGAATGCTTTTCGTGCTGGTGTTGTGGAGAAGGCTAATCCCCCGCCAAGGTGGCCCGGATACACGATATGGGAAGAGGTAAAAGATTTACCAAGAGCTATTGAACAGCCTGCTACGGGCTACAAGTGTGACGGATTTGGTCGCACTCATAACTGGACGAAGAGGAGTATATTCTGGGATCTTCCATATTGGAGCACCAATCTGATTAGACATAACCTTGATGTCATGTATATCGAGAAGAATGTGTTTGACAACATAATTAATACTGTAATGGATGTAAAGGGGAAGACGAAAGACAATCCAAAGGCTAGATTGGACTTGGAAGAAATATGTAGACGTCCTGCATTGCATTTGATAGAGGACGGGAATGGGAAGTTGAAGCAGCCTAAGGCAATTTTCTCACTGGAGAAGGAGGATAAAGTGAGGCTTTGTAGGTGGATTCAAGGTCTGAAATTTCCAGATGGGTATGTTTCGAACTTGAGAAGATGCGTCGACCTCAAGGAGAACAAACTGACAGGTATGAAGAGCCATGATTGTCACGTATTCATGGAGCGGTTAATTCCGATTGCATTTCGGAAATTCTTACCGTAGGCAGTTTGGGATCCATTGACGGAGCTTAGCATATTCTTCAGGGACCTTTGTTCTAAGAAATTGCTTGTTGATCGTCTAGAAAAGCAAGAGAAGGACATTGCGGTAATACTGTGCAAGCTAAAGAGGGTGTTCCCTCCTGGATTCTTCGACTCTATGGAACATTTGTCGATTCATCTTTCCTACGAGGCACGTGTTGGTGGACCCGTCGAATATCGATGGATGTACCCGTTCGAGCGACATTTGAATCACCTAAAAAGAAAGGTAAAAAATAAGGCTCGGGTCGAGGGTTCTATTTGTGAAGCCTATATTCTCGAGGAGATTACAAATTTCTGCTCCTCCTATTTCAAACCTCATGTTGCTACGAATAGAACGAGCGCTCCGAGAAATGACGACGGATATGAAGAATTTAATAATGGAATACTGAAAGTATTCAATGCGTCCGGAAAGCCTTCGGGGAAAATGAAGAAGAGATATTTGAATGACAAAGAGCTAAGGGCTGCTCAGTTGTATGTATTACTCAATTACGACGAGGATGAAGTGGAGAAGCTAGAGGGATAAGTAACTCAGGATGATGAGTTTACGTCATCTCAATGTAATAGTATAAGCTAATATTATTGTACTAATCGGCGGTTGCTTCGTTGTTTTCCAGCACATATAATGATGAGTTGAGGCTGGTTAGACCCTACCTAACAGACGAAGCATTAGAACAAGAAATGAGACGTCATTTTCCTTCTTGGTTGAGCGAATATGTAAGTAGCTCGGTAATTACTGGCCTCTTCTATTGCAACTGCGCAATAAATAACTTATTATCGCTTCTTTGATATTCAGGTCGATCGTCTAATTTCACCCGAGATTGAATTAATTAGAACTCTTGCCAAGGGACCTATTACTTTTGTTAAAATATGGCCAAGTTACTGTGTCAATGGCTTTCGGTTCAAGTCGACAAATGCTCCGATCAGAGACAGCTTCCTGGATCTTGATTCCACGAAAAATAGTTGTTTGTGTATCAAGTCTTCGAACTATAAAGACGTCGATCCAGAAAATAATTTCTTTAGCATCTTGCGAGAGATTGTGGAGTTGTCATATAATAATGGCAGAGAACCTGCAAAGATCGTGTTGTTCAAGTGTGAATGGTTCGATCCGATTGAAAATCAAGGTTGGAAAATTGACAAGCATGGTCTTCTGGATATAAACTACAAGCGTAGATATCAAGGCTACGAACCATTTTTCCTAGCAACTCAGGCTCAGCTCGTGTACTTCACAGCTTATCCGAGACGGGGAGCAAGAAAGTCTGACTGGTGGGCAGTATGCAAGACTAAAGCCAGAGATACTTTTGATGTTGACGAAAAAGCTTACCAGGAGGACGAGCTACCTTTTGTAACCAATATTTTCGATGTGGACTCCACGGAAGTTATGCATTATACGACACATAACGTAGAAGATGTAGAATTATCCGAAGAGGAAGACGAAGCCGACGAAGACGATGATGAAAGTGAAGATGAGGAGGAAGAGGAAGATGAGGTCGAGGAAGACGAACAAGATGATTATTCTGAAGATGATTGAGAGAGATATACTTATCTGAACTTAGATGTTTCTTCTAGAATATATTATCTGGACTTAGATGTTTATTGTAGAATGTATCATCATTTGTCTTGGTTATTATCTTGTTTTTGTTATACTTTCATATTTCTAGTCTCTATTATTTGTTGTACTTTTATATTTCTAGTCTCTATTATTTGTTGTACTTTCATATTTCTAGTCTCTATTATTTGTTGTATTATCATATGCTATTATCAGGTATGGCAGGTCGTCGCAGAGCGTTCCGAGGGGGACGACGAGGTCACTCTCCTCCGGTACTTCCTACAGGTACTGCTAGAGGACGGAGTTTTCCTTCGGTACCTCATTCTGGTACCGGCTCTGGATCCTCGTCGCCGATTACTCCTCCATATCGGACAGTGGCCTGCTGGGACGACGTCACGTGGCATATCTCCTGGGACGAGTAGTTCCAGGCCTGTTGAGAGTGCTCGCCCGTCTAGCGTTCCTACTGCTGATACGACGATGGAGACGGATGAGCAGATGGCGGAGGCTGCGACGACGGCCGAGGCGGCGGCGCCGACGGCCGACCAGCATCATGCAGATGATGCGTGCGCACCTCCGGAGGAGAGGAGGACGAAGATCTGGGCCAACGGTATAAAGTAGGTGTTTTGGTTTATAATTTTTTTTTTCTTTCTGTTTTTATCATAAATTAACTTTTCATGAATATAATATGTTTGTATAGATATCGTCCCCCAGAGGTACAGAGACGTCTAGGCCACATGCTGAGGCATAATTACGGTGGTGCTTGGATTAACTACTCTGATGCTCCGGACGAGAGGAAGGCCTTCTGGTTTGTGCGCTTCAAGGTTAAAATATATTTGCTTTTAACATGAATCATATAATTTTTGCATATTATATATAACTGATAAATATTTGGTTTGCTCTCTTCTAGGATATGTTTTTCTATCCACCGTATCGGGCCGAGCTTATCGAGGGGATGTTTCCTGCCGTCGCTGTCAAGCTGATCCGCGACTCTATCAATGATCAGAAGGATCGTGATCGGGCCGAAAAGCCGATCCAAGGTTGGATCACCCCTGATCAGTGGAATGCGATGAAGGCTCGATTCGACGAGCCAAGGTACAAGGAGAAGTCGGAGAAGGCCAAGGCGGCTAGGCAATATGCCTCGAAGTGGTGCGGTGGGTCGATTCCGATGACGAAACATTTCTATCGTCTGGTATGTCTTCCACTTTTAGAAATATTATTTTAATACAAAATCGATAAATTATTACTAAGATAATATATTTAATTACAGGTAAGGAAGGTCGGTAATGCCGACATGGTGACCGTCTTCCTGGCCACCCATCGGAAGGGCGAAGGCCTTATTGACGAGAGGGCCGAACAGACCTATGTAAGTATTACAATACGTTATCTTAATTTAATACTTCGTGTCAATTTTAATATAACTTAGTAAATATGATGCAAATAAATATTCATGTAGTTAGTAATAATAAGTACATTAATTAGAAATTAGAAATAATAAGTACATTAATTAGAAATTCGTAATAATAAGTACATTAATTAGAAATTAGAAGTTAGTAATAATAAGTACTTTCTAGGCCGAGTATCAGAGGCTGCGGGAACGGGCGGCTGCTAGTGCACCAGATGCAGGAGAGGCCGGTACTTCCTCGCAGCCCACTCAAGCTCCGTCGGCGGATGAGCTATGGATGGCCACCGCTGGTGGACTCCGTAGGGGTACGTACTACGGTACGGGATCCTATGGCGTCCTAGTTGAGACCCAGTCCTCTAGGACATCTCCTATTAGTGTGCATGGTCCACAGCTGTCCCAGGAGTCTGCCCGAGTCCACCAGATGATGGAGTCTCTCCGTGACGACCTGCTACGACGGATCGAGGAGCAGTCTCAGCACCCTACGGAGGATCCTGCACTGCTAGCACGATTGGATGCACTCGACTGCGGCATTATGGACCTCAGGGAGACGACTGAGAGGACAGAGCGCACCGTTGGAGGGTTAGAGGGCACGGTGACGGAGCTGCAGACAGGACAGGTGACCATGGCCGAGAGGATGAGATTGGCGCAGGAGTCGATGGTCCAGAGCAGTGATAGAATGTTATCTATCATGGATTCATACCACCAGCGACTTACAGCGTTGGAGCGTGTTGGTCCTGCGGGTGCGCCTTCATCGTCGTCGACTCCGCCGCCTCCACCGCCTTCTTCTTCGACACCGACTCCACCGACGTCACTGTCTGCTCCGTCGGTATCGATTTCACTTGAGGAGTATGAGTTGTTCTTATCCCTTCGTCGCGGCGGTGCCCCTCCTGTACCAGATTTCTAGTAGTCCTAGTTAGGACTGTTTCTTTGTGTTTGTTTTATTCTTTGTTTGTGACTTAGATATTTGTTGGTTGTGTAGATTTAGATGTTTGGATCCTATTCTATTTGTTGGTTGTGTGTAGACTTTGGTTATTTGCTTGTAGACTTTGTTATTTGGTGTAGAATTGGTTATTTGGATACTTGTTGTTGTGTGATTATTGTAGACTTGGTTATAGGGACTGAAACCTGTGTACAGTGAGAAATGGACATTCTGAGAACTGGACATTGTGTGATTGTTGTAGATGTGGTTATAGGGACTGAAACCTGTGTACAGTGAGAAATGGACATTCTGTGATTGTTTGGATCCTATTCTACAGTGAGAAATGGTTATCTTTTTAAGCTGCAGGGAGAAATGGACATTCTGTATTTTATTTTTTTTATTTTTTTGCAGATTTAGCGACGTTTACCGACGTTTACCGACGTCCACCGACGTAAGTTTGCGTCGGTAAATGTCGGTAAATCTGCGATATTATCCAGGGCACCGACGTTTAGCGACGCCATTATATGTCGGAGAACGTCAGTAAACGTCGGTGCACGTCGATAATCATCCCAAGAATTCCCAGGATTTACCGACGTGTAGCGACTTTGGACATGTCACTAAACCACAGACGACTCGACGGTAATCCGTCGGTAAAGGTACCGACGCGTAGCGACACGAGGTACTACGTCGCTAATACAACGACGACACGACGGTAGACGTCGGCAATATACCAACGTATAAATACGTCGGCAAACGTCGGTACTTGCGACGTTTGGCAACGTTTAGAAGATCAGCGACTTACATTTCCGCGACCAGCCCAAAACGTCGGTAATTTCGTCGCTAAATATTTTTAGCGATGAAAATTGTCATTTTAGCGACGTCTTTAGGCGTCGCTAAAACGTCTTTAGGCCTGCGACAATGACTAAACCTTAGAAATCTCAATCCACCTGCCTTGAAAATTCTTTAGAAATTTCTCTACGTCCTTGGAAACTCCATATTTGCTCTCGATTATACTTCCTTGCGTTATGTGCCATTGATTCTCGTCCCTTCCTATTCCAGGGTGACGAATGATCGTGCTGTCTAGAATCTATCAGAAATTCTTAATTATAGTATAATATTGCTTGACTATTGAATATTGGGTTGTTTGATAGAGATGAGGGATTATAGATGCCATATGCCCTAGATACCTATTGGAAGGATTGATAGCAACTAGTTAGAAGATTATAAGATTTTAGTGGCCGTATTTTGAGGAGTAGTGTGACCAAATATGGGTAGAAGTCCTCGAGATTTCGTAGATACAAAATGATTAGGAAAAGGTTATAAAATATTTTTGAGAGAGTAAATTTGAGGAGATTAAGGTAATAGTAGACTTTGAATTTTAGGGAATAGTTATGAATTAGAATTTCGAGGACGAAATTACTTTTAAGGTGGGTAGATTTGTAGCCTCCCTTCCCGAAATTATTTTTTTGAAATATTTATTATTATTATTATTCATTTGATTTAAATAGTGATTTTAGAATTTCATAAATCATTATTTAGTTAATTGTTACGGTAGATGACTTTAGCCATGGTTGAGATTTGGAGTACAAGATGACTAGAAATCATGGCACGAGTAGTGTAGTGGCGTGCCATGACTAGTGTATTAGCCATGCCAAGGAAGGCCGAGCCATAGTGATGTCCTAACTAGGAAAATCAGGCCAAGTTATGACTTAACCCTATAGAACGTTTTAATTATTTATCAATTATATTATTAACTTATAGGAGACCTGATTTGTGTCGATTTAGCTCGGACTAGACCCGAACCGAAATCGAGACCATGTAATCTTGTAGAGAGACCAAAGACGACCATTTATGCATATTTTATGTGTGTACAAATATTTCTGAAATTACTTTAAGTATTAATGTTCATTTTTAATTATTTGAATATTGTACAAAAAATTAGTATTTTTACTATTAAATATTATTTTACAATATTTGTACAATTTTTTGGACCCGGATAAAGGTGAATAGTATGGATTCACCAAACCACCATTTAATTTTTTATTATTATTTTATTATTTTGTGGTGATTAAATAAATATATGTATTACTATGATATAATATTAATATTGATTATATTTATAATATTTTATTGTCCATATGGAATTTGTGGTATATATATATATATCTATATATATATATATATATATATATATATATATATATATATATATATATGTATGTATAAATATTAGGGTATATATATTGAGTATATAGGCATGTAAATGTATTTATAATTTATTAGGGTATATACATGAATACATGTTGTACAAATATATATAGGAGGGTAAATACATTTTTAGTTTTATTAAAGTATATATGGATTCACCAAACCACCATTTAATTTTTTTATTATTATTTTATTATTTTGTGGTGATTAAATAAATATATGTATTACTATGATATAATATTAATATTGATTATATTTATAATATTTTATTGTCCATATGGAATTTGTGGTATATATATATATATATATATATATATATATATATATATATATATATATATATATATATATATATATATATATATATTAGGGTATATATATTGAGTATATAGGCATGTAAATGTATTTATAATTTATTAGGGTATATACATGAATACATGTTATACAAATATATATAGGAGGGTAAATACATTTTTAGTTTTATTAAAGTATATGCATATATACATATTATATATATATATATATATATATATATATATATATATATATATATATATATATATATATATATATATATATATATATATATATATATATAAAAATGTGTATGCATATATATATATATATATATATATAAATGTGTATGCATATATATATATGTGTAGGTATATATAAATATATATATATATAATGGTGTGTGTGTGTGTGTATATATACGTACGTTTGTGTATATATATATACGTACGCGTGTGTATATACATATATATACATATGGTATATACATATATACATATGGTATATAGAAATAAGGAAAATGAAAAAGGATAAAGTAGAAATATCAATCCCAGCCCAGCCCAGCCCAGGCCGGTCAGACCCGGCCCAGGAGACCCCCAACCCACACAGGAAGCACCCATAGCAGCAGTCGGGCCAGGTCATATGTATGCATACAACAGAAGTCTCCCCACTGAAATACTCGATGTCTATATATATAAAAACCGACAGTTTGAACAAAGAAAACCCTCGACAAAACTCGACCTCGCCACCTGCTACACTGGGCGTCCACTCCGGCACATATACGCCGGGGGACGACGTCGGCGTTCGCCAGGAACCGCCGCCCGAACCAGGCCGCGCACGCGATTTGAGACAGAGCGCAGCGACAACCAGACTGAATACCAATATTTTGAGGTATATTTCTCTCCCTGTACTTTGCCGTTTAACGTTTCGTAAAGTATTCCGGAGAGCCTACATAACCCACTCGGATCCCTAACAAATAGAATTTATAGATGGCCAAGGAATCTCTCGAAAAATTGAGGCAAATCTGACCAAAAACCACTGTTTCGGAAAACAGTAAGGATGACCCAAACACCCACTTGGAAGCGAGTTTATGAACAAACCATTAAGGTATTTCGAAAACCAATCAAAGACAGTCCTATCCAATCTATAAGGCTCTGCGACCCAATTTACAGAACCCGATTACATCGACTACACGTCGAGAAATCGGATCCCAAACTTTGATAAAAACCTGTTTTCAAAACATAGAAAATTCATCAATACGACGTGCGTCCCGCCAATCCGGGCGTGTTTCACTTAACAAAATGCCTTGGAGGAATTGGCTTTTGAAAATGAAACGAGAAAAAGTACAAGAAGTACAAATTTGATTCTGGGGAAGTATTGCTGTAGAAGTCTGATTCGTAGATGATCACTTTGTTCCTTGGACCATATGATGATGATGAAGATCACTGCTTGAAGTAGAACAACTGGAAGAACTAAGTCACCAGAAAGGTATCGACGCACTTGGGCACTGATGGCGAGGCCGAATGCTTTCCTGCTTTGCTTCACTCTGTTCTGAAAGAAAGGTTGAAGAAGAATGCTCTGGAGAATCAAAATCTCTAAGTTCTGATCTTTGTATTCTCTCCTGTCTCTGTCCTTGTGTTATGAGAAAAATAAGTCTATTTATAGACTTGGGCTCTTGTGCGTAAAAACTTAGCAAAAGTTCCATCTTTATGCTAACAACTGCCATCCACGATCGAAGCCAACCTCTGCATATGTTGACATGTGTCCCATTATTTCAGTAAGAATAGGATGCATGTACACACGTTCTTCGAGAAGAATGGCATGAAAGCCACGTAGGCAGACCACGTTCCAAGCTGGTGGAGGAGAATAGGGCGTAAAAATAGCCCCAATGTACTCTGAGCGTAAAGCAGTAGATTAGGCGTAAAATAGCCTTGACATAGACTTCCCGCGTAAAGTGGTTGTTAAATAACCTTGAGCGTAAAGTAGCTCAAATAGACTTTACGCACACGTCAGCTGTTGAGCATAAAAGCTCGTATAGTCTTCGTGCGTAAAAGAAGCCGTAGTGTGAGCGTAAAGTAGCTCAATCCACACACTAAACGACAACATTGGTCTCTGTGTAAAAATAAATCCCTTTGTGATATATGCCATCATTAATATCTCCATGTCAGAGTTTGCATTAAATGCGAGATTTGACAGCTTTGTCCAGCGTAAAAGAGGCTGCTCTGTCCTTGGCGTAAAATCATGGGTGTAAACCCGAGCGTAAAATCATCAACCTATTTAGGCGTAAAGCGATTAGCCTTGTCTTGGGCGTATAGAGATTACCCGCTCTGCTAGGCGTAAAGTAGATCACTTGTGAATGAGATGACCCTTTCTTTGAAGCACTTTTTACGCTCCTACAAGACACCCTTCAAAGTTTTCAAATATCTCCAAAATTTGAAACACTTTGAACAGAAGCGTAAAAGTTGAGATTTGATCTGCCAGCGTAAAATTTGGGATACACAACCGTCATCCGCGTAAAAGCGGGGATGTCCAACAGTCGGCGTAATTATAGGGATATCCAACAGTCGGTTTTGAATCTCTCTATAAATAGGTCTTTTCAGAGAGAGAAAATACTTTTACTCATCTTCTTGAATTCCTTTGCCCTTTCTTTCTTCGAAACTCTGATCTGATGGCTCCTAAGGAATCATCCGCCGCTGGTAGCAAGGGGAAGAAACCTGCCATTGATTCGTCATCGGCTGATCATGTGAAAACCCCTACTCAGTCATCAACGCCACGACGAAATCCCAACCCGGTCGTAGCTCCGCCTATGATGGGTAAAACCCTATTCTTTAGCTGGAAAAATCCGTCGAGGAAGAAGAAGAAAACTTTCAGCTTTTTACGCCCACGTTGTACGTGTTAGCATAAAAACTGAAATAACAACATACGCCCACGTTGTACGTGTTAGCGTAAAAGATAAAAAAAAAATATTACGCCCACGTTACACGTGTCAGCGTAAAATTTGGATTTACGCCCACAATTAATGTGCTAGCGTAAAACTTAACTACGTTCATGTTCATACATGCCAGCGGAAAAAGTTATATTACGCTCACTTTACTATGTGGTAGTGTAAAACTCATCAACCACTGAGAGACTTTGTAGAACACAGACTTCATAAACTTTTATCAACTTTTAGTAAGCGTAAAAGTCAATATCTTCGATCATAAAAAACTTCGAACTAATTTAACCTCTTTTGTCCTTCTGTCAGTGGATTTGCAAGTTCACCCTCTCGCAGAAGTTTTTGGCTCCTCGGTCGGCATGTTGGGTTCAAATTATCTGGAGGATCTGTCTCATGTCCGATTTCCCCAATCCAACCCAGATTACCCTAAAGAAAGGGCATAGTTGATAGCAGCTCAAGGGGATAGGATGTTGCTATCCATGATAAATGGGGAATTATTGAGTTTACTAGATGGACAACACTTCGCAAAACCAGCCTTTCTGTTTGGAGATGCCATTGATTGTAAATCCCAGACACACCCCAAGAAGGAGTCTTGGGTTTTCAAATTTGGAGATAGAGCCATGTATCTTCCGGATATGGACAGAGATTATCCTTTGTCAGCATTCGTCCATGCTACTCATCCTCGACAAATGTTATGGAATTTGACTCCCAGCAATCATGGACGACCGGGTAGAATTGTTTTCAAGAGAGAACGTGCCAATGATATGGGATACTTTGCTAGTGTTCCCAATGGAGGTGTTACTTCTATCTTTGGCCTTATGCCAGGCTCTAATCCTAGCGAAGATTCGGGTTTGATACAGCCAGTACAAACCCAGATATTTGTCAACAAATTTATGAGGGCTGCTGTATTATATCCCCAAACAAACCCCAGACTGCCAGGATGGTTGACTCCATTCAACCAGAGCTGGATCCAGATAAGTCTTTGGATGATGAAGAACTTTGAGGCAGAGTTGAAAGATATTGGCTTGTATGAAGCGGTAGCTTCCACCAGTCAGGGTATTCCTCCGAATGGAAACTTATTTCTGGCCTTGATGGAGATATATATAAGTTCAACTAGAACTTTTGCCACCCCGAAAGGTGAAATGGGTCTTGCCCTTCATGAGATGCAGTTTATCTCGAAGCTGCCAATGGGGGAAGCCCCATATGAAGAATACGTTCCCTCCAACAGGGAGCTTGCTGAAATCAGAGGAGTTAACCCTCAGTTAATCGAGGTATACGAAGAACTGATGTGTCACTACCTGATTTGTACTACGATGCATGAAAGTACATCCTATTTGGCGTATATCAACAAGTGGACGACTTATCTCTTCTTCCATAAAGATAAGATATCCAAGGAAGACAAAGAAAGATTTCAGGAAAACAAAACTCCAGTAATCAACATAGATTCGACAATCCCCTCTAACAAAGTTCGGGATATGATGATTACTTACAAATTTCCGAATAAATATCTGTCTACGAAGACTGGGGAATTTCCTGCCGGAACTGAAGCCTTGAGCTTCCTTAGATATGGTAGTCAGAAAATCTCTCGGAGAGCTTTGCTGGCAGGCTTTCTTTCTTTATGGTTGAGAAGATGGGTTGTACCGGGAATTGGTACTGTTGACAGAATCTACCGTAGTGTGCTATGGCCGGCAGTACGTCTGGTTTTTAAAGTCAGGATTAATCTACTGTCAGCCATGGTGTGTCGAGTAAATGCAGGTTTAAGGACCTTCGGCGAGGAGTTAATCAACAATACTCCTCATCGGAATGTTTTCCCTAGAGTAGAAATGCCCTACACTTATCTGATGGGCTGGCTGTTTCATCACAACTGCAGATTGTTATCGCCAGGCCCAGGTGATGATGCGGAGGTCTTCCACCAAAAATTCAGCAAAGCTACATGGATCGCTACGACTGTGGCGGATACCCGAGCAGTTCTGAACTATTCTTATGGTTGGAACTTCTTCTGTACCCAGCCGCAAGTTCCAGCAGATTGCTTCGGTGTTCAGTTTGAAGATGAAGTTGAAGGAAGAGTTGTATTGCCACAGTCAGTCTTTAGATGGCTTCAGTGCATCAGACCTTCTCATCTGATGTACAGAAATAAAGATAATTGTGCGTTTGAACCATACTTACCAAGTAGGTTTGCTCGCCAATTTGGGTACGACCAACTTCATGTTGGTAATCCTTTGACTAATTTCCGTCACTATGGGAAATTACTTGACGGAGCTAGGGGTTGGAGGTATTTCGGTACTGCTCGGACTGGTGCTAAATTTAGAATTTCGACCGCCACCAGCACTACAGAACTACGTATACTCCATACGTATGCCCACTTTTACGCTTCAATTCGTTCTTTTGCCCACGGTTACAATATGAGGGGTAGTCTGAGGTAGCCTAAAGAAGGAGATATTGAGGAGCAGGTCAGGGTACCAGCAGACATCACTGACGATACTGGCATTCCAGATCCATTTTTAGAAGTTATCCCAACAGGAGTTGGAGAACCAGCTGCAGAACCTATCATCATTGGCAAAGGCCGAAAAAGAAAACAAAGTGCAGCCGTCACATCTCCAACGAAAACTCCAGAAAAGAGGAAGAGGTCTACCACAAAAGGGCCTTCCAAACCAAGAGCCCACACTCTAGAAGAGGACATTTTGATTGAAGAAGATCCTCTTGTCGGTTCTTCCTCAATCCATCCTAGAGAAGGATCTTCAGCTCCTCCACCGATAGTTGGATCAGGAGCTGTAACACTTTTGTCTCCTGGACGTCTTAGCACCTTACTCTATTTATCTTTGCCATCCAAGACACAAGTTACGGAGGGTACTACTACTACATCCACTGCTGATCAAGATCGCATTCCATCAGACGAACCGGCTCTTGACTTTGAGGATGATGACTGGGATGGTGATTATGATACATATCTTAAAAAAAACGCACATATTCTAAGTATTATACAAAACCTATACGGAATTATATATCATGATTTTGTATACTAACTTATTCTGTTCGTTTTGCAGATGTCATAATCGCACCAAAGCCTGTAGCTCCTCCTCAAGAAGAAGACATTTATGAGGAAAATGAGGAATCTGAAGAGGGATCATCTTCTTCAGAAGACGCAGACGTCGAGGAGGAAGAAGTGCAAAAGCATGAGATGGAGCCTCAAGAAGAACATCCTCCATTATTTGTGGCACAACAAACACAATCTGAAGTGTCCTCTCCTGCTGAGGACCAACACAAAGAGAAGACTACAGTCGACCCCACTGTAGGTGATGATGGAGCTGCTGGAGGAGAACCAGACTTGAACAAAGAATCAGCTGTAGAGAGTCTCACCACAACTGAAGCAGCAAAAAATCCTACGGAGCAATCAGTTGAAGAAGATGCTGGAGGCATGCTCGAACTTCCAACAGAAATTGGGAAAATTATAATAACATCCTCCACTGTCGTTACTGATCCAGTACCAGTTTCTGATAAGCCAATGCCAGAATCTGAATCAGCTCCTGTAGTTGTCACCATATCCACCAACATTACCGCCGCCAGAACTCCAGAAACGGCCGGAGTGACAAATATTGAAAACATTGCTTCGGAAAATCCTGGAAACCAAGCAGCAGTAACAACAATGGCTCCATCTCAGCTTGTTGCTACACCAACAATATTTGCAGATATTGGAGATACAATCCCCGAAACTTCTGAGAATCAATTGGCTATGACGGCAGTAACAGCAACGACTTCGTCTCATCCTACTGTCATGCCAACCACATCTGCTCCCGATCTCCAAAGAAAAGATTTATTAGATATTGCCGCCACACCTAGCTCCAGCGTAGAGATGAATCTCCTGGTTGAGATTCATACTGAAACTTTTATAAAACTCTGGCAACTTTGATAAAGATGGTCCTGAATAAAGGTCTCAGCTATGAGATTTTGAAGACGGCAATGGCTCTGACTATCAAGAATGTTGCCATGTTCAATGATGTTGAGAGAGCTGCCACATTGGAGAAAATTGTGGAGGACCTTGAGCAGCCGATTGGAGAATATCTCAAGCTATCAAATGAGACTGTTGAAGGCCTCATTCAGGAGGAGTATGAAGCCTTAACAGCTGATTATCTTGCTCAAGAGACTACATATAATACAGCTCTCCATGAACACAGTCTGAAGGTTGCCAAAGAGAAAGCCTTTTTGACTGACATAAAACCTGCACTGCATGGTCACAGAGTGGCTTATGATGCTTTGAACATAGATATTCAGAGCAAGAATGACAGAATCCGCGAAGTCGAGGCAGAGCTAGCTTGCTTGAAGGCTGAAAGGGAGAAGATGATTGATGCTCGAAATCTGCACCTTACCCAAAGCTCAATTTTAGAAGAACAAGCTTTTGGGGCTGAGTCGACCATCCGAACCCTTGATGAAGCCAAGGACAATTTGATAATCATCTTTGCTGAACTTTCCTGTATTTGCACTCCTGAAGCTCGACGTGCAGAGGCTACCAAGAAGGTTATGAGTTCTCGTGGCAGACGGCTGGAAGAATTAAAGAAGTTGCTCTAAGATGTTTCCATTCCACCTTAAGAGAGTGTTTTGTCATCTTTTTGTCTTATTCATTCTGTAGTGATTCCACCAGAAATGAATGAAAGATTTATTTTATGATCCTATTGTTTATTTGAAATTTAAACAATAGGTAAGAGGTAGAACGCACTTATCAGAGATAATATGGACGTGATAAGTCTTTTAAACTCAACGTATTATATCTATCCAGAGGTAATATGAACATGATAGATAATGAAATCTTGTTTTGTATGAGATAGAAAATACTCATCAGAGGTTATATGAACATGACAAGTTTTCTAAACTCAAAACATTATATCTATCCAGAGGTAATATAAACATGATACCTAAGAAAATGCCTTTCTTTCAGAATGGTATAACATTTGTATTGTCCCTAAGAAAGCCTTTCTTTCAGAACAGAGTGAAGCAAAGCAGGAAAGCATTCGGCCTCGCCATTAGTGCCCAAGTGCGTCGATACCTTTCTGGTGACTTTGTTCTTCCAGTTGTTCTACTTCAAGCAGTGATCTTCATCATCATTATATGGTCCAAGGAACAAAGTGATCATCTACGAATCAGACTTCTACAGCAATACTTCTCCAGAATCAAATTTGTACTTCTTGTACTTTTTCTCGTTTTATTTTCAAAAGCCAATTCCTCCAAGGCATTTTGTTAAGTGAAACAAAAATGGCGACTCTGCTGGGGACGACCTTCTCCTCTGACGAGGAGTTAATTGCTCAATATGATGATGTTTCGGTCGGTTCGACCAAGAAGACTCTGGTTGTGCACTTCGACCAGACTGCCTACGAAGAAATGCTCCGAACTGGGGGTGGTTCTCGCTGCTCCAATGTTCAAAAGTCTCGCAAAGCACGAAAAGTTTGGATTCCTAAATCCAAAATAGCTTCTGATCTCTCTGTTGCTGTTGATAACAAAGGAATTCTTCCCTCTCCTGTCGTAGGGGCTCCCGTTCATAACGAGGCAATCCTTACTTCGGCGTCGCTCTCTAAGTGTGACAATTTGTCTCCCGTCTGTGACGGTGTAGACGATCGGGTTCCACGCCCACTGCGTAAGAACCAGGTTTTACGCCCACTGGGTAAAAACCAAGTTTTACGCTCAAGGCATAAGAATGAGTCTCCCATTTGTAATGTGGCAGATTCTAATGCTTCTGAGTGTAAAAATAAGTCTCCCGTCTGTGACGTGGTAGACACACACAAATTACGCTCCTCGTCTAAAATAAAATCTCTCGTCTGTGACGTGGTAGATAATCAATTTTTACGTTTTACGCGTAAAGGTAAGTCTCTTGTCTGTGACAATGTAGATAAAATTCACAACGATATTTGCACATCTAATGTGAATATACCTAAACGCATACAGCGTAAAAATATTGTTGGTAAAACTTCTGTCCTATACCAACAATCTTCTTATACTGCTTTGCGCAAAGTACCAAACTTACAAATCACGCGTCATGAAGATGGAGTCCTTCATGCTAAAAAATCTCAAGATTTACGCACACAACTCCAAACGCGTAGAAATGTACAATTTGGTTCTGCGAGTGCTGCTAGTAATCTTCTTTACACACAGGATACTAAACGTTTTTCTACCCCTAATGTGATAAAGAAGAATACTCCCTCCATTCCTTCTGACTTACGTGAATTGCTCATACAAAAGCGTAAGAATTCACAATCTCCGGTGACGCTCCCCCAAGAAAAACATCATTGTGAATATCACCAGGTTGTGATCAATTGTTGTTGTTCGGCTTCAAAACGGTCAGTTTTTGATCGATTGAGTTTTTCGCTTCAACATCAAGCTGAAGACCAAGAAGATGAGCTGTCATATGCATCAGTCAACATGGCATCTCATACTAACAAAGGACGACGTCCGAGACGGAACATGTCCCAAACTCCAGGTCAATAACAGTTCAACAGACTTCTTGATTCCTTTGAAGGAGTATATCAGAATACTCGATCAAGAAGACAAAGGCAATTACAGACTTCTGATTCAGAAGCTGGGGGTACTCAATCTTTTGAGTCTGATACCGATAGTGTGGATTCATACTTCTATACAAATCCTTCCGTATCTTCATGAGAGGTTGAATCCTACGATGTTGGAGATGAACCAGAGACGTCATCTGCTAATACAGAATAACGTCTCACTGCCGTTGAGCAATCACTGAAAGATATGCTTAACATAGTGCAAAGTATGCATCAGATAATTTTGAATCAGCAAACTACTCAACCAACGGTAATAACACCAGTACCAGTAGCAGCACAAACTCAAGATAGTCAAGGGGCTGAAATACCTTTGAATACTCAAGAGCTGGCTGTTAATCAGAATTCTGCATCTCCAGATCCCATCATCCCTGAAGATGTACCACCTCCAGTGGGGGTTACGGTACATCCAACAACCATTCAATCAAATTTGCTTCCCCAAACAAGTGAAGCCATTCAAGCAGTGCGTGAGCTCAAAGCACAGTTTGAAGTTTTGAGGCACAAAGATCAACTCCAGAGGTTAGGGATCAAGCAACCTTATCCTCCTCATTGGAATGATGTACCCTTTCCACCGAAATTCAAGCCATAATCTATGGTTTTATTCGATGGAAAAGCATCTCCCAGTCAATATATCAATTACTTTGATATTATGACTGTACACTTGCAGAAAGATGACGCTCTTCTCACTCGAGTGTTCATCGGGTGCCTGACGGGTTCGGCTTATGATTGGTATCGAAGTTTACCCGACAATTACATTTCATCTTTTGACGAATTTAAGGCAATGTTTCTCTCCCGCTTCTATGAAGGAGGCATGGACATGAATATGTCCTCCTTGATAGAAATCAAACAAAAGGAGAAATAAGATACTCGGACGTTCATCGAATGTTTTTAACAGGCTACTTTAAAGATGCCTCCTGGTATGCCAGATTCAGCATTGATTGATACATGCAAGATGAATCTACGACCATCCATCGCTGTTTTTACGGGTTCCCAATTCTCAGATTGGGCTTCGTTCATCATAGCAGCGGTTTCTGCCGAGACCAATGGTAGGTTGGCTCGTGAACATGGGATGATTTTTGCCTCAGATGAAAGAGGAAAGAAAAGTAATCCTGGTAATAATCCCAGTAATCGTAATGTGAAGGGAAAAGATACCCTCATGGTTAATCTTTCCAAGAATAAAACGATGCCAAATAGTCAGGAATCTTCCAGGCCAAAGGAAGAATACTCTTTTGATGAGAGTGATATCCCAGGAATATTTCAGTGTCTGGCAAAAAGTGGCAAACTTCAGATTCCAGAGCCAAAGAGGCCTAATGAGGTGAATCTAACTGATAATCCCAAATATTGTATCTATTATAGGTACATTAATCATCCTACCAGTGCTTGCTATGTCCTGAAGAAGAAAATCCAGGAGCTAATAAATGGCGGTGCTATCGCTTTAACCAATGATGACCATACGGTTACAACCAATATGGTTTCTCTCCAGTTCGGAGATTTTCCTCCACAGCAGGTCCCAAATGGAATTATCCCAATTTCGAAGGCGACGATGAAGATCGTGAATATCCCGCCTGCCAGAGAAGAAGATGCAGGATTACTGCCGCTTACACTAAAGAATGGTAAAATCATGTGGGTACATCCTGACTTAGTGCCTGAGTTAGAAAGTGAAGATAAAACTTCAAAATCCAAGAAGGGCAAGAAAGTCAGAACCTGCAACATGATTTCCCATGTTATTCTAGATCCCGACAACTTGGATCACCTATGGGATGGCCTTCCTTTAGAAGATAGACTGAAAGGACTGAACATCTGTCCCCCAAGTCTAGCTCCTTCTACCAAGCTCAAGCTTACTCATCAGCAGTGGTTAGCCATGAATAGTATTCCTTTATATCGGGAACAATAAGTCTTTGCTGCTTATGAAAAAGCTCCAATAGGGATTCTTCCTCGTATCCCGAATCTTTCTCCTCCTGTGGCTACAACGACACCTATTCTCCACTCTCCTGAGGTTACAGAAGGTCTTGCTTCTTCCTCTTCCTCTATTGGAACACCTGTCAAAAGTCTGCTGCCCACTCACTTGTATAGTCAACAATCTGTCCATCTCATGAAGAAGATGGGTTATGACTTTCAGAGGGCAGAAGGTTTAAATTATGATAAAGGAATACGACTTCCTTTACAGATTCAAAGTCAAAATTCCACTCTTGGATTGGGTTCTGAAGCTCCTCATAACAATCCACACAAGAAGAAGGCTAAGAAAGAAAAGACAAAAATCCTGTAATATGGTACTTTCTTCTCCTGAGTCTGAAGAAGAATCTTTTGCTGGTACAAGATCCGGAAAGGAGTACCATAAAGACCATGAGGGATCCTCCAAAGAAGCTGAAGACGTAGTGGAGACACTACCAACTCAATCCTCTTCTGTTCCTGCCAAACCTTCTGTGGTTGAAAAGGAGAAACAGAAAGCAGTACGCTTCGACGTCCTATTGAAGTCTGCTTCCAGTCAGGGGGTAGTAATGAAGCCTTACAAATTTGATATTCTAGCTCAGTTAGCCAATACTCTGGCTAGACTATCTATATTTGAGTTGCTTCGTCTTTCCAGAGAAAGCAGAGAGACTTTGAGTGAAGCTTTACTTCAAGCAGATTCATGCTTGGCTCAACTCAAGACTCCTGATAATATACCAGTGTCATGTCCACAATGTCATAGTGTGATGGAAGCAATTCCCAACATCACCTTTACACAAGAAGATATGCTGTTGAAGCATAACAAGCATGATAGGCCTTTGTGCTACACCGGGTATATTGGATCTACTAAAATTGATAGGATTTACATTGATCCTGGATCCTCAATTAGCATAATTCTTCAAAGTATGCTAAGACCCCTGAGGATCCCTACTAGTGATTTGACTTACACTAGTACTACGATAGTCGGTTTTAACTCTGGCAAGAGCAAGCCATTGGGGAAGATTCGTCTGCAGATTCAGATTGGTGATCTTCGAACTATGGTAACTTTCTATGTTATCAACTCAGACGTCTCCTATAATATCCTTTTGGGGAGATCGTGGATTCATGAGCATAATATTGTACCTTCAACTCTCCACCAATGCTTCAAGTATGTGGATTCCCAAGGAGTTGTGAAAACTGAGTTTGCTGATATCAATCCCTTCAAGGGTGTCGAAGCCTATTTTTTTGATTCAAGGCTTTATAAATAAGAGCATGTGAAAGAGATATTAGATATGGCTGAGGATCAATCACCTACCGAGGATCAATCTATTAATGAAGATCCGCCAGAGGAGCAACCTTTGAAGATCATAGTCAAGGGACGAATCCAATCCCAATCTGTCAATGATCAACCTCTGATAATCAAGGTTAAAGGAAGAACTCAAACTTCATTTGAGGAATCAACAAATATTCCTGCTAAGAGCCAAGTTCAACCTTTCATGATCAAGGTCAAAGGACGTACTTCTTGTACGAATGATCCAGAACCACCATTGATTGTCAATCTTGGCAAATCTACGCAGAAGACGGATAATGGACCACTGATGATTAATCCGAGGCGTAGCAGTCAAATCGTAAATGATGTAAATATTGATCATTCGGTACTTTTTGATATCAATGAAGATTTCCTTTTCGAGTATATGGCTGTCAAGTTTATTGAAAGAATAATTTTATCTTCTGATAATCAAAGTCATCGATATAAAGACGACATCCAGCCAGAAGAAACTTTATACATCGATCATAAGGAAAATTCTTTCCCTTCTCATATAGATGTTGGACCTTATGCTCAAAGGTTCCTAACATCTTCTTCTTATCTTCTACCTGTGGCCGCTTCATCACAAGCTTGCGTAACTTTAGACGTCACGAAGAATCTTACTTCGTGGTTCCGTCTGATAAGAAAAACAAGTGCCAAATTATGTTTGGCCTGGCTAGAAGTATCCTTGTTACTCAGGCAGATGAGCTGAAGGATAAAGACAAGGGAAGAATCCAAATTGACAACTATAGTCAACAATCTTTCAAGATTATCCAGAACATGGGATATGACTTGAAGACTATGCAAGGTCTCAATCAAGGCAAGGGTAGACGACTACCATTATATGGTGATCCGTTTTACCAAAAGACTCGTCATGGGTTGGGATATGATCTGTCCCACATGTTTTATGATGATATACAAGAAGAATTCTCTTCCAGCTCTTCGCAATCATCGAATTCAGAAGAAGTCCAATCCATTGAAACTGATATGTCTCGTTCCTCATATGATGAATCTGGACAAATACTCTCAGTCAATATGGTTCAAACTGATAATGAATTAGAACCATTTGAGAATGATCCTTGTGCACAACAGATGGATACTCAGTGGGAACTCTATTTTGAACAACGACAATCACCTACAGAAGACGAGGTCATCCAGATTGATGTTGGGGATGGAGCTATGTCCAAACCAATATTCATCAGTAAAAATCTTGCTGAAGATGAAAAGGAAGAATTGATAAAACTTATCAAAGAATATATTGACATCTTTGCATGGAGTTATGAGGATATGCCAGGGTTAGATCCTAAAGTTGCCACTCATAAACTTAATATTCTGCCCAAAGTCAAGCCTGTAAAACAACAGCTACGGCATTTTAGACCAGACATGATGGATGCAATTGAAGCAGAAGTCAAAAAGTTGATCACATGTGAATTTGTTCGTGAAGAGCAACACCCGAATTGGGTTGCCAATATTGTTCCTGTCATGAAGAAGAACGAAAAAGTCCGAGTTTGTATAGATTATCGAGATCTTAATGCAGCTTGTCCAAAGGACGAATTTCCACTTCCAATTACTGATGTCATGATAGACAATACATGTGGTTTTGAACGCATGTCTTTCATGGACGGATTCTCAGGATACAATCAGATCAAGATGCATCCAGAAGATGAGAAGCACACCGCTTTTCGTATACCTCTTGGGGTCTACTGCTATACAGTTATGCCGTTTGGTCTTAAAAATGCCGGTGCCACGTATCAACGGGCTATGAGCAACATCTTTCAAGAACATCTACGGAAGATAGTTAAATGCTATGTAGATGACATCGTTGTTAAAAGTCGATCAAAGGATGATCACATTCAGGACTTGAGGACAGTATTTGAATTGATGCGCCAGCATCAATTGAAAATGAACCGTACTAAGTCTTTCTTAGGGGTTTCCAGTGGCAAATTTTTAGGATTTGTCATTACTTCTCAGGGTATCCACGTTGATCCTGATAAGGTTAAGGCAATTATTGAAATGTGTCCTCCTCGTAATCTGAAAGAACTCTGTGGCTTTCAAGGTCGTATTGCTTATATCAGAAGATTTATATCTAATCTTTCTGGAAGATGTCAACCTTTCTCCCGTTTATTAAAGAAAGGTGTATCTTTTGTTTGGGATGAAGCATGTCAGAAAGCCTTCAATGACATTAAGCAATACCTGACGAACCCTCCTGTCCTGGTACCCTCGATGGTAGGAAGGCCATTTTTGCTATATGTTCGAGCCTTGGATCATTCACTTGGCGCTCTTTTTGCACAGAAAAGTGATGTGGGTCATGAGCAGGCAATTTATTATCTGAGCAGAATGATGGTCGGAGCTGAACACAGGTATACTCCTGTGGAAAAGGAATGTCTAGCTTTAGTTTTGCCGTCCAAAAGACAAGACATTATGTGACAGGGCAGACTATTCATGTCATCTCCAGAATAAATTCCATTCGGGTATTGATGAGAAAACCTAGCATTCTTAACTCCAGGTTGGCCACTTGGGCGATGTTGCTTACTCCTTATGACATGGTTTATATACCTCAAAAATCAATAAAGGGTCAAGCATTAGCCGATTTCTTGGCTGCTCACCTTATACCTGAAACATCAAAATTATATGAGGACATTCCAGATAAAGTCGTAGATTGTAACCTGACTTTGAAGAATGACATATGGCAATTATATTTTGATGGAGCATCACGAGTAGGACCTAAAGGCAATATTGTCTCTGGGGTAGGAATCGTCTTGGTTTCTCCTGACAAAATGGTCATATACCGTGCCTATTCTCTCAATGAACCATGCTCCAACAATGTAGCAGAATATAATGCTCTATTGATTGGTCTCCAAGTTGCAAAACAACTGGATATTGAGTTCCTATAAGCTTATGGAGATTCCCAATTGATCGTTAATCAAGTTAGAGGGACTTATGAAGTCAGAAATCCCGATCTCATCCCTTATCATCATGTGGTAGTTGAATTGGTCGTTTCATTCAAAGGATTCTTCATTGAGTTTGTACCACGCTCTCAAAATGTGAAAGCTGATACTCTTGCCAGTTTAGCTGCAGACCTAGCTATTCCAATCCGAAGACAAAATACAATTACTTTGTTGGATCGAGATTTGTTCTGTGTTAAGAATAATTTGTATATTGAACAAAGTTATACTTCAGAGTCAAGTTCCCAGCAGAAAGATTGGAGAACTCCATTCATTGATTATGCAGTCCATAGGATTTTGCCTGAAGATCTGAAAGAAGCTGCCTCAATCAAAAGATGATCGTTTCGATTTTATTATGATTCGTCTTTACATATGTTATACCGTCGTTCTTATGATGGACTCTTGCTGCGTTGTCTCTCAGAAAGTGAAGCTAAACAAACACTACGAGAAGCTCATGATGGTATTTGTGGTGCTCATCAACCAGGTCCTAAATTACAAGACCGCATTCGAAGAATAGGGTATTATTGGCCTTCTATGATAGCAGATGCTGTAGACTATGCCAGAAGATGTAAAGCATGTCAGATTCATGCTGATTTTATTCATCAACCGTCTGAATTTCTACATCCTACAGCAGCCTCTTGGCCCTTTGAAGCTTGGGGTATGGATGTCATTGGTCCTATTAAGCCACCTTCTGTCAAGGGACATCGGTTTATATTAGCTATAACCGATTACTTTTCTAAGTGGGCAGAAGCAATTCCCCTTGCTGAAGTGAAAACATCTAACGTGATCAGCTTCATCAAACACCATGTCATTTATCGCTTCGGGATCCCTAGACGAATAATTCATGACAATGGTCCACAATTTGCCAGTAAAGCATTTTATCGATTCTGTGATCAGAATCGAATCCAGAATTTGGCTTCTACGGCTTATAATCCAGCTGCTAATGGTTTAGCCGAAGCTTTCAATAAGACGATCATTAAACTTCTCAAAAAGTTTGTCTCTTCTAATAAACGTGATTGGAATAAGAAACTTGGAGAGTGTTTATGGGCTTATCGAATAACAGTCCGGACTCCTACTGGTTTTACACCATTCTTATTGGTTTATGGATGTGAAGCTGTCCTCCCATTGGAAATCCAGATCCCATCTCTACGAATAGCCATTGCTAATGAGCTAACTACAGAGAATAATGACCGCTTACGACTCCAAGAACTTGAAGGATTGGATGAGAAGCGTCTTCAAGCACAACAACATATTGAACTATATCAAGCCCGTATATCTCGAACTTTCAATCGTAAAGTAAAAGAGAGGGTATTCAAGGTTGGCGAACTTGTATTAGCTGTTCGAAGACCGATGGTAATGACTCATAAAAGCAAAGGAAAATTTCAAGCAAAATGGGAAGGCCCTTATGTAATTGAGTTCGTCTTTTCCAATGGCGCCTATCGGTTATCAAAGTCCAATGGAGATCTACTCATGATGCCAATCAATGGCAAGTTTCTTAAGAAATACTATGTATAAAAAAAAGAGACAGAATGAAAATAAAGCTCCTTTTATTATTTTTGTTCAAGACAAAAGATTAAGGACGAGGGCCACTCCCTCCCTTATGGAATACATAGTCAGTTAATGTCTCGAAGGCGTCGTTGCCTGAGCTCATGAAAAATTTGCAGATGGCCATCCTCAGTGCTTCTTCTTCAGGAGTTTTTCCTGGCTCTACTAAGAACGCAAGGATATCTTGTGGTGGCTTGGGCGTAGAAGAGCTGTTGCCTACTTGAGTCGGGCCCGCCATTGTTGACTCAAGGGGACACATCTCAGTGACGTTCTCAATTTTCCTGGAAACTTCATTCTTTTGCTATGCATCCTCGGAAGACATTTCCAATAGAGGAATGGAAATAAGAATGAAATGTTACAGAGAGTTCTCGCCTATTTATAGAAGAGGACTGTTGATGAACCGATCTTTGAGATTGAGAACAACTTTTCATTCCCGAAAAGACCTGTCCATTCGTTCTATCGGGTTCGTTCATTTAATTACGGAATCGAATCAATGCTTTCTTTTCCCGAAAATTATGATTCATTCATACATTAAGATGGACTTATATGTTCATGACATTTGTCTCCTTAGTCCCCAGCTACCAAGGTTTGGTTAAGCTGATTTCTTGTCTCCTGGGAAAGGGATCTTATATCTTCTATTTTATCAATTGATTAGAAAGTGGGATTCGCTATTTATCATGTTTTTATGACCTCTGAATAAATACTAAATCTACTTACTTTTCCTATCTATCACTTCTATTTGACCTTTGCATAGATATTAATCTAATTTTCTTTTGAGTATACTATTATGTCCATATTACCTCTGATAGTATTATATACTCTAAAACAGAAAATAAGATTTTATTTATCTATCATGTCCATATTACATCCAGATAGATACAAATCATTGATCATAGAAGAATCATCATTTCCATTTCCATTTCCATATCATCAAAAAAGTCTATTACATTTCTTAGACTTTCTTACAAGTTATATTGGAAATCTATTACATTCTTGGATTTTCATTCTATACACACAACGATAGCCTAATAGAGATCTGTTTCTTCTTTGGATCTTCTTCGTCGGATTCGTTGTTGGTGTCAATTCCTTGCTGTCCATGCCTTTGTGGCAACCAGAACAGAAGGAATCAAACTCTGGTCTTCTCTCTCAGACGAGAGGAGAATCCCAGAGTATGGCAGCCCGAAGATGTGTTGCTGCCAATACAACTGGTAGATTAGGGACGGCCTTCCAGAGGAGATAGGAACGCATCCAGCATTGGGATACGATTTTTAGTTCTGCCGTGAAAGGAACTCTACTACCCGATTTCTCGGGGTAGAGTTGACTCTACCATCCAACTCTCCGTGTATAAAGGCTCTTCCTACCAACAGAGGAAGACCCTTCTATCCTACGAAGAGTTCTGAGTTGTTTGATTTGCGCGTCAAAAGTGCATGAGCTTCCTGATGTTGATATCAGAAGAACGCTCCTCACAGCGTCAAAATCGCCAATGCCGGTTCTGGAAAAGCTGCTCAGCCAAACTTCTACAGAAAACAATAAAGAAGAAGTGTTTTAAAACAGAAGTATTATTAGATGCGTATTAAATTCTAACTAAAAACAGATCGCAAGGCTTTTACGCTAGTGATTCAGCAAGGCTTTTACGCCAGTGATTCAGCAAGGCTTTTACGCCAGAACTTCGGCAAGGCTTTTACGCCAGTGCTTCAGCAAGGATTTTTTTTATGCTCGTCAAGAATTTACGCTCATGAATACCTGTTCCCAACAAAAAATTCGAAGACGGATATTTGCTTACAGTCGGACTTACCACTTAAGTCAAATGGTTTGGCTCTAATGATGGTTGAATCTACGTCTAATGACCGGGCATACAAAGAAACACCATTGGATAGCTTTGCCATTGTCACTTGTTGGAGAACGATATTGCAGAAAGTTATCTTCAGAAGAACAAGAATGAGAATATATGAAACATTCTCGGCTATTTATAAATGCTGAAGAAACTGATTGGTATGAGTCTATTTCGGGAGAAGATCCTATTTAAAGGCTCTCGTAACCACAAGACAGATGCCACGTGTTGGTTTGTTTCTTGGAAATTAACAACCATAGAAGCAGTCAAAATAAGTGCCAAACAGTTCTATATACCAACAGACGAGATTAACATTAGACTTTATTTATAAAAAAAGGGAGGGAGTGGCCCCCTACAGATAAAAGATTCGTAAAAATATTATTTTTTCTCTCCCTCGTCGGGCTGACGAAGGGAAGTACCTAGTTCGTGCATATTGCGAATCCCAGAGCGACGCATCAGATTAAGAAATGCTTCTGCATCTCCTGGCCCTTCGTACGCAGTTGGGGGACCACCATCGATGCGACTAAAGACTGCAGGAGTCAGTCAAAAGCACTCTAAAAGGTTGCATGCTCGCTCAAAGTCAAGCCTGGAGCTCGAAGCCTCTTTGTTAGTAATCTCGTTCTTTGGCGCTATGTTACTATGAGGATGAATGACAAGAGTGAAGAATTTCTTCTTATTTATACAATTAAACCAACTCTTCATATTACTCTTTGGAAACTGCTCATTATTAATATAGAACTCGGGAAAACGAAAAGGCATTCGAAAGTCTCGAGAAAAGAAATTTATTGTGACGGTTGAGTGTTGACCGACACTATTGAAAATTACGCTGACTGTTGGACATCCCCGCTTTTACGCGGATGACGGTTGCGTATCCCAAATTTTACGCTGGCAGATCAAATCTCAACTTTTACGCTTCTGTTCAAAGTATTTCAAATTTTGGAGATATTTGAAAACTTTGAAGGGGGTCTTGTAGGAGCGTAAAAAGTGCTTCAAAGAAAGGGTCATCTCAATCATAAGTGATCTACTTTACGCCTAGCAGAGCGGGTAATCTCTATACGCCCAAGACAAGACTAATCGCTTTACGCCTAAATAGGTTGATGATTTTACGCTCGGGTTTACACCCCTGATTTTACGCCAAGGACAGAGCAGCCTCTTTTACGCTGGACAAAGCTGTCAAATCTCGCATTTAATGCAAACTCTGACATGGAGAAATTAATGACGGCATATATCACAAAGGGATTTGTTTTTACACAGAGACCAATGTTGTCGTTTAGTGTGTGGATTGAGCTACTTTACGCTCACACTACGACTTCTTTTACGCACGAAGACTATACGAGCTTTTACGCTCAACAGCTGACGTGTGCGTAAAGTCTATTTGAGCTACTTTACGCTGAAGGTTATTTAACAACCACTTTACGCGAGAAGTCTATGTCAAGGCTATTTTATGCCTAATCTACTGCTTTACCCTCAGAGTACATTGGGGCTATTTTTACGCCCTATTCTCCTCCACCAGCATGGAACGTGGTCTGCCTACGTGGCTTTCATGCCATTCTTCTTGAAGAACGTGTGTACATGCATCCTATTCTTACTGAAATGATGGGACACATGTCAACATATGCAGAGGTTGGCTTCGATCGTGGATGGCAGCTGTTAGCGTAAAGATGGAACTTTTGCTAAGTTTTTACGTACAAGAGCCCAAGTCTATAAATAGACTTATTTTTCTCATAACACAAGGACAGAGACAGAAGAGAATACAGAGATCAGAACTTAGAGATTTTGATTCTCCAGAGCATTCTTCTTTAACCTTTCTTTCAGAACAGAGTGAAGCAAAGCAGGAAAGCATTCGGCCTCGCCATTAGTGCCCAAGTGCGTCGATACCTTTCTGGTGACTTAGTTCTTCCAGTTGTTCTACTTCAAGCAGTGATCTTCATCATCATTATATGGTCGAAGGAACAAAGTGATCATCTATGAATCAGACTTCTACAGCAATACTTCCCCAGAATCAAATTTGTACTTCTTGTACTTTTTCTCGTTTCATTTTCAAAAGCCAATTCCTCCAAGGCATTTTGTTAAGTGAAACAGGGCGACGTGGTCGCGAACCGAAGGCATCGAAAGATGCGTAACGGCTTCGTGGTCGTATGGTCTTTGACGGAATTCAAATTGGTCGCGTGTGCGCGACGAATTTGATGCGTATCCGTCGAAATTCACCGTATCGGCCTCTGTGCAAATTTCCTAATTACTTTGTGCACGCTCGTCAGATCGAGACAAAACTTACGCCATCAGGACAGTATCATTTTTCTGGTCCTGTATGTCAAGTTTGGTCAGATTTTGAGATAGTTGATTGGATCGCCATTTCGTGGGCCCCACGATCCGATTCAACGGATGATTTTGTGCACGGCCTGCCGGAATCCAAAACTGGACATACGGTTAGGTTCGTATCATCGAAACGAATCTGTAGACATATAGTTCGACGACTTTAGAGACCATTGACTCTGGCACATTTTTCGGTACAAAGCGGGTCCAACGGCGGATATCATTTTTGTCCAAAATTATTGTTTTGCCCTGTGTCCAGAATCAGACTTAAGGACAGGCAATCCTAGCTAATTTGACTATTCTGAGAATGTTGGCAATGTTTGTTTCAGCTTTCGGAGACAGTTGTGATGACTTGGACTTCGTGGCCTACCAATTGACTATATTTTGTGGGATCTGCGTACAACCTCCAGGCAAGATACCTTGCCTCCCTCTACAGTTTATTTACATGCATATCTATATTATTATACATTTTTACTAGTTGATTATATATAGCCTTGTTTATAATTAGCTTTGAAGTTCATGTTGGATATACGTATATATAGTTCTTGCTCATAGTTACCTTTGTAGTTCATATTGGATTAATTTTTCTCGTGTATCGTGATTGAGTCGTGTCATGTCATCACTTGTACTTGGACTGAGTCGCATCGTGTCATAGGATGAATAAGTCATAACGGAACTGCTTTACCTCCTTGCCTTGAAATTCTTGAAGCTAACCTGCGAGCCCACACTAAGGGCGAGGGTTAGTAGTTAAGCTAACCTGCGAGCCCACATTAGGGGCGAGGGTTAGTAGTTAAGCTAACCTGCGAGTCCACATTAGGGGCGAGGGTTAGTAGTTATCTGTCCACACCTGCGAGTCCACACTAGGGACGAGGGTGATGCTAGCCTGCGAGTCCACACCAGGGACGAGGGTTAGTAGTATATGGTTTACACCTGCGAGTCCACACTAGGGACGAGGGTGATGCTAGCCTGCGAGTCCACACTAGGGACGAGGACAAGTAGTTGTTCAAACCTGCAAGTCCACACTAGGGACGAGGGTTTGAGTATTCGATTGGTTATCCATTGACATCGTGATATCGTGTTCTCTTGTTCTTCTCCAGCAGTTCGTTTAGGCGTAGTGGTTCTTTCAGTCGTATATAGTCGTATTTTCGTGCTGACTGGTCTTTTTCCGTTTATTTTCTGTATTTCCTTTATTGTATGATAAACTGCTAGATAGACATGCTTTTATGTATCTTGCTATGTCCCCTGAGGACCTGATGATCACTTCAGGTTATTTATTGCGTGGAGTTAGTTAGCAGCTCGGGATGGCGGATGATTATGACACTTGTGGGGTCCGGATATGATGATATTGCTTGCGGAATTCAGGTATCGTTATTGTGTTTATTATCCGCTCGTGCTTTTCATTCCTTATCATGAGATATCCTGCTTCTTGTTTCAGTTGTAGACTCTTGTTATTTCCTTTAGAGTCTTATCGGACATTTATGCTAGTGGGCTGCAGACCACGACCCATAGTGTTCATTCATGTTTATTATCTTATTGCGGATTGAGATATAGATTTGTTTGCCATGATTTGGCAGCTTACACTAGCCATGACAGCGTTTACGTATTCGAGTCGGGCTGGAGTCTGCTTGATGCGTAGCTGGCTTGCTCACGAGCTCGTGTCCGAAAAGCGGGTGCGAGTCATGACAAGTTTTTTTGGTGGCCCATGCAGGTCAGAGCATATCGTACCGGTTACGTAACTGTACTGGTACGAGCCTGCGATAATGAATAAACCTTAGAAATCTCAATCCATGCTGCCTTGAAAATTCTTTAGAAATTTCTCTACGTCCTTGGAAACTCCATATTTGCTCTCGATTATACTTCCTTGCTTTTTGTGCCATTGATTCTCGTCCCTTCCTATTCCGGGGTGACGAATGATCGTGCTGTCTAGAATCTATCAAAAATTCTTAATTATAGTATAATATTGCTTGACTATTGAATATTGGGTTGTTTGATAGAGATGAGGGATTATAGATGCCATATGCCCTAGATACCTGTTGGAAGGATTGATAGCAACTAGTTAGAAGATTATAAGATTTTAGTGACCGTATTTTGAGGAGTAGTATGACCAAAGGTGGGTAGAAGTCCTCGAGATTTCGTAGATACAAAATGATTAGGAAAAGGTTATAAAATATTTTTGAGAGAGTAAATTTGAGAAGATTAAGGTAATAGTAGACTTTGAATTTTAGGGAATAGTTATGAATTAGAATTTCGAGGACGAAATTACTTTTAAGGTGGGTAGATTTGTAGCCTCCCTTCCCGAAATTGTTTTTTTGAAATATTTTTTATTATTATTATTCATTTGATTTAAATAGTGATTTTAGAATTTCATAAATAATTATTTAGTTAATTTTTACGGTAGATGACTTTAGCCATAGTTGAGATTTGGAGTACAAGATGACTAGAAATCATGGCACGAGTAGTGTAGTGGCGTGCCATGACTAGTGTATTAGCCATGCCAAGGAAGGCCGAGCCATAGTGACGTCCTAACTAGGAAAACCAGGCCAAGTTATGACTTAACCCTATAGAACATTTTAATTATTTATTAATTATATTATTGACTTATAGGAGACCTGATTTGTGTCGATTTAGCTCGGACTAGACCCGAACCGAAATCGAGACCATGTAATCTTGTAGAGAAACCAAAGATGACCATTTATGCATATTTTATGTGTGTACAAATATTTCCTAAATTACTTTAAGTATTAATGTACATTTTTAATTATTTGAATATTGTACAAAAAATTAGTATTTTTACTACTAAATATTATTTTACAATATTTGTACAATTTTTTGGACCCGGATAAAGGTGAATAGTATGGATTCACCAAACCACCATTTAATTATTTTATTATTTTGTGGTGATTAAATAAATATATGTATTACTATGATATAATATTAATATTGATTATATTTATAATATTTTATTGTCCATATGGAATTTGTGGTATGTATGTATGTATATAAATATATATATATATATATATATATATATATAAAATAATATATATATATATATATATATATATATATATATATATATATATATATATATATATATATATAAATATATATATATATATATATATATATATATATTTATATATATATATATATATATATATATATATATATATATATATATATATATATATATATATATATATATATATATATATATATATATATATATATATATATATATATATATATATTAGGGTATAAATATTAGGGTATATACATGAATACATGTTGCACAAATATATATAGGAGGGTAAATACATTTTTAGTTTTATTAAAGTATATGCATATATACATATTATATATATATATAAATGTGTATGCATATATATATATATATGTGTAGGTATATATAAATATATATATATATATATATATATATATATAATGGTGTGTGTGTATATATACGTACGTTTGTGTATATATATATATATACGTACGTGTGTGTATATACATATATATACATATGGTATATAGAAATAAGGAAAAAGAAAAAGGATAAAGTAGAAATATCAATCCCAGCCCAGCCCAGGCCGGTCAGACCCGACCCAGGAGACCTCCAACCCACACAAGAAGCACCCATAGCGGCAGTCGGGCCAGGTCATATGTATGCATACAACAGAAGTCCCCCTACCGAAATACTCGATGTCTATACATATAGAAACCGACAGTTTGAACAAAGAAAACCCTAGACAAAACTTGACCTCGCCACCACCTACACTGGGCGCCCACTCCGGCACATGTACGCCGGAGGACGACGTCAGCGTTCGCTGGGAACCGCCGCCCGAACCAGGCCGCGCGCGCGAGTTGAGACAGAGCGCAGCGACAACCAGGCTGAACACCAATATTTCGAGGTATATTTCTCCCCCTGTACTTCGTTGTTTAACGTTTCGTAAATTATTTCGGAGAGCCTACATAACCCACTCGGATCCCTAATAAATAGAATTTATAGATGGCCATGGAATCTCTCGAAAAATCGAGGCAAATCCGACCAAAAACCACTGTTTCAAAAAACCGTAAGGATGACCCAAACACCCACTTGGAAGCGAGTTTATGAACAAACCATTAAGGTATTTCGAAAACCAATCAAAGACAGTCCTAGCCAATCTATAAGGCTCTGCGACCCAATTTACAGAACCCGATTACATCGACTACACGTCGAGAAATCGGATCCCAAACTTTGACAAAAACCTGTTTTCAAAACATAGAAAATTCATCGATACGACGTGCGTCCCGCCAATCCGGGCTACGTGGTCGCGAACCGAAGGCATCGAAAGATGCGTAACGGCTTCGTGGTCGTGTGTGCTTTGACGGAATTCAAATTGGTCGCGTGTGCGCGACGAATTTGATGCGTATCCGTCGAAATTTACCGTATCGGCCTCTGTGCAAATTTTCAAATTACTTTGTGCATGCTCGTCAGATCGAGACAAAACTTATGCCATCAGAACCGTATCGTTTTTCTGGTCCTGCATGTCAAGTTTGGTCAGATTCTGAGACAGTTGATTGGATCACCGTTTCGCGAGCCCCACGATCCGATTCAACGAACGATTTTGTACACGGCCTACCGGAATCCAAAACTGGACATACGGTTGGGTTCGTATCATCAAAACGAATCCGTAGACATATAGTTTGACGAATTTAGAGACCATTGACTCTGGCACATTTTTTGGTGCAAAGCGGGTCCAATGGCGGATATCATTTTTGTCCAAAATTACCGTTTTGCCCCTGTATCCAGAATCAGACTTAAGTACAGGCAATCCTAGCTAATTTAACTATTCTGAGAATGTTGGCAATGTTTGTTTCAGCTTTCGGAGACAGTTGTGATGACTTGGACTTCGTGGCTTACCAATTGACTATATTTTGTGGGATCTGCGTGCAACCTCCAGGCAAGATACCTTGTCTCCCTCTACAGTTTATTTACATGCATATCTATATTATTATACAGTTTTACTAGTTGATTATTTATATGTGATTTGTATATCATGCCTGCTAGTGTATATATAGCCTTGTTTATAATTAGTTTTAAAGTTCATGTTGGATATACGTATATATAGTTCTTGTTCATAGTTACCTTTGTAGTTCATATTGGATTAGTTTTTCTCGTGTATCGTGATTGAGTCGTATCGTGTCATCACTTGTACTTGGACTGAGTCGCATCGTGTTATAGGATGAATAAGTCATAACGGAACTGCCTTACCTCCTTGCCTTGAAATTCTTAAAGCTAACCTGCGAGCCCACACTAGGGGCGAGGGTTAGTAGTTAAGCTAACCTACGAGCCCACATTAGGGGTAAGGGTTAGTAGTTAAGCTAACCTGCGAGTCCATATTAGGGGCGAGGGTTAGTAGTTATCTGTCCACACCTGCGAGTCCACACTAGGGACGAGGGTGATGCTAGCCTGCGAGTTTATACCAGGGACGAGGGTTAGTACTATATGGTTCACACCTGCGAGTCCACACTAGGGACGAGGGTGATGCTAGCCTGCGAGTCCACACTAGGGGCGAGGGCTAGTAGTTGTTCAAACCTGCGAGCCCACACTAGGGACGAGGGTTTGAGTATTCGATTGGTTATCCATTGACATCGTGATATCGTGTTCTTTTTTTCTTCTCCAGCAGTTCGTTTAGGCGTAGTGGTTCTTCCAGTCGTGTATAGTCGTATTTTCGTGCTGACTGGTCTTTCCCCGTTTATTTTCTGTATTTCCTTTATTGCATGATAAACTGCTAGATAGGCATGCTTTTATGTATCTTGCTATGTCCCCTGAGGACCTGATGATCTCTTCAGGTTAGTTATTGCGTGGAGTTAGTTAGCAGCTCGGGATGGCGGATGATTATGATACTTGTGGGGTCCGGATATGATGATATTGCTTACGGAATTCAGGTATCGCTATTGTGTTTATTATCCGCTCGTGCTTTTCATTCCTTATCATAAGATATCATGCTTCTTGTTTCAGTTGTAGACTCTTGTTATTTCCTTTAGAGTCTTATTGGACATTTATGCTAGTGGGCTGCAGACCACGACCCATAGTGTTCATTCATGTTTATTATCTTATTGTGGATTGAGATATAGATTTGTTTGCCATGATTTGGCAGCTTACCCTAGCCGTGATAGCGTTTACGTATTCGAGTCGGGCTGGAGTCCGCTTGATGCGTAGCTGGCTTACTTACGAGCTTGCGTCCGAAAAGCGGGTGCGGGTCGTGACACTCAGGGTAACCTGAGCTGGCACAGTAGCATTGAGAGGGGATTGTACCCCCAGACCAATGTTGGTAGGTGTAGATATTGCTACATGTTCTTGGGTTGGAATTGGATTCACAACCGAAGGAACAACATGTTGTGTCATAATCATCGTATGCATGCTCGTAACCATGTCAGCCATGGTTTGTAGGTTGGCCTCCAGAGCGGCAATTCATTGTTCCTGACTGGCAGAACTAGAAGTGTCTTGCTCTTCGTTGGTGACATAGACATATACTTCTCTGGAAATTGAGGATGAGCTGGTGGACAAGATAGTCCGATCAGAATATTTACTATCAGCATCGAAGTCTGGTAGATTACTACCTCCAATGTTAGGAGTGGGAAGATTTCTTTGACCTAGAGAATTTTGGTTTCTTGATCGTGTGTTCTGGTAAACACCTTCATCGGAGTCACGGAGTCGATCAAGGTATTGTTGACTGGGAGTGCTGGATGGGTTACGTCTTGGACGTCTTCCACCCCTAGTACCACGAGACGTCATGTTAACTGAGGCAAATAGCAATTCGTCTTCGTCCACCATGATCAATTTAGGAGCCCGAGTATAATTCAAGCGGTTAAAAACAGACCATTTGGCTGATTGACAGCAACACTTGATTACTATCTCATGGTATTGATTGCAGTGATGTTCCTGCTGTGGAGTTATAGTTACATCAGGTGAGCCTGCAGTCTTCCACTTTTGTACAAAAATTTTGTAGAGATCGGTTACATCGATAGAAGAAGAAGAAGGAACACGTTCCTTGATTATATGAGGAATATGGTTTCTATTTCTAAGATTTTATGTCCCTTGAGTGTAATGTCCCGCTCCATATGCGACATTTAGTTGGCTTGTTAGATATGATCAGAACGTTGGACCGAGACTTGTATTAGAAATCAAGAGAATTGAGACTGATGTAGTCTCTCTTAGATGGCTAGACGGAATGGATATTGGAACGTGGCTCGCTGGTGGAGCTACGCTTAGTGGGAATGTGTGCGAGCGGAACAAGAAGACCCTTTATGAATGTGAGTGGAACTGTCCTTCCTTCCTACTCCTTTATGCCTAATAAAATAGAGTTTTGTGTTGCTATGAACTATCCCTAAATGTTCAATGTGTTAGTTTCTAAATAATAGAGATACTTATATTGTAAATTATTGAAATGAATAACACATAAACATTGAACTGCTGAATGAATAACACTTGAACTGCTAATATGAATTGATGCCATGAAATGAATCGATAATGTCCCTTATGCTTGATGCTGCTGAAACAAATGGATCCCTTGAACAATGAGATGCTTTGTGAATGATAGAATGAGAAATGAACTGGCTAGGCTATCGACCCAATGAACTAAATGAAATACTGAACTATGTACACTCTGTGTAACTATTGCGTAGAAATAAAATGATGCCTGTTTTCATATAAGCAATAAAATAAATGATAATTGCCCCCAATAAATTGAACGAAATGCTACAGGTCCCTTGAGAAATGATGAGGCTTGAGATCGTTGAGATCACCAAGTGAAATGATGGTATGAATAAGTTATTGAACATGACTTGGATGAAATGAGATGATGTACTGTTGCCTTTACTTTCTTTTATTATTTTACCATGCGTTTATGTGCACGATCGAGTCGGACACGCATTCACATGGTCATGGACAACTTGTGCACAAGGTTTGGTGAAATATTTTCTCGGACGGTACCCTGAAACGTTAGGGGGACCGATACGGCCTAGGAGGAAACATTGGCGTGCTTTGGGAGCACGGTCATTACGAGACACTCTTAGAGGCTAGCTACCTACTTTGACTGGACATTGTAATAACTTAAAGTTCTATATGGAAAATGTCCATATGGTTTAACAACGCCAGTGGCCATATAGTCAGGATGCATACTAATGAATGTTTTGTGCAGGCAGAGTAAGTATATCTGCTAACCTGTATTTCATGCAGGTACAAGGAGTTGGCTATCGGTAAGAAGTCACTTAAATGTGATATATATATATATATATATAGGTTAAAAAAATATATATATATATATATAGGTTCAATTTGCCTGCTTAACATGCTAAACGAAATGATGTTGTGATGTTGCCTTTCAAATAAGGAATTCTATATAGTGCTTAACATGTTAAATTCAGTATGCCAACATGTTGCCTTGCTACGAAACTGCTTAAACATAACATACATGCTAAACGATGCTTTCTAGGAGAATTGTCATAACATGTTTAAGATATTAATGCTAACGATGCCTCAATGATGCCTTTTTATAATAACACCAAGTATACTATAATGATGCCTTCACATGAATGCTACTAAGAACATGTTTACATACTTTACTATGAATTTTGCCCATCAACTGTAAGCTGATGCTAGGCCCCAAATAGAAAGCTCACTCTAATAAATGCTTGCTAAAATTGACCACTTAGTGTCGGTTTAGGCGAGTAGGCTAGTTCTGCTCAACAGTACATAGATGATGTACTGACCCATGTTGTGGGAACTCTTTTTAGGTGCTCGTGATTGGGATGTTCTGTACACGAAGATTGGCTTGATCGTTCCCGCAGCATCGAAGATTTGTTGGACATGTAGAGGCTCTCCTTACAAAAGATGATGTCTTATGTTTATAAAGGACATAATGTATGGAACATTGTAATCAGTTGTACTAGTGAGTTGTAAGTCAAGTCGGTATATCGAGTTGTAATCCAATGTATCAAGTATCAAATATAAGCTTTATGGCATTTGTTCAGTTGGCTATCAATGTAAAGTGAGATGTGTTGTAAACTTTGTATTCCATTACAAGTCATGTACTCTACTTCAATTATCAGTAAAGAGAATATATTTTTATGTATCTTTGTGCGACTTCAAGTTATTTGCTTATCTCCGCTGCTATAAATCAGTGATGTATTTCTATTCGACGAGAAAGAATGTCCTTATTAACTTCAATTTGTCTGCTTTTGGTGCTGCGATGTGTTCCTATTTGAAGATTATCAATTATGTATCATCTTTGCCTTGTATAAGTGCAATACCAAACTTGTACGATATCACGCCCAAGTGAGGACGAATGATTCGGCATGAATCAAAGAGAGGACGAACGATTCTTCGAATCGGGGCGTGACATTAAGTGTACAAGGAAGTGCTGAGTTCGTTGGCATAAGTGAGAGGGTTCTTGATTTTAGAAGCCTTCACTGAACGCCGATTGGTGGTTGGCGCAGACTATTTTAGACTCATCTGGCACACCATATGACTTGATGGAAGGAATTCTACTCTGCGTTTTAAGATATGCGCCCATATTAGTGTTATGTGCCACCTATTTGTCAGTTTGGGACACCATTAATTTTCTCTGCTTTGATCTTGATATGCGCAGGGTAGGGAGATTCTGATTTTGGCCAGATTGGCGCTAGCCAGTTTGAAATGGAGTGGGCAGTATACCTTGTTGCTTTGCGCATACTCTCCCAGCGCGTTTGGTGCAGCACGAATGGGCATCAGAAAAGAAACTTTGAGCAGAGTCTACTTTCTTGGCATTGATTTGATCGTCTCTTCCAAGAGAAGAAGAGTTTCTACTCAGAAGTATTCTGGCATCGATTGGCGTAGAGGCGCAATCAGATGGATTTTCCAATGAGTCCAGGACTAGGGAAGAGTAGGAAGTGGCCACAGGGCACTTTCCCTTGTTCTGCGCAGAGGCAGTGATTGGTGCACTCTCTACCAAGTTTAGAATTGGAGAGGAGTGAGGAATGGTCGTAGAGCGCTTTTCCTTATTTTGTGTAGCAACAGTAATTAGCGCATCTTCTACCAAGTTTAGAACTGGAGAAAAGTTAGGGATGGCTATATCGCGCTTTTCCTTATTTTGTGCAGGAACAGTGGTTGGTACGCCTATGGACTTTGGAGTCCAGATGGCGCGAGTCTTCCTGTCTTTGGAGATAGCAGCAGATGCGCGCTTGGCAACAGTGCGCTTGGCACCCCCAACGCCCATCATTGCTTCGTAGGCTGTTTGGTCGACTTGGGCGACCAAAGTCTTCTGCATCGTGCCGACCGACGCAACATCGCATTAAGTTGTCACTTTCTCGTCAGAGGAGAAAGTCGTCTCCAGCAGAGTTGCCATTTTGTTTATGAAAACAAAAGTTTTTCGAGAAAACTAGATTACAAACCAAGAAAGAAAGTACAAGAGTATAATTTGATTCTGGGAAAGTACAACTTTAGGAATTTGATCAGAAGATGATCACTTTATCCCTTGGACGATACGATATCGGAGAAGAAAAAACTCTTGAACATGCTGCAGCAACTTTGTCAGAAGATTATGATCATTAGTGATGCCGAAGGAATGATTCTGAACTCTATTTATAGAGTTTAGGGATAACCGTTAAGTCGTTATCCTGATTGGCGCATGGCGCTGGATGGCTTACCATCACCCATATGCGCGAATGGTTGGCCTAACTGCATGTGATGCGTGTCATTCTGTGAGAGAGAGATACGCTTGATCGTGGGTAGTATCATATGCACGTTCTTCGAGATTAGTGACATGCGCGCCACGTCATCTGCTTCTGGATGATATTGATTAATTGGCGCTAATTGATGAATGGAGTATGCTATTGTTAGGCGCCATTTGTGAAAAGCGCTAAGCATCTTAAAACTGTTAATTACTTCGTGCCAACCATACATGGCGCAAAGTAAACGACAAAATGTAATAATGATGATTCTGACATATCCATCTCGAGCGTTGTGCACTCAGGATTCGAAGAGATTTCCTTCGACTGACGAGCTGTCAGTCATAATGACAGCCGTTTGGCTTCTCAAGGAAGCTTGCCACATGGCCGTCAGCGCCATGTAATGGTCAGCACTATTTGATGTGATGTGCCATCTGACTCCGTGCGCTATTTGACAAAACTAGTTTGGCGCTATTTGTGAATGACGTATTACAATATTTTGATATATTTTGAGCTTCTACAGAAGTCAGGGCACACAAAGAAGGATTGTCCACTGTCAAAGAAGAGCAGTCCATATGACCGATCAAGATCAAGCAGGAAAGTAACAACCGGCCAAAAGTACGCTAACACAAGCATCTGACACAAAAGTGAGGCCAGTGAATCAAAGAAGGAGGATAGACCCAGCAACAGTGCAAATGTCTGTCTGATGGCATTTGATAAGGTATCTGAGAACCCTATGTATGATGATTTTACTTTCGATGAACTAGAAACTGCCTTTAGCGAACTACTTGAAGAACACAAGAATGTGTTGGACAAGTATAAGCAATCTCTCAAAGAGATTAAGGTACACACAACTGAAGTAGCTAGACTGTCTAATCTTATTGAAGACATTAAAGAGACGTCTACTACCGGTAACACGGAAGAGATAGCCAAACTTAAATTGGAATATCATAAGGCTATCATCGCCATAGAAAAGAAGAAAAAAAAATATTATGCCTAGATACAAGATTTATATGACATGGAGAAGAAGAGACACTTAGTCATTGAACAAAGACTCATAGATATGACTGCTAAACATAAGGAGTCTTGTGCGATCTCTAAAAAATTAGAGATCAAGTTAGGCAAACAGGTCACCCTGTTACACGGCCTAAGGTTAGTCCTGATATCAAGCATACATCACAAAGGACTAAACCAAAGAAAGTACCTAAGCAACACGCTTCTCACAATCATGCTTTCGCATACATGTTTCCAAGAAAGACACATGTCACGACCCGCACCCGCTTTTTGGGATGCGAGTGCATGAGCAAGTCCAGCCTATGTTGCGACATCGACGTACTAAGTTGTCTATACCACAATGTTCAAAATCACAATATTGCTCATAATTAATATTTTTTGCTTGCTCATTCACAAAACTAAATCATTTACAATATTCCAAGAATTTATATTTGAATATAGAAACAATGTCTCAAATGATTGAAAATAACTAAATAAACTATATGATCAACTCATCTAACTAGTCTATAGGTTTTGGCCTTCAAGCATATACCCATGTCTCCCCAATGGTCCAAGCGTACGTAGCAGGCGACTATCTGAAATATATTTTCCAGTCAGGAATGGAACGAGTACAATTCAAGTATGCAGTTCCAAATATATGATAACGACTATAAAAATAGTGAATAGCCATGGCATACATGATGAGATAAGCAACTATAAGACATGGCATGGAAAGTAAGGTGAAACAGTTAACATGAACTATAAAGACAAGTAGAGCATGAAACAAGGAAACGTAACCATATACGTGATTTGAAGTACACTTTTCAATATGAGATCAGGCTGGGACACTACACCGCACGGTCTATATAGGATTTGCATCCTCACGGTCTACATTGCAAGAAATATAAAATAAAACATGATCTACGGGTTTGACACATATCTACTTAGTACTTCCTCGCCCGACTACTACACATGGATAAAGTTACGACAAGGGTCACAAAATACGATAAAATAATACAATAAAATATGGTATCATGACTAAACCCATATGCCACTAATCCGTGTAACGAACGTGTCAAGCATCAAGTATAATCATCACTAATCTTGTAATTATTGTAATTAACAATACTCGAAAAAAAAGAAATGTACTCGCCTAGGCTCCTTAGCTGGTGGAACAAACAATCCCGTTTGGGTCCAGATAGTTCATTTGGCTAGGGACGATATAAATAAGTCCAAATTCGCAAGAAAATTAGGAAGCACGATTAGTCGCGATCAGGAATTGATAATTGAAGAGAATTGCATAAATAAAAATATATAACTATTTTAGGAAATTATTATAGTATATTTGGAAACTAAATATTTTTATTAGTCAAAATATTTTAAAGAAATACTTGAAAATCTAAGAAAAATATTTATAATATTCAAAACAATATTGTATTAGACAAAATAGTTCTAGATAGCTATTTAATATAGAAAACAATGTTTTAGGTCAAAACTATAATTAAAAATACCATAAATAATATAATAATAGTTTAGGGCTAAAAACTAGAATTTAAATAGAATATAAAATAATTTTATTAAATTCTATAAATTTAATATGTTGTAGATATTCGTGTCAGCTTTTTAAAACTTCAAACGGATAGCAAATCGAAATTCGGTATCTCTCGGAATCTCAAAAATCGTACGACGCGTCGATTTTTGGATAACTGACACTCAAATAATTATCCAGAAATTCATACACAAAATTTCAGAAAACAAATTAGATATTCGAAAAACTAACCTCGATACGCTTCTAACAAAAAAACTGGAGGTCAAACTGAATCCAGAGTTGGGAGTTATGGCCCTTCGAAGTTGATACAGCCTTGAAAAAGGAGGCTGAATTTATGTCGAATTTGGGCTAGTTAGGACGAAAAAAGAGAGAAATTTTAAAAAGGAAGGTATGGAAGATGATTTTATTTAATAAATTGGATAGATATATATAATAGCTAGCAATTAGTTAATTAGGATATGACTAGAATTCAATCAATAAGCATATGATTTGGATTAACAAATTTGGATTGGAATAGGATTAGGATTAGTCAAAATAAGAAATGATCTAAATAATAATAGACATGATTCCAATAGTATTAGAATTTCTAATGGATAAATCCCCCATAAATTTAAATCAAATATAAAATTTAAAACAATTCAATCTAATCGAAATCCTGCAGTTATTATAATAATAATTTAAATTATTATTCTATATTATCAAATAGTTCAAATCATACGAATTCAAATCCAAATCAAATAAGCGATCAACATAATAATGTTAGAAAAATATTTAATGTTATCAAAATAATTTAAATCATATAAATTTAAATAAACCAAATAACTGATTATCTTATTAATTTGAAATAATACTCTATGTCATCAAATATTGTAAAGTATATTTTTATAAATCCAAATCTTTATTGAAAATAAGTGGACAAACCCTTTTATTATTTCAAAAATAATTATGGTTTTAAAACCATTTTTAGAAACCAACTTTTGAAAGACCCAAAATGATAACAACATATTTTATATTTTAAATAATAAAATTCAAGAACAAATATCTTTTTATAAAACTAAATAGTATATTCAAACCATTTAATTTAAAACTAGTTTTTGATAACAGAAATAATCACAAAATATTTTTTACAAAATTTTAAAAGAAATTACTTTCAAACACAATAAAATAAATAAAATAAAATAAAAATTAAAAAATTTGAGAAACATGGGTTACAACACATAAGAATATCAACACAGAAACAATTTCAAAAATCACATGCACTTACTGTGGTACTCACGGGCACATATCATCGTATTGTAGAGCTAGAAAGCGTATTGACACTAATTTACTTGCTTGGATTCCTAAGACTAATCATAATGGACCCTTGAAGAAATGGGTACCAAAGGATTCATCTACTCGTTTTGTAGGTGGACCCTCAACCCTTTCATGCTAAAAGCAAGTGGATACTCGATAGCGGATGTTCGCAGCACATGACTAGTGATACATCTTTATTTGCTATGCTATCGATGAAGAAAAAAAAGGATATGTTTCCTTCGGCAATAATCTGAGAGGTGATATTATTGGTAACGGCACTGTTGGTATGTCTTCCTATCCAGAAATAAAAGACGTTTGTCTAGTCACGGAGTTGAAACATAACCTATTGAGCATAAGTCATTTGGTAGATAATGGTTATGGCATCAACTTTGTGAAAGACAAATATTCTATATATGAGATGTCTACCGGAAATCCCGTATATAAAGGGATCAGGGAAGATAATTTTTATGTTTTCTTTCTAGAACGTACTAATAATGCAGGTAAGTGCCTAGTAACCAATCAAGATGAAAGCTGGCTATGGCACATAAGGCTAGAACATGCAAATATAGGCACTATCTCGAGGCTATGCAACAAAAAGCTGGTAAAAGGACTTCAAGAAATTACCTTCAAATGAGATATGGTATGTTCAGACAGTGAAAAGAATAAAGCAACTAGGTCATCTTTTAAATCCATCAACGCTATAAGTGTAACGCCCCAGTACCAAAATATGTAGGACTAGAAACGTAGACATGCCAGCTGTATTCATACGAAGTACATGGGCCTCGTATGGATACATAAGCTGTAAAATGCAGTAAGCCAAAACAAACTAATCTCATCCACAAAATGTAAGAATAAAATATATCATATAATCAACTATGAATTGTCATTGGTGCATGTAGTTGGACGGAGACAAATCCACTACCAACTATGAAAAAAAATACATGATATACAAAAGAATGATTTTGGCGAGCGAAGCGAATACGATCAAAGTGCAAACATCTGTAGGAGCGTAAAAAGTGCTTCATGGAATGAGTCAAAGAGATAGAAACATTCCACTCAACATGATCTATCGTTACAGGCTAAACCACTTTATGCCAGGGTCAAGCCAATGGTTTTACGCCAGCGTCAAGCCAATAGTTTTACGCCTAAGACAGGCTAACCACTTTACGCTGGGCAAAGCTGTCAAGTCTTGCATTTAATGCAAAGTCTGACATGAAGATTTAATGATGACATATATCACAGAATTCAAATGGATTTGTTTTACACAGAGACCAATGTTGTCGTTTAGTATGTAGACTGAGCTATTTTACGCTCACAGTATGGCTTCTTTTACGCATGGAGACTGTATGAGTTTTTATGCTCAAAAGTTGACGTGTGCATAAAGTTTATTTGGGCTACTTTACGCTCAAGGTTGTTTAACAACCACTTTACGCAGGAAGTCTATGTCAGGGCTATTTTACGCCTAGTCTACTACTTTGCGCTCAGAGTATTTTGGGTTGTTTTTTACGTCCTATTCTTCTTCACCAATTTGGAACGTGGTTTGCCTATATGGCTTTCATGCCACACATCTCGAAGAACGTGTGTACGTGCATCCTATTCTTATTGAAATGATGGGACACGTGTCAACGTATGCAGAGGGTGACTTCGGTCATGGGTGGCAGTTATTAGCGTAAAGACGGAACTTTTGCTGAGTTTTTACGCACAAGAAGCCAAGTCTATAAATAGACTTATTTTTCTCATACAAGACAGACAGAGAGAGATGAGAGAATACATAGAGATCAGAGCCCAGAGACTTTGATTTTTGGAAGCATTCTTCTTCAACTTTTCTTCCAGAACAGAGTGAAGCAAAGCAGGAAAGCATTCGGCCTCGTCATCAGTGCCCAAGTGCGTCGATACCTTTCTGGTGACTTAGTTCTTCCAACTGTTCATCTTCTAGCTGTGATCTTCATCATCATCGTATGGTCCAAGGAACAAAGTGATCATTTACAGATCAGACTTCCATAGCAATACTTTCCAGAATCAAATTTGTATTTCTTGTACTTTTTTTCGTTTTATTTTCAAAATCCGATTTCTAGGCATTTTGTTAAGTGAAACAAAAATGGCGACTCTGCTGGGGACGACCTTCTCCTCTGACGAGGAGGCAATTGCTCAATACGATGATGTGTCGATTGGATCGACAAAGAAGACTCTGGTTGTACACTTCGACCAGACTGCTTATGAAGAGATGCTCCAAACTGGGGGTGGTTCTCGCTGCTCCAATGTTCAAAAATCTCGTAAAGCACGAAAAGTTTGGATTCCTAAATCCAAAATAGCTTCTGATCTCTCTGTTGCTTCTGATGGCAAGGGAATTCTTCCCACTCCTGTCGTAGGGGCTTCCGTTCGTAACGAGGCAGTCCTTACTTCAGTGTTGCACTCTAAGTGTGGCAAGTTATCTCCCGTCTGTGACGGTGAAGATAATCAGGTTTTACGCCCAGTGGGTAAAAACCAAATTTTACGCTCAGTGCATAAGAACGAGTCTCCCATTTGTAATGAGACAGACTCTAATGCTTGTGCTTCTAAGTGTAAAAATAAGTCTTACGTCTGTGACGTGGTAGACACACAAAAATTAGGCTCTTCGCGTAAAGGAAAATCTCCCGTCTGTGACGTGGTAGATAATCAATTTTTACGCTCTACGCGTAAAGGTAAGTCTCCTTTCTGTGACAGTATAGATAAAATTCGCAACAATATTTTTACATCTAATGTGAATGTACCTAAATGCATACAGCGTAAAAATATTGTTGGTAAAGCTTCAGTTCTACACCAACAGCCTTCTTATACTGCTCTACGCAAAGTACCAAACCTACAAATCACACGCAAGAAAAATGGAGTCCTTCGTGCTAAAAAATTTCAAGATTTGCGCACACAACTCCAAATGCGTAGAAATGTACAGTTTGGTTCTGTGAATGCAGCCAGTAATCTTCTTTATACACAAGGGACTAAACGTTTTGCTACCCCAAATGTAATAAAGAAGACTACTCCTTCTACTCCTTCTGATTTACGTGAATTGCTAATGCAAAAGCGTAAAAATTGACAATCTCCCGTGACACTCCCCCAAGAAAATCATCACTGTGAATGTCACCAGATTGTGATCAAATGTTGTTGCTCGACTTCCAGATGGTCAGTTTTTGATCGATTGAATTTTAATGCGCCCCAACAACAAGTTGATGAGTTGTCATATGCATCAGTCAACATGGCATCTCATACCAACAGAGGACAACGTCCTAGACGGAACACGTCCCAAACCCCAGGTCAACAACAATTCAATAGACTTCTTGATTCTTTTGAAGGAGTACATCAGAATACTCGATCAAGAAGACAAAGACAATTACAGACTTCTGATTCTGAAGCTGGGGGTACTCAATCTCTTGAGTCTGAAACAAATAGTGTTGATTCATACTTCTATACTAATCCTTCTGTATCTTCAAGAGAGTTGAATCCTACGCTATTGGAGACAAACCAGAGACGTCATCTGTTAATATAGAACAACGTCTCACTACCATTGAGCAATCATTGAAAGACATGCTTAACATGATGCAAAGCATGCACCAGATAATAACGGCTCAGCAAACTGCTCAACCAGCAATTGTAACACCGGTTCAGGCAGCAGTACTAACTCAAGATAGCCAAGGGATTGATATACCTTTGAATATCCAAGAGCCTGCTGTTAACCAAAATTCTACATCTCCAGATCCCATCATTCCAGAAGATGTACCATCTCCGGTGGGGATTACGGTACAACCAACAACTTTTCAATCAAATGTGCTTCCATAAACCAACGAAGCCATTCAAGCAGTGCGTGAGCTCAAAGCACAGTTTGAAGTTTTGAAGCAAAAGGATCAACTCCAGAGGTTAGGGATTAAGCAACCTTATCCTCCTCATTGGAATGATGTACCCTTTCTACCGAAATTCAAGCCACAGTCAATGGTATTGTTTGATGGAAAGGCTTCTTCTAGTCAGTATATCAATTACTTTGATATTATGACTGTACATTTGCAGAAAAATGATGCTCTTCTCACTAGAGTATTCATTGGATGCTTGACGGGTTCAGCTTACGACTGGTATCGTAGTTTACCCGACAATTGTATTTCGTCTTTTGACGAATTTAAGGCAATATTTCTCTCCCGTTTCTATGAAGGAGGTATGGACATGAACATGTCCTCCTTAATAGAAATCAAGCAAAAGGAGAAAGAAGATACTCGGACGTTCATTGAACGTTTTCGACAGGCGACTCTAAAGATGCCCCCTGGTATGCCAGATTCAGCGCTGATTGATACATGCAAGATGAATCTGCGACCATCCATCGCTGTCTTCACGGGTTCCCAATTCACAGATTAGGCTTCGTTTATCATAGCAGCAGTTTCTGCCGAGACCAAAGGTAGGTTGGTTCGTGAACATGGGATGATTTTTGCCTCTGAAGATAAAGAAAAGAAAAGTAATCCTGGTAATAATTTCGGCAATCGTAATATGAAAGGAAAAGACACTCTTATGGTCAATCTTTCCAAGAATAAAATGACGCCGAATAATCAGGAATCTTCCAGGCCAAAAGAAGAATACTCTTTTGACGAAAGTGATATCCCAGGGATATTCTAATGTCTGGTGAAGAGTGGCAAACTCCAGATTCCGGAGCCAAAGAGGCCTAATGAGGTGAATCTGACTGACAATCCTAAATATTGTATCTATCATAGATGCTTGCTATGTTTTGAAGAAGAAAATCCAAGAGCTGATAAATAGTGGTGCTATTGCTTTAACCAATGATGACCATACAGTTACAACCAATATGGTTTCTCTTCAATTTGGAGATTTTCCTTCACAACAAATACCAGATGGAATTGTCCCAATTCCGAAGGCGATGATGAAGATTGTGAATATCTCGCCTACCAGGGAGGAAAATGAAGGATTGTTGCCTCTTACACTAAAGAATGGTGAAATTATGTGGGTACATCCTGACTTAGTACCTGAAATGGAAGATGAAGGCAAAACTTCAAAATCTAAGAAAGGTAAGAAAGTCAAAACCTGCAACATGATTTCTCATATTATTCCAGATCCTGATGATTTGGATCATCTATGGGATGGCATTCCTTTGGAAGATAGACTGAGAGGATTGAACATATGTCCTCCAAGTCTGGCTCCTCCTGCCAAGCTCAAGCTTACTCATCAGCAGTGGCTAGCCATGAATAGTGTTCCCTTATACAGGGCACAACAAGTCTTCGCTGCTTATGAAAAAGCTCCTACAGGGATTTTTCCTCGTATCCTAAATACTTTTCCTCCCGTAGCTACAGAGATGTTTATTCCTCATTCTCCTGTAGTCACAGAGATCTCTTCTTCTTCCTCTATGGAACCACCTGTTGAAAGTCCACTGCCTACTCACTTGTACAGTCAGCAATCTATCCTTCTCATGAAGAAGATGGGTTATGACTTTCAAAAGGCAGAAGGTTTGAATTATGATAAAGGAATACGACTTCCTTTACAAATTCAAAGTCAAAAATCTACTGTTGGATTGGGTTATGAGGTTCCTCATAACAATCCTCACAAGAAGAAGGCTAAGGAAAGGAAGATTAAATCCTGCAATATGGTACTTCTTTCTTCTGAGTCTGAAGAAAAAACTTTTGCTGGTACAAGATCTGGAAAAGAGTACCACAAAGATTATGAGGGATCCTCCAAAGAAGCTGAGAATGTTGAAATACCATCAACTCAACCGTCTCTTGTTTCTGTTGTGGTTGAAAAGGGGAAACAAAAAGCGGTACGCTTCGACGTCCCGTTGAAGTCTACTTCCAGTCAGGGGGTGGTGATGAAACCCTATAAATTTGATATTCTAGCCCAGTTAGCTAATACTCCGGCTAGATTATCTATCTTCGAGTTGCTTCGCCTTTCTAAAGAAAGTCGCGAAACTTTGAGTGAAGCTTTGCTGCAAGCTGATTCCAGCTTAGCTCAACTCAAGACTCCTGACAATATACCAGTTTCATGCCCACAATGTCATAGTGTGATGGAAGCGATTCCCAACATCACTTTTACACAAGATATGCTGTTGAAGCATAACAAGCATGACAGGCCATTGTGCTACACTGGGTATATTGAATCCATTGAAGTTGACAGAATTTACATTGATCCTGGGTCTTCTATTAGCATAATTCTTTAAATTATGCTAAGACCATTGAGGATTCCTACTAGTGATCTGACTTACACTAGTACCACAATAGTTGGTTTCAACTCTGGAAAGAGCAAACCACTGGGGAAGATTCGTCTGAAGATTCAGATTGGTGATCTTCGAACTTTGGCAACATTTTAGGTTATTAACTCAGATGTATCCTACAATATTCTTCTTGGAAGACCATAGTTATATGAGCATAACATCGTGCCTTCAACTCTCCACCAATGCTTCAAGTACGTGGATTCCCAAGGAGTTGTAAAGAATGAGTTTGCTGATATCAATCCTTTCAAGGGTGTCAAAGCCTATTTTTCTGACTCAAGGCTTTACAAACAAGAGCATGTGAAAGAGATATCAGATATGGCTGAAGATCAAACATTGCTGAAGATCAGTCTATTAATGAAGATCTGCCAGAAGAGCAACCTTTGAATATCAAAGTCAAAGGGCGAATCCAACCCCAACCTGTCAACAATCAACCTTTGATGATCAAGGTTAAAGGAAGAACTCAAGCTTCATCTGAGGAATCAGTGAATGTTCCTACTAAAAGCCAAGTTCAACCTCTTGTGATCAGGGTCAAAGGGCGTACATTTTGTACGAATGATCCAGAACCTTCATTGATTGTCAATCTTGGCAAATCTACGCAGAAGACGGATGATAGTCCACTAGTGATTAATCCGAAGCGTAGCAGTCAAATTGTAAATGATGTAAATATTGATCATTCTGTACTTTTTGATATCAATGAAGATTTCCTTTTCGAGTATATGGCTGTCAAGTTTATTGAAAGAATGACTTTATCTTCTGATAATCAAAGTCATCAATATAAAGACGACATAGACACAGAGAAAACCTTATACATTGACAATAAAGAAAATTAGTTTCCTCCTCATGTCGATGTTGGACCTTATGCTCAAAGGTTTCTAACATCTTCTTCCTATCTTCTTCCTGTAGCCGCTTCATCGCAAGCTTGTGTAACTTATAGACGTCACAAAGAATCTTATTTCGTGGTTCCGTCTGATAAGAAAAAACAAGCGTCAAATTGTGTTTGGTCTGGCTAGAAATATCCATGTTGCTCAGACAGATAATTTGAGAGATAAAGATAAAGGAAGAATCTGAATTGACAGATATAGTCAACAATCTCTCAAAATTATCCAGAACATGGGATATGATTTGAAGACTATGCAAGGTCTCAATCAAGGCAAAGGTAGACGACTACCATTATGTGGGGATCCATTTTACAAGAAAACTCATCATGGATTGGGATATGATCCGTCCTACATGTTTAATGACGATATACAAGAAGAATTCTCTTCTAGCTCTTCACAATCATCAGATTCAGAAGAAGTCCAATTCATCGAATCCGATATTTCTTACTCTTCGTGTGTTAAAGGAGACTATTATGATGAATCTGAGCAAATATTTTCAGCTTACTTGGTTCAAATTGATGGTGAATCCGAGCCGTTTGAGAATGATCCTTGGGCTCAACAGATGGACACTCAATGGGAACTTCATTTTGAACAACGACAACCACCTACAGAGGACGAGATTGTCCAGATTGACGTTGGAGATGGAACTACGCCTAAACCAATATTCATCAGTAAGAATCTTTCTGAAGATAAAAAGGAAGAATTGATAAAACTAATCAAAGAATATATTGATATTTTTGCTTGGAGTTATGAGGATATGCCAGGTCTAGATCCCAAAGTTGCTACTCATAAACTCAATATTCTTCCTAATGCTAAGCCTGTAAAACAACAACAATGGTATTTTAACCAGATATGATGGATGCAATTGATGCAGAAGTTAAAAAGCTGATCACGTGTGGTTTTGTTCGTGAGGAACAACACCCCGATTGGGTTGCCAACATTGTTTCTGTTATAAAGAAGAACGGAAAAGTCCGAGTTTGTATAGATTTTTGAGATCTTAATGTAGCTTGTCCAAAAGATGAATTTCTACTTCCAATTACTGATGTCATGATAGACAATGCATGTGGTTTTGAACGCATGTATTTTATGGACGGATTCTCAGGATATAATCAAATAAAGATGCATCCAGAAGATGAGAAGCATATTGCTTTTCATACACCCCTTGGGGTTTACTGCTATACGGTGATGCCGTTTGGTCTTAAAAATGCCGGTACCACATATCAACGGGCCATTAGCAACATCTTTCAAGAACATCTACAGAAGACAGTAGAATGTTATGTAGATGATATTGCTGTTAAGAGTCGATCGAAAGGTGATCACATTCAAGACTTGAAGACAGTATTTGAATTGATGCGTCAACATCAATTGAAAATGAACCCTACTAAGTCTTTCTTAGGGGTTTCCAATGGCAAGTTTTTAGGATTTGTCATTACTTCTCAGGGTATCCATGTTGATCCTGATAAGGTTAAAGCAGTTCTTGAAATGCGTCCTCCACGCAATCTAAAAGAACTCCGTGGCTTCCAAAGTCGCATTGCGTATATCAGGAGATTCATATCCAATCTCTCTGGAAGATGCCAGCCTTTCTTCCGTCTATTAAAGAAGGGTGTATCATTTGTTTGGGATGAAACGTGTCAGAAAGCCTTCAATGACATCAAGCAATACCTTAGAAATCCCCCTATTTTGGTACCTCCAGTGATAGAAAGACCATTTTTGCTATATGTTCGAGCTTTGGATCATTCACTTGGTGCTCTTCTTGCACAAAAAAGTAATATAGGACATAAACAAGCGATTTATTATCTTAGCCGAATGATGGTCGGAGAAGAACACAGGTATACTCCTGTAGAAAAGGAATGTCTGGCCTTGGTTTTTGCTGTCCAAAAGACAAGACATTATGTGACAGGACAGACTATCCATGTCATCTCCAGAATAAATCCCATTCGGGTATTGATGAGAAAATCGAGCATTCTTAACTCTAGGTTGGCTACCTGGGCAATGTTGCTCACTCCTTATGACATGGTTTATATACCTCAAAAATCAGTGAAGGGTCAAGCATTAGCTGATTTCTTAGCTGCTCATCCTATACCTGAAACATCAAAGTTATATGAGGACATTCCAGATGAAGTTGTGGATTGCAATATGACTTTGAAAAAAGACATTTGGCAATTATATTTTGACGGAGCATCACGGGTTGGACCTAAAGGTAATATTGTCTCTGGGGTAGGAATCGTCTTGGTTTCTCCTGACAAAATGGTCATATACCGTGCCTATTCTCTCAATGAATCATGCTCCAATAATGTAGCAGAATATAATGCTCTATTGATTGGTCTCCAAGTCGTAAAACAATTGGATATTGAATTCCTAGAAGCCTATGGAGACTCTCAACTGATTGTTAATCAGGTTAGAGGGACTTATGAAGTCAGAAATCCTGATCTCATCCCTTATCATCAAGTGGTAGTCGAATTGGTCCTTTCATTCAAAGGATTTTTCATTGAGTTCGTACCACATTCTCAGAATATAGAGGCTGGTGCTCTTGCTAGCCTAGCTGCAGACTTGGCTGTTCCAATCCGAAGACAAAATACAATTACTTTGTTGGACCAAGATTTATTCTGTGTCAAGAATAATTTATGTATTGAACAGAGTTATACTACAGAGTCAAGCTCTCAGCAGAGGGATTGGAGAACTCCATTTATTGATTATGCGGTTCATGGGATTTTACCTGAAGATCCAAAAGAAGCTACATCAATTAAAAGACGATCATTTTGATTCTATTACGATTCATCTTTACATATGTTATATCGTCGCTCATATGATGGACTCTTGCTGCGCTATCTCTCAGAAAGTGAAGCTAAACTGATACTCCGTGAGGCTCATGATGGCGTCTGTGGTGCTCATCAACCAGGTCCGAAATTACAGGACCGCATTCGAAGAATGGGGTATTATTGGCCTTCCATGATAGCAGATGCTGTGGATTACGCCAGAAGGTGTAAAGCATGTCAGATTCATGCTAACTTTATTCACCAACCTTCTGAATTTCTATATCCTACAGCAGCTTCCTGGCCCTTCGAAGCTTGGGGTATGGATGTCATTGGTCCTATTAACCCTCCTTCTGTTAAAGGACATCGGTTCATATTAGCTATAACTGATTACTTTTCTAAGTGGGCAGAAGCAGTCCCCCTTGCTGAAGTGAAAACATCTAATGTGATCAGCTTCATCAAACATTATATCATTTATCGCTTCGGGATTCCTCGACGAATAATTCATGAATGGTCCACAATTTGCCAGTCAGGCATTTTATCGGTTCTGTGATAAGAATCAAATTCAAAATCTGGCTTCTACGGCATATAATCCAGCTGCTAATGGTTTAGCCGAAGCCTTCAATAAGACGATCATTAAACTTCTCAAAAAGTTTGTTTCTTCTAATAAACATGATTGGAATGAGAAACTTGGAGAATGTTTATGGGCTTATCGAACAACAGTCCGGACTCCTACTGGTTTTACACCATTTTCATTGGTTTATGGATGTAAGGCTGTTCTTCCCTTGGAAATCCAGATTCCATCTCTACGAATAGCTATTGCTAATGAGCTAACTATAGAGAACAATGATCGCTTACGACTCCAAGAACTTGAAGGATTGGACGAGAAGCGTCTTCAAGCACAACAACATATTGAGCTATATCAAGCCCGTATATTTCGAACTTTCAATCGTAAAGTTAAGAAGAGGGTATTCAAGATTGGCGAGTTGGTATTAGCCGTTCGAAGACCAATGATTATGACTCACAAAAGCAAAGGGAAATTCCAAGCGAAATGGGAAGGTCCTTATGTAATTGAGACCGTGTTTTCTAATGGCGCCTATCGGTTATCAAAGTCCAATGGAGATTTACTCATGATGCCGATCAATGGCAAATTTCTTAAGAAGTACTATGTATAAAAAAAGAATGAAAATAAAATTTCTTTTTTTTATTTTTATTCTAAATAAAGGATTAAGGACGAGGACCACTGCCTGTCTTATTGAATACATAGTCAGCCAATGCTTCGAAGGCATCGTTGCCTGAGTTCATAAAAAACCTGCAGGCAGCCATCCTCAGCGCTTCTTCTTCAGGAGTTTTCCCTGGCTCTACTAAGAAAGCAAAAATGTCTTGTGGTGGCTTGGGAGTAGAAGAACTTTTGCCTACTTCGGTTGAGCTTGATACAGTTAGCTCAACGGGGTGCATCTCGATGACGTCCTCAACCTTCTTGGAGACTTCATTCTTTTGCTGCACGTCCATGGAAGACATCTCCGATAGAAGAGTGGAAATAAGAATAAAATGTTACAAAGAGTTCTCACCTATTTATAGGAGAGATCTACTAATGAACCAGTCTTTTGAAAATAACTGTTCATTCTCGAAAAGGCCTGTCCGTTCATTATATCAGATTCATCTATTTAATTATGGAATTGAATTAACCTTTTTTCTTTTCCCGAAAGATATGTCGGTTCATTCATTTTGGCATATATCCTCAAATGATATCTGTCTTCTTAATCCCCAGCTACCAAAGTTTGGTTAAGCTGATTACTCGTCTCTTCGGAGAGAAATTTTGATTTTCTATCTTACCAGTTGGTATAGAATGTTGGATTTATTATTTATCACGTTCTTATAACCTTTGAATAAATATTAAATTTGTTTGTATTTTCTATCATGTTCCTTCGACCTCTGCATAGATATTAATCTACTTTTCTTTGAGTTCTTACATACTGTCATGTCCATATTACCTCTGATAGTATTGTATACTCTAAAAATAGAAAACAAGATTTCATTATCTATCATGTCTATATTACCTCTGGATGGATACAAATCATTGAGCATAGAAGACTTGTCATTTCCATTCTCATTTCATCATAAAAGTCTATTACATTTCTTAGACTTTCTTACAAATCATAACGGAAATCTATTATATTTTGGATTTTTATTCTATACAACAACGATGACCTAATCGAGATCTATTTCTTCTTTGGATCTTCTTCATCGGATTCGTTGTTGGTGGCAATTCCTTACTGTCTGAGCCTCAATGGCGACCAGAACAGTAGGAATCAAACTCTGGTCTTCTCTCTCAGACGAGAGGAGAATCCTAGAGTATGGCAGCCCGAAGACGTATTGTTGCCAATACAATTGGTGGAGAAGTGGCGGCCTTTCAGAGGAGATAGGAATGTATCCAGCATTGGGATACGATTCCTAGTCCTGCCGTGAAATGAACTCTACTACCCAATTTCTCGGGATAGAGTTGACTCCACCATCCAACTTTTCGTGTATAAAGGCTCTTCCTACCATCTGAGGAAGACCCTTTTATCCCACGAAAAGTTCTGAGTTGTTTGATTTGCGCGTCAAAAGCGCATGAGCTCCCTGATGTTGATGTCAGAAGAATGCTCCTCACAGCGTCAAAGTCGCCAATACCGGTTCTGGAAAAGTTCTTCAGCCAAGCTTCTGCAGAAAACAACAGAGAAATTTTTTTAACAGAAGTATCATCAGCCACTTACTGGTCAATTAAAGACTGATGCTCGCGCACCTCATTCAACAAGGCTTTTACGCCAGTGATTCGTGTGCACTTAATCTACAAGATTTTACGCCAATGTTTCACGTGTAACAAGGCTTTACACCTAAGGTTTTCATGCCAGATTTTACGCCAATGTTTTACATACAATGCTCCACATCTGTTAAGGATTTGCGCTCGTTTACAGATCGGCATCCTTTTTCAATAAAAAGTTCAAAAGCAGACGATCGATTTACAAATCTAACTTACCATTAAGGTCAGATGATTCGGCTCTAAGAGTGGTTGAATCAATGTCTAGTGATTGGGCGTACAGAGAGACGGCATCGGAAAGCATCGCCATTATCAATCTCTTGTTAGAGAATGAAATGTTACAAAAAGCTATCTTCGAAGGAATGAAAATGAGAATGTATAAAACATTCTTTAACTCAGCTATTTATAAGGGTTGAGGAAACAGTTGGCATGAGTCTATTTCGGGAAAGATCCTACTAAAAAGGCGCTCGTGACCACAAGGCAGATGCCACGTGTTGTTTTGTTTCTCTTGGGAATGAACAACCATAAATGCAGTTAAAGGAGATATAGAACAATTCTATATATACCAACAGATGAGATCAATATCAAGATTTTATTTATAAAAAAAGGGGAGTAGGCCCCTACAGATAAGTTGGAGAGTCGTAACACATATACGACACTTCTATATAAAACATTATTTTTTCTCTCCTTCGTTGGGCTGACGAAGGGAGGCATCTAACTCGTACATGTTGTGGATCTCGGAACGACGCATCAGATTAAGAAATGCATCTGCATCACCTGATCCTTTATACGCAGTTGGGGGACCACCATTTATACGTCCAAAGACTGCTGGAGTCAGTCCAAAGCACTCTATAAAGTTGTGTGCCCGCTCAACCTCTGTCTCCATATCAACCCTTGAGCTCGGAGCCTCTTCCTTGTTAATTTCTTTCTTTGGTGCCATGATAGTATAAGGATGAGAAGCAAGAATGAAGGACTTCTCCTTATATACACAACCAAATCAACTCTTCATATTCCTTATGGGAAACTGATCATTATTAATGCAAACTCGGGAAGATGAAGAAGCATTCGAAAGTTTCGAGAGAAAATTCATTATGACGGTTAAGTATTGACCGGCACCATTTCCCGAATTTTACGCTGACTGGTCAAATCTCGATTTTTACGCTTCTGTTCAAAGTGTTTCAAATTTTGAAGATATTTGAAAACTTTGAAGGGGGTCTTGTAGGAGCGTAAAAAGTGCTTCATGGAATGAGTCAAAAAGATAGAAATATTCCACTCAACATGATCTATCGTTACAGGCTAAACCACTTTATGCCAGGGTCAAGCCAATAGTTTTACGCCTAAGACAGGCTAACCACTTTACGCTGGGCAAAGCTGTCAAGTCTTGCATTTAATGCAAAGTCTGACATGAAGATTTAATGATGACATATATCACAGAATTCAAAGGGATTTATTTTACACAGAGACCAATGTTGTCGTTTAGTATGTGGACTGAGCTATTTTACGCTCACAGTATGGCTTCTTTTACGCATGGAGACTGTATGAGTTTTTACGCTCAAAAGTTGACGTGTGCATAAAGTTTATTTGGGCTAAATGCGCTCAAGGTTGTTTAACAACCACTTTACGCGGGAAGTCCACGTCCGGGGCTATTTTACGCCTAGTCTACTACTTTACGCTCAGAGTATTTTGGGTTGTTTTTTACGCCCTATTCTTCTTCACCAATTTGGAACGTGGTTTGCCTATATGGCTTTCATGCCACACATCTCGAAGAACGTGTGTACGTGCATCCTATTCTTATTGAAATGATAGGACATGTGTCAACGTATGCAGAGGGTGACTTCGGTCATGGGTGGCAGTTATTAGCGTAAAGACGGAACTTTTGCTGAGTTTTTACGCACAAGAAGTCGTCTATAAATAGACTTATTTTTCTCATACAAGACAGACAGAGAGAGAGGAGAGAATACATAGAGATCAGAGCCCAGAGACTTTGATTTTTGGGAGCATTCTTCTTCAACTTTTCTTCCAGAACAGAGTGAAGCAAAGCAGGAAAGCATTCGGCCTCGCCATCAGTGCCCAAGTGCGTCGATACCTTTCTGGTGACTTAGTTCTTCCAACTGTTCATCTTCTAGCAGTGATCTTCATCATCATCGTATGGTCCAAGGAACAAAGTGATCATTTACAGATCAGACTTCCATAGCAATACTTCCCAGAATCAAATTTGTACTTCTTGTACTTTTTCTCGTTTTATTTTCAAAATCCGATTTCCAAGCATTTTGTTAAGTGAAACATCATCCTCGAAGAAATAGAGATGATCATGGCCACGGCTAGAACACCAGCGAAAGACAAGAGCACACACCTGGCGAGATAACCTGGTCCTCAGAGGGACGTAACAAGACACATAATATCCTGCCAATATAACTGAATATAAATTGCTCAAATAAATAAGTAAATTGAATTATAACATGGTCCAATACACACCTATTGAACTAGCGTACCATCCCCCCAACCAAACAAGGACAGGAGATGGTAAACTAATTCACGATGACATATCTTTTCATGCTATCAATCCAATATGGTATCCGGACCCCAACGAGGTTCAATACTTTTTCATCGAAGTAGTAAGCCACACCTACAAACAAACAAGGACAAGATGTGACGAACTAATCCGCGATAAGTTATTTTTCCAAGCCACGGTCAGATACAAGTACCCAAACCAAAAGTACTCATACCTAACGGATAAAGGTGCCTAACCGTTCTAAGTGAAATGTAGTTAAGAACAATTATTCCTACGCATGGGCCCTAGCTAAATAGGATCGGCATGGTCCCCCCTTAGGGCACCAGAGGCCCAATCAATATGAGCATAAAATTCTGCAGAACGCCAGTGGCCGTCAGTAATCATGGGTCATCAACCCCGTATCTCCAACGGAGCTTCCGGGTCACAAGGAAAAGTGCATCGAAGCCCATACGCTAAGGAATTGTCCTCCCCGCCCAATGCCTACTATGTTGTATCCACAACACAAAACCTCTATTAACCGCTAAGTCAAACTAAGCATGCAATCTCTATTAGTGGTTATTCCCATCGTACGGCTTATACGCACCGGTGGCCAGCCATTCATGTATATCCGTATTCTACATGCGACACACAACTTCGTGGTACAACGTGTCAAGGACAATGAATGCAACACACAAGGTGGTCCCTTAAATCTAGGTTTTTTAATGTATAAAAAAAATAATACATAGCAAGAATTATAACTGAACAGTAAGTTCTAACAGGTTATGCCATGTATCACAGTTTATTTTGCATAAAAAATAATAAATAATGCATGAAATATGAGCTAAAATAAATAAACATCAAATGGCAAGGTGTCTTGCCTTGTAGGATGCCTGGTGTGCTACAATGATCAATGTGGCACGAACTGCAACTTCGGATAACAACTACATAAGGTGACCTCTGATGGTGGCACGGACAGTTCCATTGGGTCCAGAAGGGTCAAATTAGTTAGGGTAGACAAATGGAAGTACAGAATTGGTTAGGGAACGGGAATAATGGGGTTGGTCATGGACTGGACGATAATCGAAGGAATTTGATCAAATAATACGATTTTAGAAAATTATTTATAACCGCGAAAACTGTATTTTATTACCAAATCATTTTAGATAACTACGTACTTGAAAATCATATATATATATATATATATATATATATATATATATATATATATATATATATATATATATATATATATATATATATATATTAAGCTAAAACTCTAATTTTGCCAAAATAAAATTTTATTAGGATACTATATATTTTTATAAAATATGTTGTTAGGTAAACAGTTAAAATCAAATCGATTTAGGCAAATATTCTAAGTTTTTTAAGGACCAATTTAGATAGAAAACTATATCTCACAATTAAAAATATTTAGATAAAACATTTTTAAAAAATAAAAATATATTATATATATAATACTTTTAGGCAACTAAAATTTTAATTAGATAAAATACTACGATAATATTTATATCAAATATCACAAAAAATTTATAATATATATATATATATATATATATATATATATATATATATATATATATATATATATATATATATATATATATTTGGCTAAACTTAGTTTTGAAATTGCATATATAGAGTCAATCTCCAAAACTTATTTTGTTACTACGTACTTAGTTAATATTAGTAGCAAAATTACTATTAATGAAATAATAGTACTCTTAATTAATCATATACACTTAGAAAATAATGTTTATCATATAATATATTATATAATAGAATATTTAATCTACATACTAATAATATACTACAGCTTCCCAAGTTCACAATAAAACTCAAATAAGAAAAAAATAAAAATAAATAAATACCAAAACTTACAGCTCAGTAGTGCTGACTGCTACATCCACTCTTCTTTTCATGGAAATACGCTTGGGTGCAGACAAATAAGAAAACGAAGAGAGAGATGATATTTAGGGATTAGAGCGGGAGAGAAAACTGAGGAGAGAGGGAGTGAGTGAGCGGAGAGATCGGGAGAGAGAAGCTGAAGAGGCTAGAGAGGAAGGGCGGTCGGGAGAGAAAAGGGATGCGGCATGGAGGCGAAGGGTTCTGGCGCTGGGTCGGCGGAGCTGCGAGGCTCGACACGCGGAGTCACTGGGGCACGGAGCGACGAACGCACACGGTGGAGAGAGGAGGAGCGAAATCTCCGGCGGCGGAGAGAGCATGCGCGAGCGGTGGTGGAGCGCTGCTTCGCGGTGGCAGCGGAAGTGGGCGTCGTCGGGGGCGGCCTACGGCGAGGGCGGAGGAAGGAGGACGCGCGTAGAAGCACGGACAAGGTGAGTATGGCAGTGGTTTTTATTTTGGGGTTTTTGGTTGGACGGCCGTCGCGCGGTGGCGACCGATTATGGTGGCAGTGACTGAGTTGGTGAAGGTGGCCGGACACGATGATGGAGGTGGTTGTCGAGGGTGGTTTGGGTGATGGAGGTGGAGAGGAAGGCTGGGATTTGGGATCTCTAGTGGTGGCCAACCGGGGTACGGCCATGCGTGATCGTCAGGGGAGGCTAGACGGTGTTCGGTTGGCTGGGGCGGTCGGACTGTGGCGGGGCTGCTGGTGTTGGGAGGCGGATGGTGTGGTGACAGTGGTTACGGACAGGGGATCGCATGGGCTGGCCGTGGTGGCGATGTCGGAGTGGTTGCAGGAAAGTCGGGGAGTGGCCGCGGTGTTGGCTGTGTCAGAATCAACCGATGTTGCTGGGTTATTGCTGGTGATGGCAGAGTAGGATGGTCAGGGTGGTGAGAGTAGGGGAGTAGAGAGGTGGCTAGGTTTAGGGTTAGAAAATTTTATTGTGTCGAAGAAGTGTCCGACACGGAAAAAATTGTACATGTACAAAGAATGGAATAAGAGAGTCACCCGTGGTCGGACCCGAGGCCGTCACGGCTGACACGAGGATGGATGGAACACCGACACGAGCACGCACGTTATGGAGAAATAATTTTGGAGGAATTTGTGAATGGTAGAAATATATGGACGAGTACCTCTCCTTATATAGGAGGTGGGAATTCCCAGTGGATAATGATTAGAATTTATTTAAACCCAATTAGATAATTCAATTATTAAATTTAAATCAATAAAATCAAATCTAAATTCAAATTCAATTCCAATTTAAATCTAGATAATCTAAACTCAATATAAATTATATCTTTAAATTTAAACTATTTAAATCAAATCCATAAAATCTAATCAAAGATTTAAATTGCCACAAAAATTCCAAATATGTTTTCTAAAAATACTTATAATAATAATTTCAAAAATTGCATTATATTTAAAATAAACTAATAAATAATTATGAAATATATATATGTAGCACAAATATATTTACATAAATATACTTTTCTACTACCATTTCATAAGAATATTATTTATTATAACTGTATAATGTAAGGCTTTTTATAAATAAAATCATAAACTTGGAAATTTTGGTACGGTAGCTAAAAATAATTATTATGTATATTATTTTGAAATAAAAATAAAAAAATATTTTCTCAAAATTGTACGCTCGCACATATTTGCACTCGTCGAGCATTACGAAAAACGAAATTTCGTGCGCGACGTACAATGCAACTACGCGACGTATAAATAACAAAATAAAAAAATCAGTATCAAATTTATTTAAAAAATATAGTAGAAATTTAGGGGTTTTACATCCTACCCAACTTAAAGAATTTCGTCATCGAAATTAAGAATTAGTAGGGGATGTGAAGGCACAAAGGGGTATCGATAGGATCAAGTTATTAAGCGGGGCGAAGAAATGACATTCAACAAAACATGCATTAGGAAATTACGATTTTAATAACGACGAGATAATCATGGGCTAACGCAAGAATGAAAATGAGTGAGGGTTAAAGTTTAATCAAGATAAACTGCAAGCATGGTTTCAAGGGAAATAAATTTAGGGATTTAGAAGATAGGCTTTCTTAAGAGTAGGTTGATGGCACAATTAAAAGAACGAATTAAGTTCACACCTAATTTAAGTGATTAGATGGTCATGATAGGGTCGAGAAATGGACGAGTAGTTTAGGATGAAGATATAGCAACATCGAGTGATAATGGTCATAATCGATAGGAAGGCTAGAGGAAGTTCTAGTACAACGTCTTCGTCCTTCTAAAATAGGTGAAGGCGAAAGCAATAAGGGTTCAAGGAAGATATTATCGAATACAATACGTGGTGCAAAGACGACCGAATAATTTCAAATGAATTGTCAAGGAAGTCGTGGATGGGATTCTAAAGGCCAAGTTTAATTATGTTCCATCCACGTAGAATAATAGACAAAAGCGAACCAAAGTGCACTCGGTTGATCAGACCATCATGCACCGGTTCTGATTAGACAATATGTTAGTGAGTGCGCTCAATAGCATAAGTCATGAACAAACTCGATAAATGGATGAGTTTGCAAAACTAGATTATAGTAGCAACATTAGTCAAGGTGGTAAAAATATAGGCACGGGAGACTAGGGAAGAAAGTAGAAATTGGTTCGAACTTCTAAAGAATATAGTCATGTCATGTGATGGTCTTCATACAGTCATCCTATAGTCTTCTTGTCCAAGTCTTGGGTGGATAGATGGGTTAGGGTCCTCTAAATTCTAGAATCTAAGTAAACTTACTAATATAGGTCACAAGGACAAAGGGATTGCTAGGTCCTAAGGCATTCTACCCAACTTAAAGGAATTAAACTAATAGTATTTTGGGACAAAAGTACATGTCTAACTAGTAGGGATCACCTATCTAACCTATAGCAAGCACGAAGGAAAGATAAGCATTATGATAGAAGGAATCAAGCAAGATGTAATCGATGAGTCAAACGTAGTTCGAATATGGAATCGAGGAAAGAGGTCAAGTATGTGGATGAGATCCTAGACTTCTAATCCTATTCGCAAGCTTGCTTGGTACGGTAAAGTAACCAAATAATTTATCTTGACCTGCATGGGCCACCACAAAAACATGAAACGCCCCAGTCCCAAAATACGTAGGACTAGAAACGTAGACATGCCAGCTGTATTCATACGAAGTACATGGGCCTCGTATGGATACATAAGCTGTAAAATGCAATAAACCACAACAAACTAATCTCATCCAAAAGTAAGAATAAAATATACCATATAATCAACTATGAATTGTCATTGGTATATGTAGTTGGGCGGAAAAAAATCCACTACCAACTATGAAAAGAATTACATGATATACAAAAGAATGATTTTGGCGAGCGAAGCGAAGACGATCAAAGTGCAATCATCCTCGAAGAAATAGAGATGATCATGGCCACGGCTAGAACACCAGCGAAAGACAAGAGCACACACTGACGAGATAACCACGCCCTGAGAGGGACGTAACAAGACACATAATATCAGGCCAATATAACTGAATATAAATTGCTCAAATAAATAAGTAAATTAAATTAAAACATGGTCCAATACACATATTGAACTAGCGTACATCCCCCCAACCAAACAAGGATAGGAGATGGTAAACTAATTCACGATGACGTATCTTCCATGCTATGAATCCAATATGGTATCCGGACCCCAACAAGGTTCAATACCTTCTCATCGGAGTAGTAAGCCACACCTACAATCAAACAAGGACAAGATGTGACGAACTAATCCGCGATGAGTTATTGTTCTAAGCCACGGTCAGATACAAGTACCCAAACCAAAAGTACTCATACCTAACGGATAAAGGAGCCTAACCGTTCTAAGTGAATATAGTTAAGAACAATCCTTCCTACGCATTGGCCCTGGCTAAATGGGATCGACATGGTCCCCCCTTGGGGCACCAGAGGCCCAATCATAAGAGCATAACGTTCCGTAGAATGCCAGTGGCCTTAGTAATCATGGGTCATCAACCCCGTATCTCCAGCGGAGCTTCCGGGTCACAAGGGAAAGTGCATCGAAGCCATACGCTAAGGAATTATCCTCTCCGCCCAATGCCTACTATGTTGTATCTACAACACAAAACCTCTATTAACCGCTAAGTCAAACTAAGCATGCAACTCTATTAGCAGTTATTCCTATCGCACGGCTTATACGCACTGGTGGCCAGCCAGTCACGCAAATCCGTATTCTACATGCGAACACAACTTCGTGGTACAATGTGTCAAGGCTAATGAATGCAACACACAAGGTGGTCCCTTAAATCTAGGTTTTTTTAATATATAAGAAAAATAATACATAGCAAGAATTATAACTGACAGAAAGTTCTAACATGTTATGCCATGTATAACAGTTATTTTGCATAAAGAAATAATGAATAATACATAAAATATGAGCCAAAATAAAAAACAGCAAATGGCAAGGTGTCTTGCCTCGTAGGACGCCTGGTGTGCTGCAATGATCAATGTGACACGAACTGCGACTTCGGGTATAACTACACAAGGTGATCTCTGATGGTGGCACAGACAGTTCCATTGGGTCCAGAAGGGTCAAATTAGTTAGGGTAGACATATGGAAGTACAGAATTGGTAAGAAAATGAGAATAATGGGGTTGGTCATGGACTGGACTATAATCGAAGGAATATGATCAAAAATATGATTTTAGAAAATTTTTATAACCTTGAAAAACTGTATTTTATTACCAAATCATTTAGACAAATACGTACTTGAAAATCAGATATATATATATATATTATATATATATATATATATATATATATATATATATATATATAGATATATATATATATATATATATATATTATATATATATATATATATATATATATATATATATATATATATATATATATATATATATATATATATATATATATATTAGATAATATATAAAATAGTATATATATATATATATATATATATATATATATATATATATATTATATATATATAATATATATATAATATATATATAAGCTAAAACTCTAATTTTGCCAAAAAATTTTAGTAGGATACTATATATTTTATAAAAATATGTGTTAGGTAAACACTTAAAAGCAAATCGATTTAGGCAAAATTCTAAGTTTTGTAAAGGACCAATTTAGATAGAAAACTATATCTCACAATTAAAAATATTTAGATAAAACATTTTAAAAATAAAAATATATATAATACTTTTAGGCAACTAAAATTTAATTAGATAAATTTGCGATAATATTATATCAAATATCACCAAAATTTCTTTTATATATATATATATAATATATATATATAGTATATATATATATATATATATATATATATATAGCTAAACTCAGTTTGAAATGCATATATAGAGTCAATCCAAAACTTATTTTGTTACTATGTACTTAGTCAATATTAGTAGCAAAATTATTAATGAAATAATAGTACTCTTAATTAATCATATACACTTAGAAAATAATGTTTATCATATAATATTTATATAATAGAATATTTAATCTACATACTAATAATATACTACAGCTTCCCAAGTTCAATAAACTCAATAGAAAAAAAATAAAAATAAATAAATACCAAACTTACAGCTCTGCAGTGCTGACTGCTACCTCTACTCTTATTTTCATGGAAGACATTGGGTACAGACAAATAAGAAAACGGAGAGAGAGATGATTTAGGGATTAGAGAGGGAGAGAAAACTGAGGAAAGAGGAAAAGAGAGTGGCGAAGAGATCGGGAGAGAGAAGCTGAAGAGGCTAGAGAGGAAAGGGCGGTCGGGAGAGAAAAGGGATGTGGCGGAGGAGAAGGGTTCCGACGCTGGGTCGGCGGAAACTACGGGGCTCGACACGCGGGAGTCGCTGGGGTCGGAGCGGAGAACGCACGGGTGTGGGAGCGAAGGAGCGAAATCTCCCGACGGCGGAGGGAGCATGCGCGAGCGGGTGTGGAGCGTGCTCGCGGTGGCAGCGAAAAGCGGGATTCGCCGGGGCGGCTACGATGAGGGCGGAGGAAGAAGGACGCGTACGGAAGCATGGACAAGGTGAGTATGGCAGTGGTTTTTGATTTTGGAGTTTTGGCTGGACGGCCATCGCGGTGACGACCGATATGGTGGCAGTGGCTGTGTTGGTGAAGGTGGCGGACACGGTGATAGAGGTGGTGGTCGAGGTGGTTTCGGTGATGGAGGTGGAGAGGAAGGCTAGGATTTGGGATCTCTGGTGGTGGCCTATGTCATGCCCCGCTCCCGTAGAGCGATCGTCTAGCTAAGGCGTGATGCCGTACGAGCTAGATTGCGCTCGTTCAAGGCGTGTTCCATAACGGCGATTACAGCGGCTGTGACGGGATCGTCGCACAGAAGTCCCAAGAAGCAGAGACATTGAACACAAGCAGAATTTGGAACAAACACAAGTTATTCAAAAGAACTCTTTATTGATATTGAAAGAGTATTACAATGGGGTGCAAGGCCAAGATTACAAGTCACTCAAGCTCGCTCTTCTCTCATTACAATCACTCAGCTTCTCTCTCTCTCCTCGATACAATGCTTGAGCCAGCGGAAGCTTCGAAAGGCGATGTCCATACATTATGTCCCGTATAAGTCTTGAATCCATGCGGCCGCACGCTTCGAATCGCCAAGGAACTCCGTGCCTCGACGCATCAAGCGAGCTCGTGCCATGAGCTTTATCTGCGCCTGCACATGAAAAACTATGTGGGTGTCAGTACAACTGTACTGGTGGAGTGAGCTCCTCGTCCACCATACAAAACCAACACGTTAATTTACTTTTGCACAACGTATCCCTTCACGATTGTCTTTCTATTCTTGCCTTAGGATCAGTTTTAAGACCGATGCCTTGGCCATTTGTGTCTCTAGACCATTACCGTGCTATCGTACGATATCTTCCCTATCTTGACTCTAGACCTTTCTCGTGCTTGCATATCAATGCACCGACTCATACTTATCTTTCGTGCCATACTCTGGGACGTAACGACTCGATCGTGCCATGAACTCGACTCGTGCTTAGTATCTCTGAGGCAGTGCCTCCTCGCTAAGTCTTGCCTATACTTGTATTGTGACAACGCGGACGTGCCTCACATTCCGAGGGGCCCCACAGCTTAACCTGACTTAATCAAACTCATCTTACGGCCCTTCCAGACTTAACTCAAACTAACCCAACTTGTGGAGCCGGTGGAGAGAACTCAAGTACGACGCCATATCTCGTGCCGAGCACGTGTCTTTATGCATAGCCAAATCGTAGGCTTCAAATACTTATGTGCATACTGTGCACGTATTCCACAATCACATACCGTGCTTACACTTCCTTTGTTACGACCGACACAGTGCATGCGGATTCGTCGCTTAGCATGCCAATTATCTATATGAAAGGCCACTGGCACGACAAGCCATCGTGGACATAACCGGGTAGGCGGCGGGTCCTTCAGCGTAGGTAGCGAGCCCGTTGAAAGCCCCCGACTACCCATGCAGTTCATGCGCTGCTATAACGTCTACCTTCTAGGACAATGGGCCCGGGCCCGACGTATAACCAGTCTAGGTGAAATCCTTGTCGACAAGTTGCCAATGATCACGTACCTACGAGCCATCTAGACTCACGTAAATGCATGGCCTAATTTGTTGGTACGACTGGAACTATACTTAGCAACTCGATATCTGAACCAAACTTGGCATAATGTGCCTCGGGATCATGAGACTCTCAACCGAGGGACCGCCTCATACTCTATAACGTGCATAAGAACGTGAGACTCTCAACCGAGGGACCGCCTCATACTTCTTAACGTGCATAGGAAACGTGAGACTCCCAACGGGGGACCGCCTCATACTTCTTAACGTGCATAGGAATGTGAGACTCCCAACCGAGGACCGCCTCATAATCTATGTAACGAGCTTAAGACGTGGGACCAAATGGCTATATGCAGCCGTAGAACCGTGGGACGAGCATGCACTCAACTTGAACAACTAAGGTCTTTGGCTACTAAACTCATGCCATAAGCCGTGATACAACTTAGCTCGTGGGACGATCAAGGCTACGCCGAGCCTTGCTTCGAGGGAAACGTACATGCTTTATCGAGCATTTACGCTGGCGACGCCTATAACTTAGGCTAATTCGAGTGTCGTAGCAACTTAGCAATTTAGACAATTCTTCCAAGCCACGGGGCGAAGGATTCGAGTGTCACTTTGAAAGCACGCTGAACACACTTCTAAGACGGCGTGGAACCTTTTTCCAAGTTCTAGCATATATCGACCCGTCGGGTGGTGAGAGTAGGGAGAGTAGAGAGGTGGTTAGGTTTAGGGTTAGAAAATTTATTGTGTCGGGGAAGTGTCCGACACGAGAAAAATTATACATGTACAAAGAATGGAATAAGAGAGTCATCCGGGGTCGGACCCGATGCGTAACGGCTGACACGAGATGGATGGAACACTGACACGAGCACGCACGTTGTGGATAAAATTAATTTTGGGAATTTGTGAATGGTAGAAATATATGGACGAGTACCTCTCCTTATATAGGAGGTAAAAATTCTCAGTTGGATCATGATTAGAATTATTTAAACCGAATTAGATAATTCAATTATAAATTGAATCAATAAAATCAAATCTAAATTCAAATTCAATTTCAATTTAAATCTAGATATCTAAACACAATATAAATTCTATCTTTAAATTTAAACTATTTAAATCAAATCCATAAAATCTAATCAAAGATTTAAATTGCCACAAAAATTTCAAATATATTTTCTAAAAATACTTATAATAATAATTTTGAAAATTGCATATTATTTAAAATAAAACTAATAAATAAGTACGAAATATATATGTATGCACAAATAATATTTACATAAATATACTTTTCTAGTATACCATTTCATAAGAATATTATTTATTATTATAACTGTATAAATGAAAGGCTTTTCATAAATAAAATCTAAACTTGAAAATTTTGGTACGGTAGCTAAAAATAATTATTATGTATATTTTTGAAACTATAAAAATAGAAAAAATTTTTCCAAAATATGTACGCTCGCACATATTCGCACTCGTCAAGCAATTACGAAAAACAAATTCGCGTGCGACGTACAATGCAACTACGCGACGTATAAATACAAAATAAAAAAATTAGTACCAAATTATTTTAAAAATATAGTAGAATTTAGGGGTTTTGCAATAAGTACTTTGAGACCTTTGCAGTTAATTCATGTGGATTTATTTGGTCATAATAGAGTCGCTATTCTTGGCGGTAAACTCTACACGTGTATTATAGTTGATGACTTGATCTCTCGATATACTTGGTTTTTTTATCAAACAAAAGTGATACCATTTTTGAATTTCAAGTCTTTTACAAAAAAGGTACAAAATGAAAAAGGCTTCCTGATTACTCGAATCCGAAGGGATCATGGTGGAGAATTCGTAAATACTAATTTCAAAATATTTTTGTGATGATAGCAGATATAAACCACGAGTTTCTTATCCTAGAACTCCTCAACAAAATG
>JANAVB010008400.1:10959884-11294884 GCA_029216955.1 Iris pallida
GTAAAAGTGCTTCATGGAATGAGTCAAAAAGATAGAATATTCCCTCAACATGATCTATCGTTACGGCTAAACCACTTATGCCAGGGTCAAGCCAATAGTTTTACGCCTAGACAGGCTAACCACTTTACGCTGGGCAAGCTGTCAAGTCTTGCTTTAATGCAAAGTCTGACATGAAGATTTAATGATGACAATATCACAGAATTCAAGGGATTTATTTTACACAGAGACCATGTTGTCGTTTAGTATGTGGAGAGCTATTTACGCTCACAGTATGGCTTCTTTTACCTGGAGACTGTATGAGTTTTTACGCTCAAAAGTTGACGTGTGCATAAAGTTTATTTGGGCTAATGCGCTCAAGGTTGTTTAACAACCACTTTACGCGGGAAGTCCACTCCGGGGCTATTTTACGCCTAGTCTACTACTTACGCTCAGAGTATTTTGGGTTGTTTTTTACGCCCTATCTCTTCACCAATTTGGAACGTGGTTTGCCTATATGGCTTCATGCCACACATCTCGAAGAACGTGTGTACGTGCATCCTATTCTTATTGAAATGATAGACATGTGTCAACGTATGCGAGGGTGACTTCGGTCATGGGTGGCAGTTATTAGCGTAAAGACGGAACTTTGCTGAGTTTTTAACGCACAAGAAGTCGTCTATAAATAGACTTATTTTTCTCAACAACAGACGAGAGAGAGGAGAGAATACATAGAGATCAGAGCCCAGAGACTTTGATTTTTGGGAGCATTCTTCTTCAACTTTTCTTCCAGAACAGAGTGAAGCAAAGCAGGAAAGCAGCGCCTCGCCATCATGCCCAAGTGCGTCGATACCTTTCTGTTGACTTAGTTCTTCCAACGTTCATCTTCTAGCAGTGATCTTCATCATCATCGTATGGTCCAAGGAACAAAGTGATCATTTACAGATCAGACTTCCATAGCAATACTTCCCAGAATCAAATTTGTACTTCTTGTACTTTTTCTCGTTTTATTTTCAAAATCCGATTTCCAAGCATTTTGTTAGTGAAACATCATCCTCGAAGAAATAGAGATGATCATGGCCACGGCTAGAACACCAGCGAAAACAAGAGCACACACCTGGCGAGATAACCTGGTCCTCAGAGGGACGTAACAAGACACATAATATCCTCCAATATAACTGAATTAAATTGCTCAAAAATAAGTAAATTGAATTATAACATGGTCCAATACACACCTATTGAACTAGCGTACCATCCCCCAACCAAACAAGGACAGAGATGGTAAACTAATTCACGATGACATATCTTTTCATGCTATCAATCCAATATGGTATCCGGACCCCAACGAGGTTCAATACTTTTTCATCGAGTAGTAAGCCACACCTACAAACAAACAAGGACAAGATGACGAACTAATCCGCGATAAGTTATTTTCCAAGCCACGGTCAGATACAAGTACCCAAACCAAAAGTACTCATACCTAACGGATAAAGGTGCCTAACCGTTCTAAGTGAAATGTAGTAAGAACAATTATTCCTACGCATGGGCCCTAGCTAAATAGGATCGGCATGGTCCCCCCTTAGGGCACCAGAGGCCCAATCAATATGAGCATAAAATTCTGCAGAACGCCAGTGGCCGTCAGTAATCATGGGTCATCAACCCCGTATCTCCAACGGAGCTTCCGGGTCACAAGGAAAAGTGCATCGAAGCCATACGCTAAGGAATTGTCCTCCCCGCCCAATGCCTACTATTTGTATCCACAACACAAAACCTCTATTAACCGCTAAGTCAACTAAGCATGCAATCTCTATTAGTGGTTATTCCATCGTACGGCTTATACGCACCGGTGGCCAGCCATTCATGTATATCCGTATTCTACATGCGACACACAACTTCGTGGTACAACGTGTCAAGGACAATGAATGCAACACACAAGGTGGTCCCTTAAATCTAGGTTTTTTAATGTAAAAAAAATAATACATAGCAAGAATTATAACTGAACAGTAAGTTCTAACAGGTTATGCCATGTATCACAGTTTATTTGCATAAAAAATAATAAATAATGCATGAAAATAGCTAAAATAAATAAACATCAAATGGCAAGGTGTCTTGCCTGTAGGATGCCTGGTGTGCTACAATGATCAATGTGGCACGAACTGCAACTTCGGATAACAACTACATAAGGTGACCTCTGATGGTGGCACGGACAGTTCCATTGGGTCCAGAAGGGTCAAATTAGTTAGGTAGACAAATGGAATACAGATTGGTTAGGGAACGGGAATAATGGGGTTGGTCATGGACTGGACGATAATCGAAGGAATTTATCAAATAATACGATTTTAGAAATTATTTATAACCGCGAAACTGTATTTTATTACCAAATCATTTAGATAACTACGTACTTGAAAATCATATATATATATATATATTATATATCTATATATATATATATATATATATATATATTATATATATATATATATATATTAAGCTAAAACTCTAATTTTGCCAAAATAAAATTTTATTAGGATACTATATATTTTATAAAAATATTTTTTAGGTAAACAGTTAAAATCAAATCGATTTAGGCAAATTTCTAAGTTTTTTAAGGACCAATTAGATAGAAACTATATCTCACATTAAAAATATTAGATAAACATTTTTAAAAAAAAAAAATATATTATATATATACTTTTAGGCAACTAAAATTTTAATTAGATAAAATACTACGATAATATTTATATCAAATATCACAAAAAATTTATAATATATATATATATATAGATATATATATATTATCTATATATATATATATATATTAATATATATATTTTGGCTAAACTTAGTTTTGAAATTGCATATATAGAGTCAATCTCCAAAACTTATTTTGTTACTACGTACTTAGTTAATATTAGTAGCAAAATTACTATTAATGAAATAATAGTACTCTTAATTAATCATATACACTTAGAAAATAATGTTTATCATATAATATATTATATAGAATATTTAATCTACATACTATAATATACTACAGCTTCCCAAGTTTCACAATAAACTCAAATAAGAAAAAAATAAAATAAATAAATACCAAAACTTACAGCTCCGTAGTGCTGACTGCTACATCCACTCTTCTTTTCATGGAAATACGCTTGGGTGCAGACAAATAAGAAAACGAAGAGAGAGATGATATTTAGGGATTAGAGAGGGAAGAAAACTGAGGAAGAGGGAGTGAGTGAGCGGAGAGATCGGGAGAGAGAAGCTGAAGAGGGCTAGAGAGGAAGGGCGGTCGGAGAGAAAAGGGATGCGGCATGGAGGCGAAGGGTTCTGGCGCTGGGTCGGCGGAGCTGCGAGGCTCGACACGCGGAGTCACTGGGGCACGGAGCGACGAACGCACACGGTGGAGAGAGGAGGACGAAATCTCCCGGCGGCGGAGAGAGCATGCGCGAGCGGTGGTGGCGCTGCTCGCGGTGCAGCGGAAAGTGGGCGTCGTCGGGGCGGCCTACGGCGAGGGCGGAGAAGGAGGACGCGCGTGAAGCACGGACAAGGTGAGTATGGCAGTGGTTTTTTTATTTGGGGTTTTTGGTTGGACGGCCGTCGCGGTGGCGACCGATTATGGTGGCAGTGACTGAGTTGGTGAAGGTGGCCGGACACGATGATGGAGGGGTTGTCGAGGTGGTTTGGGTGATGGAGTGGAGAGGAAGGCTGGGATTTGGGATCTCTAGTGGTGGCCAACCGGGGTACGGCCATGCGTGATCGTCAGGGGAGGCTAGACGGTGTTCGGTTGGCTGGGCGGTCGGACTGTGGCGGGGCTGCTGGTGTTGGGAGCGGATGGTGTGGTGACAGTGGTTACGGACAGGGGATCGCATGGGCTGGCCGTGGGGCGATGTCGGAGTGGTTGCAGGAAAGTCGGGAGTGGCCGCTGTTGGCTGTGTCAGAATCAACCGATGTTGCTGGGTTATTGCTGGTGATGGCAGAGTAGGATGGTCAGGGTGGTGAGAGTAGGGGAGTAGAGAGGTGGCTAGGTTTAGGGTTAGAAAATTTTATTGTGTCGAAGAAGTGTCCGACACGGAAAAAATTGTACATGTACAAAGAATGGAATAAGAGAGTCACCCGTGGTCGGACCCGAGGCCGTCACGGCTGACACGAGGATGGATGGAACACCGACACGAGCACGCACGTTATGGAGAAATAATTTTGGAGGAATTTGTGAATGGTAGAAATATATGGACGAGTACCTCTCCTTATATAGGAGGTGGGAATTCCCAGTTGGATAATGATTAGAATTTATTTAAACCCAATTAGATAATTCAATTATTAAATTTAAATCAATAAAATCAAATCTAAATTCAAATTCAATTCCAATTTAAATCTAGATAATCTAAACTCAATATAAATTATATCTTTAAATTTAAACTATTAAATCAAATCCATAAAATCTAATCAAAGATTTAAATTGCCACAAAAATTCCAAAATATGTTTTCTAAAAATACTTATAATAATAATTTCAAAAATTGCATTATTATTTAAAATAAACTAATAAATAATTATGAAATATATATATGTATGCACAAATAATATTTACATAAATATACTTTTCTACTACCATTTCATAAGAATATTATTTATTATTATAACTGTATAAATGTAAGGCTTTTTATAAATAAAATCATAAACTTGGAAATTTTGGTACGGTAGCTAAAAATAATTATTATGTATATTATTTTGAAACTATAAAAATAAAAAAATATTTTCTCAAAATATGTACGCTCGCACATATTTGCACTCGTCGAGCAATTACGAAAAACGAAATTTCGTGCGCGACGTACAATGCAACTACGCGACGTATAAATACAAAATAAAAAAAATCAGTATCAATTTATTTAAAAAAATATAGTAGAAATTTAGGGGTTTTACATCCTACCCAACTTAAAAGAATTTCGTCATCGAAATTAAGAATTAGTAGGGGATGTGAAGGCACAAAGGGGTATCGATAGGATCAAGTTATTAAGCGGGGCGAAGAAATGACATTCAACAAAACATGCATTAGGAAATTACGATTTTAATAACGACGAGAATAATCATGGGCTAACGCAAGAATGAAAATGAGTGAGGGTTAAGTTTAATCAAGATAAACTGCAAGCATGGTTTCAAGGGAAATAAATTTAGGGATTTAGAAGATAGGCTTTCTTAAGAGTAGGTTGATGGCACAATTAAAAGAACGAATTAAGTTCACACCTAATTTAAGTGATTAGATGGTCATGATAGGGTCGAGAAATGGACGAGTAGTTTAGGATGAAGATATAGCAACATCGAGTGATAATGGTCATAATCGATAGGAAGGCTAGAGGAAGTTCTAGTACAACGTCTTCGTCCTTCTAAAATAGGTGAAGGCGAAAGCAATAAGGAGTTCAAGGAAGATATTATCGAATACAATACGTGGTGCAAAGACGACCGAATAATTCAAATGAATTGTCAAGGAAGTCGTGGATGGGATTCTAAAGGCCAAGTTTAATTATGTTCCATCCACGTAGAATAATAGACAAAAGCGAACCAAAGTGCACTCGGTTGATCAGACCATCATGCACCGGTTCTGATTAGACAATATGTTAGTGAGTGCGCTCAATAGCATAAGTCATGAACAAACTCGATAAATGGATGAGTTTGCAAAACTAGATTATAGTAGCAACATTAGTCAAGGTGGTAAAATATAGGCACGGGAGACTAAGATTGGAAGAAAGTAGAAATTGGTTCGAACTTCTAAAGAATATAAGTCATGTCATGTGATGGTCTTCATACAGTCATCCTATAGTCTTCTTGTCCAAGTCTTTGGGTGGATAGATGGGTTAGGGTCCTCTAAATTCTAGAATCTAAGTAAACTTACTAATATAGGTCACAAGGACAAAGGGATTGCTAGGTCCTAAGGCATTCTACCCAACTTAAAGGAATTAAACTAATAGTATTTTGGGACAAAAGTAACATGTCTAACTAGTAGGGATCACCTATCTAACCTATAGCAAGCACGAAGGAAAGATAAGCATTATGATAGAAGGAATCAAGCAAGATGTAATCGATGAGTCAAACGGTAGTTCGAATATGGAATCGAGGAAAGAGGTCAAGTATGTGGATGAGATCCTAGACTTCTAATCCTATTCGCAAGCTTGCTTGGTACGGTAAAGTAACCAAATAATTTATCTTGACCTGCATGGGCCACCACAAAAACATGAAACGCCCCAGTCCCAAAATACGTAGGACTAGAAACGTAGACATGCCAGCTGTATTCATACGAAGTACATGGGCCTCGTATGGATACATAAGCTGTAAAATGCAATAAACCACAACAAACTAATCTCATCCATAAAATGTAAGAATAAAATATACCATATAATCAACTATGAATTGTCATTGGTATATGTAGTTGGGCGGAAAAAAATCCACTACCAACTATGAAAAGAATTACATGATATACAAAAGAATGATTTTGGCGAGCGAAGCGAAGACGATCAAAGTGCAATCATCCTCGAAGAAATAGAGATGATCATGGCCACGGCTAGAACACCAGCGAAAGACAAGAGCACACACCTGACGAGATAACCACGCCCTGAGAGGGACGTAACAAGACACATAATATCAGGCCAATATAACTGAATATAAATTGCTCAAATAAATAAGTAAATTAAATTAAAACATGGTCCAATACACACATATTGAACTAGCGTACATCCCCCCAACCAAACAAGGATAGGAGATGGTAAACTAATTCACGATGACGTATCTTTCCATGCTATGAATCCAATATGGTATCCGGACCCCAACAAGGTTCAATACCTTCTCATCGGAGTAGTAAGCCACACCTACAATCAAACAAGGACAAGATGTGACGAACTAATCCGCGATGAGTTATTGTTCTAAGCCACGGTCAGATACAAGTACCCAACCAAAGTACTCATACCTAACGGATAAAGGAGCCTAACCGTTCTAAGTGAAATATAGTTAAGAACAATCCTTCCTACGCATTGGCCCTGGCTAAATGGGATCGACATGGTCCCCCCTTGGGGCACCAGAGGCCCAATCAATAAGAGCATAACGTTCCGTAGAATGCCAGTGGCCTTTAGTAATCATGGGTCATCAACCCCGTATCTCCAGCGGAGCTTCCGGGTCACAAGGGAAAGTGCATCGAAGCCATACGCTAAGGAATTATCCTCTCCGCCCAATGCCTACTATGTTGTATCTACAACACAAAACCTCTATTAACCGCTAAGTCAAACTAAGCATGCAACCTCTATTAGCAGTTATTCCTATCGCACGGCTTATACGCACTGGTGGCCAGCCAGTCACGCAAATCCGTATTCTACATGCGACACACAACTTCGTGGTACAATGTGTCAAGGCTAATGAATGCAACACACAAGGTGGTCCCTTAAATCTAGGTTTTTTTAATATATAAGAAAAATAATACATAGCAAGAATTATAACTGAACAGAAAGTTCTAACATGTTATGCCATGTATAACAGTTTATTTTGCATAAAGAAAATAATGAATAATACATAAAATATGAGCCAAAATAAATAAACAGCAAATGGCAAGGTGTCTTGCCTCGTAGGACGCCTGGTGTGCTGCAATGATCAATGTGACACGAACTGCGACTTCGGGTAATAACTACACAAGGTGATCTCTGATGGTGGCACAGACAGTTCCATTGGGTCCAGAAGGGTCAAATTAGTTAGGGTAGACATATGGAAGTACAGAATTGGTAAGAAAATGAGAATAATGGGGTTGGTCATGGACTGGACTATAATCGAAGGAATATGATCAAATAATATGATTTTAGAAAATTATTTATAACCTTGAAAACTGTATTTTATTACCAAATCATTTTAGACAAATACGTACTTGAAAATCAGTATATATATATATATATATATATATATATATATATATATATATATATATATATATATATATATATATATATATATATATATATATTAAAATATATATATTAATATAATATATATATATATATATATATATATATATATATATATATATATATATATATATATATATATTTTATATATATATATATATATATATATATATATATATATATATATATATATATATATATATATATATATATATATATATTTTTAGATAACTACGTACTTGAAAATCAGTATATATATATATATATATATATATATATATATATATATATAATATATATATATATATATATATATATATATATATATATATATTAAGCTAAAACTCTAATTTGCCAAAATAAATTTTAGTAGGATACTATATATTTTTATAAAAATATGTTGTTAGGTAAACACTTAAAAGCAAATCGATTTAGGCAAAAATTCTAAGTTTTGTAAAGACCAATTTAGATAGAAAACTATATCTCACAATTAAAAATATTTAGATAAAACATTTTTAAAAAATAAAAATATATATAATACTTTTAGGCAACTAAAATTTTAATTAGATAAAATTCTGCGATAATATTTATATCAAATATCACCAAAATTTTATTTTATATATATATATATATATATATATATATATATATATATATATATATATATATATATATATAGCTAAACTCAGTTTTGAAATTGCATATATAGAGTCAATCTCCAAAACTTATTTTGTTACTATGTACTTAGTCAATATTAGTAGCAAAATTACTATTAATGAAATAATAGTACTCTTAATTAATCATATACACTTAGAAAATAATGTTTATCATATAATATATTATATAATAGAATATTTAATCTACATACTAATAATATACTACAGCTTCCCAAGTTCACAATAAAACTCAAATAAGAAAAAAATAAAAATAAATAAATACCAAAACTTACAGCTCTGCAGTGCTGACTGCTACCTCTACTCTTATTTTCATGGAAAGACACTTGGGTACAGACAAATAAGAAAACGGAGAGAGAGATGATATTTAGGGATTAGAGAGGGAGAGAAAACTGAGGAAAGAGGAAGAGAGTGAGCGAAGAGATCGGGAGAGAGAAGCTGAAGAGGGCTAGAGAGGAAGGGCGGTCGGGAGAGAAAAGGGATGTGGCATGGAGGAGAAGGGTTCCGACGCTGGGTCGGCGGAACTACGGGGCTCGACACGCGGAGTCGCTGGGGCTCGGAGCGGCGAACGCACGCGGTGGGGAGCGAAGGAGCGAAATCTCCCGACGGCGGAGGGAGCATGCGCGAGCGGTTGTGGAGCGCTGCTCGCGGTGGCAGCGAAAAGCGGGATTCGCCGGGGCGGCCTACGATGAGGGCGGAGGAAGAAGGACGCGTACGGAAGCATGGACAAGGTGAGTATGGCAGTGGTTTTTGATTTTGGAGTTTTTGGCTGGACGGCCATCGCGGTGACGACCGATTATGGTGGCAGTGGCTGTGTTGGTGAAGGTGGCCGGACACGGTGATAGAGGTGGTGGTCGAGGGTGGTTTCGGTGATGGAGGTGGAGAGGAAGGCTAGGATTTGGGATCTCTGGTGGTGGCCTACTGTCATGCCCCGCTCCCGTAGGAGCGATCGTCCTAGCTAAGGCGTGATGCCGTACGAGCCTAGATTGCGCTCGTTCAAGGCGTGTTCCATAACGGCCGATTACAGCGGCTGTGACGGGATCGTCGCACAGAAGTCCCAAGCAGAGACATTGAACACGCAGCAGAAATTTGGAACAAACACAAGTTATTCAAAAGAACTCTTTATTGATATTGAAACGAGTATTACAATGGGGTGCAAGGCCAAGATTACAAGTCACTCAAGCTCGCTCTTCTCTCATTACAATCACTCAGCTCTCTCTCTCTCTTTCCTCGATACAATGCTTGAGCCAGCGGAAGCTTCGAAAGGCGATGTCCATACATTATGTCCCGTATAAGTCTTGAATCCATGCGGCCGCACGCTTCGAATCGCCAAGGAACTCCGTGCCTCGACGCATCCAAGCGAGCTCCGTGCCATGAGCTTCTATCTGCGCCTGCACATGAAAACTATGTGGGTGTCAGTACTCAACTGTACTGGTGGAGTGAGCTCCTCGTCCACCCATACAAAACCAACACGTTAATTTACTTTTGCACAACGTATCCCCTTCACGATTGTCTTTCTATTCTTGCCTTAGGATCAGTTTTAAGACCGATGCCTTGGCCTATTTGTGTCTCTAGACCATTACCGTGCTATCGTACCGATATCTTCCCTATTCTTGACTCTAGACCTTTCTCGTGCTTGCATTATCAATGCACCGACTCATACTTATCTTTCGTGCCATACTCTGGGACGTAACGACTCGATCGTGCCATGAACTCGACTCGTGCTTTAGTATCTCTGAGGCAGTGCCTCCTCGCTAAGTCTTGCCTATACTTGTATTGTGACAACGCGGACGTGCCTCACATTCCGAGGTCGTGCCCCACAGCTTAACCTGACTTAATCAAACTCATCTTACGGCCCTTCCAGACTTAACTCAAACGTCTAACCCAACTTGTGGAGCCGGTGGAGAGAACTCAAGTACGACGCCATATCTCGTGCCGAAGCACGTGTCTTTATGCATAGCCAAATCGTAGGCTTCAAATACCTTATGTGCATACTGTGCACGTATTCCACAACTCATCACATACCGTGCTTACACTTCCTTTGTTACGACCGACACAGTGCATGCGGATTCGTCGCTTAGCATGCCAATTATCTATATGAAAGGCCACTGGCACGACAAGCCATCGTGGACATAACTCGGGTAGGCGGCGGGTCCTTCAGCGTAGGTAGCGAGCCCCGTTGAAAGCCCCCGACTACCCATGCAGTTCATGCGCTGCTATAACGTCTACCTTCTAGGACAACTGGGCCCGGTGCCCCGACGTATAACCAGTCTAGGTAGAAATCCTTGTCGACAAGTTGTCCAATGATCACGTACCTACGAGCCATCTAGACTCACGTAAATGCATGGCCTAATTTGTTGGTACGACTGGAACTATACTTAGCAACTCGATATCTGAACCAAACTTGGCATAATGTGCCTCGGGATCATGAGACTCTCAACCGAGGGACCGCCTCATACCTCTTAACGTGCATAAGAACGTGAGACTCTCAACCGAGGGACCGCCTCATACTTCTTAACGTGCATAGGAACGTGAGACTCCCAACCGAGGGACCGCCTCATACTTCTTAACGTGCATAGGAATGTGAGACTCCCAACCGAGGGACCGCCTCATAATCTATGTAACGAGCCTTAAGACCGTGGGACCAAATGGCTATATGCAGCCGTAGAACCGTGGGACCGAGCATGCACTCAACTTGAACAACTAAGGTCTTTGGCTACCTAAACTCATGCCATAAGCCGTGCGATACAACTTAGCTCGTGGGACGATCAAGGCTACGCCGAGCCTTGCTTCGAGGAAACGTACATGCTTTATCGAGCATTTACGCTGGCGACGCCTATAACTTAGGCTAATTCGAGTGTCGTAGCAACTTAGCAATTTAGACCAACTTCTTTCTTCCAAGCCACGGGGCGAAGGATTCGAGTGTCACTTTGAAAGCACGCTGAACACACTTCTAAGACGGCCGTGGAACCTTTTTCCAAGTTCTAGCATATATCGACCCGTCGGGGTGGTGAGAGTAGGGGAGTAGAGAGGTGGTTAGGTTTAGGGTTAGAAAATTTTATTGTGTCGGGGAAGTGTCCGACACGAGAAAAATTATACATGTACAAAGAATGGAATAAGAGAGTCATCCGGGGTCGGACCCGATGCCGTCACGGCTGACACGAGAATGGATGGAACACTGACACGAGCACGCACGTTGTGGATAAATAATTTTGGAGGAATTTGTGAATGGTAGAAATATATGGACGAGTACCTCTCCTTATATAGGAGGTAAAAATTCTCAGTTGGATCATGATTAGAATTTATTTAAACCGAATTAGATAATTCAATTATTAAATTTGAATCAATAAAATCAAATCTAAATTCAAATTCAATTTCAATTTAAATCTAGATAATCTAAACACAATATAAATTCTATCTTTAAATTTAAACTATTTAAATCAAATCCATAAAATCTAATCAAAGATTTAAATTGCCACAAAAATTTCAAAATATATTTTCTAAAAATACTTATAATAATAATTTTGAAAATTGCATTATTATTTAAAATAAACTAATAAATAATTACGAAATATATATATGTATGCACAAATAATATTTACATAAATATACTTTTCTAGTATACCATTTCATAAGAATATTATTTATTATTATAACTGTATAAATGAAAGGCTTTTCATAAATAAAATCATAAACTTGAAAATTTTGGTACGGTAGCTAAAAATAATTATTATGTATATTATTTTGAAACTATAAAAATAGAAAAATATTTTTCCAAAATATGTACGCTCGCACATATTCGCACTCGTCAAGCAATTACGAAAAACAAAATTTCGCGTGCGACGTACAATGCAACTACGCGACGTATAAATACAAAATAAAAAAATTAGTACCAAATTTATTTTAAAAAATATAGTAGAAATTTAGGGGTTTTGCAATAAGTACTTTGAGACCTTTGCAGTTAATTCATGTGGATTTATTTGGTCATAATAGAGTCGCTAGTCTTGGCGGTAAACTCTACACGTGTATTATAGTTGATGACTTGATCTCTCGATATACTTGGGTTTTTTTATCAAACAAAAGTGATACCATTTTTGAATTTCAAGTCTTTTACAAAAAAGGTACAAAATGAAAAAGGCTTCCTGATTACTCGAATCCGAAGTGATCATGGTGGAGAATTCGTAAATACTAATTTCAAAATATTTTTGTGATGATAGCAGATATAACCACGAGTTTCTTATCCTAGAACTCCTCAACAAAATGGTGTTGTGGAGCGGAAGAATCATACTCTAAGCAATATGGCTAGAATCATACTGAATCAGCATAATAATTCTAAATACTTTTGGGCAGAAGTTGTTAGTACAACATGTCATATTTTAAATATGGTGTTAATTCGACCTATCTCAAAAAAACCCTTATAAATTGTGGTTTGGAAGGATTCCAAACATTTCATATTTCAAAGTATTTGGTTGTCGTTGTTTTATCCTGAACACCAAAGATAACTTGGGTAAGTTCGACTCGAAAGAAAATGAGGGGATATTTTTCGAGTATGCTGCCAAGAGTAAGGAATATAGAATTTTTAATAAAATATCTATGATTATTGAAGAATATATTAATATTACTTTTTATGAGCTCAATAGTCAAAGATCTAGCGACAGTAACGATGAGGATGTATAAAATAAATCCAAGACACCCGAAGATACTGCTACCAACGAGGGCTATCTGGAAAGTCTACCTAAGAAGAAGTTCATGACAGACCATCCAGAGACACTCGTAATAGATGATGTATCTAAAGGAGTGGGTACCGTTCTTCTACTAGAGATATAGCAGAAAATATAGCTTTTATTTCTCAAGTATAACCTAAGATAGTAGCAGATGCCTTTTCTGATGAGTTTTGGATTGATGCCATACAAGAGGAACTTAATCAATTTGAGAGAAACCAAGTTTGAGAACTTGTTCCTATTGTAACCCCACCTTCCCAAATAAATAGAATTTGGTATTTTATTAATACTTTAAAAATCAAACGATCTAGAAATAAATATGTTACTCTTATAATAATATAAAATTTCCATGTAGTCATGTTACTCTTATAATAATATAAAATTTCCAAATTTCTTGGTATTCTAGAAATAAATATGTTAGCTTGTGATTTAAATTAATATTATTTTAGAAGCAGAATAGTTGATATAGATTTTTAAGGTTAATTTTCCTTATATTATAAGCTAATGATCTAGAAATCATTTTTGAAAATTTAATTTCTTCTCCCACATGAGGAGAACAGCCATTCGTTCCAAATTAGCTTTCCCCCAAAAAATCATTTCCCCCTCATCAAGAAAGCTAACTGCATGTGAGCTTTATATAAATCACCCTCTCTCCCTGTAACGCCCCAGTCCTAAAATACATATAGGACTAGGATACGGTACATGCCAGCAACACTTCACCAATGGGCCAAATCTCAAAGTAAGCCCATTAGCGAAATGCTTAAGCGGTAAATCATGATAACAATCCAGCAATACAATACAAGTCACAGGTCACAGCTAATCTCATCCATACAGAAAATACGACACGATATATCAAGTCCAATAAAATAATACTAAAGAGAAAGATCTGTCTAACATGAAATAGAAATAATAACTGTGTGGGTAAGACATCCCGAAACCACAATAAGAAGGAAACAAAGTATCAACTACATGTCCACCTATGAAAAGAAAGAAAATAATGTATCAAGTCTAAAATAAAGAGACATGTCTCAAGAGAAGTCATCGGCTACTATCTCGTCCTCCTGCGAAGGTACATCACCAGTCTTAACGCCAGAGCCATGAACCTCCTCTTTGTCTAAGCCTGGAGAGATCACCAGGTCCTCAGGGGACTAGCAAGACACATAATACATGCCTACTGTACGATAATAACATGCAAGAAAAAAGAGAGGAAATGGTACAAGGAAACAATATGGGACTAAGGAATAAGTGTAAATGGCATGCCGTCAAGGATAGTGCTATCAAGCCTGACTAATAGGAAGTCGGGGTAACCTCAGACCGATAGGAGCTCACAGTCCTATAGTCAGTAGCCGATGGAGAATCTCTACCTATAGTAAGGCTCATTCGTACTCGATGGGAGCTCACGAACGAGGTGGTCAGGTATAGTCACGTCTAATAACAGGTCAGGGTCAAATCAAACGATCATGACCGGGTCAAGTCAATCAAGTACCGAAAATCAGACTAAGATCAAGTCCAAGTCAAACAGGTCAAGAGATCATAGCATAGACAAAACAACACTATCACTAGACATGAATAGGATAAGAAAGTAGAACAAGTAATATGGAAAAGAGAGTAACAATCTACGTGCACGTAAAACTAGAAATAACTATGACATGAATCAGAAGAGAAATATGTACCAAGTGAGACATAAAAGAATAGCAGCATAGAAAACCATGTAAGTACTATAAAGTTTGGCAAGGTGTACTGGCCTGGTTCTGTGATGTGAGGATGAAGTTTCACTCCCGTGTCCACGCCTCCGGAATCCAATGCCCCTAAATAATTTATTTAACTACTTATGAAACTTATAACAAAACTTAATTAACTAAATTAGTGTTTTAAACTACTTTAACTATATTCAAATATCTCGTAGGACTACTTAAATTGTATAACATACATACGTGTCCAACGAGACCTCGGAACGCAGTTTTAGGGTTTTCGACCTTCTAATTAATCGGTTATGACCCCACGTCAATAACACACTTAAAAATCATATAAAATTCCAAAAAATAATATTTAAAACTATTTTATACAGTATTAACTCTGAAATTCCAAAATTATAATTTATAAAGAATTATGTGACTAGTTGACTACTACGTCAGCTAGTCTACCCGAAACTCGTCCTGAACATGGCCAATTACTCAAAATAGCTAAAATAACTAAAAATATATTTTATACAGAATTTAAAGTACATTATATCTCAGAATTAAGACATGAATACAAGAGTTAAGTTATGCTACTAATTTGGAACATTCTAAGTCGATAGATTACTCGAAAAAGCTAGTTTTGACCTATAATTTTTTCGACCAGATTTGAGTTGATAAATTAATGGAAAAATAATTAAAAATCCTAATTTCTATATATGAAAACACATAAAATTCAGTTTTGAAAATAACCACCAATAACTTATAGTTCCTTCACAACGGGGTTAAATTTGATCCTACCGAAGCATGAATATTACGACTATAAATTATAAAACTTTTATGGGTGAAAATATATAACAAAAGGTACCAAAATACTATTTTTACAGATTTAATAACAGAATTTCTACAGAATTATAGCATAGGTTTGAGATGGAAAAATTAGGATTTCTTATCAAAAGTCCTTGCTAGTTGGGTTGTGGAGGTTTCTTCTTGCCAAAGCACTCACCTTTATTGCTATCCTTGCTTACTAATTCTCTTTTGATGAGTTTGGAGGGGTTGGCAATGGCTCTAGATGGTTGGATGGAGAAGATGGAGTTTTTAGGGTTTGTTTGGTGGAGTTTGGATGGAAGAAAGATGAAAGAAGGAGTTTTTATGGAGGAGAAAGAGTTGTATGATGGAGGGGTTGAAGATGATGGATTTGGATGGAGGAGGTGCTGCCAAAATTTGGAGGGGGAGAGGGGATTGGTCGGCTATGGAGAGGAAGAGGAAGGGAGAATTAAGTTAGGGTTAGGGTTTGGGTTTGGGTTTGGCTAAAAGTAGGTATATATATATGGGCTTTTTGGGTTGCATGCATGTAGTATAATAGGAAACATATTCCTAATAGAATGTTGGCTGAATATTATAGGGTGGGGTCCACTTAGTATGGTTTGGTTGTTTGGTGAGTTGGCTAATTGATTTGATTGAGGATTAAAAAGGTCTTTCCTAATATAGACTAATTAAATCTATCTTATATAAATACAATCCAAATCTGAATTAAATATAAAATATATATATTTATTAATATATATTAATGTCCAACATGCCTACATAGGTTCGGGTTGGACTTTGGGTCAAATATAAACTAATGCCAACTAGGATTACACGTAGACACTTTCTATAAATAGAAAATTTCCAAAATTGAAAACATATTAATATTAATAAAATATATATATACGAAATATATATCAACATGAAGGTATTTGAGAGTACTACATGTCTATTTAGATTTGGATTTGGTTTGGGTCAAGTCGGGGCTAAATTGGTACAACCGGGTCTCCTAGAAAGTCAATAATCTAATAATTAAATAAATAAATCATCGGTGGGGGTTAAGTCGCAACTTGGCCTGGTTTTCCTAGTTAGAACATACCTATGGCTCGGTCTTCCCTACCATGGCTAAAACACTAGTCAAAGCACACGTGTACACTATCCGTGTCACAATTCTCAGTCGTCTTGTACTCCAAATCTTAAGCATGACTAAGGTCATCTATAATAATTACTATTTAATAAAAAATATTCATAAAATCCATAAAATCCTATTTAAATAAAATTAATAACAAAAAATAATTCCAAAAATTCAGGGGTGTTACATTCTATCCCCCTTAAAAGAATTTCGTCCTCGAAATTAAAATAACTCACTAAGGTAAAGGAAAACATGTCTATGGTTCTAAGATGTCTCTAAAGTGTGCTTTGTCTCTATGGTTATTCTTAAGAAAATATGCACCAAACTAGCGTAAACTGATAATCTACTTCTATTATTAACACAAAACAAGTTATTACCTTCTGTTGCCTCTTGTGTCGTTGTTCCTTCTTCAATCCTCATGGCAAAGGCCTGTCTTGGTCGTTGTGCTCCTGCCTACTGTCTAGCTTGCACAAACTGCATCGCCTGGTCGGGAAGCGGTCCACGCGGATACCCTCCCTCAAACACAAGGGTTTGTCTTCCCGGAATAGGTGAAGACATAAAATAATAGAGAGTTCAAGGATCGAATACAATTGTGGGGTTTCAAAGATGATTGAATAGTTCAAAAAAAAGAGTTATTAAGGCAGTTGTGGATGAGATCCTAGAGGGCAAGTATTTGTTAACTATATCTCAATCCACGTAGAATAACCATAAGAAGAGCGAACCAAGTGCACTAGGTTGATCAGACCATAATACCCTGATTCTAAATAGACAATATGTTAGTAGGTGTCCCCAATAAAACATGTCCTAAATAAGCTCGATAAAGAATAAGCTTGTAAAACTAGACTATAATAGCAGCATCAGTCAAGATAGTCAAATAATATAAGTACGCGAGAATATGATTTGAAAGAAAGCACAAGTAGTTCAAGTTCATCAAGGTCTAAGACTCGTCCGGTGTTTATGTCTCTACAATTTCCCTACTATCATTTTGTCTAAGGGTTTGGTCGTCCAATTGGGGTATGGGCCTCTAAGACTCTAGAGTCTAGGTAAGCCTATCCTTCTACACTATCTTATATTCAGTGTCATTCAACTATACTTCATTAATTGGATCATAAGGACATTGGAAGCTACTTGGTGAGGCTTTCTACCCAACTTTCAAGAGTTTAGCTAATAGTATAACTGAATTAATAGACCATATATACCTAGGATTAGTTATCTTTCTAAATTCTATCACACGAGAAATAAGACTCGCGGTAGGAAAGGAATCAAGCAAGATGTAATTCAAGGCAATCAAACGAGAGTTCGAAAATGGAATCAAAGAAGGAGATCAAATATGTGGATAAGTTCCTATGGGTCCTTTCTATCTTATTCGCATGCTCACGTCGGTACAGTAACGTAACCAAAGTGATTAACGTTGACCTGCATGGGCCACCATAAAAACATGTAATGCTCCAGTTTCAAAATACATATAGGACCAAGATACGGTACATGCCAGCAACACTTCAACAATGGGCCAAATCTCAAAGTAAGCCCATTATTGAAATGCTTAAGTTGTAAATCATGATAACAACCCAGCAACACAATACAAGTCACAGCTAATCTCATCCATACAGAAAATATGACACGATATATCAAGTCCAATAAAATAATACTAAAGAGAAAGATCTGTCCAACATGAAATAGAAATAATAACTGTGCGGGTAAGGCATCCCAAAACCACAATAAGAAGGAAACAAAGTATCAACTACATGTCCACCAATGAAAAGAAAGAAAATAATGTATCATGTCTAAAATAAAAAGACATGTCTCAAGAGAAGTCCTCGGCCACTATCTCGTCCTCCTACGAAGGTACATCACCAGTCTCAATGCCAGAGCCGTGAACCTTCTCTCTGTCTAAGCCTGGAGAGATCACCAGGTCCTTAGGGGACTAGTAAGACACATAATATACATGTCTACTGTACAATAATAATATTCAAGAAAAAAAGAGAGGAAATGGTACAAGGAAACAATATGAGACTTAAGGAATATGTGTAAATGGTATGCCATCAAGGATAGTGCTATCAAGCGTGACTAATAGTTAGTCGGGGTAACCGCAGCCCGATGGGAGCTCACAGTCCTATAGTCAGTAGCTGATAGAGAATCTCTAACTATAGTAAGGCTCATTCGCACTCGATGGGAGCTCACGAACGAGGTGGCCAGGTATAGTCACGTCTAATAATAGGTCAAGGTCAAATCAAACGATCGTGACCGGGTCAAGTCAATCAAGTACCAAAAATCAGACTAAGGTCAAGTCCAAGTCAAACAGGTCAGGATATCATGGCATAGACAAAACAACACTATCACTAGAAATGAACATGATAAGAAAGTAGAACAAGTAATATGGAAAAGAGAGTAACAATCTACGTGCACGTAAAACTAAAAATAATCATGACATAAATCAGGAGAGAAATATGTACCAAGTGAGACATAAAAGAATAGGTGCATAGAAAAGCATGTAAGTACTATAAATTTTGGCAAGGTGTACTTGCCTGGTTCTGTGATGTGAGGATGAAGTTTCACTCCCGTGTCCACGTCTCCGGAATCTAATGCTCCTAAATAATTTATTTAACTACTTATGAAACTTATAACAAAACTTAATTAACTAAATTAGTGTTTTAAACTACTTTAACTATATTCAAATATCTCGTAGGACTACTTAAATTGTATAATATATATACGTGTCCAACGAGACCTCGGAACACAGTTTTAGGATTTTCGACCTTCTAATTAATCGGTTATGACCCCACATCAATAACACACTTAAAAAACATAGAAAATTCCTAAAAATAATATTTAAAACTATTTTCTATAGTATTAACTCTGAAATTCTAAAATTATGATTTATAAAGAATTATGTGACTAGTTGACTACTACGTCAGCTTGTCTACCCGAAACTCGCCCTGAACATGGCCAATTACTCAAAATAGCTAAAATACCTAAAAATATATTTTATTCAGAATTTAAAGTATATTATATCTCATAATTAAGACATGAATACAAGAGCTAAGTTATGCTACTAATTTGGAACATTCTAAGTCGGCAGATTACCCGAAAAAGCTAGTTTTGACCTATAATTTTTTCGACCAGATTTGAGTTGCTAAATTCGTGAAAAAATACTTTAAAATTCTAATTTCTATATATGAACACAAATAAAATTCAGTTTCAAAAATAACCACCAACAACGGGGTTAAATTTGATCCTACCGAAACATGAATATTACGACTATAAATCATGAAACTTTTATGGGTGAAAATACATAACAAAAGGTACCAAAATACTATTTTTACAGATTTAATAATAGAATTCTACATAATTATAGTATAGGTTTGAGATAGAAAAATTAGAGTTTCTTACCAAAAGTCCTTGCTAGTTGGGTTGTGGAGGCTTTTCCTTACCAAAGCTTCCACCTTTATTGCTATCCTTGCTTACTAATCCTCTCTTGATTAGTTTGGAGGGGTTGGCAATGGCTCTGGATGGTTGGATGGAGAAGATAGAGTTTTTAGGGTTTGTTTGGTGGAGTTTGGATGGAAGATTAAAGATGAAAGTAGGAGTTTTTATGGAGGAGAAAGAGTTGTATGATGGAGGGGATGAAGATGATGGATTTGGATAGAGGAGGTGTTGCCAAAATTTGGAGGGGGCGAGGGGGTTGGTCGGCTATGGAGAGGAAGAGGAAGGGAGAATTAAGTTAGGGTTTGGGTTTGGCTAAAAGTAGGTATATATATGGGCTTTTTGGGTTGCACGCATGTAGTATAATAGGAAACCTATTCCTAATGGGATGTTGGCTGAATATTATAGGGTGGGGTCCACTTAGTATGGTTTGGTTGTTTGGTGAGTTGGCTAATTGATTTGATTGAGGATTAAAATGGTATTTCCTAATATAGACTAATTAAATCTATCTTATATAAATACAATCCAAATCTGAATTAAATATAAAATATATATATTTATTAATATATATTAATGTCCAACATGCCTACATAGATTTAGGTTGGACTTTGGGTCAAATATAAACTAATGCCAACTAGGATTACACGTAGACACTTTCTATAAATAAAAACTTTCCAAAATTAAAAACATATTAATATTAATAATATATATATACGAAATATATATCAATATGAAGGCATTTGAGAGTACTACATGTCTATTTAGATTTGGATTTGGTTCGGGTCAAGTCGGACTAAATTGGTACAACCGGGTCTCCTAGAAAGTCAATAATCTAATAATTAAATAAATAAATCATCGGTGGGGGTTAAGTCGCAACTTGGCTTGGTTTTCCTAGTTAGAATATACATATGGCTCGATCTTCCCTACCATGGCTAAAACACTCGTCAAAGCACACGTGTACACTATCCGTGTCACAATTCATAGTCGTCTTGTACTCCAAATCTTAACCATGGCTAAGGTCATCTATAATAATAACTATTTAATAAAAAAATATTCATAAATTTCATAAATCCTATTTAAATAAAATTAAAAATAAAAAAATAATTCCAAAAATTCAGGGGTGTTACACTCCCTCTTCTTATTCTCTGTTCCAAGAATTTTCGGAGGATCAGAGTTCCCACTCTCCTTCTTCCCTAAAATCTGTCCTCGAACCCTAACCCTAAATTCTTCTGATCTGGCCAGGCGGTTATCAAAACATTCGGCGTCGGCGGCTAGCCTCGTCTCCACAGCAGCGACATCAATTTTCTTCCAGCGGTGTACGCGGCTCAACTCTTCACTAGCTATTCCTCCTTCTTTCCAATGGTGACCACGTAAAGCTCGCTTCTATTCCGATAAACGGCAACTGAGTACATCTCGTTGATGATTGTGACGTACAGATCATCTCCATCAACGAGTTCGATATGCTTGACCTAAAATTCTAGTGAGTATAGATCGATCTCATCAACCAAAATTCTCGATTGTAAGGATTGTTCTTGATCATTTTACTGAGTGGTTCCTTTTTTCGTTGAATGAATCCTTGAGTAGGAGGCCTATCGAGCTGATCAATTGTTCGAAGTTTGCCATTCCGGTCAGGCTCACGATCTTCCTTCGGTAAGAGTTCGACGCAATTATAATTTAAATTCAATCTGGAGATGGATCTGGTATATTCATACTGATCGATCGAGATTAGTTCTTTTCCTGGTTGGATTTTGTGACAGGGAAATCAATGGTTAGAGCAGTGGTAGATCAGGAAGAAACAGAGAATTTGAGTTTATAATTGATTGTGAGTGACTAAGTCTTGTATTCTTGATTTTTTTGGTTATATTTTTTGGAGGAGATTTGAATCCATCTGACACTCTGTTTTCTTTCCTGTGTCTTGAATCTGTTTGATGAAATGTTGCAATAGAGTTTTCGATCACATCTAGACTCAAGAAGATTGTGTCCAACTCTTGAGAACGTGCCTAGTTCGTTTAAACCCTTGCCATCAGGTGATTCCCTGCCTCTTGTTGATTGTGGAGTATTTTGCTTTGAGCTTTGATATGTATAGCTGTGTCCAGGATTTTGTTCGTATCAAATAGGGATTTGTATCCAGAATATATGTGTGTGTCCAGGTGATGTTTGTGTCCTGCTTGGGTTCGTGTCAGGAGTGAGTCGTGTCCGATGTGGAGATCTCAGAAAGTCTGACTGGTTCCTACATTTGTCGGTTGGGGAGTTTAAATAGGATGGGTTAATTGTATGTTGGTTTTATATTTTGTTAACTTTGTATACACTTTTAGCTGGAGTCCATTTGTAATTGTGCTGTATATTCCTCCTCTAAATTTTGAGTTATCAGCTGGGGAGTAGAAGTAGCTGTTAGCGTAAAGGAAAAAGGGAAAGAATATACAATTGGGTTGGGTTCTATGGATTTGAAGCATGTGTGTTTTGCTGGTCATTTGATTGAGTTTGTTGGGCATTGTTTATGCAATAAACTGAGTGTGTGGAATAGGAAATCTAGTTCTTTGGGAACCTTAATTTATTAGATCTTTGGTTCTGTATTGTATATATGCTTTGAGTTGAGTTCAAATAACTTGGTTCAGTGAATGTCTAATAAATTTTAAATGGATTGATCTGTATTTAACAAGCTGCTGACCTTAGGGAAAACCTAATGGATGATTAAAGCAAGGACAGTTTGAACTGAGCTTGGCTCAAGTGTGTTCATAGGCTGAACTAGGACAGTCCAAGTAGTAGACTAATTTTTATGTGTTATAAAGGAATGATGATCAATTTATATTTTGGTAAATGTTTTAGTAATTGCCCTTTTTCCTCGAAAGGGTTATATAGTTTAATTGGTCTATGGACAGTAGTTGGCTTGGGCTGATGTTATGTTGGTTGGCACTGGGCTGGGTTTGTGTACGTTTTGCTAATAATGTATAAGTGTTGCTAAGCATCAGTTAGGTACATTTTATGAGGGGTTTTACTTGCTGTTGTAAAGTTTCGGGTCAAGCTTGATTTAGTTGGGTAGGTCTAAGTTGTATGTCTGCAGATTAATGGGCCTAACAAGTCCATTTTTCCTATAAAAGTTTAACTCAATGTAAGCTTAGTATATGAATGTTTTGGGATGGGCTTAGCCAGATGAGTCAGGCCGTAAAAGAAATTAGAGTTGATAAGAAAAATAGGATTGGTGCTGGGCTAGAATTGGGCTGGAGTTGGTTTTGCTAATATTTAATATCATTAATATGGTTATATTTTAGATAAAGTTTTATTTCAAACTGTTTTGCTAAAAATAATTATTTTTGCTAGTCAAAAAAATTTGGTTTGCTAACATATCGTATTTAACTACTATTGTTTTATTAAAATCTATTTCTAACTCTATATGATTACTAATATGCTAAGTTGTGATAGATACTTTGCTAGTGATATTTTGTAATGATTTATGTTGAAGTTATAGTTAAGGTATTTTATAGGTATTTATCTTGATTAAAGTTAGAAAATATATAAGTATTTCCTAAACTATTGTTAGCTAGTATATATAGTTAGCTAGAATATATAAATAGTGATTTAGCATGTTAGCAAATAGCTAGTCAATATCATTAATAGATTCTAATCTATTATTCCCCAAATTGCTTCTAGGTGACATAGCGATTACTACTTTTCTATTCCCGATCATCCAAAGCAAGGCAAGTACACCGACTCGAACTCTTTATTCTGTATATCTATCTTACTTCATGTTCTCTTATACATGACACATTGTACACACGATTTTTTATAGTTTCATTGTTCATAGTTATATTGTTCATTGTTCTTCCTGTTATCGTTCCTTGTACATTGGGGTGGGGAAATACTACAGATATGTGACCAAACCTAAATTAGCTAGACATTGTTTAGTAGCTTAGGTCTCACATCGTGCACGTGGGACTCTAAGCCATACCATTATTCATGTACTCTTGTACCCTGTGCTACCCCTAGCCGGTCACATACTTTGTTAGTTATTTTAAATGCATGATTACACTGATAGCCTAGTTCATTATTTCAGTTCTGGTACCAAGGTTTCATTGTTTCAGTTCATGTACTACAGTTTTATATTTCTGTTCTTGTACCATAGTTCTCTATTAATGCATTTCAGTTTACATTGTATAGTGCTTCTTGTCGGGGTTGTACTTTGCTCTTTTCTTACAGAATACGTTACAGGTACACTTAACGATAATGTACCACCTCTATGGGCCAGAGCCCGAAGCCAGGATAGGTTGTATTTCAAGATGGATTTAGGATTTGCAGAGATGTAGTCTAGTTCATTTCCTAGTTTTGTTTTAGAGATTTTACCTTGTATATTATTTTGAGATTTCAAAGTTGTAAATTTTATTCTGGTTACCGGATTTGTCTCCGGATGATACTGTATTGACTTGGTGGATTGTGGAGATCTTTTTCTGGAATGTCTATAGTAGCTGTGATGTTTTATATTATCTAGTGATTTGGAGTTTTTCTTAGAATTGTACAGCTTACTGCGTCTCTTCCACGTAGGCTGGGCGTGTCCGACTCGTACCCAATTATTCGCGAGCGGGTCATGACACCTATACCTATTGGTCAATCGATAATTGGTACCAAATGGGAGTTTCGAAATAAACTAAGTGAGGATGGACAAGTTCTACGCAACAAAGCACGTCTAGTGGCACAAGGTTATAATCAAGATGAAGGGATTGATTATGATGAGACATATGCTCTTGTTGCTAAACTAGAATCCATTCGTATATTTTGTGCATTTGCATGTTTTCACAATTTTAAACTTTTCAAATGGACGTGAAAAGTGCATTTTTGAACGAATTTTTGAAGGAATAAGTTTTGTGAAACAGCCCCCTAGTTTTAAAGATTTCCAAAAACCCGATCAAATTTTCAAAAGAAAGAGTTGATACAACTCTGTTTATCAAATCTTCAGTTGATAGTATTTTACTTGTGCAAATTTACGTAGATGAGATTATTTTCGGTTCTACTAACGAGAAACTTTGTCAAGATTTTGCTAAGTGTATACAGAGTGAATTTGAAATGAGTATGATGGAAGAGCTCAACTACTTCCTAAGACTTTAGATCAAACAACACTCGCAGGGAACATTCATCAATCAGGCCAAGTACACGAAGGATTTACTAAAGAAGTATGACTTCGACAATGTAAAGCCTATCGGCACGCCAATGACTACATCAACAAGACTTGGCATTGATGAAAGTGGCAAACCATTCGACTAGCATAAGTATCGAGGTATGATTAGTAGTTTGCTTTACTTAACTACTGGTCGTCCTGTTATAATGTTAAGCGTTTGCATTTGTGCACAATATCAAGCTCATCCTAAGGAAGCACACCTATGCGCCGTTAAGCGTATCTTCCGATACCTTAAAGGAAATTCTGCAGTCGGCTTATGGTATCCCAAAACCACATCTTTTGACCTAATCGATTACTCAGATGCTAATTTTCCTGGATGCAAAGTAGACCGTAAAAGTACCAGCAGTACGTGTCATTTCCTAGGAAAAGTTTTAGTCTCTTAGTTTAGCAAGAAGCAAAACTCTGTAGCGCTATCAACAACTAAGGCTAAGTACATCGCCGTAGGACGTTGTGCTCAGATTTTATGGATGAAGCAAATCCTAGAGGACTATAATCTGCACTACACAAAGATCCCTATTTACTATGACAATACTAGCACTATTAACTTGACTATGAACCCAGTATGTCACTCACACGGTACATTAGTCTTCAAACTACCGCTAGATGGGATTCGGTCCAACAGCTAACCCAAGGTGATGAATATTAATTAAATCAATAAATTAAAAGTTATTGAGTTATTTTTATTATTTATACACATAAAATGACCTAAAATTTGAGTACCCGAACTCGGACAGAACTCGAACCGAGTTCTGACCGAGATCAGAGGCTTTTTATTAAACAGCAGCGAACAGAAGCCCCCTTCCCTATTCTATTCATATTCTTCCCAAAGAAACAGTCGCCCGAGCTTCAAAACCCTAACCCTAGCTTTTTGGGAAACCTATCTCCAAGCCTCCAAATCTTCTCTTCTTGGATCTATCGGCTCTAGGAATGCATTCTCTACCATTTTTCAATCTCTATTGAGGTATATCTCTCTCTTTTTTTCTCCTATTTTAATTTCATGGCTCCTAAACTTTTCAAGAGGAAGAAAAAAGATATTGCTTCATCCTCCACATTGGAGTACAAACCAGCTAATGTGTTTATTCCCGCTCGTCCCGACGACGAAGAGGACTATGACCGTAACCTATTTGTATCTTCTGAGAGATCAACCGCTTGGTTCGATCAATTTCGATATCGAAAAATTTGCTCGGGAAAGTCTATCAATTTTACTGTTCTCTCAGAATATACTGCAACCTTTGAAAACTTAGGACTCCGAGACTTTTAGAGACTTTGAGTCAAATTTATGAAAATGTTGTCCGTATGTTCTATTGCAACTTGCAAGAAGCAAACGACAGTATTTATTCCTGTGTCAGTGGCAAGGAAATTGAATTCAACTCGGGAGACTTGAGCGAATATTTCCATATGCCTGACAATGGTAATGCTTTAGTCGATATTAATAAATTTTAATTTTCTGCTGACATGACACTTGAGTCATTCAAGGTTACATTGTGTCATCCTAGTCCGGTTTCCCGGACAAGATTGTTCACACGTCACCTGAACCAGCATTTTTATGAACTCTACTGCATCATCTATTCATCTCTGCTACCTAAGACGGGATCCACTGATGAGATCACCTTCTTAGAGTTATCTGCTATGTACCACATCCACTTTGGAGTCTCATTTTCTGTTTCCAAGACCACGATTTTTGGTATGGTCAATTGTCGGAGGGCAGGCCGCAACCTCCTTTCCCATGCATCTGGCAGTGATCTTCCAAAAATTCGATATTGATTTAGACATTTGTCCAGTCTTTGTATCGCCTTCTGAGCTACTTAGATCTAGGAAGTATCCTCACACTCCACCTCCACCCCTACCCGGCGGCACTTCACCTCCACCTGATCCAGCCACAGCTCCAGCAGATATTCTAGCCCCTGCAGCTCTAGGCCATCACTTCAACGAGCTCTATCAGAGGTTCGATGCGTTTGTCACTCTTCAGGGACAACAGCATCAGACCTATCTAACTCGCCTTACCGATGCTGAGTTCCGCCACATTTCTCTGGCCCATGTCTTAAGAAATGTCATGGCTGATATTCAGTAGACGTTGGCACACCATCCCTCTTCTCCAGCTCCTATCCTTCGTCATCCTGGTTTCGACGACCCGACGATCATCCTACTTTCGGATTCTTCGATCTGATGACAGCTTATGTTGATCCACAGCCTCCTGCTGATGCCCCCGGTGATGATGCTGATATTTGTTTCAGTTTTTGGCTTAATATTTTGTGGACATGTTTGTCACTTGATGATCTTGTAGCGACACTTTTTGCTATTTTTATTTTGGACATGTTTGTTATTTTTTCTTGTAGCACTGCTTATGGTTATGTAATTGGAAATTATTTATTTTAGTTGTAGTTGGTTTCATCTATTTACTCATGCTTTGTTACTGCTACTGCTGATGTCATTTCACTTGAGATGTTGACTTGTTACATTCATATTTTTGGACATCACTCTATTTTTTTTTCTTTGTTATTGTTGGCTTCACAAATTAAGGGGGAGCCATATTTTGAGTACATGACAAAGGGAAAGAAAGAGTATATACCAAATGTTTTTCGATTCATAAGTCAGGTTTAATTTTTTCAAAGTTACATATTATTTGTTATATTTTGGTATAGACTCAATGTTTGTCAATTATCAAAATAGGGAAGATTGTTGGCTCATTGGTTAATGATCACACCTGATTTTGGTAATCAACATCAACTTTGGTCGATACGCAAAATATACATACTGCTACAGAATTACAGGTTTCAAATGAGAAGAACGTCTGCATCTACATCTTACTGCATCTATGTTCTATTACTATAAAGTACAGACAACGCATCGTCATCAAGAACCAATCGTACTAGAATCAAGATCAAGGTTTTTATATTTTCTTCTATAATTTTAACTTGTTTAGTCTAGGAAAACATGTGTGGTTCATCGGGATTGGTACTGGCTTAGATTTTCTCTCAGTCCATAAACAAAATAAGTCTACCAATTCAAATCCAAACAGTCCATACATCCAAAAAGCCCAAAACCCGACAAATTTGGTTCAAAAGTTCTGACCTAACCTAGGCAGAACTCGGACCGAACTCGGCCCAAGTTCGGCCAGGTCAGTTTGATTTTTGTTTTGAAATTTCTCCAAATCTGTATCCAACGTTCGAATGCGAGATTTCTGCATCCGAACTCTGCCTGAACTTTGCCCGAATTCGGTCTACAAAAACACTATAAATAGAGATGATCTTTTACCATTTCAAATCACCCATTCACTCTTTCTTCTCTATCTCCTTAAGTGTTTTTCTATGAGCAAAGCTTTCAAATCAAGCCTATACCGCTCTTATCCAAAGCTAGTACGGTTCTGTTCAATCTAAAGTTTTGGTACTGAAGAATTGTATCAGAGGCTGCATTTCAGAAAACGTTCTAGTTTTCAAAATCGTCATCTGGAGTCGGTCGTGCGCTCGTCACCAAGTACGGTATTTTAAGTGACTACAAGCTCTTAATTAGCTTGTGCTATAGTGGATTAACATCGAGCAAGAGTATTCGAGACTGGACTAGTCCTCTCAAAGGAAAATCAGTATATATCGATGTGTCACTGAGTTTGATTTCTTGATTATTACTTTACCGCATTTTATTTACTATCATTTACCTGCCATAGTATATAGCTGCTTATTTTTAATTGGTGATAATTTCTGCTGGATACGCACACACTCTATTACCCCATCTAAAGGTGCTCAACGTTCCTACACCATGTTTGTGCGAGGTTAAAAAGGATCTTGCCACGTGGATGCATGTTCACGAGGACTGAAAGGGGATATTATCGTGTGACAACAGTTACAAAGGAGCGGGGCATGCTTTTGCGTAGTCGAAGCCACATTCTGCCACGTGGCTTCCTTCTACTGTGGTCGTACGTCCCATGAATACATGATCTCTGACAGCTATCAGAGAGTCTCATCAATCTTCGTAACATTTTCCATAGTTGTTATGTATTGACACGTAGAAATATCACAATGTGCAGCTTCGTCGGAAGCACATTTGGCACGATGGATGATTTTCCAAAAGCAAGATTATACTGGAACAAGCTTGGCAGGAAGCAAAAGACTGCATGAAACATGGTCTATGTGAAGCACGGTCTGCAAGAAGCACAATCAGCAGGAAGCTAGCCTCGTCGAAAAAAAATTCATGCAAACTGCTCTTCACGTGGCTATTTTGTATGCCATTATATAATGATTTGAAAACTAGCCGATCGTCCGTTACTTCGAATACTACATGATTCTCTGATGATTGTCATATCGGATTCAGCATATACGGTGCATTAAATGTAATTTTATTGTTGTAGTGTAAAGAGAGTTGTCGCAAAAAAGGAAGTTCTGGCAATAAAAGTTAATCCGTCGGAGAGGACATTCCAGCGGAGACATTGCTTGGTCAAGATGATTTCTATTTCATGCGAAAAGGGATTCCAACAATTAATGGTCCGTTTGGATATGCTTTCTGAAAAAAAAAATTCAAAAAATTTTTGTTTGAAAGTAAGTTATAAAGTTATTTTCTTAGTGTAAAAATTCTGGGTTTGCGTTTGGTTACTTTCAATATGAAAAATGATTTTATGAAATAAAAGTTACAAATTTTATTTGGTAAAATATTTTATGAAAATAATTGTTATTAAAATTTTATAAAATATTTATATTAAAATTAATATGTTCGTGTCCAATTTTTGTTCCCACATATTTTTCGTATCCAATAAAATATCTATATCATGTCCACTCAATTTGTGTCCGACACAGATACGACTGGGAACACATGCACATCATTCCTTTAAAAATTACGAATTACTCTATCTAGAAAGCCGTGATCCGAAGCCAATAAACTAAATTCTTCACATAAAAAAGGAGAATTATTGAATCAAACATCGATGATCTTGGCCACCGGAGACTCGTTGAGCGTCTTCACCCACGGGAACTGCGAGGATCCCACCGCGGCAAACGCCTTCCCGAAGTAGTCCGTGAACCTCATCAACTGAATGTCCTGCTGCGATTCATAAGAACCCTAACCCAAAAAAAGGAAAAAAAAATCAAGGTTAACCCAAACAGTCGTCGACTCGCTTGGAGGTGACCTTCTACCAGCCGGTGGGAGGAGCCGGCGGTGGAGAAGAAGGGCCCTAAGTTGTTGGCCAATGGTCACCGGTCTCGCCGACCCCTCCCCAATGATCTTTGCCACCGGTCGTTGACTCGCTGGCGCTTAGAGGTGACCTTCTGCCAGCCGTGGAAGAAGCCGACGGCGGAGGAGGAGGGGTCGGCGACGAAGGCCGAGGAGTCTGTCTTCGACTTCCCTCTGGTCGAGTCGACGAATGGAGACTCCCATCTCAAAAGGGGGATAGGATGAAGGAGCACAGACTCCCAATTCTTAGAGAGGAGAGAGAGTGAGAGATGGGGAAGGGGGATTTGGTGGGTGGTGGGGCCCGCCAAACAGTAGAGAGCAAAAAAAAATCATTTCAGAAAACAGGTTTTTGCTGCTCTCTAAAAGGTGCACTATAAAGTTGGTTTCAAATAAAATTTTTGAGGAAGCAAATCCGAAGAAGTAGCTGCCAAACACAGTTTTTGGACTATTTGCTGTTTTAACTCAAAAAGCCGCATTATAACGCGGAACCAAACAGGCCCTAAGCTTCTTGCGGATGATTTTTTTTGCTTCTATAAGACCCCCTTCAAATAACTTCCTTCAAAAATATACTTTGAACAAAGAAGCATAAGTAAGAGTTATTGGACTTGTCTTTGCTTCTTGGAAATGAACTATCTACATGATGGAAGTCGCTGTGAGAAGAGTTTGTCCGTGGGAAGCTTGCTTTACAAGAAATAGAGGGCTCGTATGAGTAAGGCGGCTTATAGGAAGAATATGTTGTTTGAAGCAAATCTTTTGATAACTGAAATCATGCTGACAAGATTTTTTGCTATAAATCCTCTTCGGGATTTATAACCTTTCCTTGACAGCGCCTCGATTACAAAAAATAATGGCATTGAATTGTAGGCACCTCTAGAGGGGTAAATAGAGTGAAGGCAATAATATACTAATAAAATAATGCTAATAACTTAATTAAAGTTAGCAAGCAAATTATCAGAGATTAAAAGTTTAGAAGTGCAAACACCGTGATATATACTGGTGTCCTTCGTAGAAGGAAATCCAGTCCTAGTTACTGTTGTCCGGTTTCAATCCACTATTGAAAAATAACAGTACACCACGAGCTTTGATCTAAAGTACTCGCCGACTTCTTACAACCACGAACTTTGATCAGAAGTATTCGTCGACTTCAAACGACCACAAGCTACGATCCGAAGGGCTCCTCGACTTCAAACAACAAGTGAAATAAAAAAGCACTTAGAAAATCAAGCTTTTATAACTTTTGTAGACTTCTAACCGAGATTGCCCTTGACACTTAGAAGGTTGGTAGTGGCCCTTGGAAATAGGAAGGTGTAAAGCTCTATATTTCTTAAGAATTGGAGGTGAATGAGATGATTAAAATTGATGAAATACATAGGTATTTATAGGGCCATATAAGGACCAAACTAGGGCAGAGTTCGGTCACCTAATGTTCATAAAATTGAACATTGGAGACCAGTTCGTTAGAAGGGAACAGTCAAATGCAAACTGGGTCAGAGGGACCGAGTTCGGCTAGAGTTCAGTCAGTGGCAGAACTCAATTTGAGTTCGGTCTATTTAGGCCAGTTTGGTTCTGAATAGAATTTGTGTGGGTTTATCATTTGGGTCTAGTTTGAAGTGGATTAGGTTTAGTTTAGGCTTCGGTTTGAGCTCCCTAGTACCAATGACCCGATATACATTTGGTCCTACAAAATAAATGTAAAATATATAAGAAAATATAAACCAAGCAGCAGATGACAATTGTATCCTTTCAGATGATGGCATGGCTTGACTTGTCTTATTGCCTTGCACGATAATGGATATTTTTCTTTACGACAGTTGTCCAAAGATAAACAGATTGTAAAATTTACATACCTACCGGGGGCTTCACCCCCGAACCCCGAAGTGCGTAGCCCAAGAGATGTCATAGGTGGCTCAGAGAAATCTTGTGGTATAATATTGTCTTTATCCCATCATGATTTTTTTATTTCACATGTCCATGTTTTCCTTACTACTTTTCTATAAATACATGTTAGACGAACAAAGCAATAGTTTCGTAGAAAGTCTGATAAAAAAATGTATATTAGGATACTATTATGTTTAAGTAGCAACATTATAGTGATTGCAAGATTATTAGTGGTATTAAAATATTAAACTTAATTGATTAACTATATTCAAAAACTCAACTTAATCATTGGGCTAACATGAATGCCCTTGAAATCAGAACTGCCACTGCTGAATTTGACCCACCACGAGAAATACGCTTTGGTTACTAAAAAGTAAGGATATTAAATGCCTAAAATTCTATGTTGTCGCTGCTGAATACGAACAATCACAAGAACTGCACCTCGATTACAAAAAAAGATGGCACTAAGTAATCTAGAAATCTGTGACGATGTTAGTGAATTAGAGTAGTCACGAGAAGCCTATAAATAGGCGATCAGTCGGAGAGAGAGAAAGCTTTTTGCACCCAAGCTATTCTTCTTCTTCTGAAATGTTCGAGTTCTTGCACCCTTTCTCCTTCAACAACAATGACCCTTAATTCCTTTCTTTCTGCAAAGATATCTGATAAGGGCAAGGCTCCAACAACATCTACAATAAAGTCGATCGTCCTTGTTTCTGTGCATTCAACTATTGTCACTACCATAATCCTAGATAGATTTATTTTTTTCATTTTACATTATTAATACATTGTGTATATTTAATTAATTAATTATAAGTGATGGTTGTATTTATTAGTGGACTAGCCCTTGGTTAGGGAACCCCATTAGACTTGTTTTGACACTTGGACCAATATTTAAGTTAGCCTCATTGAGACTCAATTAAGTCATAACATGTCATGAATATGGATTAGATTAATTACCAAATTAGATTAGAAGCTTCCCTAGATTAGTCAAACCTTCATGACAACCTAGAGGGGCATTGTGGACATTTTACATTGACATGACTAGGGCTCATATGGCCATCCATGGAGAGAGGAGGCTTCATTCATTACATTCTTCATTTTGAGCACAAAACCCTAGTTTAGTGCTCTTTCCAAAAATCCCTTTCATTCCTCCATCAAAATCATCCCTAATCATTCTCAATCTTCTCCTACCCTTCATCCAAGGAGCCTAGAAGCTTGGGAGCCAAGGAGCACAAGAAGAAGAGGCTATTTGGCTTGAAGATTTTGTCAAACTTCTCTTTTGTGTCCATTGGTGGTGCTATATTAGGAATCCATCTCCCAATAGGTATACATCTAATTTTCTCTATGTTTAAACTCTAATACATGCATTGGATCATTAGAAAAACCCACCCATGGACTAGGGTACCTATAGAAGGAAGAACTAGGCTCTAATGACTGTTTTGGTAGAAGTTACATAAAGTTTTTGTGCCACTTTTGGGAAAATCGGAGAATGGTGCACGAAGTGTTTGCCATTTTGTTTGATAGGCTAAATAGGCTTTTGATTGTTGTGTGTGGCTAGATACGTGTCCACAAATGGACACGGGTAGGTTGTGTCATGATACACTAGGATACAGAGCCAATTTGGGGTTTTTTTTCCCCTTACACATGTCACACACATGTCACATTTCATATGGCACTAGACACTAGCTATGCATTGTTCTAATTAGCTTCTAAATATCATATTAGGTATGCTTATGTGTTTTGGTAGGATTCAAAAAAGGTTTGGTATAGGTATCTTGGGCGTATCACAAGCGTATCATAGACTAGTACGATACCGGGGTGATGCACGCCAAGTGTTTGATATATTGCTTGTGTGTGTGGATGTAGATGGTGTGGGCATCATAAGAGTGTGTGTGCGTGCAAACACACATGTTTATTGTGTGTATGTGGATACCCACATGTGGTGAGTGTGTGTATTCACATATAGGCAATGTATACATATACACATATATATATAGTTGTATACATGGGTGTGTGGATACCTAAAGCCATTGGGTGTGTTTATAGCTTAACTGACTCCATTTCCCTTCAGATAGGTCCTTTTATTTCACATCATGCGCGACAAAAATCAAGTTCCAAAATCGAGAAAAACTCAATTTTCTAGACGCTAGAAACTATTCCGAAACAACGCATTGAAAGCCAAATTCTGAACAGATTAATTAGAATTTTCAAATCTAAAAGAAAAGAATTTTTGACAACATGTACGGCTTCACAACGAATAATTATTTGTAATGTTTACTTTATTAGTTTGTAAATAAAATCAGTTCCAAAACTTGAGAAAAACAGTTTTAAAACTTAAAAAACTCTCCAATACGGAGTCCGCCCAACAAACTGGATGACTTGGTCACGAAACACTTACATCAAAAGGTACGTATGGACTTCGTAGATGTGTGAAATTTGACAGAACTCATATTAGTTACGTGTGCACGATGAATTCGATAAGTATCCATCAAAAATCATTGTATCGATATTTTTTTGAAATTTCCCCATTACTTTGTACGATTCTCTACTCATGACAAAACTTGAGTCATTGGACTCGTAGCAATTTTTTGGTCATGTGAGCCAAGTTTGGTCCGATTCTGAAACAGTTGACCGGATCGCCGTTTCGCCGGCCCCACGATCTGATTCAACAAGAGTTTTTATAATCGGTTCATCGGAATCCAAATCTGGACATACTGTTGAGTTTGTATCATCAAACAGGACTTGTAGATATATAATTTGATTACTTTAGAGATCATAGATTTTGGTACATATTTTGGTGCAAAACGGTTCCAACGGCGGACATCGTTTTGACCTAAAATTTTCGTTTTGCCCCTGTGTCCGAAATTGGACTTATGGATAGGCTATCCTAGTTGATTCGACCATTCCGGACATGTTGGTTATGTATGTTTCATCATTTGACGATGTCTGCTAGCCTTCTCTTTCTGTATCACCATTAATTGTAACTAATTTATATTATGTTTGTATTTCAGAATTCGTGTGTCGAAACTGAGATCAGTCGATGCCAGAGATCTTATATCGCTAAAATTGATAGAGTGCACATATGGATCGCTCAGATACGATTATTAACCTTGTGATTGATCATCTTGTCTCGATTTATATAACGTAGTTTTCGTGGTACGAATTACGAGATACAAACTTAATATTTAAAACATAGAACTTGTAATTCATATTATTAACAAATAAACAATAATTATAGAGACTAGTGTGACCTAGTTCTAGATGGTATGATTAATAAATGGCTTAGGTAATACACAAATTAGAACGACCTAAGTTCTCCTGGTAGGAATTGATAGTGATATTTGTATTTTAGTGTGTAATATTTTTTTCTAGTGTGTAATATATGTGTGTGTGTGTGTGTGTGTGTGTGTGTGTGTATGTGTGTGTGTGTGTGTGTGTGTGTGTTTTATGATTTGGGGATTGGTAGATATTGCACGGAGTATGATTCATTAGTTCATGGATAGTTCGATTAGACTTTGGTATTGCAGTCTCAACACAGATTGGACAAACTCTAGGTAAGTATAACTTGCTAACTTTGTGTAGTTTATTTACATGCATGTTTTTTTATTATTCTTACTTGTTGATGTCTCATTTTATACCTGCAGCCTTACCATGATTTATTTTTATGTCTTGTACTTTTTATCACTTGCTTTTATCATTAATTGTTTTGTATATTTCCACATGTGACTTCTATAGTTTTGTTTACTTGAGCAACTTGACTTGATCATGTGTTCCATGTTATTTTGACTTGACTTGACCCCCGAGCGATACTAGGATTGGCTACTTGACCACTCTTGACTCGAAAACCCACACAGGGCTACGATAGAGACTACTATAGTTCGAGAGCATCACGCAGGACTACTTTCTATATGACCTGGAGCACCACGTAGGACTACGGTCATTCGATTTGTTTGTAGCCGTACTTAATATTACTTTCCTTATGATATGTCATTATTTATAGAGTTCTTCCATGTGATCTTTATTCTTGTTTTAGTAGTTTTTTTTATTTTTTTCTCGCATGTTATGTACTGTCATAGTAGACATGTTTTTATGTATCTTGCTACATCCCTCTGAGGACCTTGTGATCTTTCCAGGTTATTGCTGGTTTCCTTACATGTTATTGCTGAGATCTGGCATAGGCATATCGAGAGCTATATCTTCAGGATCTTCAGGTATCGGTAGTGATGCCTTTGTATCTGTTCTTTCTTAGTTATTTTCTTACCTAGTTCATAGTTTAGTTTGTGTTGTGGATGATATTATTATGATTACATGGACACATGTTCTGGTTTTCATAGCTTATACGTATTTGAGTTTGACTAGAGTCTGGTTAAATACGTAGCTGACATGTTTACGTATTCTAGTCTTACGTATTTTGGGACTGGGCATGACACAGTCTAGTATAAAATGTCACGACCCACACCCGGAATAAGGGCACGACTGTATGGCTACGTCCAGCTTATGTCTCAGCATCGGCGGTAGAACGCTGTCTAGGTCAACAATGCTATTTATCAACATCTCATGAATATATATATATATATATATATATATATATATATATATATATATATATATATATATATATATAAGGAACCGAGACTTTATTGAAGTAATAGGAGCAAAATGCCGAAGCCTATATAAGTAAGCGCGCTCAACGCGACCAGACGAAAGGAAACAAATAGCGCGAGACGCGCACAAAATGGAACCAGATCTCTACGACAGCCGACAAGGGAAGCACGAGAGACCCGAAAGATGACCTAAATAAGGGCCTCCCAAAAAGTGTTGGAGGCGTGAGAGCAGCGCCTCCTAGCTTTAAGAATTTGTCTGATAACCTCTCTGAATAATTGTGTAGGGAGGAGTTGGCGTCCTTCATATCTGAACTTGTTTCTGTTCTTCCATAAAACCCAAATTTCAGCAGCTACGACGATCTGATGTCCATGGGAGCGGCTCCAGCTGGCCAGGATATCTTGGAAGCCCCTAGTCGGGAGGAAAAGACTTAGTCTATTATAAAGATTGAGCCAAATCTGAGTCGCCAACTCACCTGAAAGAAGGACGTGCTCAGCTGATTTCGATTTGTGCTCCATGCAGCAGTGGCATCTGGACGCGAGGTTGAATTTGATAGATTTGATAGAGTCGTCCGTCGGTAGCTTCCGACGTAATACGTGCCAGATAAGGATAGACCATTTGATGGGTATGCAAGACTGCCAAAACTTAGTACAAGTGGTATATGGCACGCCACTGGCTCTGGCCACAATTCTGGCGGAAGCCAACGGAAAGTCCCACTCAGGTTAGGGGACCATCTCCACGTGTCGAATATGTCAGTGACCCGCAGGTTAGCTGCAAGAAGACCGTCGACCGCCGGCTGACCAAGCCAATCTCTGACCCTCCCCTAATTCCATCTGGAACCGCCCATCCATAGATCTCTAATTTTGCACCCCATCGGAGTTCGAACGTTGGCTGGATGGTGTCTTCCCCTAACCACCATTCTAGACAGGGCGATGAGCGTCCGTCGCCCAACTGCAGACAGATTAAAGGTTCTGCGAGGTTGCGTCCACGAATTATGCGACGCTACGATGCCGAAGATCTGTTGTTAGTGACTGCCTCCGAAAGATGTAAGAATCTGGAGAATCTAGCTCTCATGAACCTCGTCCATAGCGAGCTCTCCGTGTGCAACTTCCACCACAACTTCATGGAGCAGGCGTCCACGATGTGGGCAAGTCTGCTGAATCCCAGACCTCCTTCTTCAGTGGGTTTGGCCATGGTATCCCAACTGGCCCAGTGGTGTTTGTCCTTGCCGTCACGTTGACCCCAGAAGAACTTGGCGAAGAGGGATTCGAGATAGTGGAGGACCTTCTTGGTAGGGGAGCAGACGGCCAGGGTGTACAACGGGATGGAGGAAAGGACGTGTTTGATAAGGATCATCTTGCCCCTAGTGATAATGTTGCATTGTGCCATCCCGCGATCAGTTTACAGATCTTGTCTACAAGGAGGTCATATATTCCCGAGTTAGACCTTCCGTACACCAGCGGGCAGCCCAAGTAAAGGAAAGACGGGTAGGCCGTGGCGAACGAGGTCATATCGAAAAGCAATGCTGAACGGGTTCTGTCAGCTTTGTGATAGGTATATATGACGCTCTTGTTGTTATTGATGCGCTGTCCGGAGCATCTTGTATATCTCGCAAGCGTGCTTAAAACCACCTCGATCGATCCGATGTCTCCAGATGAGAAAATAAGGATATCGTCAGTATATGCCAGGTGAGTGATAAGTGGACAGCCAGTGGTGGTGTAGAAGTGATAGAAATCGGGCATTCTGGACATGTTATTGAGGCTTCTACTGAGAGCCTCTGCCGCAATGATAAAAATGGTGGAAGAGAGGGGGTCCCCCGTCTAACCCCACGAGTAGATCGGAAGAACCCCGCATCCTAGCCATTGATGACGGTAGAAAACAATGTATTGTTGATAGATCTGAAAATGATGTCAATCCAAGATTTAAAAAAGTCGAAAGCCCTGAAGACCCAGATCATGAATTGCCAATCCAGGCGATCGTATGCCTTCTCCATGACCAGTTTGATGGCAACGTTCCTCCCTCTGGACGGGAACTTCATACATGTGATCATCTCTTGAGCTAGGAGAATGTTGTCAGTGATGTTACGGCCTTTAACAGACCTACTTTGCTCTTCGAAGATGATCTTGGGGAGGAGATTGGACATCCGGTTGGCAAATATTTTCGGTATGATCTTGTTGGTGAAGGTGCATAATCTGATAGAACAAAAGTCTTTGAAGGTTTTCGGGTTGTCTTTCTTAGGGATTAGGATGATGTTGGCGCAAGAAATGGAATTGGGATATCTCGCCCCTTGGAAAAAGGCAATAGTGGCCTCCAATAAGTCAGATTTTAAGGTGTGCCAACAGGCTCGGAAGAAGACGCCATTGAATCCATCTGGCCATGGAGCACTGTGTTCTTTTATGGACCAGACAGCCGCCTCAACCTCCTCCACCGAAGGAGTAGCCAACAGGGTCTCATTCTCGTTGTTGCTGATGAAGGATGGGATTTTGGACAGAAGCGCAACGTCTTTAACGACCTGCTCTTTAGTGTAAAGTTTAGAGTAGAAGTTCTCCGCCGCAGCCTGAATGCCTGCCTGGTCAACCACCAGGGCACCGTTATCGTCGGATATCCGATAAAGTTTTAATTGGTTTCTGCGACCTTTGACACACACATGAAAGAAATTGGTGTTCCGGTCACCTTCGGTGTCCCAGGTCAATCTGGCTTTTTGCTTCTAGAATTCTGTTTCCACCTTAAGCCTGGATTTAAGAATAGCTCTGGCAAGGTTGAGCGAGATGCGGGCAGCCGAAGATCTATCAACGGTGAACAAGATTTCAGCGCGAGTGACGTCGTCCTCCGCCACCCTAATAGCCTGGAAAAGTCTCCAAAAGCCATTTTGCTCTAGGACGTTAATGCCTTACGAGTGACTTTCAGTTTAGCCGCCATTCGTAACAGTGGGTCAAGTTTCAAAACAGAGTTCCAAGCGAAGGCCACGACGTTCTGGAATTGGGGATGATGTCACCAGAAGTCGAGAAAGCAAAATGGTTTTTTAGTGCTGGTGTGGTTGTTGCTGATCATGATGAGAAGAAGGGAGTGGTCCGATTCAGTGGAGTTCAGATGAGAGAGGTTTGTGATCAGTCCCATGTCAGACCAACTGTCGTTGACCATCGCCCGATCCAAGCGTGAGTACTGCCGCCGGTGGCCCTCCTGCATGTTGTACCAGATGAATGCACTGCCGTGGAAGGGGATGGAGTTTAGGTTTTCGTGGAAGATGAAGTTGTTGAAATCATCCATCGCATGCTGGGGAGGCGTGCGACCACCGGATTTCTCCTCTCTGCTGGACACCGTGTTAAAATCTCTGATGTAGAGCTACGGGAGACCTTGGTAGGTTAAGGCAGCTTCCAACAGGTCTTTCTAAAGCAATCTTCGCTCGGGAGAGTCATAGCTTCCATGGACGACGGAAAGGATAGAGCGGGACTTAAGGGTCGGATGTTCGACCCAACAAGATAGAGCCTGAGACGAATCATTTATGGTGCCAAATTTGAATTCTGGTCCGAAGAAAATCCAGATGTCATTACATCCTGTGATGGCATGAGGGAATCCGAGCTTGAGTTGAGTGGCTTTGATTCTTTTTTGGGGGATTTTAGGTTCAATAATGATTAGGAGGTCTATAAGATTAGTTTTCTTGAGGATGAGGATTCTGTTCAGCGTCGATTTGTTTCCAAGCCCTCTCACGTTCCAGGAGATGATGTTAAGCATTTGATGGGGTAGTGGGAGGGAGGCGATTAAGCTTCGTGGTGGACCTTGTAGTCATAGATGTCTGTTGCTTTTGTTTGTTTTTGTTCTTTTTAGAGGAGTTTTTTTTGGTGGATGTGATGGTGGCCCCGTTGACTTCGGTGCTAGTCCGGCCGGGTTCCCTGCTACCATTGTCATCTTTCAAGGATGTAGTAGAGTCATTTTCGTTTTCTTCTAGGGCGTATAAGGGATTGCCGTGATCCAGGAAACCCGCTTCCTTGGCTTGCCAGAACCTGTCGGTTAAAGTGAGGTTGAAGCTGGGTTGGACGTCTGCTTTATGAGGGGGAGGGTGCCGAGGGGTCCCAGCAACTGACGAGGGGATGGTCATTTCGGATGTGAGACAAGTTTGGTGAGTCTCGAGAAGCCGGGGTTCAAAATTCTGCTCTGGCCGGCTCTCCATCTGAACCTCTCCAGGCTGATGAGGGGGGCGGGTGGAACGAGGGGGAGAGTGAGAGTCCTCAGAAGGGGGAAGATTATAAACTCTAATAAGTTATGGGTTAAGATGGGGGGTGGCACGTTGGGAGTGTTGACGACGCCTGGCTGATATGTGTGAGTAGGGTTATGTCGCTTGGCAAAATAGCTGGGCTGAGGGGAATCTGGCTGAACATCTCTGACGTGGATAGACAAAGAGGGTTCACTGGAGTTATCGGCAGCCCTGTCAGGAGCGATGCATGAGAGAAGTTCAAAGGAATTGTTGAGAGAGATAGCGGGAGGATTGAATGGGACGATTGCAGAACTAGGCATGATGGTCGAACGGGGGCAGGGCGGTAGTGCTGGGCCGTCAATCAGAAGGGGATGATTGGGATGCGAAGACTGATGAACAGTGTTCGGATTTCGATGGGCAGCCAGAGCGCACGGGTTGCGCGAGCTAGATTTCTTTAGCTCGGGATGGGCACGAAAGCAGTACTGCATGGAGTGACCGCTCATCTGGCAGTATTTACAGAAGATGATATTGTTATCATAAACCAGCGGTTGGCTGTGTGTTTGATCTCCGAGCTCGATCTCTATCAGTTTGGGAGGTTCATTCGTGAGGTCTAACTCCACACATATCTTCGCGTAGTTGCATTTGGAGAGGTTTCAAGTTTCTTCAGCGATAGCTACCAGGGTCCCAAAGGAGCTGGCTATCCGTTTTAGGGCAGCTGCGGGGAAGCAAACCAGGGAAAGGTTGGAGAGGGTGATCCATGTGGATATGATTGTCGAATCAACTTTGGGGTTGAAGTTGGAAGACCATTTGACAATCTTAACGATCTGTGTTCCGATTCTGGAAGTGCCTTTGGCCCGGACTAAAGAGTAGTCCGATTTGGATGAAAGGTGGAGGAACATGTGCTTGGGGTCAAACGGAGCGACCCGGTATGCTGCGGAGAGGCCCCATCTTACGACAGCTTCCATAACTACGATGATTTTCGGGCATCCGGATCCAAATTTGAGGATAAACGTCTTAGTGAACGAAGAGGATAGGGAGAAAATTTCTAGCGCGACGAAGGGGACACGGATGGGGTAGCCGGCAAGAGGTGGCAAAAATTCGACGTCCGGAAGCTGAATCTCTATTGTCGGAGGGGGTAGTTGCTCCCACGATCTGGCCGGAGAGCCTCCGCGTAAGAGGGAGCACGAGGGGGGACCACCGCGCTCGGGATGCCCGAGTGAGAGGTGTCTCCGGGTGGGGCCACTGCATAGGGATTGTCCGATATGGAGGAGTGCTCGGGAACGGCGGAAGAGGTGTAGCCAGCGGGGTTCACAGGGGGAAGGATGGTCAGGCCACCGTTTAGGACGTCGATAGCAGGAAGAGTGACCCCTGATGGCTGAAAGGAGGAGCTAGGAGGATCGTGTAAGGAATTAACGAGTGCCAAACATGTCACGGGATTGGCGCGCTGTCCAGGACGACCAGAGGGAGGAGCACCGAAGGATGAAGACGCCCCCGAAGAGGCAAGTGCGTGCGACAGGCCCACGAGGGCAACTCCAACAGAAGTTGGCACCGGAGAGGGGATGGATGCCGCCGTAACAGATACTGCGCCAAAAGTCGCGTGGCAGGGGGGAGGAGACGTGGGTGACGGGGAACACGTGAGCCCAAGGATGGCAGGGGAGTTGCCCACCACGTGGGCCCCTGTCACACCAAAAGAGGGACTTGGGGCGCAACCCGTGGGTTGCGCCATGGGGTTGCCAGCCGACGCACTGCAGGGGATCCTGTGAAAACCGTGCGCAAGTGGGGGGGTTACGCCAGAGCGGCTTTGCACTACGTCCGAGGGGCCTGTACCAGGCACGTGAGGGAAGCAGTCGTCGGGGGATACTGAAGTGTGGAGAGGGCGAGAGCAAAGGACAGGTGGCGCCAAGAGTGCAGAAGGTGGATGGAGGGCTGCGCCAGTCGAAAAAGTTGCAGGATTGGGCGGCTGGCCCCCGAGGAAGGCAGACACGCCGGGACAGGAGATCCTCGAAGGTTGTATCGCGCAGCCCGAGAGGGGATGGCCACATCCAATACAGAGGGGAGGCGGACCGGAGCTCCCAAGGTGCTGAAGGGCGCGCGGCTCATCCCAGGCGCCAAAGTGCCCAGAGGGAATTGCGCGCAGCTCGCCCCAGGCGCCAAAGTGCGCACAGGAAGTTGTGCGCAACCCGCTACCAGCGCCAAGGGGCACAAAGGAGTGGTCCTGCCCACGTGGGCCACAGCAGGACATGTGAGGGCAGAGGAGACATGCCCGCGTGGACCGTGCCAAGACAGCTGGCCTTCTGTACTGACCTCACGTACGATGTCCGAGGAGCCTTGGGCGCAAGTGAGTGCAGAGAACAGCTGGTCCTCGAACCCAGCGCTCTGCACGTGCCCCGTCATGTCACCCGAAGCGCTGGAGTGTGCGCAGCTCGCCCCATGCGCCAAAGTGCACGCAGGAAGTAGTGCGCAACCCGCTGCCAGCGCCAAGGGGCACGAATGAGAGGACCTGCCCAAGTGGACCACGGTAGGACATGTGAGAGTAGAGGAGCGTGGACCGAGCCAGGACAGCTGGCCTCCTGTTCCAGCCTCACGCACGAGGGCCGAGGATCCTTGGGGGCAGGTGAGAGCAGAGGACAACTGGTCCTCGAACCCAGCGCTCGGCACGTGCCCTATCACATCACCCGAGGAGGGGGCAGTTAGGCTGCACGAAGCCCGAGGCAGGAAGAGGCGAGTCCGCAGGACCAATGGTGCCGCCAGCTACATCGAAAGAACGGGCCAACACGCTAGGGTCAGACGAGGGAAAGGGGACCGACCCGATGAGGCTGGAAAGGGCAGATCGGGCTTCGAGCGAGGCGACCTTCACCGGGGATAACGCGGACGGAAGAGGTGGGGGATGGACTGGCGTCAACGCCGGCCAGGGGGCGACGGTCGGGTGAGAGCGGACCCACCAGCGCCCTAGAAGGGCAAGCTGTTCTTCCGTCCATTCGAGGGAGGGGGGAGCACCGAGGATGGATGGGGAAGACACAGAGAGGGGGGGCTGCCACGGAGGCCTCGGCCAGGGGAGATAGTGTGCCGGAGATGCGGTCTCCGCCTGCGGCAGAAAGACTGGGGGGAGCCTGCGCCGGACAACTCGGAGGGGTAAGAAAGGGCTGCACCTCCGGCATCCGGCGTGAAGACGACAACGAGGGGGTGTGTTGGGGGCATGGAGGTGTCGGGGAGAGGGGGGTAGATCCGTGAGAGGAAGGGGGAAAGGGGAGCATGATTCCATGTATATATATATATATATATATATATATATATATATATATATATATATATATATATATATATATATATATATATATATATATATATATATATATATATATATATTATAACCTGTCAATGATATCTCATCTAAAGGATGACAATATAATGATAATATCCATATTTAATCACAATAAACTATAAGTAAGATAAATGGCACGATAATGATATAAAAGATATGAAATGAGAATCTAAGAGAAGTCTAGAAATATATGTCTCAAAGCAACGTCAATAAGTCTAAGAGTTTAGCTATCTCAACATCAATATAAGTCTCAAAATTATAACAACTCAAAGTCTCAAAAGTTGAAGACAAATCCAGTACTAATAGCTAAACTAGCTAAGTCGCTACTAGTGGTGTAACCCCCTGATTTCGAAATTCGTATTTTTTTCGAATCCCTAATTTTCTTATTTTACTTTCTAGAATTATTTGGAAAATATTTAGGCGATCATGGCATAGTTGTAATTTGTGAAGATGGAGTGGCACCATTAGTAATTATTTGGAAGTTTATAGTTATTTAAAAAGGAGTGGCAAATCAGTAAATACTTAGAAGTGGTGTGCCACTTTGGTTTGTAGCAGTATGCCATGAAGGAGTTGCAAGCTATTAGTAGGACGCTTCTAGATTCCTTTTCTTAATTAAATATGATTAGTGTTCTTATGAATAATCCCAAAGGATCTAGAGTATTCCTAGGAATATTCCTTAGAATATTCTCTGGAATATTCTAGGAATATTCCTTGGACCCATGTGCTAATTAGATGTAGATATTTCCTTATAAATACCCCTAATTATCATTAGTTTAATCATCCCTAACTATTTCCTAACCAAGCCCGTGTCTCGCAATGTCGGCGTGTCCATTCCATTTTATTATATTCTTCTAGCTATTACATTTACAAACCTCATGTCCGACACGACACCATCCACATCGAAACCCATTCCATATTCTGTAACGCCCCAGTCCCAAAATACTTAGGATTAGGTACGTAGACATGCCAGCTGCATACATACGAAGAATACTCCAATATATGGAAACCTCGTATGAATACATAAGCTGTAAAATACAGTAAACCAAGAGTAATCTAATCTCATCCACAAAATATAAGAATAAAAGATATCATATAATCAACTATGAAATATTTTTGTACAATATGTTGGGCGGAGACAAATCCACTACCAACAAGTAAGGAAAGAAATACATAGAAAATGAAATGAGTTTGGCGAGCGAAGCGAAGACGATCCAATTGCAATCATCCTCGCAGAAATACGGCCACTGCTCGAATACCTGTGAATGACAATCGCACACACAATACCAAAATAAGTCATATTACCGACGAAATTAGCGACGTTTATTGAAAACGTCGCTACCATTAAGGTAATTAGTGACGCATAAATAAAACGTCGCTGATCGTCGCGATCAGCGACGATCAGCGACGTCTTTTAAGTTAAAACAATAACGTTGCTGATAAGTCGGTGAATGTCGCTAATTTGACTAGTAATAGCGACGTTTACCGACGTAAGTGTTTTTACGTCGCTCATATCAAATAATAGCGACGTTTACCAACGTCTTTAGTGACGTCGCTAATGTTTTTAATATGGGTTCTGGCTTCATTTCTTTCCCCCCACTCGTTCCCTAAAAATTTCAAACCCCCTCGTTCGACCACCCCTCGTTCGACCACCGCGCGCCTCGCCCTTCGCCGGAGCCCGACGTCCACCACCTCCAGCCACCTCCACCACCTTTAGCCATCGCCGCTCCCCCTCGCCATCGTCGGAGCCCGACAATAGTTTGCCGACCCCTCCCTCTCCACTAGGCTTCTTCTCCTCTCCGGCTACCACTCCTCGGTCAACGCCCCTCCCCTCCTGTCACCCCCCCTCGTTGATCAGGTAAACCCTAACCCTAATCGGACACACATACACACGGACACAGACAAACACATACACATGGACACAGACGGACACATACACACACACGGAACAAGTATATTGAATTTGGAGTGTTTCTACTCAGAATTCTGTTTTGAGTCTCGAGTTTATTTTTGTGAACGATAATTGGATGGGGGATGGTTGTGTCCATGTCCAGATAGCTCGTGATACAGTCGGGTCGTATCCTAATTAATTGGTGTGTGCAGTAGAGTGTCGGATGCTAGAGGTCATCTAGACTCAGGGAGGTGTGCGTGGCGTGTCCGGGATGGGAGTCGACTATGGCGGGAAGGAGATTGATTCTTGGATTCGATACAGAAGAAATTCTTTGTGTTTTGTTAGCTTGTTAAATGATTTACTGCAATAGAGTTATATATGTTCCCATTCAATGTGATTAGAGAAGTACTAGACCATAGCTGATAGAGTTGGAAGACTTCATATTCAATGGGAAGCTATGGTATTTAGCTCGGCTAGCTACTGTGACCTATGATATGTTGAGATGCATATATTCTAATTTATGGGTTCTATGTATAGATGGTGAGTATATTATATTTGTGTGCTAACACAGTCTAAATATTAGTGTTATTTTATATGTGGTAAAGAGTATTTTTGGCATGTATCGATAGAGAAATGAAAGAGGTTACTCAAAATAATTGTCAGTTTGAGATAGTTGCATGAATAGGTGGTCTGCTAATATGATTGATATTATTTCCAAGAATGTAGTTTATGTTTAGATTCTTATATGAAATGCACACTCATATTTGTGTCATACTAAGTGATTTTGATATCTAATATACTAAGGAGTATCCTAGTACCTACAGTATATAGAGTATCCTAGAAGTGTAGGTATGATTGGTATATCGTATTACATAGAGTGTATAGAGTATCCTTTCGGTCTATAAGAGTTACTTCACTCATTTTATCAAGACAAGTGAACTTTATGTTGACGGTATATATACCGCCAATATTTGGTTTTGCCTTGTAGCTATAGGAAGTTGTCAGCATTTTGCCTTATAACTTGGCCTTTGGCCTGTGCTTGAGCAGTGTGGACTTCCAGGTTAGGGTGTTAGTTCATGATTAGCATTGTTTAGATATTAGTTTTAGTTAAAGGGTTAGTTTAGATTAGGATATTAGTTTATGTTAGAAGGAATATGATAGTTAGTAGATGTTAAAGTAGGATATTAATTTATTAGTTAGGATAGATAATTTGAGTTAGGATACTTCTCAAGCACAGGCCAAAGGGTCGATATTGGATATTAATTTAAAAAGTTTTACCTTTCTTGACAAACTGGGTGAAGTAACTCTTGTAGACCCAAAGGGTCGATATTGGACAGTTGGTGTCGTGTACTCCTACAAGTACAATTATACCTCGACATACACCTTTTTTACAAGAGGTTGGGGAGAAATTGGGATGAGTATCAGAATTGGTATCGGATTAGTATCGACAGTATCGGATTAGTATCGGACGTATGTACTTAGTGTCGTGTACTCCTACAAGTACAATTATACCTCGACCGTATGTACTTAGTATCGACCGTATCGGATTAGTATCGGTCTATCGGATACGACACTTTGACACAAGACAGTTGTTTTAGTCCCAACACAGTTATTTTTGTTTTTTCCTTCAAATTCTTTGTTTGTAATATGTGGAATGAATGAACAGTTTATGTCGCGCACCCATATCTAAACTGCCTTAACATTCATTCACTAACTGCAATGTGCATGTATCTATCTTACAAAATTATTCTCAATTAGATATGGATATGAATTACTACTTACGGAATCGTTCGTGGATGTACAACCGTCATCCTGATGACATGTGCGGTGTGCGGGATGAATTCATAGAGGGTGTACAGCAGTTCCTGCAGTTTGCCAAGGTGTTCCCTCAGTACATGGATGGTACCAAAATTAAGTGTCCGTGTGTAAGATGTCGCAACTTGAAATATCATCCAGAAGTGGAAGTCACGTATCATTTATACTCGAAGGGTTTCACGCCAAATTACTATCAGTGGAGCACGCACGGAGAACTTGTGTCTTTAGCATCGGAGTATGAGCCTTATGTGGATGTCCACAACAACGCTGCTTACGACGATGGGTTGGTGAATATGATTTTTGATGCGGCGGGGCCTAGTTTCGATCCGGACGATCATGATGCACCTGAGGAGGCACCAAACGCCGATGCTGCACAGTTATGGAGTTGTTGGAGAATGCAAGGACTCCATTATATCCTGGTTGTGAGGATCATTCACCGTTGGAGTTGGTTACAAGATTGTTGAGCATCAAGTCCGATTTTAATATGTCGCAAGATTGCTACAACCGTCTTATGGAGTTGCTTATAGAAATATTGCCTGAGGGTGCTAAGTTGCCTAAAGACTTCTACCGGTCTAAGATGATGGTGAGTCGCTCTGGATGTGATACGAAAAAATTGATCCATGTCGCAACGGGTGCATGTTATGCTACAAAGACGACAAAGATGAAGACGCCTGCAGATTTTGTGGTGCCGATCGCTACAAGGGCAGTGGTAGAGGAAAGTCTGTCGGTGCCAGGAAGCCTACCGATTGGATGCACTACTTGCCGTTGATGCCGCGGTTGTAGCGGTTGTTTATGGTGAAGGAAACTGCAGAAAACATGAGTTGGCATAAGCGGGAACAGACCGAAGGAGTGTTGGATCACCCATCTGATGGAGAAGCATAGAAGCACTTTGATCAAGAGTATCCAGAATTTTCTTCTGATCCGTGTAATGTCAGATTGGGTCTCTGCTCCGACGGTTTTACTCCATTCGGACTTTCGGGATCCCAGTATTCGTGTTGGCCTGTGATCGTCACTCCGTACAATCTACCGCCTTGGATGTGCATGAAGACTCCGTATATGTTCCTCACCGTTATTATCCCAGGTCCGAACAATCTGAAAAGGAACATCGATGTGTATTTATAGCCATCGATTGATGAGTTGAATCAGCTGTGGGAAGTAGGTTCCAACACATACGATGTATCTAGAAAACAAAATTTTTAGATGCGGGCAGCACTTATGTGGACCATCAATGACTTTTCGGCCTATGGTATGTTATCTGGATGGAGCACGCATGGTCGTCTTTCATGTTCGTATTGCATGGACCGTACTAAGGCTTTTCGTTTAAAATACGGAGGCAAACCGTGCTTCTTCGATTGTCATCGACAATTCCTGTCGAAGGATCATCCGTACCGGAGGAACAGGAATGCTTTTCGTGCTGGCGTTGTGGAGAAGGCTAATCCCCCGCCAAGGTGGCCCGGATACATGATATGGGAAGAGTAAAAGATTTACCAAGAGCTATTGAAGAGCCTGCTACGGGCTACAAGTGTGATGGATTTGGTCGCACTCATAACTGGACGAAGAGGAGTATATTCTGGGATCTGCCATATTGGAGCACCAATCTGATTAGACATAACCTTGATGTCATGCATATCGAGAAGAATGTGTTTGACAACATAATTAATATTGTAATAGACGTAAAGGGGAAGACGAAAGATAATCCAAAGGCTAGATTGGACTTGGAAGAAATATGTAGACGTCATGTATTGCATTTGATAGAGGACGGGAATAGAAAGTTGAAGCAGCCTAAGGCAATTTTCTCACTGGAGAAGGAGGATAAAGTGAGACTTTGTAGGTGGATTCAAGGTCTAAAATTTCCAGACGGGTATGTTTCGAACTTGAGAAGATGCGTCGACCTCAAGGAGAACAAACTGACAGGTATGAAGAGCCATGATTGCCACGTATTCATGGGGAGGTTAATTTCGATTGCATTTCAGGAATTCTTACCCCCGGTTGTTTGGGATCCATTGACCGAGCTTAGCATATTCTTCAGAGATCTTTGTTCTAGTAAGTTGCCCGTCGATCATCTAGAAAAGCAGGAGAACGATATTACGGTAACACTGTGCAAGCTCGAGAAGGTATTTCCTCCTGGATTCTTCGACTCCATGGAGCATTTGCCAATTCAACTTTCCTACGAGGCACGTATTGGTGAGCCCGTTGGTTATCGGTGGATGTACCCATTTGAGCGGCATTTGAACCACCTAAAGAGGAAGGTGAAAAACAAGGCTCGAGTCGAGGGTTCTATTTGTGAAGCCTATATTCTCGAAGAAATTACAAACTTCTGCTCGACGTATTTCAAACCTCATGTTGCTACGAATAGAACGAGGGCTCCGAGAAACGACGACGGTTATCAAGAATCTAATGATGGAATACTGGAAGTATTCAATGCGTCCGGAAAGCCTTCAGGAAAAATGAAGAAGAGATATTTGAATGACGAAGAGCTAAGAGCTGCTCAGTTGTATGTATTACTCAATTGCGATGAGGATGAAGTGGAGAAGCTAGAGGGATAAGTAATTAATGATGAGTTTATGTCATCTCAATGCAATAGTAAAAGCTAATATTATTGTACTAATCGGCGGTTGCTTCGTTGTTTTTCAGCACATATAATGCTGAGTTGAGGTCGGTTAGACCCAACCTAACAGACGAAGCATTAGAACAAGAAATGAGACGTCATTTTCCTTCTTGGTTGAGCGAATATGTAAGCAGTCCAGTAATTACTGGCCTCTTTTAATGCAACTGTACAATAAATAACTTACTATCTCTTCTTTGGTATTCAGGTCGATCGTCTAATTTCACCCGAGATTGAATTAATTAGAACTCTAGCCAAGAGACCAATTACTTTTGTTAAAATATGGCCAAGTTACTGTGTCAATGGCTTTCGGTTCAAGTCGACAAATGTTTCGATCAGAGATAGCTTCCTGGATCTTGATTCCACGAAAAATAGTTGTTTGTGTATCAAATCTTCGAACTACAAAGACGTCGATCTAGGAAATGATTTCTTTGGCATCTTGCGAGAGATTGTAGAGTTGACGTATAATTATGGCAGAGAACCTGCAAAGATCGTGTTGTTCAAGTGTGAATGGTTCGATCCGACTGAAAATCAAGGTTAGAAAATTGACAAGCATGGTCTTGTGGATATAAACTACAAGCGTAGATATCAAGGCTACGAACCATTTGTCCTAGCAACTCAAGCTCAGCTCGTGTACTTCACAGCTTATCCGAGATGGGGAGCAACGAAGTCTGACTGGTGGACAGTATACAAGACTAAAGCTAGAGATACTATTGTTGTTGATGAAAAAGCTTATCAGGAGGACGAGCTACCTCTTGTAACCAATATTGTTCATGTGGACTCTACGGAAGTTACGCATCACACGACACATAATGTAGAAAATGTAGAATTATCCGAAGAGAAAGACGAAGCCGACGAAGGCGAAGATGAAAGTGAAGATGAGGAGGAAGATGAGGTCGAAGAAGACGAACAAGATGATTATTCTAAAGATGATTGAGAGAGACGTATTTTCATTTTCTTATTATGTAGAGTTGGTTATTATCTAGTCTTGGTTATTATCTGAATGTACTATCTGGACTTAGATGTTTCTTGTAGAATGTACTATCTGAACATAGATATTTTTTGTAAAATATACTATCTGGACGTAGATGTTTCTTGTAAAATGTATCATCATATGTTGTCTTGGTTATTATCTTGTCTTTGTTGCACTTTCATATTTCTAGTCTCTATTATTTGTTGTCTTTGTTGTATCTCATCATATGTTATTATCAGGTATGACAGGTCATCGCGGATCGTTTCGTATTTCCCGACATGGGACACGGAGTACTGATATTGGCAGAGGATAGGATAGTCCTTCTGTACCTACTGGTGGTACTGCTAGAGGACGGGGTTCTTCTTCGGTAACTTCTACTGGTACCGGCTCTGGATCCTCGTCGTCCAGTACTCCTGTGTATCGGACAGTAGCTCCGTCTGCCACGATGCTACGTGACATATCTCCTGGGACGAGTAGTTCCAGGCCTAAGACTGCTCCCGAGAGTAGCGTTCCTCCTGCTGATACGACGATGGAGGTAGATGAGAAGATGGAGGAGGCTGCGCCGGTGGCCGACCAATATCAGGCAGATGATGCTTACGCACCTCCGGAGGAGACGATGATGGAGATCGGGGCCGACGGTACAAAGTAAGTATTTTGGTTTATCATTTTTTTCTGTGTTTATCATAAATTAACTTTTCTCATGAATATAATATGTCTGTATAGATATCGTCCCCCGTTGGTACAGAGACGCCTAGGCCAGCTCCTGAGGCAAAATTATGGGGGTACTTAGATAAACTACTCGGATGCTCCTGACGATAGGAAGGCCTACTGGTTTGCGCGCTTCAAGGTTAAAATAGATTTGCTTTTAACATGAATCATTTGATTTATGCATATTATATATTACTGAAAAATATTTGGTTTGCGTACTCTTCTAGGATATGTTTTTCTATCCACCGCACCGGGCCAAGCTGATCGAGGGGATGTTTCCTGCTGTCGCTGCTAAGCAGATCCGCGACGCTATCAATGATCAGAAGGCTCGTGATCGTGCCGAAAAGCCGATCCAAGGTTGGATCACCCCTTATCAGTGGGATGCGATAAAGGCTCGATTCAACGAGCCAAGGTATAAGGAAAAGTTCGAGAAGGCCAAGGCGGCTAGACAGCATGCCTCGAAGTGGTACGGTGGGTCGATTCCGATGACGGAATATTTCCGTCGTCTGGTATGTATTTTTCTTTCAGAAATATTATTTTAATACAAATCCGATAAATTATTACTAAGATAATATATTTAATTACAGGTAAGGAAGGTCGGTAACGTCGACATGGTGACCGTCTTCCTGGCCACCCATCGGAAGGACGAAGACCTTATTGACGAGAGGGCTGAGCTTGCCTATGTAAGTAATATAATACTATTTGTTAATTATAATACTTCGTGTTAATTTTAATATAACTTAGTAAATATGCATGCAAATAAATATTCATGTAATTAGTAATAATAAGTAATTAATTAGAAATTAGAAATCATATAGTACTATCCAGACTTTTTAGGCCGAGTATCAGAGGCTTCGGGACCGGACGACTGCTAGTGCACCTACTACGGGAGAGGCCGGTACTTCCTCGCAGCCCACTTAAGCTCCGTCGGCGGATGAGCTGTGGATGACCGTCGCTGGTGGCCTCCGTAGGGGTTTACCTGACTCCTAGTTAGAGCAACACAAGTCAAGATGTATACAGGGGATGATAAATGTAATCTACGATGCGTCTGTATGCTGTCTAGGTCAAACTAGACTAAAGTCAACACTTGGTCAACTCCAGTCAGCTATACTAGTCAAGGCTAGGTCAATTAGGTCAAACTTAAATCTAACAAGTCTAATAAGCCTCACTAGGCCTAACCAAGCCTAGTCTAGCAATCACACACAATTACAAGCCTCACAAACTAAATATATGTAGTATACATATATATGTGTTATGTCTTAGATTACATAAATATATCAAGAGTGTATTGTTTAGATATAGATTTTGACTTGGGTATGTGTTAGGGTTGGCCTATAGGCATGATACAGCCTATGACATATATGTGAGTCTGTTTGACTAGTGAGCCTAGATTGGGCTTGTACAGCTTTGTTCGACCTAGAATAGACTTGCTAGACTAGTGTAGACTTGTTTGACCTAGTTTGGACTTGTTAGACCTAGTTTGACTATAGTTGACCTAGTTTGACTTCTAGGGTTGACCAGAGTTGACCAAGAGTTGACTTTGGCCTAGATTGACCTAGATTCATGTAGAATGCATTGTAGTACTTTATTTTACCATTCTGGACTTGTTGTGACTTGTGCTGTTCTAAATAGGAGCCAGACACCACTCCTCGGACAGTACATTTCAGTTGGACACTCAGATACCAGGCGAGTACATTCTCTGATCATTTTATATCCTGCTTAGAATTATTTTCCTGCATTAAATTACTTTACTTGATACTGTCACGTTGGTCACACGGATTAGTACTATATGGATCCCTTCTTGAGATGTTATCCCTTCAGGGAGTATCGGGTACTACATGTTCTGTGCGTTTCACTTACATGGCGTATCGCTATGCTTCATTGGTTCTTTGATCACTTGTGACATATACTCTTATGATCACAGAGTCTTCTTTGAATCCTTATCCCATTTATTAGGTTTCCCAGATCATCCATTTATGGGCTTACCATGTATCACCCCTTGTGGGCCATTACAAGGAATCATAACATAACCTGGTTGGATCCTTGTGTATTGATTGGGGGTACGGGGGAGTAGAAGTAGACATGTGAATAATATCCAAGTAGTGCAATTCCCAGATCACTCTATAGTATAATTCCCAGAATCTCCTATGCCATTCACATGTTTATGTTGTACTCTGACTCACTAGCCACTGATAGTTCTCTATTACAGTATATATATTTCTATTACAGCTTTCTCTGTTTACATACTGCATTTTCTTCAGTATCTATATCTTACTTTACTACATGATTATATTTTCTAACCTGCTATGAACTGTTGAGATATATTGTACTCGCTCCTGTCCTGACTGGACCTGTTGAAAATATTACAGAGGACGAGGAGGAGGCTGGTGTGGATACCTATTACGGTGCTACCTTAGATGAGTGCCTGGACCTGGACCAGCAGCAGGTCCCACTAGCTGTGGATGACACACCCTTAGATTAGGATATTTTCATTTACAGTATTCTATGGATGATTGTATATATTTGATACTTGGGATCTGGGATTATGTATTTATCTTAGACACTTAGACTCTCTGTTGTACTTGGGATTTCCTTTCTGTTCAGCAGTTTTATCTATCTATCTATCTACTATCTTATCATCTGCCTTAGTTGTGATTGAGTTTACTTTCTGCTATGTCACCCCCATTCGGGGAGTATAAACTGCTTAGCTTTATATTGTTAGATATTGTGACCTAGGACAGCGTTCTACCACCGACACTGCGGTGTACGCTGGACGTATCCACTTCTCGTGCCCTTACTCTAGGGTGCGGGTCGTGACAGGTACGTACTACGGTACGGGATCCTATGGCGCCCTAGTTGCGAGCCAGTCCTCTAGGACATCCTCCGCTAGTGTGCATGGTCCACATCCGTCCCAGGAGTCTGTCCGAGTCCACCAGATGATGGAGACTCTCCGGGACGAGCTGTGTAAGCCCCCTGAATTTTAGGGTTTATTTTTATTTTTTTGAATGAATTATTTTCGATAAATATATTATTATTTAATTGTTTAGATCATTAATGTGCCTTTCCGTAACTTTGACTTCTGGAGCGTCAGGGATACCAATCTCTGTAAACTCTCTTCACGAGTTTTGAAGTAGACAAGATTATTTTCGTGTTGATATATCATGTCCTACTTGAACTCGTTCCTTTGTGCTCTTTTCGTATCGCGCAAGTTCGGGTCAACTTAGACCAATTAATCATTGAATAATTATTCCCACCTTTATTTTTGATCATCGTTTGCACGTCACCGTGACTTTTAATTTAGGAGCACCAGACCAGTCGTTTTTTCAGAACCAACTTCTCATGAATGATCTACTCGAGACGCTCTTCACCCATGACCTTCGTGTCCCACTCAGACACTCCATTTTGTGCTTCATTTTCTTCGCACAATTTTCGGGTCAATTTAGGCCGATTTATTTTCTACCGTGAAACCTGATTTATTTTCCAATTTAATTTCGGGACCCGATATCGATCCAGCCTAGTCGACCCAAAGTATGGACGTGGCCCACATGAAGCCTACTACTCACATGAAACTTGTGTCCCATTTATTGGAGTCCCCGTATATTATTTATTTACCCATGATTATAAATACCCATTTTAATTCGATTATTGTACCCGGTTCGATTTTGGCCCGACCCGGCTCGATCGAACCCAAACCCAAGCTCCACGTTGTCCTCTCGTGACTGTCCAAGTACCCCACATAATTTCTCTATTTTTTCTATTTTAAATATCTATTTGTTCTCTCTCTACTTTACAAATATCCCATATATAAATATATATATATATACACATATATATATATATAAATAAATATCTCCCTCTCTCCTATAACCAACACACAAACACCACCTCACCCCCTCTCCTTTACAGCACACTCCCCCCTTGTGGCCGACCTCACTCTCTCCTCTCTCAAATATCTCTTTCTCTCTCTATTCTTATACTCTCTCTCTCTCTCTCTTTCTATTTAATATACACACACACTTATACACATACATCACTCTCCCTCTCTCTCCTAACATAACACACAGCACACCCCCCCTCGGGTGGCCGAGCATCACCACCACCCTCACCATACTTCTTCCCTCACCTCCTTCCTCCTTCTCATCATCTTCATCATACCATCACCATTACCATCATCCTCATCTTCCCATCACCACCACAACTACACCATCTCCACTGCCATCAACACCATCACTCACGCCCACCGCCGGGCCTCCGCCGTGCGCCGTCGTGGCCACCCCCGGCGGCAACCGCCGCAGCAGGCCACGGCAGCAGCAGCACAGCAAAGCAGCAGCGGCGGCAGCGCATCGCAGCAGTGGCTGCTGCGCCACCCCGGGCGCGCATGGGCGTGGTCGTGCGCCACTTGTGGCCGGCCCGCACCACTGCGCGGCCGTCGTGGACCCTCCCCTGGCCAGGCGCACCCCCGGCGAACTCCCCCTTGCCGCCTCCGTCGTCTCCGACGCGGGAAATAGGCGATTCGTGCATTTACGTCGAAATCCCGCCGTGACGCGAGATTTCAACTTCAGAATTCGCGTCTCGGGACAGCAACTTCGTGCAGATTTTCTGGGAGATTCGACCGTTGGATCGACAAACTTTTTCCTCCGTTGCAATCTCGGTATATCCATCTTCACTCCTATCAATTTTCATCCGTTAATTTCGTCGTTTGATACATCAAAACTGGCCACCAAGTTGACGTTTTAAATTGAACTGTTTTTGACAGTTTCGTGACACCAACTTCGCGGGTTCGTATCTTTGTCGTCGTAGCTCCATTTTGTGTACCGTCAATTCCGGTGCACAGCTGGTATAACCCTCTTCCTACCTCCTTTAGATTTTGTTTCATTTTAAGCACGTTCGGTTGGTCGAATTCGACGCCAAAGTTGGTCGTCCGAATTCTTTAATTTGTACTTGTAAAATTCCATTTTTGAACCTGGGACTCCGGATTCAATTTCTGACACCACCAGTAGACTCATGGCGTCGTTCTGGCATGTTTTCATATAAAGTTTGCTTGATTTGGAGAACGTGGGCCCTGACACGTATTTCGGTGCAAAGCGGGTCCCACTTTTCGAGTCAACGGGTCACTTTGAGATCGGCTCATCGGAATCCAATTCCGGATATACCGTTGAGTTCGTATCGTTATTCTGGACTCGTTGACATATAATTTGCTGAGTTTTGAAGACATTTGCTCCGGCACGCATTTCGGTGCAAACTGGATTCCAAGTGTCCGCGTCAACGTATCATTTTGAGATCGGCACATCGGAATTCCATTTCGGACATACCGTTGGGTTCGTATCATCATTCTGGATTCGTGGACAAATAATTTGCTAGGTTTTGTAGACTTCTATCCCGACACATTTTTCGGTGCAAAGTGTGTCCAACGGCGGACATCATTTTGACCCGAAATTACCATTTTGCTCCTGTGTCTAAATTGGACTTATGGGTAGGCTATCCTAGCTGATTTGACCGTTCTGGACACGTTGGTGATATTTATTTTATCATCCGACAACATCTGTAGATTTTGCTTATGTGTTATCCTTAATTTATAATTAATTATTTTTCCATAAATTGTTACTTTCTGTTTTTGAATTTTTATATATATTTTAATTTCTGTAAAAATCTGGGAAAAATTGTATTTAAATACTATGTTAATTTAGCTAATTATTTATAATTTTCCAGTATTTAATAAGTACTTTTGGTATTTTATAAAAATGGGAAAACATAACTCATTTTCAGGATTCATATGTTTGCTGATTTTTAATAAATATTTATGAGGGTTTATAAATTCTAGAAAAATTAGTATAAATTTCTATAATTAACAAGGATTATTTTGGTACTTTATTTTATATAATATTGATCTTTTTGTCTATCTCAAAAATTGTTGGAACTCAATGTATAGTTTGATTTATTTATTGAATAGTTACGACTTTCAATATTTTGTGTTGTTTTGAGTTATAGACGTATTGGACCTCACCCCGCACTAGTGTAAAGATCCTAGGAAGTTAGTTTGTGTATAGTGGCACTCCATATTAGACTTTTTATGCTAGGTCCCCACTTGACTAGTTTGACTAAAATGTTTGATTAGAGTTGACTTTGACCTAGATTGGCTTAGAAATCATATAGATTGTATTAGTTCTTTCGTTTACTTTCATTTTGGACATGTCATAACTGTATTACTCTATTTTAGGACATTGTGACCCTGGTACAGACATCTGATATTACACTACTCTTTTCAGAGTATCAGGCGAGTACATTCTCTGATAGTTCTCTCATTTATTTGTCAATTACTGTATTTCAGTTCTAGTTAGTTCTATGTGATTCTCTGTATCAACACGTATGGATATTTCTGGATTCATGTATCGACACATACCTTACTTGTTGGCCTCTATTACTGGAGTCATTGGTATCATTCCGGAATCATTTCTGGAATCATCATGTATTGGCCGGACTCATCTTGATTCTTTTGTCAATTTTGGATTCACTTGCTGGGCGGGGAAATATTGAGTAAGACATGTAGACATACCCCAAATCCGGAATCTCCCACAGGAATCTACCGGAAGCATAGCCATCTCTTGCCTGATCAGTGAGAGATGTGCCTGATACCTACAGCCGTTTACATGTCGACCTCGGTATTTTAAAACACACTGTTAGATCATAGTTGGACTCATCCTGGATTCATTGATCACTGTTGGACTCATCTTGTACCGGAAATCATCTGGTATCGGATTATATGGACTGGATTCACACTGGGATTACATTAGACTTATATTGTACTGTCTGGACTCATACATGTTATTCTAGTTCAGTTAGCTTTTATTACCGTCACTATTGCCATGATTCTTCTCTTGTTTAGTTACCTTTCTTTTCTTGTATCTTAACTATTTCTCTATACCATCACCTGAATATAAACTACCATGTTCATCAATAAAACTGTCTACAACTGCTTTAGAGTTCTCTGTCATTTACTTGGGTTTTCTAGATGGGTTGTACTCATTCCTGTCCTGATTGGACCTGTTGAAAATATTACAGATGATAGTCCTGAGGATACATGCCCTACTTACCATGGACCTGGCCTTAGCTCCAGAAGAGGCCCCAGCGGGGAACCTTGCTTAGTTATCTTTCATGTGTTTTGAGACTTAGACTTTGGTCTGTACTTATATTTGGATACTGGACTTTGTCTCCAGTTAGATACTTGGAAGTGTATTATTAAATCTGTGCTTGTTTACCTTCGCTTTTAGATGCTGTGTTGTGATGAACCTTTAAATGTGATTTTAGAACTATTAGTAGCTTAGATCCTTTATTGTCTATTCTTAGAACAGCTTACTACGCTTTAACAAACGTAGGCTGGACATGGCTCGGCCCGGCCCAACAATTTGGGTAACGGGTCGTGACATGTTTTTAGTGGTGGCCCATGCAGGTCCAGACTTAAGTTGTTTGGTTACGTTATTGTACCAAGCATGCCTGCAATTAGGATCTAGGACAACTTGATAACACTAGGAATAACATTTAGAACACCTAGAGGATTTCTAGGATTGTAACATAGGAGAACTCGTCACAGCATAGGACCGTTAACTGTATTTAGTCTCTTGTTCGTATTTCAGTGGGTCAATTTAGACCAAGTTTGTACCCTTGGGATGACCCCTGAGGATCTTACTCTAATCTTATCTAGAATTCTGTTTCCACTTATTTCCATTTACTCTTTCTTAATTCATTATTGAAATTGATTTCTGATTTTCGTTGTTGACTTTGATCTTGCATCGTGATAAATTTTGTGGATTAAATTATGATATATCCTGATAAGGTAAACGTCTACTTTAGTTATGGAGTTTAGAATTTATCGCAGCCATATTAGCTGGTATGACAAAAACATAGAGCCTGATTTCGGATATACTTATCCTAGTTATGGAATTTAGATTTTCTCGCAGCCATACCGGTTGACGTGGCGAGGATTCTAGATAATATACTTTTAGGGAGTATACCGTAGTTATGACTCTATCGTTTATTGCATCTAAGCTTACTGGTGTGGCAAAAATTCTGGCAACATGATTTCAGAAAGACGTATATGGTTATCAGATCATATCTCAGCTTGGTTCACTTCGTTATGACCGATTGAGCAAGAATAAATTCTTATTATCATTCTTCCCCGTCTTGATTAACTCTGTTCTATCTATATCTACAACTAGGATTACAGGTTCTCTAGGACTCTCCAATAGGATTTCTTACGCATTATCTTTTTGGGCATAATTATTTTTGTGTTCCATCTTTCCTATGACTCGACTAAACTCTTCTTCGTTAACCTCTTGGGTAATTCTTCTCGTTATGTATCCCGTTGTCTTCGTACCATTCTTGAAGATTTTTTGATAAACTTTCCTGTCTTGCTTGACCTTTAACTTGTTTGGACACTGTTATGGATTGCTTGACCCAGTCTTAGACCTTGTTACCTTCTACTTGATAGATGACCGAAATAGCCAAACCTTGTTGACTGATCCTGTAGTATAATTATAAATGTATGGTGTGATTATGATAAGTACTTTTCCTAGGGATTGGTTAGATTAAGCTTATAGGACAAGTATGGATGACTGACCATAGTAGACTTGGAAACCATTAAGAACGATTGTATTGATAGTATGACTTGATGATAGGGTATCTAAGATGGAATTATAAGATATTATATTGTTGTGACTAATGGATTGAGGATTAGAATCTTGTGCTTAGCAGTTTGAGGATTTAGCATTTGTAGAATTTTGGTTGGTTATCTATAGCTAATTACATGTGATTAAAGGGTAGATCGATATATGGATTGATATAGAATAAATTAGAATGAGTTATCGTATTGCGTACGAGATCGAAGAGATATCAGTTAAAAGACAAGGAACAAGACAGAGACATATGTACATTGGTAATTAATAAATCGAAAGTTTTGAAATCGAGGATTTATATTTGGAGGACTTGTTGAGTAAAAAGAAGAAGGCTCTACGCCAAGGATAAGAATTAGACGTATAATTTCAAGGAGAAACTGTAGGAAAAGATTGACGATAAATGATGCAAGGGAACTGTGGATTGATAGAATAAGGATATTTAGGATACGATAAGGAAACCCAGTATTTACAATTAAGGTTGGAAATATGGTTGATGATTAAGCATTATAGGTTTATAGACATACCCAGAGAATGACCTATAGTTTAGGGTATACATAAATGTTTCATGTTAGTATGGAAGATTCTAAAGGATGTATGACGAAGTTTATGATAGAAGGACTTAGTTAAACCTGAACCAAAAAGATTGTAAAGAGAAACAGAAGAGATGATTACAAGGGTAGCAGATTGAGTATCGTAGCCAGAGCAGCTACATGTTATAGTTTGACCTATTGGACGATTTTTAATTTCGAGGACGAAATTTTGTAAGGTAGGTAGGATGTAAGCCTCCTGAATTTTAGGGTTTATTTTTATTTTTCTGAATGAATTGTTTTCGATAAATATATTATTATTTAATTGTTTAGATCATTAATGTGCCTTTCCGTAACTTTGACTTCTGGAGCGTCAGGGATACCAATCTCTGTAAACTCTCTTCACGAGTTTTCAAGTAGACAAGATTATCTTCGTGTTGATATATCATGTCCCACTTGAACTCGTTCCCTTGTGCTCTTTTTGTATCGCGCAAGTTCGGGTCAACTTAGACCAATTAATCATTGAATAATTATTCCCACTTTTATTTTTGATCATCGTTTGCACGTCACCGTGACTTTTAATTTAGGAGCACCAGACCAGTCGTTTTCTCAGAACCAACTTCTCATGAATGATCTACTCGAGACGCTCTTCACCCATGACCTTCGTGTCCCACTCAGACACTCCATTTTGTGCTTCATTTTCTTCGCACAATTTTCGGATCAATTTAGGCCGATTTATTTTCTACCGTAAAACCTGATTTATTTTCCAATTTAATTTCGGGACCCGACATCGATCCAGCCTAGTCGACCCAAAGTATGGACGTGGCCCACATGAAGCCTACTACTCACATGAAACTTGTGTCCCATTTATTGGAGTCCCCGTATATTATTTATTTACCCATGATTATAAATACCCATTTTAATTCGATTATTGCACCCGGTTCGATTTTGGCCCGACCCGGCTCGACCGAACCCAAACCCAAGCTCCACGTTGTCCTCTCGTGACTGTCCAAGTACCCCACATAATTTCTCTATTTTTCCTATTTTAAATATCTATTTGTTCTCTCTCTACTTTACAAATATCCCATATATAAATATATATATATATATATATATATATATATATATATATATATATATATATATATATATATATATATATATATATATACACACACACACACACACATATATATATATATATATATATATATATATATATATATATATATATATATATATATATATATATATATATATATATATATATATATATGTATATATATATATATACATATATATATATATATATATATATATATATATATATATATATATATATATATATATATAAATATATAAATAATATATATATATATAAATATATATTTTTATATATATTTAAATATATAAATATATATATATATATATTTTTATATATAAAAAATATATATTTTTATATAAAAAAATATATAAAAATATATATTTTTATATATATAAATATATATATATATATATATATATATATATATATATATATATATATATATATATATATATATATATATATATATATATATATATATATCTCCCTCTCTCTCCTATAACCAACACACAAACACCACCTCACCCCCTCTCCTTTACAGCACACTCCCCCCTTGTGGCCGACCTCACTCTCTTCTCTCTCAAATATCTCTTTCTCTCTCTATTCTTATACTCTCTCTCTCTCTCTTTCTATTTAATATACACACACACTTATACACATACATCACTCTCCCTCTCTCTCCTAACATAACACACAGCACACCCCCCCTCGGGTGGCCGAGCATCACCACCACCCTCACCATACTTCTCCCCTCACCTCCTTCCTCCTTCTCATCATCTTCATCATACCATCACCATTACCATCATCCTCATCTTTCCATCACCACCACAACTATACCATCTCCACTGCCATCAACACCATCACTCGCGCCCACCGTCGGGCCTCCGCCGCGCGTCGCCGCGGCCACCCCCGCCGGCAACCGCCACAGCAGGCCACGGCAGCAGCAGCACAGCAAAGCAGCAGCGGCGGCAGCGCATCGCAGCAGTGGCTGCTGCGCCACCCCGCGCGCGTATGGGCGTGGTCGTGCGCCACTTGTGGCCGGCCCGTACCACCGCGCGGCCGTCGTGGACCCTCCCCTGGACAGGCGCACCCCCGGCGAACTCCCCCTTGCCGCCTCTGTCGTCTCCAACGCGGGAAATAGGCGATTCGTGCATTTACGTCGAAATCCCGCCGTGACGCGCGATTTCAACTTCAGAATTTGCGTCTCGGGACAGCGACTTTGTGCAGATTTTCTGGGAGATCCGACCGTTGGATCGGCAAACTTTTTGCTCCGTCGTAATCTCGGTATATCCATCTTCACTCCTATCAATTTGCATCCGTTAATTTCGTCGTTTGATACCTCAAAACTGGCCACCAAGTTGACGTTTTAAATTGAACTGTTTTTGACAGTTTCGTGACACCAATTTCGCGGGTTCGTATCTTCGACGACGCAGCTCCGTTTTGTGCACCGTCAGTTCCGATGCACAGCTGGTATAACCCTCTTCCTACCTCCTTTAGATTTCGTTTTATTTTAAGCACATTCGGTTGGTCGAATTCGACGCCAAAGTTGGCCGTCCGAATTCTTTAATTTGTACTTGTAAAATTCCATTTTTGAACCCAGGACTCCGGATTCAATTTCTGACACCACCAGTAGACTCGTGGCATCGTTCTGACATATTTTCATATAAAGTTTGCTTGATTTGGAGAACGTGGGCCCTGGCACGCATTTCGGTGCAAAGCGGGTCCCACTTTTCGAGTCAACGGATCACTTTGAGATCGGCTCATCGGAATCCAATTCCGGATATACCGTTGAGTTCGTATCGTCATTCTGGACTCGTTGACATATAATTTGCTGAGTTTAGAAAACATTTGCTCCGACACGTATTTCGGTGCAAACTGGATTCCAAGTGTCCGCGTCAACGTATCATTTTGAGATCGGCACATCGGAATTCTATTTCGGACATACCGTTGGGTTCGTATCATCATTCTGGATTTGCGGACATATAATTTGCTAGGTTTTGTAGACTTCTATTCCGACACATTTTTCGGTGCAAAGTGTGTCCAACGGCGGACATCATTTTGACCCAAAATTATCGTTTTGTCCCTGTGTCTAAATTGGACTTATGGGTAGGCTATCCTAGCTGATTTGACCGTTCTGGACATGCTGGTGATATTTATTTTATCATCCGACAACATCTGTAGATTTTGCTTATGTGTTATCCTTAATTTATAATTAATTATTTTTCCATAAATTGTTACTTTCTGTTTTTGAATTTTTATATATATTTTAATTTCTGTAAAAATCTGGAAAAAATTGTATTTAAATACTATGTTAATTTAGCTAATTATTTATAATTTTCCAGTATTTAATAAGTGCTTTTGGTATTTTATAAAAATGGGAAAACAGAACTCATTTTCAGGATTCATATGTTTGCTGATTTTTAATAAATATTTATGAGGGTTTATAAATTCCAAAAAAATTAGTATAAATTTCTATAATTAACAAGGATCATTTTGGTACTTTATTTTATATAATATTGATCTTTTTGTCTATCTCAAAAATTGTTGGAACTCAATGTACAGTTTGATTTATTTATTGAATAGTTACGACTTTCAATATTTTGTGTTGTTTTGAGTTATAGACGTATTGGACCTCACCCCGCACTAGTGTAAAGATCCTAGGAAGTTAGTTTGTGTATAGTGGCACTCCACATTAGACTTTTTATGCTAGGTCCCCACTTGACTAGTTTGACTAAAATGTTTGATTAGAGTTGACTTTGACCTAGATTGGCTTAGAAATCATATAGATTGTATTAGTTCTTTCGTTTACTTTCATTTTGGACATGTCATAACTGTATTACTCTATTTTAGGACATTGTGACCCTGGTACAGACATCTGATATTACACTACTCTTTTCAGAGTATCAGGCGAGTACATTCTCTGATAGTTCTCTCATTTATTTGTCAATTACTGTATTTCAGTTCTAGTTAGTTCTATGTGATTCTCTGTATCAACACGTATAGATATTTCTGGATTCATGTATCGACACATACCTTACTTGCTGGCCTCTATTACTGGAGTCATTGGTATCATTCCGGAATCATTTCTGGAATCATCATGTATTGGCCGGACTCATCTCGATTCTTTTGTCGATTTTGGATTCACTTGCTGGATGGAGAAATATTGAGTAAGACATGTAGACATACCCCAAATCTGGAATCTCCCATAGGAATCTACCGGAAGCATAGCCATCTCTTGTCTGATCAGTGAGAGATGTGCCTGATACCTACAGCCGTTTACATGTCGACCTCGGTATTTTAAAACACACTGTTAGATCATAGTTGGACTCACCCTGGATTCATTGATCACTGTTGGACTCATCTTGTACCGGAAATCATCTAGTATCGGATTATATGGACTGGACTCACACTGGGATTATATTAGACTTATATTGTACTGTCTGGACTCATACATGTTATTCTAGTTCAGTTAGCTTTTATTACCGTCATCATTGCCATGATTCTTCTCTTGTTTAGTTACCTTTCTTTTCTTGTATCTTAACTGTTTCTCTATACCATCACCTGAATATAAACTACCATGTTCATCAATAAAACTGTCTACAACTGCTTTAGAGTTCTCTATCATTTACTTGGGTTTTCTAGATGGGTTGTACTCGTTCCTGTCCTGATTGGACCTGTTGAAAATATTACAGATGATAGTCCTGAGGATACATGCCCTACTTACCATGGACCTGGCCTTAGCTCCAGAAGAGGCCCCAGCGGGGAACCTTGCTTAGTTATCTTTTATGTGTTTTGAGACTTAGACTTTGGTCTGTACTTATATTTGGATACTGGACTTTGTCTCCAGTTAGATACTTGGAAGTGTATTATTAAATCTGTGCTTGTTTACCTTCGCTTTTAGATGCTGTGTTGTGATGAACCTTTAAATGTGATTTTAGAACTGTTAGTAGCTTAGATCCTTTATTGTCTATTCTTAGAACAGCTTACTATGCTTTAACAAGCGTAGGCTGGACATGGCTCGGCCCGGCCCAACAATTTGGGTAACGGGTCGTGACAAGCTGCTACGACGAATTCAGGACCAGTCTCAGCACCAGTCGAATGAGCCTGCGCTTATAGCACGATTGGATGCGCTCGACCGCAGCATTATGGAGCTCCGGCATATGACTGAGCGGACAGAATGGAGCGTCACCGATCTTAGAGCATCGACGGAGCGCAGCGTATTGGATCTGTAGGCATCACAGATGACCATGGGCGAGAGGCTGAGATTGGTGCAGGATTCGGTGGCTGATAGCAGTGATAGAATGTTATCTACCATGGATTCATACCACCAGCGACTTACAGTGTTGGAGCGTTATCGTCCTCCGGGTGCGCCTTCATCATCGTCGACTCCGTCGGCGCCACTGCCTTCTTCATCGACACCGACTCTATCGACGTCACTACCTCCTTCATCGGTATCGATTTCACAGGAGGACTATGAGCTTTTCTTAGCCCTTCGTCGTGGCGTGCCCCCTCCTGCTCCAGATCCCCAGTAGTCCGAGTTAGGACTGTTTATATTGAGTGTTTGAGTACTTGTTTTTCTTTTTATTTGTTTGTGACACTTATTTGTTTGTGACACTTGTTTGTTGGTTGCATAGATACATTGGTAATTGGTTGTGTAGACCCATGACACTTTGGATATTGGTTTATATATGTTGTGTGGACTTTGGTTATTTTATGTTGTTATTCGTTTCATTTGGATGTTAATTTACCGGTGTTGTTGTTCCACCGAAGGGGTCGGCGAACCCAGGGATAAAATATGCTTGTGTATTGTGTTTCAGATTAAACTGCAGGGAAAAAATGATTCTGTGGAGAAAACTGCATACTGTAATTTGTTTATTTTTATTTTTTTTCAAATTTAGCGACGTTTACCGACGCTTTCCGACGGCATATTGCGTCGGTAGACGTCGCTAAACTGGCATATATTGCCAGGCTACCGACGTATAGCGACGTCAGTTTCGTCGGTATGCGTCGATAAACGTCGGTAGACGTCGGTAAATTTTCCAGGATTTTACCTCATTTTTCCAGGATATACCGACGTATAGCGACATCACAAAATGTCGGTAATATATACCGACGCATAACGACATCAAAAATGTCGGTAATTTTCCCAAGAAATACCGACGTATAGAGACATCATAAACGTCGCTATTTCATCGACAAAATGACGGTAAACATCGGTATATTACCGACGTATCTTTGCATCGGTAAACGTCGGTGTTGGCGGCGATCAGCGATGTCTTTTCAAACAGCGACTAAGGTTTCTGCGACAAGAGGAAGACGTCGCTAAATACGTCGCTAAACTGGTTTAGCGACGTCTTTAGGCATTTTAGCGACGTCTTTAGGCGTCGCTAAAATGACTTATTCTGGTAGTGACACCTGGAGAGATAACCAGGTCCTCAGAGGGACGTAACAAGATACACAATATTATGTCATATAAACTGTGATATATAGAAAATAAAAGGATGCATGCGAAAGGGTGCCTAACCGTACTATAGTGAATATGTAATAAAGAACAATCCTTCACATATGGGTGCTCGGGCTGTATAGTAGTGGCATCGTCCCTTCCTTCGGGAACCAGTCGTCTCCGTCCATAACGCTTGGTGAATGTCAGAGGGAATCAGTAAGAAAACGTCCATAACGCTCCATGAATGTCAGAGGAAATCAGTAATAGTAAGGTGAACCTGCGTCTCCAGCGGAGCTTCAGGTACAATAGCAATTAATATGTAGCCCATACATCAAGAAACTGTTCTTCCTACCCCATGCCTAGTGGAGTCACATCCATGACTCATATGAACCTCTAGTTACTGACAAGTCTACTAGCATGCAATTCAATTGGCAGTTACTCATAACCGTCGCACGTCTCATACGTATCGGTGGCCGGCCGACTACGCGAGTACGTATCCTATATGTGACTCACAATACGTGGTAAAGTAGGTGTCAAGACCGTATGAGATATACCAATACCTAATCATCAAATGGGTGGTCACTAGACTAAGTCAATGCAAGAGAATAAAACAAAAACAAGAAAACGACCGATAGAGTCGCTTGCAACCAGTTTTATAATAACAACAAATAAGAAATACTGAAAATAACAACTGAAAATAAGAATATGTAAATTATATAGTAAGGTGGCAAGGTATCTTGCTTGATGTCCAGAGTGAGGTAAGATGATGTCCTGGCGACGAATCAATAACAACGCACAAAGGAGAAGGTGGACGAACAACTTCGGATGCTGAAAATAGTCTATTATCTAATTATAATTAATACTGTACCTATTACATTTATTTAGTAGATTCTGAAATTAGGATATGGCATAGGTTTTCGTATCAGGTTTCCGAAAAACTAAAAGGATCGCATTTTCGTTTCCGAAATATTCCGAAATCACAAAAATACTGAAACACATTTATTTTTGGGATACTAAATACTCAAACAGTTTTGTAGAAATCTACAAAATAAATTTTTTCTATTAAAATATGTTTCTGGAAAGCTTAGCTCGATATGCTTCTTTAAAAAAAACTGGAGGCGAAACGGAGTACAGAGCTAGGAGATATCGTCGTTCCAAGTTGCTCTTGCTACTAAAAAACGGGGCTAAATTCTTATGACGAATTTTTGAGTTCCTATTGGACTAAAAATAATTTTGAATTATGGTTGATAGGAAGGGAATGTATTGGGTATATATAGGTACTTATTTCAGATCTAGCTCCTAAATTAGATAGGATTTGATTTAAATTGATAGGAGTTACTTTGTTGTGATATAATATAGATAGGGATGCTTTCCTATTAGACTTAGGATTATGATTAACTTAAAATATAGTTCATATTTATTTAAATTATCTATAACATTATTTAAAATTACTATAGATAATCAATAGAGTTAATAATTATTTAAACAACCTTCATCTAATCTCATTTACACAAGCTGAAATATTGAATACTAAATTGACATTTATTCTATATTATGTAAATAGTGTACAATATAAGTAACATGTAAAAAGTAATAAAAGTTATGAAATAAATCCTAAAATTTTGAGAAAAATTGTATAATATAGTTTAGATCCTTTAATGTACTAGAAAAATAGCGTTATATATTTTTATACTAAATTCACTAATGAGCACTATACTAAATATATGTAAAATAATACAAATTATATAATAAGTCAATATTAAAAATCCAAAAATTCAACAAATATTTATTTTGAAAAATTCGGGGGTTTACAAAAGTCTTATCTAGATAAGGACTAAGAAGAGTTTTAATTCCCCTTAGATTTTCCACTATTTAATTCAAATCGATTTAAAATTAACTCAATTAAATATAATCCAATGTAGATAGATTCTACCTCTAATTTAAACTGTATTTAAATAACTTAACAATTTTTTTTCCCAACTTAAATCACCATAATTAATTACATATTAAATCAACCCATATTTAATATACCTTTTTTGAAATAATATATTAATGATAATAATTAATTTCGAAAATACAAATATATATACACTTGCATGCAAAAATAATACTTACATAAAATACAGTTTTTCTAAATTACTAGTTATACTAGTACCATAAAATAAAATGTCCTTTTTTAAAATAAAAATAAAGTTTGGTAATCCTCGGCGCGACGCATTTACAACTTCAAGCAATATAAAATATTTATCGTCTATTATTTTGAAATATTTTCTACATCTATATAATTAAAACGTTTTATAAAAATATGTACTTCGCACTTATTCGCACTTGACGAGAAATTTACGAAACGTAAACTCGTACGTGACGTACAAATACGAAGTATAAAAATCAATACCATATTTATTAACAAAAATCGTAGTAGAAATTTAGGGGTTTTACATATTCCACATTCCTCATGTCCCCGGGTCCAACCCCGAGGACACGGACACCTCAATTACATCACAATACAATTTCCCAAATTTGTATCCTGTCTTGTGTTCCGACACGGACACGTACACCCAATCAAACCCTAACCCTAAGTACTACCATGGCTGAAGTTCCTCCACCGCTACTTGTACTTTTAGTAGCAGACCATCATCGCCACCATCTCTAGCCATGGTCAGAGAGCACCGCCTCATTGCTGATGGTTCCTGAGGGTGCCGCAATCATCGGAGCCACTCCACCGGCCGGACGGTGCAGCCCGTACCGCCTTGAGTCCCCCTCCACCGCTTATGGACTTTCTTAGGCATCCTTGGTGTAGACCATAGCTACTGCATCTCCTCTGGGTACAGCTCGAGTTCTCTTCTCCGCGTTCAGCCACCGCTCGAGTTTCCAGCACCACCGTCATCGGTCGAACAGTGATGAACCTTCATCTTCGACGACCTAATTTGAGCTGCAATCGCCAGTTGACCTTCGTCATCGACCTCGCATCGTCGCAGTACCTCGATGAGTCATGTGCGGTCGTCGTGAGCATGCCGACCGTTGATGAGGTGAGTTTCCATCTCGAAACCCTCATTCTCCTTCAATCTCTTTCTTCTCATCATCATCCTCTTTTGGGCTTCTTCTCCTTCTCTATTGTAGAGAAGCTCTGGTGAGAAATTTTTGTGAGGGGAGAGAGAAAGGTCATGGGGTGTTAGATCAGGAACCCTGGGCCGGGTCTCCTTGGGCCCAGGCTTAGAAAAAAGAGAAATATTAGAGTTGGGCTAGGTTGTCTTACTGAGCCCAGTCGAATAAAAAAAAAGATATAGGCTTTGGGCCATAATGAATTTGGGCTATGTGACAGCTGCTATTTATTATTGGCTTTATTAAGGTATTGTGGATTTGGATAAGGATTATTGGGCTCTACACAATAAATCAGTTTTTGGCTGATTATAGAGATAATAGGACCTAATCGAGTTGTTTATGGTTGGGCCTGATTCTTGGGCTTTTGATTTAATATGTGCTCATATAGCTTGAATTGAATGGTTTTGGGCCTAAATATATATTGTATTTTTGAGCTATAAGTATATGACTTGGACCTTAGGAATAAAGAATTAAGGAGCTTAGGTTTTGGCCTTAGGGTACAAATGGGATCCTCTAGAATCTAGATAGACATTTTCAAGAATGTGTAGCAACCATACATTTGAATTTCGTATCTTTTAGGTTGGACTAAATGAGCAATTTTGGCAATTGGACTTAAGGCAAGTACTCCGTTTTTATGTTTCTCAATATTAAATAAAAGTTTTTTATTTTATTTCCTAAATTGTCATGAATCATATTGCGACACAATTTTTAATACGTATCATGACTCGTGATTTTGTATTGCATGATTTTATTTCAAGTTTTTAAACTTGCTTGTATTAAGACATCTCTGAATCTTGCTTGCTATAAATTTCTGAATTATGAATCATAAGACATCAAGTTCCGAATCTTGCTTGATATGAATCATACGACATCAAGTTCCGAATCTTGCTTGATGTAATTTTTTGAATCACGAGAAAAGGGGAAATACCGAGTAGATATGTGGTCAACCCATTATAGTTCGAAGCATAGCGTGACATACTGTAAACCCCCTAAATTTTAGCATTTATTTTTCCCTAAATTATATTACAGTAATCCTTACGTAATCTATCTATTGGACTTTTAAATTTTTAAGATTTTTATTATGTTCATTTTAAATTACAGTATTTAAATTGTTAATAGTTTTGGGGTTTGATTTAATGATTCGTTAATAGTCATGTTATCATCATAATAGGAAGAGTGTACAAAATAGTTATTTGAATATTTATAAAATTTTAGGATTTTTAGTTTATTATATTTTTATTGAAATATTTTGAAAAAAAATATATATATAAGTAATTTGTAAACAATAATGATTCTATTTTCTATTAATAGCACAAGTAGCGAGAATTTGCTACTGTTAAGTAAAACTAGTGCAAATACCTAATTAAAATATCTAGTAAGTATTTAGGAATTTTAGAATAATTTTGGAAATTTTTGTATATATATATTATTGTTTATAAATACTTATATAAATAGAATAGAAAAAAATTTAAACTAATTGATGAACAGTGCACCCGCACTGTTCATCTTCTTAAACCCGAGCCCACGCAAGCAACAGAGTATATCACGCTGTTTAAACCTAATTCGATTCAATCGAATTCTTAATCAAAGCTTCCCAAACCTCTTGCAATCCAAATCCACATTAGATTCTCCTCTGATTAGAACTAATCTCGGTTAAAATCAAATTTAAATCCACGTAAAAAATCAAATTGGAAGATCTTATATATAAATCGGATACTCTTCGACTATCATTTAAATGGCTAACAAAAACCCTAGAAATTCTACTCGATACAACCTCTAGAGCCACGAGTCTCCCCATGCGTACGTCCCTGACACCCTTGGACCGCCGTGCGCCGCCTGCAGCCGCCGGCCAACGGCCTCCGCGCATTAACAGCCGCGGAAACAACAGCAGCAGGTACATCGCATCGTGCCAAGTTTATAGGTCAATTTTTTCTTCCTCTTGCCATCGTTATTTGATCCGTCGACTTCTATGGTTAGATAACCTATACCCCTACTGGCCCCAGTAATTAGAATTTTGTAGAACTCAACAAATTTGTGTGATTTTTGCATCCAAAAATTGAGTGCAATACCCGGTTTGGAAGGCAAATCTTAGCCGACTAATCGACAGTGTTGAGAATCTGTTTGAACAGTTTCATAGACAACATAAACAAGTTGGAAACCCCATTATTACTTTTTTTATGATAGATTAAACTGTTGTTAAAACTGATTCAAAGTTTTCGAAAAACCTAGTTTCCGAACTACAAAATTTTAGAAAATTCTCCGAACGACGTACGTCTCGCCAAACCGGGCGACGTGGTTGCGAACCGAAAGCATCGAAAGGTGCATATCGACTTCGTATACGTGTGGGCTTTTACGGAATTCAAATTGGTTGTGTGTACGCGACGAAGTTGATGCGTATCCGTCAAAATTTATCGTATCGGCCTCTTTGTAAATTTCTCAATTACTTTGTGCACATTTGTCAAATCGAAACAAAACTTGTGCCAGCATGACAGTATCATTATTCTGGTCCTGTGGGCCAAGTTTGGTCCGAATCTGAGAAGGTCGACCGGAACGTCTATTTGGCGGGCCCGTGACCCGCTCTAACGGGAAAAATTGTGCACGGCCAACCGGAATCCAACTTTGGACATACGGTTGGTTCGTCTCCTCAAACCGAACCCGTAGACATGCAGTTTGATGACTTTAGAGACAATAGGTACTGGCACACATTTCGGTACAAAATGGGTCCAACGACGGACATCGTTTTGACCCAAAATTACGATTTTGCCCCTGTTCCAGAATTAAACTTTTGGACAGGCGTTTCCGGAGTCGTTCATAGATTTTGAGATTTCTTGCTGACGTGATTGATTGCTTGGAGTTGCTATTCCCGCATTGCTAGGCAAGATACCTTGCCACCTTACATTGTGATTTACTTTATCTTATTTTCAGTTATTTATATTCAGCATTACTTATCTGTTGTTAGTATTATATCACTGTGCGTCTAAGTTACACTTGGGTGCAAGCAACTATATCGGTCGTTTACTTGCTTTTGTTTTATTCTCTTGGATTGACTTAGCTTAGTGACCACCCATTGATGATGAGATATTTGGTATATCTCGTACGGCCCAGACACATGATCATCACGAGTTGTGAGTCACATGTAGGACACGTACTCACGTAGTCGGCCGGTAACCAATACGTATGAGACGTGCAACGGTTAGGAGTAACTGCCAATAGATGTGCATGCTAGTAGACTAGGCAGTTGCTAGAGGTTCATATGAGTCATGGATGTGACCCTACTAGGAATTGGGTGGAAAGAATAGTTCCTTAACATATGGGCCACATATGCACTTTTCTATTCCTGATCCTGCTGGCCTCTGACATTCAAAGAATGTTATGCTTTGAGGTCCCTGGTATCCTGGTGGAACCATACCTGAGTTTTCTGTACCTGTAGCCAGAGTATCCATGCGTTGAAGGTTTGTTCTTAATTGCATTATCACTGTAGAACTGGTAGGCACCCTATTGCATGCATCCCCTTTTACTCTCTATTATATATCACAGTTTATATGGCATGTTCTTCCTGTATCTTGTTACGTCCCTCTGAGGACCTGGTGATCTCTCTAGGTGTGTGCTTTCATATCTTTTTGTAGGTGCTCTAGCCAAGATCGTGGTCTTCCCTTTCTATCGAGGAGGCTTGCTCTTAGATCGTCCATTGTTATTTTTATCTATCATTTTCTTGTATTGTTCTTCTTATTTAAATGGTTGGTAGTGGATCTGTCTTCACCCAACTTTGTACAAATGATAAATTCAGAGTTGATTCTTATTATACATTTATTTTTATTTTGGATGAGATTAGTTGTCATAGTTTACTACATTTTACAGCTTATGTATACATATAAGGATTCCATATATTGGAGTATTCTTCCTATGTATACAGCTGGCATGTCTACGTACTTAGTCCTAAATATTTTGGGACTGGGATGTTACATGTTTTTGTGGTGGCCCATGCAGGTCGAGTTTGTCACTTCGGTTACGTTACTGTACCGATGTGAGCCTGCACATAGGATTATAATCTAGGTATCTCATCCATATACTTGATCTCCTCCATTGAATTCTATTTTCGAACTCTCGTTCGACAACCTTGATTTGCCTCTTATTTGATCCCTTTCTACCATAAATCTTATTTTTTTCCCTTTGTGCTTGATATAGAGGTTAGGAAGATGACTCATACTAGTTGTACGTGTTATATTGCTCAATCCTCCTATTAATTGACTCTTATAAGTTGGGCAGTATGCCTCACAGCCTATCATCCCGTATCCTTATAACCCATTAATGAAGTATAACTGGGTGGCACTGAATATATGCTAGTGTAGGAAGATATGTTTACCTAGAATACAGAGTTTCAGTAGTCCATACTCCATTGGTCAACCAAGGCCTGATACAAAAGGTAGTAGGACGACTGTATAAGCAGAAACCCGGACAAGACTTAGGTCCTTATGAAACTTGAACTATTTATAACTGCTTCCATCATTAGCTCCCGTACTTATACTTTGCACTACCATGATTGATATCGTTATTTATAGCCTAGTTTTGCAAGCTTATCCTTTATCAAGTTTGTTCAAGACATATGTATACTGGGGACGCCCACTAATATATTGTCTAATCTGAATCAAGTGTATTATGGTCGGATCAACCTTGATGCATTTGGTTCGCTCTTTATTTGATTATCCCATAGAGATTGGGATATCGAGGTATCTAGGATCTCATCCGCAACTGTATTGATAATTCCTCTTGAATTATACATTCGCCTTTGAATCACATAATTTTATTCGATGACATCTTTCTTGAACTCTTTATTGCTTTTGTCTTTCACTGATTTGGAAAGACGAACGCTTGTAATTGGTAGATAGATACGGAGTATCCTCCATGGCCATGATAGTTGTATACACAAGTGCAGCAACCATCGGCCAGCCATGTGACTACAACCTTGCCTTGAGTTACTTGTCCTCCCCTCGACACTAAAACTAATATCATGATCTTCTAGTCATTCGAATTTGAGAATGATTAGGGTCTTACCCTTGGTCAAAACACCAACCTAGGAGACTAACTATTTGCAAGAAACAAATTATTGTGAGTCTCTAAATATTTTTCTTGAATCTTGCTTTAACTAGCAATCCTTATGCCTTAACACGTCCTTACTCGACCAAGCCCTCACAGTTAGACAAGAGAGGAATAGACAAAAACAAGGGCAAGCATTTACGATGACTGTGATAGACACCCACTCAAGATTAGGGATTCAGCAGGTGTCATTCTAGGTATAAAATACGACTACTAAAGACATGACTCAGCATTAGAACAACACATTCAGCAGCTTGGCCAATACATGTAGCATGATGCTCCATCATATTAATTCACTATTTATCAACAAAAATTCATGAGCACTATGTGCAACACCATCAGAAATCGTATGACTATAGTCTGACCGGCTTAACACAAATAGAAGTTTACGAGTTAGCCGCTAGAGATTTTTCATAGGACGTGCCTTAGAGTTCGTTACCCCCATCAATAACTCTCGTATACTACGGAGTAGTGGTTCATTATATTTTTATCGAATCATGTAACATTGTACGCACTCGTTTCCTATTTATAGAAATCGAGGAACGATCCTTGAACTTGATTCATATCTACGTATCATGTTACACTGTGCCTTATTCTTTATTATCAAGAGTCGAGGTACAATATCATGACTTTAAAATTCTTTCTAACCTCATTAATCCTAAAATCATGTCTTAGCTTCTAAAGTGAGTAGAATGTAAGCCTTCTAAATTTTAGGATATATGAAGATTACTAATTGATCAGGATAAGTCGATTTCCATTAGGATGATTATTAGTGCCCCATGAACTCCCACTTTTCATTTAGATCATTTGGTGTCCCCGATCGTGATATTAATATTTGGAGCACGAGACCAGCTGTTACCTTCCAACAAATTTCTCATACAAGACATAGACAACTCCATCTCATGTAGACATATCATGTCCCACTCAAATACGTCCCCTTATACTCTATTTTTATGATACGACTTTCAAGTCAAAAAGGACTAGCAATAACCTTTACCATAACACCGATGTACTTTTCGACTGCAATTAGAGATCCAACCTTGACTCAAATCTTTTGGCCCAATATATGGTTGTGATCTACTCGAAGACCTCAACGCACATGCCACTAGTGTGCCACCCAATTAAGATTCCATGTGCCACTTAAACCCAAAAGTCACAGAAGGCGTATTTTTTGGGCTTAAGGAACCTAGTTAACCAACCCAATTAGAAATTTGCCAAACCACTTGAGTTGGAACCTATTCTTGGTTACCCTAACCTTGTAGGAATGATTCAGATTGATTTTATGAGATCTGGTCAAGCCAATATAGATTAAAAATCCAAGATTATTCAATCAAAGATTGATGTTTAGATCAACCCATCCTTATTAACAGATAGAATAACTCGAAGCATATTGATTAGACGATCTGGAGAACCCCAGTAACAACATAGAGCATTATCCTAGATATGTCATTCTTGATAAGATACTAGTGATAGGGGAGCAACATCTTAAAGAGTTTACTTGTCCTGCTTAATATAGTTACCCATAAATTCCTAAAAAATACTTGGATTTATTAGTTAGCAGTAATATCACAAATTACCATCCTTGACGCCATAGTAGCCTTATAGCCGTAAACGAGTAAGTTTGGTACGAGCAAGAAATTAGGGATTTAGTCATCCAAGGTATTCCTTGACGGATTATAGAAGTCGTTGCCCTCGACTATAAACTTGCATAGGCCGTAAGAAGAGTTAAACACGATACCCTCGATTCGTGTGGCAATATTAAAACTCGCAAATTTGGGAATGTAAGAATGACATATACAACAACTTCTCCCAATTGCTCAAAATCATGGCACGAGCCCCATACATGACTTCTCTTCGTATTGTATATCGTTTCTAGTTTATAGTTCGGTTATTCCAACAATCAAGGTACAAGGATCGTGACCGTAATTCTTTACATTCCCTTCTATCGTAGAATTGTACCTTAGTTTTAACTTTAAGAACTAAAGTTTTTGTAGCGCGTAGATTGCAAGCCTCTCTAAGAAACATAGGGTTTCATTGAATTAGTAAGCGATTGGAATGGATTGGCCCCAATATAACTAATAAATCGATGGTACACAACGTCCACTTCCATATGTATCAAGTGATACTCTCTACCGTGACTTTGATATTTGGAGCACAACATAAACTATTTTCCTTCAATAAGTTTCACACTCATGAACTAGACCAATCAAGCTACACATGTGATATACATGTCCCACACAAACGCACATTCTTGTGCTCCATTTCAATTACACCACAGGTATGACACATTTTTTCCCTAGAACAAACCATAAGAGGCAATTTTCGTTCCATTTCTTATTTAACCATACAATATTGACCCACTCCCTCAAGAAAATTAAACACTAATGATCCATGCAAGACGCATCACACCTATGACATATGTTTTTCACTCAAGCAAGCACACACCTCCAACACGATACTAAACACCAACCTGCATACCCTACTAATTATGACTTAAAGATTCCAAACACTCACCAACTCATACTCTATAGCAAGGTTCTGTACTTATTATAGATTCTCACCTCTTGGCCCATGAACTCTTCCTTCCCTAAGTTCTTCAATATCATCTCTTAGTACCTATGTTAGACGAAAACTAAACTTTCTTTGAACCAATATGTTCTAGTTACATTTGAGGAAAACAAATTACCCTCCTACTGAAGGCATGACCGATAGGAACGATGTTAGATTTTAATAATCCTCCAATAGCAATTAATGACCAAGAACGACATGCCAATAACGAGGCTCACTTAGAAACCGTAACTACAGTCAGAGGCGTCCATTATTCTCGTGCCTCTCCCTAAAGATTGTCCTTCCCAGAAGTCTTACAACGATTTTTGCGGTTAGCCAACTTCTATAAGTTGGGTAGGGCCTTGAACCAAGAATACGCTATCTTATAGAACATGACGACAATTTGGGTTCCTGTGATAACTACCTCTTCCATCGTTCCGAGCTACGATTTGACGTACCTGCCCTCCCTTTGTTTTATCTTATTTATTATATTTATTTTAATTTCGAGGACGAAATTTTTATAAGTTGGGTAGGATGTAAACTCCCTAAATTTTAGCATTTATTTTTCCTTAAAATATATCATAGTAATCCTTACTTAATCTATCTATTGGACTTTTACATTTTTAAGTTTTTTATTATGTTCATTTTAAATTACAGTTTAAATTGTTAACAGTTTTGGGGTTTGATTTAATGATTAGTTAATAGTCATGTTATCATCCTAATAGGAAGGGTGTACAAAATAGTTATTTGAATATTTATAAAATTTTAGGATTTTTAGTTTATTATATTTTTATTGAAATATTTTGAAAAGAAATATATATAAGTAATTTGTAAACAATAATGATTCTATTTTCAATTAATAGCACAAGTAGCGAGAATTTGCTACTGTTAAGTAAAATTGGTGCAAATACCTAATTAAAATATCTAGTAAGTATTTAGGAATTTTAGAATAATTTTGGAAATTTTTGTATATATATAATATTTTTTATAATTACTTATATAATAGAGTAGAATTTTTTTAACTAATTGATGAACAGTGCACCCGCACTGTTCATCTTCTTAAACCCGAGCCCACGCAAGCAACAGAGTATATCACTCTGTTTAAACCCAATTCGATTCAATCGAATTCTTAATCAAAGCTTCCCAAACCACTTGCAATCCAAATCCACGTTAGATTCTCCTCTGATTAGAACTAATCTCGGTTAAAATCAAATTTAAATCCTCGTATAAAACCAAATTGGAAGATCTTATATATAAATCGGATACTCTTCGACTATCGGTTAAATTGCTGACAAAAACCCTAGAAATTCTACTCGATACAACCTCCAGAGCCACGAGTCTCTCCATGCGCACATCCCCGACACCCTTGGACTGCCGTGCGCCACCTGCAGCCGCCGGCCAACGGCCTCCGCGCATTAATAGCAGCAAAAATAGCAGCAACAGGTACACCGCATCGTGCCAAGTTTATAGGTCAATTTCTTCTTCCTCTTGCCATCGTTTTTCGATCTGTCGACTCCTATAGTTAGACAGCCTATACCGCTACTGGCCCCAGTAATTAGAATTTTGTAGAACTCAACAAATCTGTGTGATTTTTGCATCCAAAAATCGAGAATAAACTGCCTCAAAAACAGAACATGAACTAGTGCAATACCCGGTTTGGAAGGCGAATCTTAGCCGATCCATCGACAGTCTTAAGAATCTATTTGAACAGCTTCATAGACAACATAAGCAAGTTGGAAACCCCATTATTACTTTTATTTATGATAGATTAAACTGTTATTAAAACTGATTCAAAGTTTTCGAAAAACCTAGTTTCCGAACTATAAAATTTTAGAAAATTCTCCGATACGACGTGCGTTCCGCCAAACTGGACGACGTGGTCGTAAACCGAAGATATCAAAAGGTGCGTATCGACTTCGTGGACGTGTGGGCTTTTACGGAATTCAAATTGGTTACGTGTGCGCGATGAACTTGATACGTATCCGTCAAAATTTACCGTATCGGCCTTTTCACAAATTCTCCAATTACTTTGTGCACGTTTGTAAAATTGAAACAAAACTTGTGCCAGCAGGACCGTATCATTATTCTGGTCATGTGTGCCAAGTTTGGTCCGAATCTGAGAAAGTCGATCGGAACGCCTATTTGGCAGGCCCGCGACCCGCTCCAACCGGCAAAATTGTGCACGGCCTATCGAAATACAACTTTGGATATACGGTTGGGTTCATCTCCTCAAACGGACATGTAGACATGCAGTTTAACGACTTTAGAGACCATAGGTACTGGCATGCATTTCGCTGCATGGGTCCAACGACGGACATCGTTTTGACCCAAAATTATGATTTTGCCCCTGTTCCAGAATTGGATTTTTGGACAGGCTTTTTCTAGATATATCTTTTACACCAAGAATATTCTTGATGTTTGTTTCAGCATCCGGAGTCGTTCGTAGATTTTGAGATTTCTTGCTGACGTGATTGATTACTTGGAGTTACTATTCCCGTACTGTAAGACAAGATACCTTGCCACCTTACTCTGTGATTTACTTTATCTTATTTTCAATTATTTATATTCAGCATTACTTATCTGTTGTTAGTATTATATCACTGTGCGTCTAAGTCACACTTGGGTGCAAGCGACTATATTGGTCGTTTACTTGCTTTTGTTTTATTATCTTGTATTGACTTAGCTTAGTGACCACCCATTGATGATAAGATATTGGTATATCTCGTACGGCCCTGACACATGATCATCATGAGTTGTGAGTCACATGTAGGATACGTACTCGCATAGTCGGCCGGCCACCGATACGTTTGAGACGTGCAACGGTTAGGAGTAACTGCTAATAGATGTGCATGCTAGTAGACTTGGCAGTTGCTAGAGGTTCATATGAGTCATGGATGTGACCCTACTAGGCATTAGATAGGGAGAACAGTTCCTTAATGTATGGGCCACGTATGCAGTTTCCTATTCTTGATCCTGCTAGCCTCTGACATTCGAGGAATGTTATGCTTTGAGGTCCCTGGTATCCTGGTGGGACCATACCTGAGTTTCTTGTATCTGTAGCCAGAGTGCCCATACGTTGAAGGTTTTTTCTTAACTGCATTATCAGTGTAGAACTGGTAGGCACCCTTTTGCATGCATCCCCTTTTACTCTCCATTATATATCACAGTTTATATGACATGTTCTTCCTGTATCTTGTTACGTCCCTCTGAGGCCTGGTGATCTCTCCAGGTGTGTACTTTCATATCTTTTTGCAGGTGCTCTAGCCAAGATCGTGATCTTTTCTTTTTATCGAGAAGGCTTGCTCTTGGATCGTCTATTGCTATTTTTATCTATCCTTTCCTTATATTGTTTTTCTTATTTAAATGGTTGGTAGTGGATCTGTCTCCGCCCAACTTTGTACAAATGATAAATTCAGAGTTGATTCTTATTATACATTTATTTTTATTGTGGATGAGATTGGTTGTCATGGTTTACTGTATTTTACAACTTATGTATACATATGAGGATTCCATATATTGGGGTATTCTTCCTATGTATACAGCTGGCATGTCTACGTACTTAGTCCTAAGTATTTTGGGACTGGGACGTTACACATAATCTTCACTTATATCCAAGCTTGACCAGTCCGAATCTAAACCTTAGCCGACCACATATCGAAACAGTATTTTAAATCACATAGATTGCTATTTATGCATCCTTAATTCTTTGTCTGACTCTCGGTGACTAGTTATGTTTATCATGTTTTGTTATGACTCTCATAGTTTCTCGTGTTGCAGGTTGTATTTTATTATAGTGTCTATTGCATTGTCTGGTTCAGTTTTCTATTTACTTTTTCATGCTTTATTTAATATTGTGTGACATTTATACGGGGATGCACTTTGCTTCTTTCCTGATTGGACCGTTGTCTACCAGGTGATAGCATACTAGCATGGAGGGATACTTTGGAGGATTTAGAATTAGTTAGATTATTGATGTATTGTATATTATTTCGAAAAATTATCGGATTTGTCTCCGGGATGAGATGGACATGTATTATGTACACAGAAGATATAGTGGATTTTGATCGTGTAAGTGTGTACTAAGTTGTTTTCCTCTTTCTAGTTCTGTGATCGAGAATAAATCGATATCATGATTATTTAATAATTTTCAAGGTCTAGACAGCTGACTACCGCCGATTATGCGACAGGCTGCACGCGCTCACAACCCGTACCCGATCATAGGACGTAACAATTGGTGTCTCCTCTACGGGAACTGGCTCCTTCTGTGGCTCCTGGATGTATCTATCATCTACTCCCAGTCCATAATATGTAGGACAAAAGTCCTTGAGATCCTCTGAAAAATATTATCCAGTCAGGATTGGAGCGAAGTACATAAACCAACAACAGTTCTATTAAATTGACAAAAGCTATGAGAATAGTAAGTAATGGAAATACAAGATATAAAAGTAATGCTAGAGCAATAAGAAAAAAGGTAAACAGGTAATCATGACATAGGCTGTAATGAACTGTAAGTAAACCAGAGCATAAATGTATCAGCAAGTATAAATTGGAATAGAGCATGAACAACTAAGATGTGCGTTAAAATATTAGTTTATTATGTGATCGGCTTGGAAGAAGATCAGGCTATTCCATATGAATGGTTGTGTGAGAGTAACAAATTAGGCTAGTCATGTATGGAAAGTTATGCACAAGTACAAGTATGATCAGGCTACACCCTACGTGAGCTGAGGGTGAGCTATACACAAGTATTTGGGGGTATGATCACATAATCTATTAATATTTCCCCATCCCCCGACTAGTACGATAGATCCAATCACGACTCCTTATGACAGCTGTCAAGATACTAGCCCATGTACTCCTCGTGTCATGAATCATGTATAACACTACAATACTGATATCATAGTAATCATCAAGATAACGAAAATTGTCAGAAAATGTACTCGTATGTGGTCTTGAGCAATGTGCAAGGATCGATGTCTAAAATAGAGTCACAAAGACCTAGATATGAAATATCAATGTCAATTGGTATTTTGGAATGATATCCAATGATATTTAAAATGAAATGTGATTTCTAGGTCAACTAGGTTCTGGAAGTCAAACTAGGTCAATACTTGATTCTAGGGTCAAACTAACCATTTCTAGTCTTTACCTAGGTTTCTAGGTCCATAGCTTGATGATATTTCTATACTAGCTAGTATCACTAAGTATCAATATATTTATCTACGCATCTTATATATATATCAATTACCTACATTCAAGCATTACCATATCTTGGTATACTAACATTGCAAATACACTAGGTATCCTAATACCAACCTTAGTTAATATCCAAATCCCCCAACCTTAATTTATATTGATACCTTGGCTTGAGCCAAACCTTAGTATCAATATCAATTTATATTGATATCCCAATACCAATCCCATCTATCTCACACTCTGTTACACTATTACCCGAGCCCAACACTATGATACCTGATACAATCCGAGTCCCCTTCAATGCTAATAGACAGGTGCTACTAGCTGTAGTTGCTACATCAACTGCTACACTGGATACCCAGTTCTCCAACTAACACAACTCCCTTTTTACTAACATCTGTAGCTACTGCTATTGCCTTGTCTGCTTGCTGCCTTGCTATTGCAGTTGCTATCCAACTGGTACTGCTACTACTAATGCAGCTGCAGCTGCATATGCCACTGCTATTGATGCTAGCTGCTGCTACACTTCATTTCCCTACTAGCAGGTAGCTATTGCTGCTGTTTCCTGTTAATGGATCCCCCCCTCTTCTTCAACAGATATACTAAGGTACCTACTGTTCCACACCAACACTCACACACAAGACACTTGCTTACCCACTGCAATACTCTTCCCTAGTCCAACTACACTGTAATGTTGTCTGCAACAAGGTGCAACCCTCCCCTCACTTCTCCTTGCAGTTCCCCCCACTTCACACCATCACACTCACTTGTGTGCTCACAAGCTCATACACTTGCAACAGACATAAACACTCACTCAAAACACAAACATATACACTATATAGACATCTACACATATTCATTCAACACCTTCCCACATCAATATAACCAGCCCCAATATAACACTCTATGTTATATAAACACACACACACAACAATACACAAGACACAAACAACAAGCCTATATATCCACATTTAAACTAGTAGCTACCCACACATATATCTATGCATATTCCCAAATCCTATACATATATATACATATATGCATGTAATTTTACAAACACCTATGGTGCATCACTCTAGTATCACACTAGTGTACGATACTTTTGTGATACGCCCAAGATACATCTATCAATCCCTATCCAAATCACATGAACATATATAAAACATTTATTAGAGCCTAATTTGAACAATTAATAGCAATTGCAATGTGACGTGAAGAAAATGATACGTGTGTCACAAGTGTCAAACGAAAAGCCCTCAAAATCACTCCGTATAATAGCGTATCATGATACGGCCTACTAGTATCCAATTATGGACACGTATTTAGCCACACAACCAAAATAAGTCTATATAGATCTAAATTACTAAATGACAAACACTTGGTACACCAATATTGAATTTTCCTAAATTGGACACAAAACTCAATGTAACTTTCACATAAAGGGTCATTAGAAGCTAATTCTTCTTACTATAGGTAGTCCTAGTCCATGGGTGAATTCCTAATGGTCAAATTGAACAATTAGAGTCTACATAGAGGAGAAATTGAGATCTATGTCTATTGGGAGATGGATTCCTACTGTAAAGCCCAATGGATATGATTAGGACAAGCTTCTAGCCAAATCCTTCCTCTCCAAGTGCTCATTGCAATCCTAAGCTTCTAGGCTCCTTAGATAAAGAGTAGGGAAGGAATTAAGAGTGAAATTGAGTGGAATTGATGGAGGAATGGATCAATTTGGGGATGAAAACCAAATTAGGAATGATGTGCACAAATGAAGAGGAGAGAGAGAGGCTCCTCCCTCTATATTAGGGCCGGCCACTCTAACCTTCTCCATGCCAATGCACAATATCCAAGATGCCCCTAATAAATTTTCATGAAGGGTATTTTAATTAGTGGAAGCTTGTAATCTTATTGAGGAATTTAATATGATCTCTAATTAATAAAAAAAATGGCTCAATTTAGCCTAAGTGGGTCTAATCTAAAATGTTGGATTCTAGTGTCATGTCAAGTCTAATGGATCCACTAACACGAGTCTAATAAATAGGCTAGCCCACTAACCATAATAAATATCACATAATTAAATAGATAAATATGCAGAATTTATAAATAATGTAAAATGGCATAATTAATCCTATATAGAAATATGGTAGTGACACAAAAGGGGGAGATAACTATATGCATTGTCATCTAACTCTGACGGGGATTCTATCCATTCAAGGGAGTCCAGATATCCAAGTTGTGATAATATACTGTATGTACACTTGGTGTCTATGAGATTCATTTGCAACTTGAGCCTCTATACCGTCGATACACTCGGTCAATGAAATTCTTGTCATTGCTCACTTAAAGCCAAATTACCAGTCATATTGAGCAAACTTTTAATGTTGTTCACTTCAAAAGTTCGGTTCCATTTAGGGTTGAGATTGCAGCATGTACCGAGTGCATAGACATCCCGTTAAGTGAAAGGATAACGTTGACTACAATGCTTTTTAGGACTGTCAAAAAATTGACAGTTCTATCTTTTGGAAGGACTGCCAAAGTTTTTGACAATCCTAAAATAACATGTTTATTTAGGACTATCAAAAATTTGACAGTCCAAAATATATGATCGACTATCAAATTTTTTGACGGTCCTAAATTATAGCATATTTTCTTTAGGACTATCATAAATTTTAACGGTCCAGTATATTGTTAGGACTATCAAAAAAATTGACAGTCCATCATCGATCCATCACGAGTGTGGGGAAATTTTTTGAATTTTGAAACCCTAAAATGGGTTCAAAATTCATATCCGCCCAAAATGAATCATAAACCAAATTTTAGTTACTAGAAGATAAAATTTAGGCATGAACATAGATTGAGAACAATTTTTGAAATTTGGGAGAGGAATGGAGAAAAGGATGAAAAAGGAAAAAAAAAATTGGATTTATACTATGTAGTGGGCAACCCCTACCAAAACAATTAGGGGGCGTTTGGTATGCGGAATACTATATAGCCGGGAATTCTATATTCCCTGGAATCAAATTCCAAGGAATTAAATTCCCTGAAAAATTACATTCCCATGTTTGGTGACAATATAAATATTCCCGGAAAAAAAAAAAATAATAATAATAACGAAAAAAAATGAACAAAAATAAAAAAAAATCGGTAAAAACGACAAAAAATCGGTAAAAACGACAAAAACGATGAAAAACGACAAAAATGACCAAAAAGCGACAAAAAATGTTAAACGACAAAAAAGGGTAAAAACGACAAAAATAACCAAAACACGACAAAAACGACAAAATCGGTAAAAACGACAAAAAACCAAAATGCGGCAAAAACGATAAAAAACAACAAAAAATCGGTTAAAACGATAAAAAATAACAAAAAAATCGGTTAAAAACGACAAAAAAATCGGTTAAAACAATAAAAAAATCGGTTAAACGACAAAAAATAACCAAAAAGCGACAAAAACGAAAAATAATCGATAAAAACGACAAAAAAGGAAAATCGGTTAAAACGACAAAAAATTGGTTAAAACGACAAAAAAAAACCAAAAAGCGACAAAAACGACAAAAAATAACCAAAAAGCGACAAAAACAAAAAATAATCGATAAAAACGACAAAAAGAGGATAAAAAATCGGTTAAAACGATAAAAAAAAATCGGTTAAAACGACAAAAAAAAAACCAAAAGCGACAAAAACGACAAAAAATCGGTAAAAACAACAAAAAAAGCTACAAAAACGACAAAAACACTCGGTTAAAAACAACAAAAAAATTCGGTTAAAACGACAAAAAATAATCAAAAAGCAACAAAAATGACAAAAAGGGGTAAAAGCGATTAAAAAAACGAAAAAATGACAAAAAAACGACATAAAATCAGTAAAAATGACCAAAAAGCGACAAAAACGACAAAAAAAACGACTAAAATAAATCGGTAAAAACAACAAAAAAAAAAGCTAAAAAAAGACAAAATCGCTTAAAACGACAAAAATTGACAAAAAAAAACGACAAAAAGGCAAAAATTGGGTAAAAACGACAAAAAAATTCAAAATGTGATAAAATTACAAAAAATGGGTAAAAATGACAAAAAATCGCTTAAAACGAAAAAAAAATGACAAAAAAGCGATAAAAATGACAAAAAAAAAATGTTCAAAACTAATCAAAAAAGAAGAAAAAAATTTAGACAAATTTTTTTTTTGCTCGGGCAAAAAAAAAAATACCCACCTATTCTCAAGAGATAGAATTCCCATGTTTTGTGGGTAAACTATTTATCCGGGTATTTATAATTTCCGGGAATAAATTTTTTATAAGCCAAACAAACGTGGTAATAGATTCCCATCTTAAATTTTTCCGGGAATAAAAAAAAAATACCGCGTACCAAACGCCCCCTTAGTGAAAACTTGTAAATGAAAAAAATGGGACAGCCCTGAGTAAGTTATGTAGTGCCTTTATTAAAAAAAAAAACCTCTTTATAACATATATAAAATTAACCTTATCTGATTTTATAGTTTTTTTAGGCAATTACTAAAGGCACTACATATTTTACTCAGGAATGCCCAAGTCTTGGTGCTAGCCCGTTTGAAGCAAATTTCACTCAGGACAGCCGAAAATTTGATATTGGCTGCCCACCCTCAATCCCCCATCACCTGCGACCCCGACAGTATCATGCCCTGGTTCCGTAAAACCGAACGTCCTTGCATGGACATGATGTCGTGCGAGCCTAAGTTGCGCTCGTACAAGGCAAGCACTGAAACTACTACTTGAATAGCTAAGTCACAGAGTTGTCGCACAGATGTCTCCAAGCAAAAAAGTTGAATCAACACATATATATGTACAAAATAGTTCTCTTTATTGATATTAAAATAAAAGATTACAATGAGTCGAAGCCAACGTTACAATCACTCTGACTCACTCTCTCTCTCTCTATCTCTCTCTCTCTCTCTCTCTCAATATAATGAATCATGCCCTAAGACTTACAACTTGAGAACGAATACAATAGATGATGTCCATACATTATGTCTCTTATACAAACCAAAAACTTTAACGCATTTGTATGCCTCAAATCGCCAAGAAAGGTACTCCATGCCTTGGAGCGACCAAGCGAGCTCCACAATGAACGAGTTACTTCCTGCACCCTGCAGATAATTTGGTGGGATATCAATACATAGAATGCACTAGTTGGAAGGCCTTTCGCCTTCTCTACGAAACCAGGAAGAGTCCAGTCACAAGTCTAACAGGAAGAATATATGGCACGATAAAAGATAGAGATAGAGATGTAAACTCAGAGTGCAAAGTATCTAACACAAATCCAGAAAGAGTCACAATATAGTTATACAAGTCTGAAATAAATATAACAAGCATAATGTAATAAGCTGGAGACAGAGTCCAGTCAAATCCTATCTAACTGAGTCACCACTAGAGCCTCATCGGCTAGAACTAACCCATGCTGGACTAGGGTCTCCTAGTCAATGCCCACTACGTTATGAGGATCATAGTAGGTGGTACACTCGTCCTCGCCGTCGTTCGAAAAATATATCCAGTCAGGATGGAACAAGCACATCTCCAACAACAGTTCCCAATAAATGACAAGTGCTATGAAACAGTAAATAGAAAGAATATACAAGAGCAATAGAAAGTACATGAAAGTAGCATGGCAATGGTAAAGTAGTAAACTGGAGCAAGAGCAAGAAAAACTGATCATAGTATATACAATAGACATGAATCATCTATCTATGTGAGTGAATATTAACTTTGACATGTGGCCGGCTTGGGAACTTGTACAAGGTCTACTGGCATGGTTAATCATACGTGGAGTGTATAATTAACACTCACAAGGATCTACAATGCACAAGGTGGATATTGACCACATGTCTAGACTAATATTCTCCCTCCCCCGACTGGTAGAGTGGATCCAACCATGACACGTTACGATACTAGATTCTAGGAGAAGGTAGCAAGTCTTCTCGAGAATCGGTGTCCATATATTGCACAAGAACTATAACGGGACTTGCACAAGATATAACAAGGTAAACAAGGAATAACATCTCATGATGGGATCCGTAAATACCAATCCGTGTGACTAATGTGTCAAGAATCATGAATATCTACACTAAATACAAGAAACATAGTAAATATCATGAATGCAAAATTATCAGAGAATGTACTCGCCTGCAAACTGGTGTGAAGTATCAACGACGTCCGATACGGTGCCTCGAAGACCTAAATAAGGAATATTGAATTAATACCAAGTTTGAAATTGAAAACTAGTCATACTAGTTCATTTCTAGGTCAATAGGGCATTTCTAGGTCAAATGGTCAACCCAAGTCAACTCTAGGTCAAACTAGTCCAATTATCCATTTCTAGGTTGTATTAGCCTATATCTAAGTTATTCGGTGTCCATACTCTAAGTTTCTAGGGTTTGTAGTTCTTATTGTATAGGGGTAGGTTCATCAGACTATTCTCTATATATTAGTATTTTACCTAGGTAATATCCTATATAGTGTTACCTTAACTATATATATACTAACCCCCCCCCCCCTACCCACCTCTTCTCTACTCCACTATCTTAGCTAACTCAACCTTGAATCTATATCCTAACTTTATATCCCAAAACCCTCACACATATATATATATATATATATATATATATATATATATATATATATATATATATATATATATAATAGGAAAACTTGGATGGTGAAAATTTTGAATTCCGAAAATACTCTTGCATGTCTATACTAATTAAAAATTGTTCATTAAGCTATTCTACTATATAATAGGAAAACTTGGATGGTGAAAATTTTGAATTCCGAAAATACCCTTGCATGTCTATACTAATTAAAAATTGTTCATTAATTTTAATAAAGTCAACTTAATAATTAGGAAGACTACCCTTTGGTCTTCCTAAAGAGTCTTCCTAAGTTAATTAAAAGAATATTAAAATACGTGCAAGGCACGTGCACATATGCTAGTATATATATATATATATATATATATATATATATATATATATATATATATATATATAACATTGATATTAAAAGGGCCTACATATCTCTAAGTTACTACATAAGCATATACAAATACTAGGTATCCTTGTGTGTCCAAAATGACATACCAAGCCAGGGGATTCATCACCTGCTGCCTACAGCAGATGCTAATGCTATTCGCCCCCCACCCCCCTCTTATTACAGAACCTATCAAAGCCCAGCAACCCTTCACTCGACTGCAAATCCTCCTAACCACATAACACCTCCAAACATTTCCCTCAACTAACTTGCCACTAAAGCTGCCATACATGTTGCATCAGAAAACTAAAAACAAACTCCCAACTAGTAATACTCTTATTTGTTACTGAATGCCAAACAGTTACCAAACTGATACATGAATCAGTGGTAAGCTCTGATACCTCACATGTCCATTACAATAATCAATTCCTCTGTTAATTCCCCACTTCTTGTATTCTCTGATCAGCCCAAAAGAATAATTCTCCTTTACCTGTTCTGCTCTCATTCTCTGGATAGATCACTACTCAAGACTGAGATCATGTTCAGTCCAAGTGGACTGAACACCCATCATCTTATCTGAACACAGTGCCTCCCCCTTCTCATCATTTCCTGAGTTAACTGAGTCCAAACCCTCCTAGTGTATTCATATACTTGTCTATAGGCTGTGCAGTCACTCATGAATGATCCCCTCAATCCTCTCTCAAAGAGACTTGACTGACCTCATCTTGTTCAGTCCAAAAGGACTGAAATTCTCACATGTCCTGCTATCCATCCCTCTCTTCTCCTCTACTACACACACAAACATCAAAAACACTCACATTGTTCAACTAAAATAAAACCTATACCCTCAGGATACAGACCATGATACCAAAAAAAAATCAATCGAGAGGGAAAGACACCTACTATTCAGTTCAATGAACCCCCTTCTTTCACATCACTCCAAGTTCAGTTGAACTAAACTGGACTTCACCTCTCTTTATATCAGTTGGTATACTGATACAAGTATCAGTTGATACTTCCTAAATCAGTCTACTGCTCAATGATTGATACTAGGTATCAGTCAAGAATCTGATACAATGAAAACCCTCCTAGAATCTCTGTACAACCACTGCTCAATTGAACCCAGGGTTCAGTCTTAATATGTCTGATACACTCTATCCACATGTACTAAGGTGGCCCCCCACCAACTTGCACATGTCTCATAGCACAGCAAGCCCTGCCCATAAGCAATGTATATGGGTACATGCACATACTCATATTCAAATCGACACACACATCATTATGAATGTATTCCTATAGGTATGCAATGTGTACATTAATGTGTCAAGGTCCACAACCCCCAAATTATTCCCGTGCCCTAATATATCAAGAAACTACCTCATGGTATCCTATTGTGGACACAAAATTAGCCTCAAACACTACCCACAAGCCTATTTTAGCCTGTGGGACATTTCTACAAACACTTGGTGTGTCACTCTCGGATTTCTTCCAAGAGTGGCTCAAAACCTATCCAAACTTTCAAATAAGGACTCAATAGAGCCTCAAAACTATTCCTAAGGGTTGTCCTTATACATGGGTGAGATCCTATGAGTCCAAAACCAAAATTTGAATCAAAAAGACAAAGTTAGAGAGTGTTAAACCTATTGGGAGAGGCTTCCTAATGAACAATCCAAAGGACGCGAACCCGACACAAAATTCCTTAGTAAATGGACTCTCCTCCTTGCTCCTTGCTCCTAGCTCCACACTCCCTGTAGGCACCTTCTTCTTGAGAGATTGTGAGGAATGATGGAGAAATGAGTGAGATTGGGAGAGAAATCAATGGTGGGAAGCTCTCTTTTTGGAAAGAGCTCTTGAATAGGAAGATGGAGGCTAGAATGAATGAAGTGCAATGAAGGAGGAGGAGTCCCCTCTCTATGGTCGGCCACTATTGCTAGGTTAGGACAAGTTCAAAATGTCTAATGAGCTCTTAAGTTGTCATTTGTCTAATTAAATGAAAGGTGAAGGGTTGGGGTTATTTTGGACAAAATTCTAATCTCTTAATGAACTAATTGGTCATAAATAATTAGTGTAATTGTACTAACCTAATGAGTTGGTTTGTGGGCCATGCCTTGCTAATTATTGGGCTCTGGATTAGTGTGTAAGCTAACCGGACCACTAATACAAGTCAAAAATTAGACTAGTCTCTAACCCAACCGACTAATCCCAAATAATTCAAACAGATACATACAATATTCCTAAATAAATATTCACAATATATAACAATTTATAAAAAGACAAATTTATCCTCATTTTAGAAAATTGGTAGTTACAATCATATCCCCCTTAGAAAAATTTCGTCCTCGAAATTTAAGTTGGTTGTACTCTTCTTAAGGTCATGCCCCCAACAATCATGGTCCAGGAAAACCTTATCTATGCCATACAATCCTATTGAAGGAAACAACATACATGGTTATGATATTATTGGTCATGACATGCAATATCAATTTGGGGTCTTATCTAACTACACTAACCACACTATAGAACAAGACAATTTATAAAGTACTAAGAAGAACACAAATAAAGGCACTACAAGAAAAATACCATTTTATGTCGGCTAAAAACCGTCATATATGACATTTAATGACGGTTTTTCTTACATGGACAACCGTGATGTAAACGAATGTTATAAACGTTTGTAATAACCGTTATGAATAGTTATACCGTGCATGACATTTTCTTTTTAAAATGGATATAAATAGTTGTAGTATATATAACAAAATTTTAGAAACCGACATTAAAGACACCATATTATATAACAATCTAATGTTCAACCGAGATTAAAGACACATCATATATAACGGTTTTAGCCATATATAATCTGTGAAAACTTATAAATCAATGCATTATAAAAGCAATGACCAATATGAATGTCCAGAACATCCAAAATTTCCAGAAATGACACAAATACAATTTCCAGAATGACACAAATAACATCTGAAACATTTTATTCATATTTTCCAGTTCCAAAATGACACTATATATATATATATATTATCATCATCTTAACTATACATTTCAAAAATAATTCCCTCTCCAACTTTTGCTTAACCAACATATCCTCATATTACATTTCCACAAAATTTCAAAATATATGTATCTTCTTTCCCTTTTAGCGCACCAAAAAGATGGCCTAAAAAGATTTCTTCTTCCCTTCACCAACACAAAATTTTCCTTCAAAAGACGGTCGACATGAGCAACTTGAGAATCCACGATTCTACAACCAACAAATAAATAAAGGTACAAATAAGATACTTCAAACTTGAAATCAGATGAATGCATGTACATAAATAAACAAATAAATAACCTGAACCGATATAAAGGAAGTGGTATGCACATAATGCATGATGAAACAAGATGCATCAGATAATTATCTGAATTCAAGTTAAAAGTTGCAAAAAGTTCAAGACTCAAAAGAAAGATAGTAACATCTGCTAGTGTAACGCAAGTAGAGCACCATGCAGACTTGTAATTAGCAGCCCCTTTCTTATTGAAAGTGGCCGCTTAGGCCACCAGCACCTCTTAATCTTTACATTTATTAGCCCAACCAGACTCAACATCATGTTGGACACATTAAATCCCCTTTGCATAAGCTTAAAACTATGTATAAATTCATAACTACAAGTAACAAAAAAAAGCTGTGTTGAGAATCAGGGACTTTTAGTCCCACATCGGAATTTGTAGTATGTAAAGGAGCTAGACTCCCTATAAGTAGTGAAGTAGTCCATCAATAAAATTCAGCCCAACTATTATTTTCTACATGGTATCAGAGCCATAACTCTCTCTCTCTCCACACACAAAAAAAAAAAAAAAAAAATTTTTAGCCCCCCTCCCGGAGCAGCCCCCCCCCCGACCCCCCTTTCCCCCCCCCCCTCCCGGAGCAGCCCCCCTTCCCCCCCCCCCCCCCCCGACCCCCCTTTCCCCCCCACCCGCTGACCAGCGCCCCCCCCCGCTGACCCGCCGCCCCTCCCCCCCCCCCCCCCCCGCTGACCCGCCGGCCCCCCCTTCCCCCCTCCAGCGCCGCCCCCCCCCCCCCCCCCCGCCCCCCCCCCCCCCCCGCCCCCCCCCCCAACCCGCCCCTTTACTGCTGCTACAGCACCCTTTTTAGGGTTTTCTTTTCGCTGTTTCAAAAAAAAAAAAAAAAAGATTTCTTCTCTTTAGAAGATCTCTGTAGTTGCCTCGAGAATCAGAGTTCCTTCTCTTTAGAAGATCTCTGTAGTTGCCTTCGAGAATTAGTACCTTCTTTTTAGAAGCTCTGCTACGAATACGAAATCTCTTTAGCTCTTCGTATCTCAGAAACGTTGTCTTTACAATCGTTTCTGCATGGCTGGTATACCTCTGGTTTGTCTCATGCAAGGAGGCACAACTACGTTGGTTATCCTTGAGCAGTCCGAACGCGTTATCATGACGCGGTTCTAGTTGGTCGTATAAACTACGACATATCAGTGAGGGATCTCGTTTTGTTGTTTCCCCCCGGTAGCTGACTAAGACGAAGACGACTCCAAAGAAGACAACTCCGGAAACAACAACACCTCACTGATTGCAGTTGCAGAAGTCATGGATTCCATCTATGAGAAGTTGACAGCAGAAGAAATGAAGGCCCTGGTCGAGGATCTCCTGACCAAGAAATTACCGGAGGCGACCCCACGTGTGACCCATACTGATGTGGATCCGTCACCGTACAAAATGGGGAAGTTGGACAAGCTGGAGACGAAGTTGGAAGGCACGACCAACTACTTGAAATGGTCGCGGCAGGCGATGCGGACGCTGAAGGGACGTGGCTTGGTTGGTTATGTTGATGGCCACACTACGGCCCCTGTCGATCACTCCTCGAAGGAGTTTGTTGTATGGGACATTGTCAACAATGTCGTGGCTGGTTGGTTGACAGCCTCTTTGACCGACCAAGTGTCGGGTAACGTTGAAGCAATGGAGGGAGCTGCTGATATCTGGAGAACGTTGAAGGACATGTACTCCGGTTCGGGTAACCCCATGCGAGTCTTCCAACTGCAGGATGAGCTCGATAGGGTAATCCAAGACGATCGTACCATCTCTGAGTACGCTGCCTTGTTGAAGAAGTACTGGTCTGATCTTGACCATTATGATCCTCTTGGCATGGAGGATGCTCAGGTTGAACCGACTTTTGCCAAATATTTCCAGAAATTTCTGGATTATATTTCGCGGCAACGGATGATAAAGTTTTTGAAGGGGCTCAACCCAGCGTTTGAGCATCGGCGGAATGTCCTTCTCGCACAACCGACGCTGCCGACATTAGAGGACGCCATAGCTGCCATGGCACAAGAAGAAGCACGGTTGAAGCTGATGCCTACCAAGGGTATCTCCCAGGGGGAGCAGGCCGGAGTTGACACATCTGCTCTTGCCACTTTCACACAGCCTCCTTCTACGGGAGGCGTTTGCCACAACTGTGGTGACACAGGGCATTACATCCGCTTTTGCCCAAAACCGACACGGACTCCCTCGAATGGTCGGGGTCGTGGTCGCGATGGACGACGAGGTGGTCGAGGCAGCTACGGTGGTGGAAGGGGCACTTACTCTGGAGGCAATAAGGCGCATCTGGCGGATGAAGGTGGGGACAATCAGCTGGCGGACATCACTCCATTTGAGAGGGAAGTTCTCGAGAAGATGCGCGGCTCAAAGCTTGGTTCTGGTGAAAGACAAGTCATTCCTGGGGCACCGTCCGCTACAGGAGATTACTGCACTTACTTCTCCCAAACCAGTGCCGGTATACCTCCGCGTGCTCTTGCATCTGTCTCTCAGCCAGCTTGGATTATGGACTCTGGGGCATCTTGCCATGTCACGGGGTCCCGAGGAGAGTTCCGGGAATACTCTCCTCTAACGCCGCCAGAAAGCATTCAGACTGCTGATGGTACCTACAGGCCGGTTACGGGTAAAGGCACTGTTGATTGCACTCCTTCCATCACTCTATCTAATGTCTTACATGCTCCTTCCTTTCCTGTCAATCTTATTTCCATTAGCGCCATTATCCTTGATCTAAACTGTATTGTTTCCTTTGATATTCCTAAAGTAACTTTTCAGGAGAAGGGAACGGGGAGACGACTAGGCACTGGCACATGGCATAAGGGTCTATGGTACTTGGACAGGAATGGTCTGCATAGAGCACTGGCATCTTTGGTTGCAGACGCCCAACCGGAAGTCCGAAGTCGAAGTGTCGAAGCCGAGCTGCTCCTCCAACATCAGCGTGTAGGACATTCTTCTTTTCCCGTTATTGGTCGACTGTATCCGTCATTATATCAAAAAGCAAATAAAGAGTTGTTAGTTTGTGATTCTTGTGAGTTGGGGAAACATACCAGAAGCTCCTATGTGCATTCTGGGCATCGCTGTTCTGCTGCTTTTGATATGATTCATTCCGATGTGTGGGGCCCTTGTCCTACAAACGGTGTTAATGGTTATAAATGGTTTGTTACTTTTATTGACTGCTCTACCCGCGTAACGTGGGTCTACCTGCTGAAGAATAAAAGTGATGTTTTCGAGGCATTTCAAAGCTTCCATCAACGGGTGCGGACACAGTATAATGCTCGTGTTAAGTGTTTTCGGTCGGATAATGGGACGGAATATACCCATAAGAGGTTTGCTGCGTATTTATCCTCTCATGGTATACTGCATCAAACCTCTTGTGCTTATACACCGGCTCAAAATGGTGTTGTCGAGCGAAAGAATAGGCACCTGCTGGAGGTGGCTCGGACAATGATGCTGACTATGAATGTCCCTAAATTTTTGTGGGGGCAGGCTGTCTTGACAGCCTCTTATCTCATCAACAGGATGCCCTCTCAATTACTGGACTGGAAGACGCCTTTGGAAATGCTCACGGGGACAACTGCGTACACCGTTCCTCCGAAAGTATTTGGTTGTGTATGCTTCGTCCACGATAACAGGCCTGGTGTTGGTAAGCTGGATCCTCGAGCACTTAAGTGTATCTTTGTTGGGTACACCGGGACACAGAAGGGTTACGTATGCTGGAGCCCGGTTGAACGGAAGCTGTTTGTAAGCATGGACGTTACATTCAGAGAGCTGGAACCTTATTATGGTTCGGACGAAGGTTATGCGTTTGGGAACACGCCTCACACAGCGGGTGTTAGACGTGAGGGGGAGGTAGTACGCCCAAACGTCGTTGTCGGATCGGTACCTTGTCCTGTCGTGACAGACTGGCAGAAATGGGGAGACAACATCACTGATACTGATACGGAGGATGAAGAAGACAATACGTACATTACGCAGGGGGAGAAGCAGACAAGGGAAAAGGAGCTCCAAGTTTACAGAAGAAGACAGCAGAGGTCCAGTACTGTGTCGTACCCTGTGCCTATAGTTCCAATTCCCTCGTCTACTCCTGCCCCGACTCCTGAAGATGTTACTCCCGCACCGGATCGCTCGGATTCGGAAGCGGATCTCTCCGATTCGGATGGTATGCTTTCTCCACCACCCATTGCTCCCTTAAGGAGGTCTTCTCGCATTAATGCGGGAAAGGCTCCTATTCGTTATAAAGATTATGAACATGATATCGCCAACTACCTATCTTATTCTAATATTTCTCCGACTTATCAAACATTCCTTACTTCGTTAGACTCCACTTCTTTACCTAAGAATTGGCAGGAAGCAAAAAAGGACCCAAGATGGAAAGCCGCAATGATGGAAGAACTTGGGGCACTAGAGAAAAATAAGACATGGGAGCTGGTGCCATTACCTGAAGGGAAGAAAGCTGTGGGATGCAAATGGGTTTACACAGTGAAGGAGACACCAGAAGGAAAAGTTGAACGATACAAGGCGAGACTGGTTGCAAAAGGCTATACCCAGACATATGGTATCGATTATGATGAGACTTTTGCCCCAGTAGCGAAGATGAGTACCGTAAGAACACTGGTCTCCATTGCAGCAAACTATGGGTGGAAGCTACACTAGTTAGACGTAAAGAACGCATTTCTTCATGGAGCCCTACAAGAAGAAGTTTACATGGAGACTCCTCCGGGGTGCTACTTTGTGTCAGATTCAGGTGAAGGAACGTCACATGGAAAAGTGTGCAAACTGAAGAAGTCGCTGTACGGGCTGAAGTAATCTCCTCGAGCCTGGTTTGACAGATTCAGAAAGGCTGTCACTGGCATGGGGTACCATCAGACAAATGCAGATCACACGGTCTTCCTCCAGCATGCAAGAGGCCACATAACTATACTTGCTGTATATGTGGATGATATAGTAATCACAGGTGATGATGCTGATGAGATCACTAAGCTGAAGACGAAACTCGCCAAAGAGTTTGAGGTGAAGGACCTGGGAGAGATGAGATACTTTTTGGGTATCGAGGTGTGTAATGGTGAACAAGGAATTATTCTCTCACAAAGGAAATATGCACTAGATCTGCTGAAGGAGACAGGAATGCTGGGATGCCGAGCAGCAGTCACTCCAATTGACCAGAAGTGCAAGATGGGAGCAGAAGCAGGAGAGCCTGTTGATCGCGAAAGGTATCAAAGGCTAGTAGGCAGACTGATTTATCTAGGACATACTCGCCCTGATATCTCATTTGCAGTAAGTGTTGTAAGCCGCTATATGCATGATCCAAGAACGGGTCATATGGATGCAGTATTTCAGATCCTAAGATATCTGAAAGGGACGCCGGGAAAAGGACTGTGGTTCAAGAAGAATGGATGCACAGATGTTGAGGGATACTGCGATGCAGACTGGGCAAGCTGCATAGACGACAGAAGGTCTACCACAGGGTACTGTATTTTTGTAGGAGGAAACCTGGTTTCATGGAGAAGCAAGAAACAGTCAGTGGTAGCACGGTCGACAGCTGAAGCAGAATACAGAGCAATGGCTCTAGGAGTATCAGAATTGCTATGGGTAAAGGCGCTGCTGACAGAGTTGAAGCTAGACAAGGGGACACCATTGCACCTTCGGAGCGATAGTCAAGCTGCGATAAGTATAGCGAACAATCCGGTTCAGCACGACAGAACGAAGCACATCGAGATCGATCGATTCTTCATCAAGGAAAAGCTGGAACAAGGGATACTGAAGATTGACTATGTTCGCTCAGAAGAACAAGTGGCAGACTGTCTAACTAAGGGTCTTAGTTCATTGAGTCTGTCAAAGCTATGTAACAAGATGGGGATGATTAATATCTATCGCCCATCTTGAGGGGGAGTGTTGAGAATCAATAAGGGACTTTTAGTCCCACGTCGGAATTTGTAGTATGTAAAGGAGCTAGACTCCCTATAAGTAGTGAAGTAGTCCATCAATAAAATTCAGCCCAACTATTATTTTCTACAAGCTGCATCAATCTGAGAGAAAACCAGGCAGCATATTTACTGCTATCATCTTATGCAAGGCAATTGTTATACCAAAAGGGATATTTCTAAGGTCCATCTAGATAGTGTTAAGTTGCAGATTGTATTTGCCAAAAATTTGGAACACTTCTACTAATATTTCTGTGTTATACGTATGCATAAAGTTGTTCTTTAGTTAGCACTTCCCCAAAGCCTGTTTGAAACAGTAGAAAGCATAAATGACATGCCTTGCTCTTTGATTCATCCTAAATAAAAACAATGAGCACTTACTTCCAGACAATGCAATCAATGGAAGCATTGTATCAAAAGAATCTACAAGTTCTCATAAATAATTAAAATGGGTGGATCGTCAACGATAATCATGCCACTATAAAGGATGGTGTCAATAGCAACAGTGCATTAAATGGAATTTTGACACAACAAGCGCCAAAATGATTTTAACCAGGAAAACCAACTAACTTTAAGGGGTCTTCTATAAGACTTGAAAATATGACAATGTGCATGAAGTAGGCTGTGGTAAGGATGCACACAGACCTGAGAAATAGACATGAAACTATGGACTTGTACATCATGGAGATAACAGCAATTGGTAAACTGCAACAGCTGGTGCATACAATTTAGCATCCCCTCATGTGAAAGGAATATTCTCATCACCAACAATGTGATTTGAGGTAATCCAAGGTGATCCTTCTTGGGGTCTGCATTAATATATTTGTATAGAAGATTTAAGCACTGGGAACTACTATATCCATTGAGCTTCAGGGAGTACCTTACTCAGATGGAGGTGGGGGCACTTTAATAGTCTCTCTGCCAGTGCCACTCTCTATATTGACTTCAAGATAGTATGCAGGATCTGTATAAAAGTGACTGGAAATTTGTGTTTTCAACAATGAAACCTGAGATCATTATGAAGAATCCTATTAAAGTGATCATAAATCGAAAAGTTTATCAAAACAAGATAACATAATATGGGTACAGACATAATAGGGATATAGTGATAGATATACCTTGGTTGCAGGTTCAGTTTTCTTATATGTTTTTTTTGTTTGAAATCCCACGCACACACAATTGGGAAGCTCGAACCTTGTCGGCCCCTCCGGATGTCCGCTCTAATACCACTAGGCTAGAGAGCTCACAAACCTAATATATTATTAGATGCTTGCAGACTTGCAGTAATTAAGAATTGTCCCAGGTGGATACCATTAGTTTATACAAGGTTTTTAAAAAATGTCAAACTACAGTCCACAGCTTCTACAAATTACAATTGGAAACTCCTTTCGAAATTTAGGGAGAGAAACATAAAAAGAAAAGAGAAAACTCTCCTTATGCCATGTATTCTTCAGATTTTCTCAAGTCCTACACAAATATGTATAGTATGCTTATTTCAGAACAAGCCCCAGAGCTCAAAACCAGAGGCAGGAAAGAAAAAACAATCCATGAAGGATGTTGTCAACAAAAGTAGTTTCACTCAGTACATATATATCAACTTAAAAAGCAAGCATGCCCACCAGGTATGTATACATGCCTGGCTCTTGTGCTTTCACTTTCAAGGAACAAATTGATCTCAAGAAACTAGATGAGCAACAAGTACGAAAAAAATTACAAGACTGCCAAGTTTCATGTACTTTGCATGTAATTCTTGACGACATGTGGAGAATTTATAAACTTGGTGCAACTAAACTATACTTTTGCTAACAATTCAAATTTTCAGAGAAAAAAAAATAGACGATTGGCATTTACGCTATCAATTCACATCATTCTTTAGACCTAATTAGTTTCATGTTCTCCGATTTACCTGTCTCATCTAGAAATTGAATCACAGGTATTTTGGAGGCTCAGTCTCTTTGAAAGTTTGAATTTTATTTCAATGAAGAGAACTAGCATGACAACAATCACGTGAAGCAAACATAAAATAGAACAAGATAGATAATGTTGAGAACTAAATTAAGCAAACTGTGAGACACCAATACTGGGCCATACATTTAACCACATTTTGTTTCTATGGAGAATTGTAACAACCCTAAAACAAACATGTGAATATTAAAACAAGTTCCAATATTCAGTATCAACGGTCCGTGGATTGGAACGAGATAGCACTAAATTTCATTTGCTATCTCTCTTAGGAATGGTTTGCAGTTACGACTTGACAATTTAAGATGACAAAATATTGGTCATATAACATCAGTCGGCTAGTACTTCAAAATTGACAGTTACTGTTAGTCCCGGGGCTTGACCAAAGATGGAAAACTGATGCAATCGAGATCTGAGATGTCACACAAAAAACTTTGCAGTGATCAAACTCAAGATCTACGATGATGCAAAAAACCAAATAGCCAGATTACAATATGAAGGAGGGAAATAGAGAAGAGAAGATCTCTCGTTCTTCCTTGCAAACGTGTTGCAATTGGGACAGAACGAGTTACAATAAAGTAGAGAAATATGAGATGAAGAAAAGTTGCTGGGGTGTCAAAACACCGATGCTCAAAGCAAGATTCGCCCCACACGAATTGCTTCCAGGAACCAGCAAGTTGAAGAACTTGTGGAATGCTCGAAGTCACCTATGTTCTGACTCCTCGGATGGACTTGCAATGGCGGCAGCAGCTCCCTCTCTCTCTTTTTTTCTGACTTATAAAATTCGTAGTCCCTCACAAAGTAGGCCAGAAGAGAGTATATATAGAGAGAGGGTGGAAACCCTAACCGCCTTTTCAGTTATGGAAAGATTGAATTAAATCTCACAAAGATAGCAATGAAATTAATTCAAATATTATGGAAAGATTGAATTAAGTCCCACAAAGATGGCAACGAAATTAATTCAAATCTTATGGAAAGATTGAATCAAATCCCACAAAGATGGCAACGAAATTAATTCAAATCCCACAAAGATAGCAATGAAATTAATTCAAATCTTATGGAAAGATTGAATTAAATCCCACAAAGATGGCAACAAAATTAATTCAAATCTTATGGAAAGATTGAATTAAATCCCACAAAAAGTGGATCTGAATTAATCGCATTGAATCAGTCTTTCCATAACTGACTTGTAGTCTGCACAGTCAGCCTGGTGCGAGTCCATGAGCCCATGAGCCCGAGTCCGAGTTCGATCCCGAGCCCGAGTCGCTAAGCCCCTTTGGGGCTTAGCTCCAAATGGAATTAATCCAAGAGAATGACAAAAGCATTAATGCTTAATCCTTGGAGCCTTATTCTTACCTCCTAGTAAAATCACCCACATGGTTCCCTCCTTAGGGTCACCACCCCATGTGCATCTCTCAACAACACAATCAAGTATATATGTTGAGATAACTCATGGTGCATTTTCGATGTGGGACTAAACTTTTACAAGGCATGTTGAGAGCAAGCTCTCTCCATGTAAAGAAAGCACCAACAATCTCCCACATATCACAACATATATATGTATCCAGGGTTGAGCGTTCCCCACAGTAACTGTCCATTTTGCATTAGGATAGATGTCACTGACGACTTGAATCTTCCCGCATGGGTTAAATAACAATGTGATACAAGAATGGACTACACCTTGAATTCTGTACCACAATTATAATTCTTTCCACTCACAAAGTGTAGTTACGTGTGCTTCTGGCTGCACATTAAAGGCCCTGTGCCAGCCTGGTTTCAGTGTATAATTTTGGGCGTCTACAAGTTTACTCTCAAGAGACGGCCTGATATCTCTTTCCATACACTATAGGTGAGTTCTTTATTAAAGAGACATGGCATGAAGCCTTGCGCTTCCTTGCGGTGCTACGCCGCTATGACATGGCCTGAAGCCGAGGCATTACCCCTACCTGGGAACCTCATCGTAGTGTCATACTACTGTAGCATGAGGTCTCAGCCTCTTTGTAGTGCCAATCTAGCATGAAGCCTAAGACTTCCTTGCGGTGTTACGCCGCAGGACATGGCTTGCAATGCCGAGACTTTACCCCTACCTGGGTACCTCATCGTGGTGTCATGCCACTGTAACATGGGGCCATCCTCCCCTTTGTAGTGCTGTCTACAACTCTTTAATTACGTCATACAGCATTAGGCTACCTACCTATTTGCGGTGCTACGCTGCTATGACTTGGCTTGCAAAACTGAGGCATTACCCCAGACCTGGGAACCTCATGGTGGAGTCACCCCACTGTAGCATGGAGTTTTACTCCTTGTAGTGCTGCTCTACCGTGCTTCCTGTAAAGCACACCAGGCATTCACTCTGAGAGAACTCATTAAGGCGTTTAAGCCAACCTTCCACAGGATCTGTTTTTTCTGCAGAAAATACATAGTAGACAACAGTGGTTATGGGTCCGTATCCCTTCTATGTTCCAGAGAACAAGTACCCACTATTATCTGATAGTTTTCCAGTCAGTGAACCTCCTTTGAACCAAAAGTTAGATGCTTAGTAGATTTCTCTTTGAACTAATAGCATAAAACTTTATGGTAGGATTACAAAGACACACTATCAGAATGTCTTCAAGCCCATTTTACAAGCTGTGTCATCGACCAACTGGCGCTTGAGGCCCTTTGTGAACGGATCTGCCAGGTTCTCCTGACTCCGAACATCAATCACTGCAATTACACCTCTTTTGATAAGATCGTGTACTGCCATGTGCTTCAACCGCACAGTCCTCTTCTTTCCGTTGAAGAGGTCATTTGATGCCACCGCCGCAGTCGCCTGGTTGTCACAGTATATCGGTATCGCCAGTATCTGAGCCCCAACCACTGGAAGATCATACATGAGCTCCCGAAGCCATTCTGCTTCATCTGCTGCAGTTTCAAGTGCATAGAATTCAGATTCCATGGAGGAACGAGAGAGTATAGTCTGCTTCTTCGACTTCCACGATATAGCAGCTCCACCCAAGGAAAAGATATATCCACCTGTGGATCTCTCGCTTTCTACCTCTGAACACCAGCTATCATCACTGAAGCCTTCCACTACTGTCGAATACCCGTTGTAGTGCAGTGCATATGTCTGAGTCTTCTTGAGATATCTCATCACCCGCTCTACAGCTTTCCAGTGCTCAACCCCTGGGTTGCTTGTGAACCGACTCAGCATTCCCACGGCGAAAGCTATGTCAGGCCTTGTGGCAGTGGTTGCGTACATTAAACTTTCGATAATGCTAGAATACTCCAGCTGCCTGACGCTTTTCCTCGAGTTTGGCTTCAGCTTCTGATCACACCTGTATGGCATATCGATCCCTGGAAGATCCTTATACCCATAGAGTGTGAGCATCTTCTCAATGTAGTGAGATTGTGACAGCGCTACTCCAGTGTCTGTCCGGATGATCTTTATGCCCAAGATGACATCTGCATCCCCCAAGTCCTTCATACTGAACTTGGTTGAGAGAAACTTCTTTGTCTCCGTGACACAGCCTATATCCGTCCCTAGGATTAGCATGTCGTCCACGTACAGATAAACGATGACTCCTCTTCCATCAGCGAACTTTATGTAAACACATTTGTCCGTCTCGCTGACTCTGTAGCCGTTTGACCTAATAACTTTGTCAAACTTCTCATGCCACATCTTGGGAGCTTGCTTCAAACCATACAATAATTTCACCAACTTGCAGACTTTGTCTTCAAGACCTTTGACGACAAATCCATCTGGCTGTTGCATGTAAGTCTCTTCGGTCAGCTCCCCATTTAGAAATGCTGTCTTTACATCCATCTGTTGTATCACCAACTTATGTATGGCTGCTAGAGCGATTAACATCCTGATGGTGGTCATCCGAGCTACTGGAGCGTACGTGTCAAAGTAGTCTATCCCCTATTTCTGAGAAAATCCCTTGGCTACCAGCCTGGCCTTGAACTTGTCAATAGTTCCATCTGCCTTCATCTTCTTCTTGAAGATCCATTTACATCCGATGGGCTTTTCTCCTTCAGGTAGATCTACCAACACCCATGTGTTATTGGAGGTGATAGAGTCAAACTCGTTATTCACTACCTCCTTCCAGAAGATAGCATCTCTGGTCTTCATCGTCTCATCATAGGTAAGCGGATCTGCTTCCACATGATAGGTGACAAAGTCATCTCCGAAGTCTTTAGGTCTCCTCGCTCGCTTTGCTGACGGCTCTGCGAGTTCTGGTACAAGAGTTGTTTCATCAACAACAGCTTCTTCTTGGACTACTGGCCCATATGAGAATTCAGTCTCACTTGCACCTACATCATTTTTCGGAATGTCCGAAAGAACAATGTGTTTGTCTTTTACAAACTTGTCTTCAAAGTATTCAGCATCGCGAGATTCGATGATATGATTTGACTCAATATCAAGAAATCTCCGAGCATCACTCTTCTCGGCATACCCCAAGAAGATCGCCTTCGTAGTCCTTGTCCCCAGCTTCTGAATCTTCAGATCTGGAAACTTCACATACGCAAGACACCCCCACACTCGAATGACATTCAAGTTTGGTCTGACTTTGAACCAGAGTTCATGAGGAGTTACGTCCGAAGTTGCATATGGCACTCTATTCAGAATGAAAGTGGCCGTTAATGCAGCTTCTCCCCAGTAGCATTTTGGAAGACCTGCAGTAAGCAGCATTGAATTCATCATTTCTGTTAATGTTCGGTTCTTCCTCTCTGCTACTTCCGTTGGATTGAGGAGAATATGGAGCAGTAGTCTCGCATATGATTCCATGTTCTTTGCAGAACGATGCGAAGTCATGAGACCTATACTCCCCACCTCGATCACTTCTCAACCTCTTGAGTTGTTGTCCAGTCTGCCGTTCAGCTTCGGCCCTGAACTCTCTGAACTTCTCGAAAGCTTCGTCTTTAGTCTTGAGCAAGTAGACGAACGCGTATTTTGAGAAATCGTCGATGAAGATTATGAAATACTTCATCCCGGCCTTCGTGGAGAAATGTTTGAAGTCACAGATATCGGAGTGTACTAACTCCAGAAGATCTGTGCTTCGATTGACCCGATGAAAGGGTTTCCTTGTGATCTTCGTCTGAGCACATACTTCACACTTCTCCACCTTACCCCCACATTTGGAGATAAGTCCTAGACTAGACATTTTGTTAATTTTTTTACAATGAACATGTCCTAGTCTATTATGCCACAACTCAAGAGAATAATCAGAAAATACAACTGCATTAATGTCATCAAACTGGTTGACAAGCTGAATTTTAAACATTTCTTCGGTTTGATAAGCCTTTCCGAAGTATGTTCCCTTCTTGGACATCATCATCTGACCAGCATTGATGTCCATCCTCAAGCCTGCATTGCAGAGCAGGCTCCCAGAGATCAGGTTCTTGGCAATCATCAGAACATGCTTCACACCTTGAAGCGTCAGAGTGTTCCCAGAAGTGAGTTTCAGCTCCACAGTCTCGATCCCCAGAACTTCAGCTTGGGCCTGGTTTGCCATGACAACCTTCTCAGATATCGGCTGGTACGTGACGAACCATTCCTTGCCAGAACAAACATGGCAAGTTGCACCAGTGTCTATCCACCAGTCAGAGTCAACCCCCACAGTTGTGACCTGTGCGATCATAGCAACAATGTTAGAAACCAATGAAACCTTACTAGGCACACCTTTCTCTGATTGTTTAGGCTTGGATCTGCATTCACTCTTGTAGTGGCCTTTCTTGCCACAATTGAAATAAGTCACTTGGGACTTGGACTTCTGTTGCTTGAATGAAGGACCCTTCACTTTTAGATTGGTGAAGTCCTTCTTCTTGTGATGAGAGGCCGCCTGCTTCCCCTTGGGATCTCTCGTCTGCACTTGATTGGCCTTAGCCAACTGTTTGGACAGAGTGTCCATCTTCTGTTGGGAACGCATCTCGTCCTCAACATGAATCTCATGAAGTAGATCTTCCAAGCTAATGTCTAGCTTCTTTCTGAGCATCCTTGCATAGAAAGTACTCCATCCAGCAGGAAGTTTTGAGACGATCTCTCCAACGACAAACTTGTCGGGAAGGGGCATCTCTTCGTCTTCCAGTTTTTGACGCAGCTTCAGAAATTCCTTCACCTGTGGCAACATGGACTTTTTGTCCTCAAAGAGCAATTTGTGATATTTTTCAACCACAAACATCTTGCTCCTGTTCCTGTCTTCTTCATACAGGTTTTCCACAGACTCCCATATGTCTCTGGCAAATTCCTTCTTCGAGTAGGATTCTGCCAGGGAATCCTCCATAGCATTCAGGATGAGAAGCCTACAGATGCTATTTTCCCTTCTCCATTTGGCCTGGAGTTTGGTAGCCGCATTGATTGCGGCAGTAGACCCAGTGTCTGGAACAGAAGGTTCTTCCTCTAACAGTACATGATCAACGTCTTTGAGTTGAAGAGTTAGATAAACCTTCCTCTTCCAGACTTGATAATGCTCTCCATCGAACTTTTCCAACTTGCAGTAGTCCGATTGGACGAGCGAAGCATTAATGTTTTCCATCTACAAGGATCTTGCTTTGAGATTGTTAGTCCCGGGGCTTGACCAAAGATGGAAAACTGATGCAATCGAGATATGAGATGTCACACAAAAAACTTTGCAGTGATCAAACTCAAGATCTACGATGATGCAAAAAACCAAATAGCCAGATTACAATATGAAGGAGGGAAATAGAGAAGAGAAGATCTCTCGTTCTTCCTTGCAAACGTGTTGCAATTGGGACAGAACGAGTTACAATAAAGTAGAGAAATATGAGATGAAGAAAAGTTGCTGGGGTGTCAAAATACCGTTGCTCAAAGCAAGATTCGCCCCACACGAATTGCTTCCAGGAACCAGCAAGTTGAAGAACTTGTGGAACGCTCGAAGTCACCTCTGTTCTGACTCCTCGGATGGACTTGCAATGGCGGCAACAGCTCCCTCTCTCTCTTTTTTTCTGACTTATAAAATTCGTAGTCCCTCACAAAGTAGGCCAGAAGAGAGTATATATAGAGAGAGGGTGGAAACCCTAACCGCCTTTTCAGTTATGGAAAGATTGAATTAAATCTCACAAAGATAGCAATGAAATTAATTCAAATCTTATGAAAAGATTGAATTAAGTCCCACAAAGATGGCAACGAAATTAATTCAAATCTTATGGAAAGATTGAATCAAATCCCACAAAGATGGCAACGAAATTAATTCAAATCCCACAACGATAGCAATGAAATTAATTCAAATCTTATGGAAAGATTGAATTAAATCCCACAAAGATGGCAACGAAATTAATTCAAATCTTATGGAAAGATTGAATTAAATCCCACAAAAAGTGGATCTGAATTAATCGCATTGAATCAGTCTTTCCATAACTGACTTGTAGTCTGCACAGTCAGCTTGGTGCGAGTCCATGAGCCCATGAGCCCGAGTCCGAGTCCGATCCCGAGCCCGAGTCGCAAAGCCCCTTTGGGGCTTAGCTCCAAATGGAATTAATCCAAGAGAATGACAAAAGCATTAATGCTTAATCCTTGGAGCCTTATTCTTACCTCCTAGTAAAATCACCCACATGGTTCCCTCCTTAGGGTCACCACCCCATGTGCATCTCTCAACAACACAACCAAGTATATGTTGAGATAACTCATGGTGCATTTTCGATGTGGGACTAAACTTTTACAAGGCATGTTGAGAGCAAGCTCTCTCCATGTAAAGAAAGCACCAACAGTTACTACATCGAATTGTAAAGAAAAACGACTTATAAAATTGACACTTCAAAATTGAAATTGTTTCACAATTGGTACAACATTCATATGAAGAACTTGAGGTAATAAGAATCAAGGGACTGACATTAAGACCTGATTTTCTTCTATTGAACAAATGCCATAACCTACTTTATTATAGCGCCCAAAGTAAACGTATAAGATAGAGTAATATCCAATATACCATATTATTGTTATTAAGATGAAGTTGCCTCAGCCAACAAAGAACCAATCTGAAGCATGAGCGGATACACTGGACTGAACTCCTTATCTCCTTGAGCCCTAACCTTCAACTCATAATCATCTGTGTCGCCTTGATCCCCTTCCATACCTGATCTTCCCCATATGAATCAAGCCACAGAACCTGGAGAAGCTGATTATAATTTCCTCATCCACGTGAATGTTGTTTTATCTAGTCTTCTAACTATGGACTTTGATTTGGAAATGGGTTTTCGTCAAGAAATAGTTACAATATTCCTAAAGTAACAAAGAAGTCCCCAAAGAGTGGAGGATTTGGCTCAGTATAGCATTAAGCAGAGCATGGCTTAGTATAGCATAAGCAGAGCAACATAATATCAGTCAAGTAGCAGTTGGTCGCAGTATCAGAGACTGAAATAGTTGGCAGTTTAGTTAGTTAATCAATGACTAATTCCATTTGCCAGTTCAGCAGACACCTGGATGCCTTATCATTCAGATTAGCCAATACATCATTGCCATGTCATCTTCATACATCATGGCCAGCTCAAAGTATTTGGGTGATATCCTTTTCTCTCATCTTATAAATAGGAGTAGAGATGAATACACGAGAGCAGGAATGTTAATGAGTTTTTCTGTTAGGAAAGAGACCTAACATAGGGTATGCTGGAGGGTCAGTAGTTTTGAATTGGTTCACCTTGGTAGTTTCGACAGTCTTGGGTTTCGTATCAGTTTCGGTATTAGTCTATACCACGAACTGTGCTTCAGACCACTTGACAACTTAGCTAACATGTTGAACTAACTCACATAATAAATCGAAAAGAACTTTATGCAAAGGTCATTTGTACATAAGCTAGAAATCCAGATCATGCATACTTTTAAAGATTTCCTGCAATATGTTTATCATCTTAACCCACGAGAAATGATGGACACATGAAAATAAGCTATACGAAAGGGCATGTCCAAGTGAAAACATGATATAAATTATACATTGGTAGTGTTTATAATCTGCAACTGATAGCAAAGACACCACAACCACAAATAGATCATCAATAGAAAAGACCAATCAGGTCCTAATACCCCAAGTTAACTTAAAGTTTAGGATGGTACCATGGTGACCGTGGATAAAGGAACAGGAATAAGGAGCATGCACCTTGGAAACATGTTATTTCAATTAAAGATTCATCAAGTGTTGCCTGCAAGAGCAAAACCAATATTCTACTGACCAAAAACCCTGTACTCTTGACTGCCTAAGAGCAAATCAAGCTTACATGTAATAACTGTAGGCACAATATTGACTTAAGAAGTCTACAAACAAAGAATTAAGGCTAGTTTGGATGCCATGAAAACACATGGTTTATTGGTTATAAAAAGCATTAAAATAGAAAAACATGCTAATTGTACTTAAACCAGGAAGCTTTGACAAGCATTGTCCATTAACATGCATGCGGCTACATATTCTTTAGATCAAAAACAATAAAGAGAAAAGGCCAAAAGAGCAAAAAATAAGACATGTCAATCCACCTCCTCCAGAAAATTGGTGTCATATATTGTTAGGATAGGATCCACATACCCTTGGCTTGCATTGACACGAAACAAAAACCTTGGTAGATGAAAATTGAAGAAGCATGAATAATAAACTACACAAAAGAGAGCTTGATGGCTAATGACAAGGTTTGTCGGTCAAAACCATATAAATTCTGGGTTTTCTAACATCAGCTTCTATGCACTGAAACAGAGAGGAAAAAGAATATCAAAATATGACAAGTAATCAATGTCTTTAAAGGCGGCCGGTGAGGGGTTCCATATGTGTGAAATATTTTGAACTCTTATACAATAGGCACCTGACAAAACCTTGGACTGCTTAAGGATACAATGGGCACCTGACAAAACCCTAGTAAGAACCTGCTTGGGAGGACAATGGCTCAGTCTGGAGTACAATGGGGCAGTAGTGGAGTTAAGACCATAACAAGCTTTTCTTAACAGTAGCATTTATTTAGCAGCATCATTTCTGAAGACTTTATACTGATATACTTAGCTTTGTTAAGTATCAAAATTTAGCAGCACAAGTATCAGAGCTTATCAGCAAAAGCAACAGATAGGTCTTAACCACCACAACGACTAACCTCCACATCATCACTGAATACTGCAGGATAGTACACTCATCTTCATCATTGCCACGTCACCCCAATTCTGTTATCCAGCTCATCAATTCGGTTATCATCTCAGCTGAACTCAGAGGAGGAGGACAGCTACCGAAGAGGGCTATAAATAAGAAAAAGGATGAGAGAAATGGGATACGAAGAATGATATTTTTCTAGTTCAGTTTCTCATTAGTTTAGATCCAGTTTTTCTCATTTCATAGTATAACCCAATGTTCTTTACAGTCAATAGAAATCTCCTTCTTCTCCAATTAGTTTTCTTCCAATTAACCCTAGAAATGTCAAATTACTCCAAATATTTTCTCATTTCGGATATGTCACAATTAGGATAGTATCAAACCCTGAGAGAAGTATTGAATCAAATCTACAGATGAGGGTAAGGCCTAAGCACAACCTATAGCTGGTTACTGAACCACTATTAATTCCAGAAGAATTTTCCTACACGAGTCTACAAAAGATATAATAGGCTCTCCTCTACAGTTCTGGAACAACACATATGTTCAGAATGTACATCCGCATTTTAAAAAAAACTTGGATTATATCAATATATCATAACATAATTGTGGACTGGTGATTTTGCTGCTACAAGTAAAAAAAAATTGTTAAATTTCTGTGATATTAAATGTTTTTGGGCTGTAGACTCATTCTAGATTATAAGTGTGGAAAAGCAAAGAATTGAAAGCAAGCTGAAAGCTTATTGAAAATTTTTGAGTCGCACCCCACTCAATGTACACATATGAGTGGTGCACCCCACTCGATTCACCATATGCATAAGTAATCCCTCTTATGACGGAAATCGTTAGAAAAAATGATTCGTGTCGTTTGTCATATATTTATGACCGAAATACCCTTTATGAGTTAATGTCCTTTGACTCCGCGCCAAACCCCTCTCTCTTCTTCTTCCAGACGCTTCATCTTCCTTCCTCCCTTCTCGACGAACTTTCCCTCTCCCCCTCTCGTCTCGATCCCCCATGTTTCTCTCATTCCAGCCTCCCTCTCCAAAGCTTCGTGGAGACAGAGAGGTAAGAACATGACAGCAGTTTGTTTTTTGTTAACATTTTTTTGGAACCAATAGAAAAGATTAGTTATGATCTTCTTAACTTTATGCAGGATCTTGAAGACTGAAAGAAAGGAAGAAGAGCTTCCATGGCTGCGTGTCGAAAAGGGTATTGATTCGTAGTTTAGGGTTTATATTGTATGTTGCTAATTTTATGGAATTTGGGTTCGAATTTTTTAGAATTGAGTAGGAACTTAGGGTTTGTTTCCATTTAAAATAGTATGATTTAGGGTTTCTCGAACACTGATTCCATTATATTTTGATGAAATTATTTGAAATTGGGTAGAAATTGTTGTGCTGTTAGTGAATTTGGATAGAACATAGAAAGCTTTGTTAGTGAATGTTAGTGAATTTGGGTTTGTTTCCATTTTGTTCTGTTAGTGAATGTTAGTGAATTGGGTATTACATTTCTCGAACACTTATGGTTTTATTTCCATTTTGTTCTGTTAGTGAATTTGGGTAGAACATAGAAAGCTATTAGTGAATTTATATGCTTTGTTAGTGAATGTATGAAGTCTGTTAGTGAACAAACATTTTTTTGTGCTGATTCTATGCACTGTTAGTGAATTTATATGCTCTGTTATTGAAAGTTTAATTTTACAGGAATTATATGGTCAGATTCCATATGAAGGATACTTCAGTTGTGAATGAAGTCGACCCTGACCTAATAAGCTTGTTGGATATTCCCTATGTAGTGAAGAGTAACCATCTAGAGGCCACATTTAAGTATTATTGGATTGATAATCTAAAAGATGGAGAAACAGTAGAGTTGTTGAATGATGGTGGATTGTTGGACATGTTCAGTAAACAAATGCCTGATCATAATGGAGAGCTACACATTTACTTAGAAGATGTGGCAGTTCCTACTGAGCAAGACACTCCCTCTAAGAAGAACATGAAGAAAGTAGCACACAAACCACAGTTTGATACTAGGCAGCCTGTGAAGAAAGTAGCACACAAACCACAGTTTGACACTCCCTCTAAGAAGAACATGAAGAAAGTAGAACACAAACCAACGTATTCTACTGACAGTTCTGAGGAGGAGTTGGAAAATGAAGAAGACAGAGAGCTTGGGTCACAGCCTGTGAAAGAGTTTGGTACACAAAATGAGACTCAATTGTGTGGAGATGAACCAATAGTTGAAGACGAGGGATTTATACATGGGTGCAGACCATTAGTTGGCTTGGATGGCTGTCATCTAAAAGGAAAGTACGGAGGGGTGTGTTTGTCAGCAACTGCTTTAGATGGAAATAATGGTTTATTCCCACTTGCCATCTATATATGCATGTCTGAGAGTGAGGCAACATGGAGACATTTTCTTACTCTTATTAAGGACAAGTTGCTTCAACATAGAGAAAGGGTGACCTTCATATCTGACAGGCAAAAAGGCCTAGGACTAGCTGTGGAGAGAGAGTTCTATGGACACCCATATAGATTTTGTTTCAGGCACTTCTACAAGAACTTCAAAGCCCATGTGAATGGTAGCCAGCAAATGAAGCAGCTTACATGGGGTGCAGCTAGAGCCTACAGACAGGTAGACCAAGCTAAGTATATGGAAGCAATTGAGAAGCAATGTCCTATTGGTCACCAATACCTTATAGCAGAGAGCAGAAACAGGTATTCTACTAATTCATATGCAAATTTTCTTACTGATACATGGATACATGATACTTATCTTCTGAACTGAACTGAAGATAAGTATCTGATACATTAAGTGAAGTATCTGAACTGAAGATAAGTTCATTCATATATTAAGTTCATACATACATGCTGATACATGCTAATTCATACATTATGCTATAGTATCTGAACTTAAGTTCATACCATTTCATACCAACAGGTGGTGCAGAGCATATTTCGAGACAACAACAAAGTGTGAGCATATTACCAATAACTTTTCTGAAAGTTTCAACAATTGGATTGGTGAACTAAGAAGTAAACCCATCACAATGCTTGTAGAGATGTTCCATATGATGGTAATGAAGTTGATATATGAGAGGAAAATGACTTCAATGAAATGGAGTGACTTGGACTTGACTCCTAGAGCACAGAAAGTGATTGATCAAAGGGCAAAGCAAGTGAACAGATATCACGTTACTGGGGCTGATGAGGGCTTATTTTGTGTAACTAGTGTGTTCTCAATCGAGAACAGATGGACTGTTGATACTCGTATTGGGACTTGTGACTGCTTCGTATGGGATTTAACAGGGATCCCATGTGTCCATGCTGTAGCTGCATTGTTACCTAGCAGGCCCACATGGACTATGTGAGTATAGAAGCAGACTTTTTAAGCTAATATCTTTATTGTGCTAATTCCTTGTTTAATATGTACAGGTACACAAGTCCCTACTATCATGCCAGTACCTATAAGAGGGCTTATGCTGGGAAGATTGTTCCATTGCCAGACCAATCCTTATGGGATCCAGTAAACAATCACTACTTTGTATTACACTTTTGGTTATACTTCACTTTGTATAGTATACTTATTTGTAATGTCTACTTTGCAGCCAGCGTACGAAGTTGGCCCACCTGGTAGACATAGACAACCTGGGAGACCAAGAGGGGCAAGGAGGTTGGAGGCTGACGAGCTGCCAAGAGCATCAAAGAAGCAGAGAATTTGTGGCCGTTGCAATTTACCGGCTGATCACAATGCTAGAGGGTGCCAAGGAGGACCAGTTGGAGGGAACAGCAAAAGAGCAAGGGCACCTAGGCCACCAAGGCCTCCTAAGGAACCAAAGATGAAAAACACTGTCTACAAGAGGCCGAAGGTTTCAAGGGGAAAAAAGAAGACTAAACTAGCAGGAACTCAAGTCCCGACGCCTCCAGGATGCTAGTTGAAATATGACTTGAAAACTATAGACTATGTTTGTGTTCCAGTATTTTGTTAAGGTCCACTACATCATCATCATTTTGTAACTCTGTTGGACATCAGTTTATATAGACTCTCTTTATTTTGTAACTCTGTTGGACATCATTTTGTAACTCTGTTCCAGGATGCTAGTTGAAATAGGCTTTGTTAAGAAGCTGTTGAAAACCATGTCAATTCCAGCTTGCAATTCCAGCTAGTTGAAATATGCTTTGTTAAGAAGCTGTTGAAAACTATAGACTATATCAATTCCAGCTTGCAATTCCAGGTTTATAAGTCAAGAAGATATTTTAACAAGTAATATATAAAGTCTGAAAGTGAATGTATATTATGCAATTCCAGGTTTACATAGCCACGTCTTTTCCAAATGACTTACAACTGTTCTAGAGTTGTGTTCACTACAATTTGAACTGAAAACTTTGACTCAGAGCGGTCGTTATCACACTCGACAGCCTCATTCAACCATTTGAATGCACCGTTACATTTTCGACATTGTAAGAATCGTCTTCCATAGCTGTGGCTCTTCTTTGACACCATCACGGTTTTTTTTCCTCCACAATTAGGATTAGGACAAGGGGCTTTCTCCCAAGGGCATTGTTGCTTCCAGTGACTTAAGTCACCACACGCGAAACACCCTTCTCTTCGCATTGAGGAAGATGAACTTTCGCGTATGCCTTCACAAATTGCTTCATCCAGCCACTGAAAATTCGAGCAAAGAGGATACTTCAGAAATTTTCTCCCGGGATTTGCCTTCGTATTAGACTTCGACAGGTAACGAATCCCATTGCAGTTCACAGTCTTGCAAGGCGAGCTCAAGAACGAACACTCATCTGCAAGGTGAGTGTGCTTCGAGCATATTTGACATTTTTCCTACAAAAACCAAAAATTTGATGTAAAACCTAAAAATGGTGGAGCCAAAAACAGATTGTTCACACTAGTTGAGAGTAAGGAGGAAAGAGAGGAAGAGAGAGTGCAAACCTTGAAGTTCTTCGAGTGGTCGGCCATGGGAGCGGAGCTTCGAGTGGTCAGATTTGGGTTTTAGGGCAGAATGATGATCTGAGGAGAAGAAAGAGGGGCGGGGGTTGTTTTAGAAGAAAGAGTAGGTGAGGATTATAAAGAGGGTGGATTGTGGACCGTTAGGAAATAAACAGAAGGGTATTTCGGTCATAAATATATGACAAACGACACGAATCATTTTTTCTAACGATTTCCGTCATACGAAGGATTACTTATGCATATGGTGAATCGAGTGGGGTGCACCACTCATATGTGTACATTGAGTGGGATGCGACTCAAAAATTTTCAAGCTTATTTCCTTGTAACCACTTTGAATGTGTGAACCATCAACAAACCTCGATCGGTAATACCTCCAAGCAATCAAACAAAAAAGTAATATATATCAAAAAATTCCTCGATCAGTAGTACCTCCAAGCAATCGACACCATAAACGATTTCCAAACAAGCCATAGCAACGGAAGCCCCCTTCCTCTTGCAAGAATCCTCATCGACCGGAGCCAACAAGTTGAGATTGAGCATCGCCATCGTGTTGCAGTCTAGGGTTTGCAGTGGGATGTGGTGGGGATTGATCTAGTCTTTCGGAGGGTTGGGGGGAGTCTAGTGTTAGGGTTTGAATGGGTTAGGAGTTTCTAGGTTTAGGGTTTGGGGTGGAAGGAGGAGGAGGGATTTAGGGGTTTTGCGGGAAGAAATGAGGAGAAAGAGATCGAGCATCGCTCTGCTCCTCGTCGTTCTCCTCCGACGACGTCATCCCCAAACCCTAACCCTAATTTTCTCTCTCTAATGATGTTGAGAGAGTGGGAGAGAGTAAGAGTCACTGGAAGTGAAGAAAAGGAGGAGAGAGAGAGGAGAGGAGGAGAGGAAGAGATGAAAAGAAAAATGGGAGAGTGAGAGAGGAAAAGAAGGGACCGAGGGTTTTGATTTGGGAGTCGGATTGGAGCGGGCGTTCGAGCGGGCTTTTCAAAAATTTTATCACTTTTTATAACGTTTGCGTGTAATAGCGTTACATATGTGTGAACAGTATATAACGCTTAATGAAATAAATCGTTATAATAGGCCAAAAAAATTTCATACCCGTCATATTATGTGTTGTTGCGAAAATTCTGTAACGTTTATAAACGAATCGTTGTAATAAACTCTTATCAAACGTTATTATAGGGTCTTTTTCTTGTAGTGAGGTGGGGTGCATCATCAACTTATCTCAAAAGACATACTAAAATATAGGTTAATTACTCATCTCCAACTGGGTCTGGTGACTGGAACTCCCTCCTTGAGGCGGGACTTCGACTAGGATAGGTGCAAAGGGGACAGTCTCGTATCATGTGTGCAGCTGACCCACAAAATAAGCACAACCCTTTCCTCTTCCTACAGTCGGACCATACATGCCCAAGCTTCTGCAGTAAGTACATGTAGGCACTCGCTCAACTGACCTCTGCTAAGCAGGAATCCAAACTGGAAAGGATGGCATAGGCTGAAGGTCTGGGTACTCTTGAGGCCCTGGGTGGATACTGCTACTCACTTTCTTAGAACTAGGCTCCCCTCCTTGTAAATTCACTAGGTCCCACAACTGTTGGATCCTTTGGTTCTGCTCCCTCAGGATCTCGGTCTGAACTCTTTGTGTCTCTAACACATCCCGGAGAAGTCCAAATATTTGAGTTCCATCAGGTGGCAAATCTCCTGAGAATATGGTATGGGGAACCACTCCAGGAGGCAGAGAAAGAGGCGGTGGAAGACTCTCGATCTCAGACGTAGCTGCAGGCATCTCCTGAAAGGCAGGAGGTAAAGGAAGACTCTCTGGTGAGGCTGCTACCACCTCCTCATCGGCAGGAGGTGCCACTACCCCCTGGTCAGCCGGAGGGGTCACTACCTCTTGAGCAATAGGAGGTTTAAGCACGCTCTCAGCCATGTCCAGAATTGTAGCTGCTCTCAAACGACGGGCTCTGGTAATGGGTGCCTTACTGGAACGATAGATGGAAAACAAGAAATTATCAAAGAGTTGTAAGACAGATTATAATTCAACATAATAATGAAAACTGATAATTATCATAATAAACAGAAGAACTCTCTATAATGGGTTACTAGTTATAATACTACAAGTATATTGTGGTTTCAGGCCATGGGCATACTCAACTCACTGGCACATACTATCCAGGATACTATCTTCTATTGTCTGTCTCAGTTCCTCTATCACCTAATACTGCTTAACCATTCTCCTTACGATGAACACTGGTATACCCCGCAATCAGGCACTCTATTGATACCCTCATCTATCTAAAATACTCTCTCTAGGGTGCCTATCCGAGTCTTGACACTGTCTACTTAAGGCACTAACTCCTCTATATGGTACTTGGATGACACTTTCATACTAGGTTACCCATATCTCTCCTCCAACTAGTCACTAAAATGTTGGTGCCTAAACCTCTATAATATTTGAATTACTGTGGCTCTTGCTACTAGGGTATTCCTCCTATTCTGGTACCTGGTGAAACTCATACCCTGACACTTGTTAATTACTCTAGGGCTCTCATCTATAATTAGTTATCAAAATACATATACAATACTTCCGAACCATACTCTAAACAGTTAATACTAATACTCAAGGACACAGACCAATTTGTAAGTCACCAAACTATCTCACTATGAAGAAACTATAATGAAATGAAGCTCTACAAGGAACTGGGCTAAAGGAACTGAAAGTATTCCTACTTCTAAGTTAATTGACGATGGAACAGAATCTATAATAATAGAAGTGAATGATAGAGATGATATGTTAAGAACCTTTTCATGATATAATCTGATAATCATACCGTCTGTCTAAAATTATGATACTCAGAATCCTCGCCATGCCAGTAAGCAAAGCTGTGATAAACGATAGATTCCATAACTAGGGTATGCACCTCTACAATCATGTCGTCTAGAATCCTTGCTGTGCCGACTAGTATAGCTACGAGGAGTTCTAAATTTCATAATTAAGATAAATACATCCGAAGTCAGGTCTCTACGTTTCCACCACGCCGGCTAATATGGCTGCGATAAACTCCAGGCTCCATAACCAAGTAGACGTTTTACCTTTATTGTTGTCCTCGTCAACATATGTTATCAGAAGATATCGTAACTCAGGCCATAAAATTCATTTCGATATGAAAATAAAAATCAACAACAAACCATCAAAATCAAATTCAATAACAAAGAGCAAGGGTGAACAGAAATAAGAGAAAGGGATTTTGAATTGGAGTTAAAAATAAGATTCTCAAGGGTCATCCTAGGAATCTCTCAAGGAGTTCTAGCTGTGATTGAGTATCCTTAGACTATAGCCTATATCCTATGTATATACGACAGGCTCGTAACAGCACTCTAAGTCGACTCGCACTCGATATAAGGGCACGAATGCGTAACAGTGCCCAGCCTACGCCGCAGAATCGGCGGTAGAACACTGTAAGGGTCTACTATCTAACAATAATATAATAACCTGTCATTGCAGCTCATCTCCGAACGGAGTATAATAATGATATATATAACCTCAATCACAAGTCTAATAGGAAGAATATATGACACGATAAAAGATAGAGATAGAGATGTAAACTCAGAGTGCAAAGTATCTAACACAAATTCAGATAGAGTCACAATATAGTTATACAAGTCTGAAATAAATATAACAAGCATAATATAATAAGCTAGAGACAGAGTCCAGTCAAATCCTATCTAACTGAGTCACCACTAGAGCCTCCTCGGCTGGAACTAACCCATGTTGGACTAGGGTCTCCTGGTCAATGCCCACTACGTCATGAGGACCATAGTAGGTGGTATACTCGTCCTCGTCGTCGTCTGAAAAATATATCTAGTCAGGATGGAACGAGCACATCTCCAACAATAGTTCTCAATAAATGATAAGTGCTATGAAACAGTAAATAGAGAGAATATACAAGAGCAATAGAAAGTACATAAAAGTAGCATGGCAAGGGTAAAGTAGTAAACTAAAGCAAGAGCAAGGAAAACTGATCATGGTATGTACAATAGACAAGAATTATCTATCTATGTTAGTGAATATTAACTTTGACATATGGCCGGCTTAGGAACTTGCACAAGGTCTACTGGCCAGGTTAATCATACGTGGAGTGTATGATTAACACTCACAAGGATCTACAATGCACAAGGTGGATATTGACCACATGTCTAGACTAATATTTCCTCTCCCCCGACTGGTAGAGTGGATGCAACCATGACACGTTACGACACTGGATTCTAGAAGAAGGTAGCAAGTCTTCTCGAGAATCGGTGTCCATATATTGCACAAGAACTACAACGGGACTTGCACAAGATATACCAAGGTAAACAAGGAATAACATCTCATGACGGGATCCGTAAATACCAATTGGTGTGACCAATATGTCAAGAATCATGAATTTCTACACTAAATGCAAGAAACAAAGTAAATATCATGAATGAAAAATTATCAGAGAATGTACTCGCCTGTAAACTGGTGTAAAGTATCAACGACATCTGCTACGGTGCCTCGAAGACTTAAATAGGGAATATTGAATCAATACCAAGTTTAAAATTGAAAACTAGTCATACTAGTTCATTTCTAGGTCAAATGGTCAACCCAAGTCAACTCTAGGTCAAACTAGTCCAATTATCCATTTCTAGGTTGTATTAGCCTATATCTAAGTTATTAGGTATCCATACTCTATCTAGGGTTTGTAGTTCTTATTGTATAAGGGTAGGTTCACTAGACTATTCTCTATATATTAGTATTTTACCTAGGTAATATCCTATATAATGTTACCTTAACTATATATATACTAACCCCCCCCCCCTCTCTACTCCACTATCTTAGCAAACTCAACCTTGAACCCATATCCTAACTTTATATCCCAAAACCCTCACACATACATACATTTAACTATATATACACACATACATACATTTAACTATATATATATATATATATATATATATATATATATATATATATATTTATGTGTGTGTGTGTGTGTGTATGAAAGCCCCCATTTTATTCATGTAAAGCACAAAATGCCGAAGCCTTTACAAGTAAGTGCAAAAAGAACCTGAAAAGGAAACAAAGGGGGTCCATTCTTGAGAAGCTTAGGAGGACAAAAGATCCCAGAAAGATTGTTTTCCATGTGTGCAATGGGTTCTAGCCTTACAACTCTGTCGAATGACCTCTCGAATGTGCTGAGCGGTGGAAAATTAGCGCCCTTCGAATCTAGCTTTGTTGCGGTTCTTCCAAATCACCCATGTTGTGGCGGCTGCGACGATCTGATGGCAGTGCGATGCGGAGGCCCAGGTAGCAAGGAGATCGTTGAAGCACCCATCAACAATAGTCATCCTGCATCGTTGGGAGATGTACGCCCAAATGTTGGTGGAGGAATCTCCGTGGCGAAGGATGTGGTCGGTCGTTTTTGACTGTTTCTCGACGTAGCAATGACAAGCTGACGCCAGGCTGAAGTCGATGGTGGTGAGGGTGTCGTCAGTGGGGAGCTTCTTGCGAACTGCACGCCAGAGTAGGAACGACCATTTCTTCGAAATACAATGGTGCCAGAAGGGGATCAAAATCGGGACAGGGGTTCCGGGGCCGCGTACGACCCTTCTCGTGGATGCGATGTTGAATGCGCCGTCGGAGCTCTCGGTCCACTTGAGAGTGTCTTTGTTCGTGGCAATCTTCAGACCAGAGTTCCGAAGGGCGATCACGGTCTCGTTGCCGCTCCATTCACGGATTCTCTGCCAACTCCAGTTGTCACCGTCGTTCCACATATCTTTGATCTTTCCGGTAGGCAGAGCAAACGAAAGTCGTGGAATAAGGTCATCTCCCATCCATCTCGCTAGAAAAATAGCTGATTCTCCATCACCCAGATGAAGGCGGATCTTAGGTTCAGCGAGATTGCGTCCATGAAGTATGCGACGCCAAGCCGCAGATGCTCTGCTATTGTTGATAGCGGCAGCCGGGTGTATGTGTTTGAAGTATCTGGCCTTCATGAACCGGGCCCAAAGGTTGCACCCTACACGAAGCTTCCACCAAAGTTTCATGGAGAAAGCGTCGACGATGTGCTGCAAACGGGAGAAACCCAAGCCGCCCTTGTTGGTCGGCTTGGCCATTGAGTCCCAGCTGGCCCAATGATGTTTGTCTTTGGCGTCATTGTGGCCCCAGAAGAAGTTGGCAAAGAGTTATTCGATGGAGTTGAGAACCTTTTTCGGATGGGAACAAGCATCTAGGGTGTAGATTGGGATGGAAGAGAGCACGTGGTTGATCAGTACGATTTTGCCGCCGGGCGATAGTGTAGCGTTATGCCAACCTTCTAATTTTTTCTGATTTTGCCGATCAGAACTTCGAAGCTGTTTGCACCTGATCTGCCGTATACTAGCGGGCATCCCAGGTAAGAAAAAGGAGGGTACGCGACTGAGAAGGCGGTGATGTTGGCCAGAGTAGCAGTATGCTCTCTGTTGGCATTGTGGTGGACATAAATGACACTTTTCCTGGGATTGACTCTTTGGCCAGAGCAACCTGCGTATCGTCGGAGGACATTCTGAATGGCTTCTACGAATCTCGCTTCTCCAGAGGAGAAGATAAGGATGTCGTCAGCGTAGGCTAGGTGAGTAATGATCGGACGGCCGCTGACGGTGTGAAAATGTTTGAAGTTAGGGGTCCTAGACAGTTTGTTAATATTTCTGCTGAGGGCTTCTGCTGCAATAATGAAAATGGTGGACGACAGAGGGTCCCCTTGCCTAACTCCTCGACTGGCATGGAAGAAACCGTTCGCCTGCCCGTTAATAACCATAGAAAACCACGAGTTGTTAATCGAACGCCAGATAATACTGATCCAGTTTTCCGAGAAGCCGAATGCTCTACACACCCATATCATGAACTGCCAGTCAAGTATGTCATAAGCCTTCTCTATGTCTAATTTGATGGCAATGTCCCTGCCTTTCGACGGTAGTTGCATGCATGTAATCATCTCTTGGGCCAGCATAATGTTATCTTGGATGTTCCTGCCCCGGACAAATCCACTCTTTTTTTCGGATATGATTTTGTGAAGAATGTCCGCCATACGCGTGGCAATAATCTTGGAGATAATTTTGTTAGTAAAGGTGCATAATCAGATGGGTCTGAAGTCGCGGAAGGTCGTCGGATTTTCCTGCTTGGGGATAAGGACCAGATTAGCGCAAGAAATCGATCTAGGGTACCTGGCTCCCTGAAAGAAGGCCGTCGCCGCTTCATGAATATCAGTCTTGATGATGTCCCAACAAGTGCGGAAGAAAACGCCGGAGAAGCCGTCTGGACCAGGGGTGCTATGAGCATCCAGCGCCCAAACTGTAGCTTTTATTTCTTGTTCCGAGGGGATGTTTTCCAGGCTCCTGTTGTCCATGTCAGAGATGAGTTGAGGGATTTTGGAAAGGAAATCGTTATCTCGAGTGACAGTTTCTTTAAAGAAAAGCTGCGAGTAGAAGTTGGTCGCGGCCTGTTGGATGCCATGTTGGTCCTTGAAGATGTTCCCGTCGTCGTCTGCTATCTGGTGGATGTTGAGCTTCTGTCTGCGACCCTTGACGCAGGCATGGAAGTAGCTAGTATTTTTGTCCCCTTCGCTGTCCCATTTGATCCTGGCTTTCTGCTTCCAGAAATCGGTTTCAACTTTGACACGAAATTTGAGGATAGCTTTGGAGAGATTCAGGGCAGTTCTCGTGGCTGGAGAATTATCCGACAAAAGAAGAGCCTCGGCACGAGTAACGTCGTCTTCTGCGGTGCGCACCGCTTGGAAGATGTCACCAAAAGCCTGCTTGCTCCAAGTGGTGAGAGCTTTTTTGGTAGCCTTGAGTTTGTTGGCCACTCGAATGAGGGGGTCGGAGGAGTCCATCCTGGACCATGCGGCTTCAACGATCCCTAAGAATTGAGGGTGCTGACACCAAAATTCCAGGAACATGAATTTTTTCTTGATTTGATTTAAGTTACGATTGATTTCAATGAGGAGGGGGGCGTGGTCGGATTCAGTGGCATTCAGGTGAGCGAGGTTGGATGTGATGTTCAAGTCATTCCATTGAGTGTTGACGAGGACTACGGTCGCCTTCCTGCATGTTACACCAAGTGAAAGCGCTGCCGGTGAACTGGAGTTGAGACAGGTGGGCGTTGAAGATAAAGTTATTGAAGTCAGTCATGGCTGCCGGGGTGGAGGTCTGCCTCCTGTCTTCTCATCTCTGGCAGTGACTACGTTGAAATCTCTAACACACAGCCAAGGAGGGTTGGCGGTGCTGGAAACCGTGTCGAGGAGGTCTTTCCAGAGCTGTTTGCGTTCAATGATGTCGCAGCTGCCGTGGACGGTCGAGATTAGGGTGTGATTCAAAAAGGTAGGGTGTTCTAACCAGCACGACAGAGCTTGTGTGGTGTCAAGCACAATGTTGATCTTAACATCAGCGGAATACAGGATCCAAATGTCGTGGGGACCGACGACAGCGTCATGGAATCCTAGCTGCAGCCGAATCGATTTGAGTCTGTTAGGGGGATTTTGGGTTCTAAGATGATCAGGATGTCAATTTTGTGAATTTTCTTGAGGCTGCATAATCTCCTCAAGGTTGGTTTATTGGCCACGCCTCTAACATTCCAGGATAGGATGTTAGGCATTTGACTTGTTGGGTTGTTGTTGTTTGACGAGCTTTGCGGCTGACCTGGTGGTCCTTGCCGTAGTACTCTGTCTTTTGTTTGCTGCTTGCTTGTCGGGGTTCTGGTTCCGGAGTGTGCTTGAGGGGTCTTCTTCTGTAAAGAGGGTTTCCAATTTTTGCTCCGGATTCGGAGGTGCTCCTAAGTTGGTAACTGGGGTGAAGGCTCCAGCGTCGATGGCTTGCTGACAGCGCATGACTTGCTCGGGTCCGATTATGGCCAGGTCTTTTGCCTGAATGTGTCTCGAGGATAGGCTCTCCTGGGATTCGGTACTGGCTGTGTCACTACTAGCATTGGGTTTGTTGTGGTCTGTACTTCCTTCATTGCTCTGGGCTCTGTGGCGAGACGCGATGTTGCTGTGGAGTTTAGACTGACTGGTAAAGTTGGTGGGCGATTGGTTGCTTGCCTCGGTATTGTTAGGTGTGCTAGAGTGTGCGTCTTCTGGGTTGTTGTTTTCTTCTTCCTCCTGGGCGGCGAACCTGTTATGGGTGTTGATGCTGGTGCTTTTAGGGATGGTGGGGGGACTTTCCTGGCCGTCTTCGTTTGTGGTTGTCTGAGTCGATGTTGGGCTGGCCTCGAATCTGATATGCGAGTTGGGAGGAGGTAAAATGGGGGGTCTTTGCTCCTGAGTTTTTTTAGATGTGAGTTCTTTAGAAGCCTGCCTGTGGTTCAAATCTGGGTGTGCTTTGTAGAAGTGCTTGATATGATGTCCTGTCTTTTTACAGTGATTGCAATATATGACATTGTTATCATATAGGATTTGCTGGGAGTGAGTCTTGTTTTCTAGCTCAATGTTGATGGATTTAGGGAGTTCTGTGGAGATGTCCAGTTCCATACAAACTTTGGCGTAATTGGCTCTGGTCAGATATCTAGTTTCCTCTGCCATGGCAACGAAGGTGCCGATGGAGTTGACGATTCTTTTCAGGGCTGCAGGTATGAAACATATCAGGGGTGGGTTGGGTAGAGTGACCCATGCGGACACAATGGGGGAATCCTCAATTGGGTTGAGATTCTGTGACCATCTGACCACCTTCATGCTTTTGGAGTCTATTTTGTTTGGTCCTCGGGACTGGACAATCTTTTGATCTGATGCTGAGGATAGGTGGAGAAGAATGTTTTTGGGGTCAAGGGGGGCGATGCGATATTCTGCTGTAAGGTTCCATTTTGCCACTTCTTCTTGAACACGGGCCAGCTTGGGGCTTCTCGACGGAAAACGCAAGACGAATGTCGAGGAGAACCACTCGTAGAGTAAGTCCAGATCCTCAGAGAAGAACGGAATAGAAAGCAATTGCCCTTCCTCAGGAGTATGGTAGTCGATCTCGGTGAGGGAGACATCGGGAAGGATTGGTAGTTTCTGGGCCACTCGGTTCGGTCGCAAGATGTCTGCAAAGGATACGGTGCCAGTCGGATGCCCCAGAGCCGGGGAGGGAGCCCCACGCCGGAGGATGGGGCTGGGGCCTGAGGGAGGGGAAAGATGGGAAGGGGGAGACCAGCAGAGGGGGGCTGCAATAGTAGAGGGTCACGCATAGGGGAGACCAGGGGGCGCATATGGGATACTAGGGGGCGCATGGGGTGCTCGGAAGAAGGAGGGTGCATAGAATGCCCAGAGGAGATCGGGTGCATAGGCTCAGGGGAAGGGGGGGCGAATGGGATGCACAGGGGAGGGAGAGGGGCGGCGCAAAGGAGGAAGGTGGGGAACCTGGGCTATGTGCACACCGGGGTGCGCTGCCTGGCATGAGGGAGAGTGGGCGCATAATGAGAAGAGCTGAGCAAGAAGAGGGGAGGGCAGGCGAGCGCATTCCGGGGCTAAGCCCGAGGGCGCATGCACTGGAGGATAGGGGTGGCGCATGGCCTGGCGCAATGCTGGATAGCGTCTGCGCCACAGGGGACAAGGGGGAAAGGGCAGGAAAGTGCCTCGTTCGAAATTCGAACGGTGGCAGGGGAGGATGGAGGGAGAAGGGGGTACAGAGTGGACGAGGATAGGGCGGAGGGAGGAGGAGATGGGAGGAGGAGTGATGGTGACGGGGGGGATGGCGGTGGGAAGGGGCGACGGAAGGGTGGAGGGGGGCGGAGCAACGGTGGGGGACCGGAGAGAGGGGAGAGCAAGGACTGAGCGGGAGACGAGGCAGAGCAAAACGGGGGGGGTGTCGGGGTCCGCCCGACGAGGCCAGGTGAGAGGGGGAGCCACTGCAGCTCCAGACGAGAGGGTGCCGACCAGGCGTAGCTGGGCCTCCGACCAGGGGGGCGGCCTAAAGACGCCAGGACGACGGAGAGGGGGGTAGGGGAGCTGGAGGACATGACGGAGGCAAACAACGGAGGGGAGGGGAGGAGCTCGGGAGGGCCCAGAGAGCTAGAGCGGCCCGACTACCGCCGGGCGGCACGCCCGTCCAGGACACCGCTGAGAGGGGGACGGGAGGAAGAAGAAGGGAGGGGGGAGAGTAGCCATTCTTATATAGAGATAGCATGTGGGGGGTGACAAGTAGACACCCTCCATAGGGTGGCACCTCACCTCCCTCATCCTCTATAGAGAGAGAATAAGGGAGGTAGGGTGCCACCTCATGGGAGGGTGTCTACTTGTCACCCCCCATGCTATCATCAAGCACATGGGTGCATGATGATAGCATGTGGGGGGTGACAAGTAGACACCCTCCATAGGGTGGCACCTCACCTCCCTCATCCTCTATAGAGAGAGAATAAGGGAGGTAGGGTGCCACCTCATGGGAGGGTGTCTACTTGTCACCCCCCATGCTATCATCAAGCACATGGGTGCATGATGATAGCATGTGGGGGGTGACAAGTAGACACCCTCCATAGGGTGGCACCTCACCTCCCTCATCCTCTATATATATATATATATATATATATATATATATATATATATATATATATATATAATACTGATATTAAAAGGGCCTACATATCTGTAAGTTACTACATAAGCATATAGAAATACCAGGTATCCTTGTGTGTCCAAAATGACATACCAAGCCAGGGTGTTCATCTCCTGCTGCCTACATCAGAAGCTAATGCTATTCGACCCCCTTCTTATTACAGAACCTATCAAAGCCCAGCAATGTAGAAGCATGGAAAAGTATAATGATTCTTATGCGGCCCAGAAACTCCATGCGGCTCAGAACTTGGGGGGTCTTATGCGGCTCAAAAATCCCTCAGAGCTTCATACGGCTCAGGAAGCTTTATACGGCTCAGAAGGAGCCACGTGGCCTTATGCGGTTCGAAATAGGCCTATACAGCTGGCCATAATTACTCCGTACAGCTGGCCATTAATGCTCTGACACAAAGTGACAGCTCTGACAGAAATGATGGCTCTGACATAAAGAAGAGACGTGACATGCTTATAAAAAGACGAGAAAATCTTTACGATAGCTGGCACAGTTCACAAATTCCAAGAAAGTTCTTTATACGGATAGCCTGAGTGACCTTCATGCGGCTCGGTTATGAGGCCACCCTCATGCGGCTCGGTTATGAGGCCACCCTCATGCGGCTCGGTTATGAGGCCACCCTCATGCGGCTCGGTTATGGGGCCATCCTCATGAGGCTCAGTCATGAGACTACTCTCATGCGGCTCAATCATGGGGACAGTCCTTCAGGCGGCTCAGCCAGGATGCACCATTCATGCGGCTCGCAACATAGCGGCAGTTGGAACACGTGGCAGAAGTTGACTAAGTCTTAAACAACTCAGATTTATTACAACCAACAGATCATAACAGTTCAGATTTATTGCAACCGACATAACAGTCCAGATTTATTTGCAACAAACAGATCAAGATTAATGTTAACCAATCCCCAACTGCCCACTTCTCAAGGCGCAGTTACCACGTGGCTGTACACCCCACTCATCACAAACTCCTATAAATAGCATGGGATTATTCCTTTGCACATATATAGAGCAACATAGAGACACACAAAGAGAGAGCATTTCTTCGCCAGAGCCGAGGTTGCCTTCGATCGTCCAAGGAGTAAGGCAGAGTTTATAGCACTTTCCCGAGCCTCTACCGTCTCCCCCCAGAATCCAAATTAAACAATTGTACTTAGACTGCTTTTTCCTAGGTTTTGTTCCTAGGCTTTCTTTTGTACAAGCAAGTTTGTAATTGTGAATTAAAGTTCAGTCCTCCCATAAAACTGTTCTGTTCTTTGATAATCAATGGCAAACACGATGGCGACTCTGCTGGGGACTAACTTCTCCACTGCTGAGAAGTTGGTGACGCAATCGGACGCAGCCAAACTCGGCTCCACGCAACAGATGCTGGTTTCGCTTCGAGCAGCAAGCGTTTGAAGAGATGCTCTCTGACGGGAGCGCTAGCCCGGTCCAGAAGCGAGCCGGCACAAAGAAGGCCCGCAGGGAGTGGAGGCCCAAAACTGCTGGTCCTTCCCAAGCTCTGGAAGAAGTGTTTTCTGCTGCCCAAGATGACGAAGAAGACTCACATGCGGCCCCACTTCAGGCCGTAGAGGACCCTGCTGTCCCCAAGTCTGGCAAAGGAAAGCACTACGATGCTGGACTTACGGGAGCAAATGGGAACTCTGTGCGGTCCAAGAAGAAGCCGCATAAGGGCGCCAGCCGCATGAAGAAGACTCATACGGCTACCAAACCCAGCCGCATGGAGAAGGCTTATGCGGCCATGAGCTCCAACCGCATACGGAAAGTTCATGCGGCCGCCAATCGCAGCCGCATGCAGACTGCTCATGCGGCCACCTATCCCAGCCGCATGCAGCATGCTTATGCGGCCGCCAAGCCCAGCTACAGGGAGATGGCTTATGCGGCATCCAACCGCAGACCATCCACCCTATGCGGCTCGGGTTCAGTCTTCGACCGCCTCTCATGCGGTCCTGACCTCAGAAGCTTCCATGAGGACGTGCCAGACTCTGTGCGGCACAACTTGGACTCTTCCTACTATGCACCTTCGGGTGCTAGAGCAAAGAAGTCTAGGACAGCGCGGGCTCGTCGAGCTCAGTCAGCTGTCCCAACTTCTGACCATCAGGGAGTCCCGCTAACTGTTATGCGGTTCTCTGATGGAAAGTTGTACAAAACTACCCGTGTCCAGCCCCCGGCGGCCAACGGACAGGGTGGTTCTCAAGAGTCTTCCAACAATGATCAGGGGCAGGTACTTTTATAGCCCCACGTCAGTGGGCAAACATGATACCAACACACTCGTGTGCTCGGGACTCCCGGGCCCACAAAACGACTGTAAAGGTTGCTCGAGATACACTTGACTTGCGTGATGTGATCCTTCACAAGCGCAAGGAAAGAGAAGAAACCTTGGTGTGCAGAGAGTCCTTCCATGGACATCACTGCACTCAAGTCATTATCAACTGCTGCTGCAACAAGACAGCAGTACAAGAGGACCGACAGTCCGTCTTCCAACGACTTTAGTAGCCAGGATCGGTCCTAGAACAAAGCTCGGAAGACGAGGTGCTTCCTCTCGCCTCTTGTAATTCTACCCGAAAAGTCCCTACCGGCAAGGAAGGGAAGAAAGTAAATGTCTCCAGCCCGATGATCTCAACTAGCGCGGCTAAGAAACTCTCATCCAAGCGGTTGTCCACAACCACCACAGGAGGAGTTTATCAAGGCACCCACTCAAAGACGAAATCTTCAACACTTGGAGATTCGTCATCTACATCCCTGGGGGTAGCCGAAGCTGGGGGTAGAACTCCCCGGAACATCAACAACAATCCGATGTTCCAAGAAGATCAACCTGGGAAGATAATCCCCCAAACAAATGCAGCAGATTCTGATGTCCCTGAAGACGTCCACAAATCCCAAGACGAGGCAACCTCCTACGCAGGGGATGCCACTTCCTCTGAGTCCGAACCAGAGGAGAACATTCCCACGTACCCCGACGACTTCTCTATTCGGGGGTATGATTCGGAGAGCACACAGTTCCTTCTACTGCTCCCTATGTGAGAACAATATTCATGACTGAAAATGATCAAGACGGTCCTAGTGATCGACAGCACCTCGACACTCTTGAGGCCATACTTCATACCTTGGTTAAGTCAGTAGACGAGATCAAGGCGGCTCTACCGGCTCTCCAAGGAAGGACGCATGGCCAAACAAGCTTGGGTCCCGTCGTCAATGCGGACTCAAACACAACCGCACCAACCCCGGACGACAATCCACCCGGAATATCGGCTCCCACTGCTGCAGAAGAGGCCAGGGAGGCAATAAGAGAAGTCCAGGAGTTCCGGGCAATGTTTTACGCCCGAGAAAACTTTCAGGACCTCAGGATACGACAGCCGTATCCCGCTGCATGGAGAGATATCCCCTTCCCTCCTCGATACAAACCATTCAACATCAACCCTTATGACGGGAAGACATCTGCAAGCTGATACGTGACCTACTTTGAGGTCACAACAGATCATCTACCATATGACGATGCCATCCTTACACGATTGTTCGTTGGGGCATTGGAGGGAGTCGCATTCGACTGGTACCGTAATTTACCGGACAACTGCATCCATTCCTTCGCTGGCTTCAAACATATGTTCTTGGAGAGGTTCTATGAGTTGGGACAAGATGTGACTATGTCAACTCTCATGGACGTTGTTCAAGGAGAGAAGAAGCTGACAAGGAACTACATTGAGCAGTTTTGCCAAACCGCGATGAAGTTGCCCTCCGGTAACCCGGACTCTTCCTTAATTGAAATTTGCCAAAAGAGGCTGCTCCCCACAATCAGCCTCTGGATGGGCGAAAGTCAATTTAAGGACTGGAAGACTTTCATCATCAGCGCCACTAGCGCAGAAGCCAAGTTGAAGAAAGCTCGACAACTGGGATTGCACATCTCGGATGGGGAGGACAAGGGCAAACGCCCTAATACCAACAACAACAACGGCGGTAATTCCTCCAACAACCGAGACAACAAGGGAAAACAGGCTATGGTGGCTGACACAGCCCAGAAGCCTGAACCGAAGCAGGCAAAAAAGCAGTGGCCGCAGATGACTTACTCCTTCGAAGATAGTCATGTCAAGCCCATCTTTGACATGCTCTTACAAGGAGACGGAATTCAGCTCCCTCCGCCAAGGCGTGAACCTCGACCTGCAGAGATGGAGAGCCCCAAGTACTGTCACTACCATCGCTACGTCCACCATATTACACAAGACTGTTTCCAGTTGAAGCGGTACATCCAGAACCTCATCGACTCCAAGGCCCTGGCTATTGATTTTGAGGAGGTGACGGTCGCTGCCAACATGGTGTCAGTCCAATTCGGCAGCTTCCCGTCGACGAGGACCCAAGACGGCGTAGTACCCATCCCCCAGGCAAAAATAGAGGTCGCTAATCTTCTACCTCCCCGAGACCAGGCTGCTGGGCTGGTACCCCTCACCACATCACGAGGGGAGGTCATGTGGGTCCACCCGGACTTAGTACCTGAAGTAACCCAGCCAGCATCACCCTCTACTGGCAAAAAAAAGGGCAGAAAAGTCAAATCCTGCCGCACAATCTCTGCCGACATCGAAGAAGCGACAGCTATCGTTATCCGGTCTGGTACACAAACTCAACCCATGCCGGGTAACTCGGCTGAAAAACGTCAGCCGGCCACTGCTGATACCCCAGGACCTTATCAGCCTCAGCCGGCCGATAAGCCCAAGCCAAAGGAGACCCGCTTTGACAAGCCGCTCCGCAAAGACGCGCCACAAGGACTGGAGAGGCCCTACAATTTTGACATTCTGGCACAATTGGCCAACACACCAGCCAAATTATCATTATATGAGCTCCTGAGACTCTCCAAAGATGTAAGCGTTGCACTCAGCAAAGCACTCCAGAATGCCGACGCATATTTGGCTCAGGTTAAGCTTACAGGGGAGAGCTCGCCGACGGATCTCCAGGACAGCGCTTGTACGGGTGTAATGCCAAACATTGTGTTCATTCTGCAGGACATGCTTATCAAGACCAACCTGCACGATCGCCCTCTGTACTATACTGGGTACGTCGGCGACATCAAGGTGGATCGGATGCACATTGATCCCGGTTCTTCGATAAGCATTATTATGAAGAGCTTGCTTCACCTCCTGTGCATCCCTATGCATCGGTTGACTCCTACCAGCACCGCCATCAGCGGTTTCAATTCAGGAAGAAGCTATCCTATTGGAAAGATTTGCCTGAAGTGCCAAATTGGCGACCTGCAGTCGAAAGTGACCTGCTATGTCATAGACACAGATACCTCCTACAATATTCTTCTGTGGCATCCATGGATACATGACTATATGATCGTGCCCTCCATATTGCACTAATGCTTCAAATATGTTGACAAGTACGACTTCGTAAAGACAAAATTTGCCGACATCGATCCTTTCAAATGGGTCAAATCCTACTATTCGGATTCCTGCTTGTATGAGAAATCAAAGAGGTACCTGATCAAGGAAGATGTTCAAGAGCAGACGGAGGCCATTGCAGGGCCTGAGGAACCCTTGAGAATCCATCTTCAATCCCGCAAACCAGGCAGGACTGCACCTCTTACAGCCACTCTGCGTAGAGAAGCAACTAGTCTCCCGGTGCTCACTGCACAAAAAGAGCAGATGACAATCTACTGCCTAGGTCTGGCCAAGGGCCGAGACGCACTACGGAGCCACTGACAATTAGGCTGCCCAGAGCCGGCCAACATCAAGCAGAAGAGATCAATCCTTCTGTTAAGCCTCTGACGATTCGTCTTCCCAGGACAAGTCGACAGCCAAGCGCTAAGCCGGGGACTGCTAGTGAGCCAACAACTCCACGTCCAGCACCAAGCACTAAGCCAGGGATCGTTAGTGCGCCTACAACCCCACGTTCAGCACCACCAGTGGATCCCCTGATGATCAAGCTACCCAGGTCATCCTCCCATTCTTCATTGATACAGGGGGTGGCTGAAGAGGAATTAGAGCTAGCCAAGTATGTGGCTGCCCACACTGATGTTCCTTCTGCTGACGATGTAATCCCACCTGAAAAGATACCTTACTTTATCAATAAAGGGCTATCTTTAAACTACCTCGAGCTTAATAAGCTTTGTATAATGTATGCTATGGAACACGGTATAGGCACCAACCTACACACCCAAGTGACAAATATCTACACCGCGAACCAACTCACTCCCGTGGAAGGAGCTTGCTTCATAGTCATGGGAGAGGATCATCCAATCATCTTCGGCCGAAAGAATGATCCACAGTCCTTCAGGATAGAAGAAGTTGATCTCGAACCCGACACCCGAAGACTGCCCCTTTATCTTTATAGCTCCTGATCCAAGTACCTCATGCAAAAACAGGGGTATGATATGGAGACTACGCCAGGCTTGAATTACGGCACCAGTCGGCGATTACCTTTGCAATTATCGGTCCCGGCTGGAAAACCACGGGATTACTACAACAAAACCAGACGTGGTCTAGGCTATGTTACACCCGCAACAACTCCTGAGAGCTCGGATGAGGAATGTGAATGGCATTCACATTCAACCGGATCACCCACTTCCGATTCGGATGTCAGCATCGGGGACGTATTCAGGCAAGTTTGGTCTGTCAATATGGCATTTGCTGACGCCTATGAAGAAGACGAAGATGTACCCGAGCTCCTTAAGTTAGAGCCTTGGGTTCAACAGCTAGATGCGCAGTGGGAGAAGCGTTTCGAACAGAGAGATCCTCCTACCGAAGATGAGGTCATGCAAATTGACCTCGGCGATGAATCCTCTCCAAAGCTAATCTTCGTCAGTAAAAGCCTGACAGACGAAGAGCGGGAGTCGCTTTTGCAACTCGTCAGAGAGTATATTGACGTGTTTGCCTGGAGCTATGAAGACATGCCAGGGCTAAACCCCGAAGTTGTACTCCATAAGCTCAGCATTCATCCGGACGCAAAGCCGGTCAAGCAACAGCAACGACGGTTCCGCCCAGACATAATGAACTCTATCGAAGCTGAGGTCAACAAACTAATAGCCAGCGGCTTCATCCGTGAGGAACAACATCTAGACTAGGTCGCCAACATAGTACCAGTCCTCAAGAAGAATGGGAATATTCGAATTTGTATCGACTTCCGAAATCTGAACGAAGCATGTCCTAAGGATGAGTTCCCTCTTCCTATTACGGATATAATGATCGACAACACATGTGTGTAGAAGCATGGAAAAGAACAGAAAAGTCCATGCGGCTCAAAACAGAGGGAGTCTCATGCGGTTCAAGAATCTCTTAGAGCTTCATGCGGCTCAAAAATCCTTTAGAGCTTCATGCGGCTCAAAAGTCCCTTAGAGCTTCATACGGCCCAAAAAAATCCTTTATAGCTTCATGCGGCTCAAAAGTCCCTTAGAGATTCATGCGGCCCAAAAAATCCTTTAGAGCTTCATGCGGCTCAAAAGTCCCTTAGAGCTTCATGCGGCTCGAAAGTCCCCGATAGCTCCATGCGACTCGAGAAAAGCCACGTGGCCCTATGCGGTTCAAAAATAGGCCTCTACAGCTGGCCATAACTACTCTGTTTCGCTGGCTCATTAAATACTCTGACGCAATGCGGCAGCTCTGACACAAAGGATTGATAGCTCTGACATAAAGGTAAAATGATGACTCTGACATAATGACGTGCTCCTAGAGAGACGAGAAAAATCTTTATAGCTGGCACGATCCACCAATTCCAAAGCTCCTTATGCGAATCGCTTCAAAGACTTTCAAGCGGCTCAGTTGTGGGGGCCACCCTTATGCGGTTCAGATGGGGGCCACCCTTATGCGGCTCAGTTGTGGAGGCCAACCTTATGCGGTTCAGATGGAGGGCCACCCTTATGCAGCTCGGTTGTGGGGGCCACCCTCATGCAGCTCAGTTGGGGGCTACCCTCATGCGGTTCAGTTGGAGGCCACCCTCATGCGGCTCGGCTGTGGGGGCCACCCTTATGCGGCTCGGTTGTGAGGCCATCCTCATGCGGCTCGGTTGTGATCCTACCCTCATGCGGTTCAATTAGCAGACCATACTTATGCGGCTCTGCCAGGATGCCCCGTTCATGCGGCTCGCAGCATAAATGGCAGTTGGGACACGTGGCAGAAGATTGACTAAGACTTATCCACTCAGATTTATTGCAACCAACAAATCATAACAATGCAGATTTATTCCAACCAACTCAACAGCCCAGATTGATTTCTAACAAACAGATCAATGTTAATCTTAACCAATCCCCAACCGTCCACTTTTTAAGGCGCAGTTACTGCACACCCCGTCCATCACAATTCTTATAAATAGCAAGGTTCTGTTCCCTTGCAAAGACACACAGAGCCCGAGCATAGAGGCTAGCAACTCCCACATACACAAAGAGCATTTCCTCGCCAGAGCAGAAGCTATGTCCGATCGTCCAAAGAGTAAGGCAGAGTTGATAGCACTCTCCCGAGCCTCTACCGTCACCCCCCTGAAAAACAAAACAATTGTACATAGATTGCTTTTCCTAGGTTTTGTTCCTAGGCTCTCTTTTGTACGAGCGAGTTTGTATTGTGAATAAAAGTTCAGTCCTCCCATAAAACTGTTCTGTTCTTTCGATAATCAATGGCAAATACGATGGCGACTCTGTTGGAGAAGTAGAAAAATACTGATGGGGCCACAAATGCCAGCCGTATGAATGCTGATGCGGCCACAAATGCTAGCCGCATGAATGCTGATATGGCTACAAATGCCAGCCGCATAAATGCTCATACGGCCACCAATCCCAGCCGCAGACCACCTGCTCTATGCGGCTCGGGTTCAGTCTTCGACCGCCTCTCATGCGATTCTGACCTCAGATGCTCTTATAAGGATGTGCCAGACTCTGTGCGGCACAATTTGGACTCTTCCTACTATGCGCCATTGGGTGCTAGAGGAAAGAAGTGTAGGACAGCGCGGGCTCGTCGAGCTCAGTCAGCTGTCCTAACCTCTGACCATCTGAGAGCTCCGCTTACTGTTAGGCGGGCGTCTGATAGAAAGTTGTACAGAACCGACCGTGTCCAGTCCCTGGCGGCAAACGGACAGAGTGGTTCCCAAGAGTCTTCCAATCAGGGAGCAAACATGGTGCCAACACACTCGTGTGCTCAAGACTCCCGGGCCCACAAAACGAGTAACTTGCATGATGTAATTCTTCACAAGCGCAAGGAAAGAGAAGAAAGCTTGGTGTGCAGAGAGTCCTTTCATGGACATCACTGCACTCAAGTCATTGTCAACTGCTGCTGCAGCAAGACGGCAGTACAAGAGGACCGGTAGTCCGTCTTCCAACGACTGCAGCCGCCAGAACCGATCCTGCAACAAAGCTTAGGAGACGAGGTGCTTCATGTCGCCTCCTGCAATTCTGCTCGGAAGATCCCTACCGGCAAGGCGGAGAAGAAGATAAATGTTTCCAGCCCGACGATCTCAACTAGTACGGCCAGGAAACTTGTATCCAGGCGGTTGTCCACAACCACCGCAGGAGGAGTTTATCTGGGCACCCGCTCTAAGACAAAATCTTCAACACTTGGAGATTCGTCATCTACATCCCTGGGGGTAGCCGAAGCTGGGGGTAACACCCCTCGGAACATCCATGACAATCCGTTGTTCTAAGAAGATCAACCAGGGGAGACAGTTCCCCCAACAGATGCAACGGATCCAGATGTCCATGGATCCTAAGATGAAGCAACCTCCGATGCAGGGGGTAACACTTCCTCCGAGTCCGAATCGGAGGAGAACATCCCCACATACCCCGAAGACTTCTCTCTGCGAGGGTATGATTCGGAGAGTACGTCTTCTACCGTGCCTTCCACCATCCCTCGTGTAAGAACGGCATTCATGACTAGGAATGATCAAGATGGTCCAAGCGATCGACAGCGCCTCGACACTCTTGAGGCCATACTTTACACCTTAGTGAAGTCAGTGGAAGAAATCAAGGCGGCCCTACCGACACTTCAAGGAAGGACGCCTGATCAGACAAGTTTGGGTCCCACCGTCAATGCGAACTCGAACACAACTACACCAACCCCGAGTGACAATCCGCCCGAAATGACGGCTCCCAGTGCTGCAGACGAGGCTAGGGAGGCAAGGAGAGAAGTCCAGGAGCTCCGTGCGATGTTCCACGTACGAGAATACTCTCAGGACTTGAAGATACGACAACCGTATCCTGCTGCATGGAGGGATGTCCCCTTTCCTCCACGGTACAAGCCGTTCAACATCAACCCCTACGACGGGAAGACCTCTGCAAGCCGGTACATAACTTACTTTGAGGTCACAACAGACCACTTGTCGTACGACAATGCGATCTTTACGCGATTGTTTGTTGGGGCATTGGAGGGGGTAGCATTTGATTTGTACCGCAATCTGTCGGACAACTGCATCCATTCCTTCGCCGACTTCAAAAATATGTTCTTTGAAAGGTTCTACGAAGTAGGACAAGATGTGACAATGTCCACCCTCATGGACGTTGTTCAAGGCGAGAAGGAGCTGAGAAGGAGCTGAGAAGTAACTACATTGAGCGGTTTCGCCAAACCGCGATAAAATTGCCCTCTGGCAATCTAAATTCTTCCTTAATTGAAATCTGCCAAAAGAGGCTGCTTCCTACGATCAGCCTCTGGATGGGCGAAAGTCAGTTCAATGACTGGAAGACTTTCATCATCAGTGCCACTAGCGCAGAAGACAAGCTAAAGAAAGCTCGCCAACTGGGATTGCACATCTCAAAAGGAGAGGACAAGGGCAAATGCCCTAATACCAACAACAACAACGGTGGTAATTCCTCCAACAACCGAGACAACAAGGGCAAACAGGCTATGGTGGCCGACACAGCCCCGAAGCCCGAACCGAAGCCGGCAGAGAAGCAGTGGCCGCAGATGACTTACTCCTTCGAAGACAGCCATGTCAAGCCTATCCTGGACATGCTCATACAAGAAAACAGGATTCAGCACCCTCCACCGAGACGTGAGCCTCGGCCTGCAGAGATGGAGAGCCCAAAGTACTGCCACTACCACCGCTACGTCCATCATACTACTCAAGATTGCTTCCAACTGAAGCGGTACATCCAGAACTTGATCGACTCTAAGGCTCTGGCCATTGACTTCGAGGAGGTAACTGTAGCGGCCAATATGGTGTCTGTCCAATTCGACAGCTTCCCTCCGACGAAGACTCAAGATGGAGTAGTACCCGTTCCCCGGGCAAAGATGGAGGTCGCTAATCTTCTACCTCTCCGAGACCAGGCTGCTGGTCTCGTACCCCTCACCACATCACGAGGGAAGGTCATGTGGGTCCATCCGGACCTGGTACCTGAAGTGACTCAGCCCGCACCACTCTCCACCGGTAAGAAGAAGGGTGGAAAAGTCAAGTCCTGTCGCACAATCTCGACAGATATCGAAGAAGCTACGGCTGTCGTCACCCGGTCTGGTGCACAATCCCAACCTACACTGGATAACTCGGCTGAAGAACGCCAGCCGGCTGCTGCTGACGCTCCAGGACCTTTTCAGCCTCCACCGACCGATAAGCCCAAGCCGAAGGAGACTCGCTTTGACAAGCCACTCCGCAAAGACGCACCACATGGGCTGGAGAGGCCCTACAATTTTGACATTCTTACACAATTGGCCAATACACCGACCAAATTGTCATTATATGAGCTCCTGAGACTCTCCAAAGATGTTCGCATCGTACTGAGCGAGGCACTCCAGAATGCCAACGCATATCTGGCTCACATCTATCTCACTGGGGAGAGCTCGCCTGCGGATCTCCAAGACAGCGCTTATACAGGGGGCATGCCCAACATTGTGTTCACTCCGCAAGACATGCTTATCAAAACCAACCTGCACGATCACCCTCTGTATTATACTGGATATGTCGGCAACGTCAAGGTGGATCGGATGCACATTGATCCCGGTTCTTCGATAAGCATTATCCCGAAGAGCTTGCTTCATCATCTGTGTATCCCTATGCATCGGCTGACTCCTACCAGCACCGCCATCAGCGGTTTCAATTTCGGGAGAAGCTATCCCATCGGAAAGATTCGTCTGAAATACCAAATTGGCGACCTTCAGTCAGAAGTAACCTGCTATATCATCGACGCAGACACCTCCTACAATATTCTTCTGGGCGTCCGTGGATACACGATTATATGATCGTGCCTTCTACATTACACCAGTGCTTCAAGTACGTCGACAAGCACGGCTTCGTAAGGACAAAATTTTCCAACATCGATCCCTTCAAAGGGGTCGAATCCTATTATTCGGATTCTTGCTTGTACGAGAAATCCAAGAGGCACCTGATCAACGAGGATGTTCAAGAACAGACGGAGGCCATTGTGGGGCCGGAGGAACCCTTGAGAATTCATCTCCAACCCCGCAAACTAGGCAAGATGGTACCTCTCACAGCCACTCTGCGTAGAGAAACAACGAGTCTTCCGGTGCTCACTGCACAAAAGGAGCATATGATAATCCGACTGCCAAGGTCTGGCCAAGCGCCGAGACCCACTACGGAGCCACTGACAATCAGGTTGTCTAAAGCCGGTCAACGACAAACAGAAGAGTCCAATCCTTCTGTTAAGCAACTGACGATTCGTCTTCCCAGGACAAGTCGACAGCCGAGCGTTAAGCCGGGGACTGCTAGTGAACCAACATCTTCCCGTTTAACATCGAGCACCAAACTGGGGGTCGCTAGTGCGCCAACGACTCCACGTTCTGCTCCGCCAGTGGATCCCCTGATGATTAAGCTGCCCAGGTCGTCCTTCCAGTCTTCATTGACACAGGGGGTGGCCGAAGAAGAGTTAGAGCTGGCCAAGTATGTGGCTTCTCACACTGATGTTTCGTCCACAGATGATGTAATTCCACCAAAAAAGATACCTTACTTCATCAATAAAGGGCTATCTTTGAACTACCTCGAGCTTAATAAGCTTTGTACCATGTATGCTATGGAACACGGTATAGGTACCAACCTACACACACAGGTGACGAATGTCTACGCCATAAACCAACTTACTCCCGTGGAAGATGCTTGCTACATAGTCGAGGGAGAGGATCATCCAATCATCTTCGGCCGGAAGAATGATCCACAGCCCTTTAGGATAGAAGAAGTTGATCTCGAACCCGACACCGGGAGACTGCCCCTTTATCTGTATAGCTCCCGATCCAAGTACCTCATACAAAAATAGGGGTATGATCTGGAGGCTACGCCAGGCTTAAACTACGGCACTGGTCGGCGGTTACCCTTACAGTTGCCAGTCCCGGCTGGGAAACCACGGGATTACTACAACAAGACCAGATGTAGGCTAGGTTATGTTACACCAGCAATAACTCCTGAAAGCTCAGATGAGGAATGTGAATGGCATTCGCATTCAACCGGATCACCAACTTTTGATTTGGATGTCAGCATCGGGGACGTATTCAGGCAAGCTATGTCTGTCAATATGGCAATTGCTGATGCCTACGAAGAAGATGAAGATGTACCCGAACTTCTCGAGTTAGAACCTTGGGTCCAGCAACTAGATGCACAATGGAAGAAATGCTTTAAACTTTGTAAACCTTCCACTGAAGATGAGGTTATGCAAGTTGACCTCGACGATGAGTCCTCTCCGAAGCCAATCTTCGTCAGTAAAAGTCTGACAGACGAAGAGCGGGAGACATTTTTGCAACTCGTCAGAGAGTACATTGACGTATTCGCCTGGAGCTACGAAGACATGCCAGGGCTAAACCCCGAGGTTGCACTTCATAAACTCAACATTCATTCAGACGCAAAGCCGGTCAAGCAACAACAAAGACGTTTCCGCCCGGACATCATGAATTCTATCGAAGCTGAGGTCAACAAACTGATAGCCAGCGACTTCATCCGGGAGGAGCAACATCCAGACTGGGTCACCAACATAGTACCAGTCTCAAGAAGAATGTGAAGATTCGAATTTGCATCGACTTCCGAAATCTAAACGAAGCATGTCCTAAAGATGAGTTTTCTCTTCCCATCACGGACATTATGATCGACAACACATGTGGCTTTGAGCGCATGTCATTCATGGATGGCTTCTCAGGATACAACCAAATCAAAATATTTCCTGACGACCAAAAGCATACATCATTCCGAACACCGATTGGCGTGTACTATTACACAGTCATGCCCTTCGGTTTAAAGAATGCTGGTGCCACATATCAAAGAGCCATGAGTGTCATCTTCAGAGATCACCTGCGTAAGACCGTGGAGTGTTATGTTGATGACATCGCTGTCAAAAGCCGCTCTAAGGAAGACCATCTGCAGGATCTGAGGACGGTATTCGACCTGATGCGAGCGCACAACTTGAAAATGAATTCTACCAAATCCTTCTTGGACGTACCTAGTGGAAAATTCCTGGGTTATATCATTACTTTCCAGGGAATTTATATAAATCCGGAGAAGACGAAGGCAATCATGGAGATGGGTCCCCCGAGGAATCTCCGTAAACTCCGAGGCCTTCAAGGGAGGCTAGCTTACATCAGGAGGTTCATCTCTAACCTCTCCGGGCGATATCAACCATTCACCCACCTTATGAAGAAGGGCATCTCATTCGTATAGGATGAAGAGTGCCAACGCGCGTTCGACAACATCAAAGAATATCTGTCAAATCCTCCAGTTCTGGTGGCCCCGGTTAATGGAAAGCCGTTCTTGCTTTATGTACGAGCGATGGAGCATTCCCTCGGTGCTCTACTAGCATAAAATAATGACGCGGGGCATGAACAAGCTATTTATTACCTCAGCCGAATGATGATTGGGCCTGAGCATAGATACACCGCCGTGAAGAATGAATGTCTTGCCTGGTGTTCGCTATCCAGAAGACGCGACAATATGTTACGGGACAAACCATCCATGTCATATCAAGAGTTAACCCCCTCAGGGTCCTCATGACCAGGCCGGGTGCACTCAGCTCTCGCCTCGCTACTTGGGCGATATTATTGTCTCCCTACCACATGATCTTCATCCCGCAAAAGGCTGTTGAAGGTCAAGCTCTGGCAGACTTTTTAGCAGCCCATCCAAGTTCGGAGTCAACCAGAATATATGAAGAGATTCCAGACGAGGTCGCCAATTCAAACATGGCTTCCGATGATTCCGTCTGGCGAATGTTCTTCGACGGTGCTTCAAGAACGGGGCCCAAGGGCAACATTGTCGTTGGGGTCAGAGTGGTACTGATTTCTCCCTCTGGCTTGGTGATCAACCCGGCATATTTCCTTATAGAACCCTGCTCAAACAACATAGTCGAGTACAACGCCTTGGTTATCGGCCTCCGACTTGCAAAAGAACTGGAGGTAGAGTACCTAGAGGCATATGGCGATTCACAGTTAATCGTCAATCAGATCCAGGGTTCATATGAAGTTCATCATGAAGACATGATCCCCTATCATCAGATAGCGATCGCCATCATTACGTCTCTGAAAGGGTTTTTCATAGAATATGTTCCGAGACTCCAAAATATTAAAGCCGACGCCTTAGCAGGACTGGCCGCTTCCCTGGCGGTCCCAAAATATACTCATCATTTGGTGGACGTAATAGGCCATGAGTTGGTCTGTCCGAAGAACAACGTCCAATTTGCTGAGAGCTATTCTGTCCTGACGGTCGACGAGACACAGGATTGGAGGCTCCTATTTATCGACTTTGCATTTTATGGCATCTTGCCGTAGAACCCGAAAGAAACCACCTCTATCAGAAGACGTTCTCTTAGATTCTTCTATGATACAGAAACAAAGATGCTGTATCGGCGGTCATACGATAGATTACTGCTTCGGTGTCTGTCTAATACAGAAGCCAAAGAAGCTGTACGTGAAGCACATGACGGCGTCTGCAGGGCCCATCTGCCTGGCCCAAAATTGTAAGATCGTCTTCGCCGGATGGGCTACTACTGGCCTACGATGGTGGCAGACGCGATAGACTATGCAAGAAAGTACAAAGCCTGTCAGGTCCATGCAAATTTTATACATCAACCATCTGAATTCTTATACCCAACGGTGGCATCCTGGCCATTTGAGGCATGGGAAATGGACATCATTGGTCCTATCACCCTACCTTCATCCAGAGGACACCGCTTCATACTAGCAATTACAGATTACTTCTCCAAATGGGCGGAAGCTGTCCCGCTTGCAGAGGTGAAGACATCAAATATGATCAGCTTTCTCAAGCATCACGTCATCTATCGCTTTGGACTGCCTCGAAGGATCATCCACGACAACGATCCGCAGTTCGCAAGCCAGGCCTTCTATCGGTTTTGCGACAAACATCGGATCCAGAATGTTTTTTCAATACCGTACAATCCGGCGGCGAATGGGTTGGCAGAAGCATTCAACAAAACTATAATCAAGCTGCTCAAGAAGTTCGTGTCTTCCAACAAACGCGACTGGGTTGAAAAGCTTGGCGAATGCTTATGGGCGTACCGTACTACAGTTCGGACGGCCACCGGGAACACACCATTCTCTTTGGTGTATAGGAGTGAGGCAGTTCTTCCACTGGAGACTCAAATCCTCTCGCTCCGTGTCGCCCTCACCTATCGATTGACGACGGATGATAATTACCGTCGTCGGCTACAAGAGTTGGAGGCCTTAGATAAGAAATGCCTGTTAGCTCAACAACGAATCGAGCTGTATCCAGTTCGTATCTCTGGAGCCTTCAACAAGAAGGTTAAACTCAGAACATTCCAAGTGGGCGATCTCGTTCTGGCAGTTCGGAGGCCGATGGTTATAACTCACAAAACTGCCGGCAAATTCCAGCCAAAGTGGAAAGGCCCATTTGTCATCGAGGCTGTATTCTCCAATGGTGCTTACCGCCTCGCAAAACAAAATGAAGACTTGCTCATGTTGCCCGTCAATGACAAGTTCCTGAAGAAGTATTATGTCTAAACGACATCCTCCAAATCTATCGGACTGTTAAGTTATGTACCCTTAGGTACCGCTGAACTTACACTCTGGTCATCCCAAATGAATCTATATCGCATCTTCTGGGTAGTAAGTCATGTATGATCATACCTCTGAACTTTCTTCCCAAAAGAGCATCTTTCTCATGATCTAGTACCCGTACTTTTAGTACACAAAAAGGGGTAACAGATCCACAAATTTTTCGAAATAACCACGTCGATGTCACCTCTGAGTTGTGTCACTTCCATCAAAAACAAACTACCCCTCACGTAGAACTTCCACGTCCATATTACCTCTGAGTTGTTCTATGTACCCTTCATGGTGTCCACTCCTGCCACGTCCTCATTACCTCTGAGTAGGAAGACTCCATTGAAGAAACCCTCATATTTACCACGTCCTCATTACCTCTGAGTAAGTATGTTGGTTTTCTCTCGACTTATTATCCGTACCCAAAACCAGGGTACGCCAAGGATAATAGGCCCACAAATGTCTACAGTTGACCACAAATATCCGCAGTTGACCATAAATGCTGTACTAGGTCCCCTAGTACATGCGCCTCTTTTTTCATTATCACATGCCTTTGGAGCCCAGCTGTTCCATGGCATTCTTTCGTCCAATACCAAGAACTTCTACGTCTCACCGCGGAATCGTTCTAGGTATCTCTATCAAACTTATTATCCATACCTAAAACCAAGGTATGCCAAGGGTAATAGGTCCACAAAAAGTCCTCCAGTGGGGCAAACATCATAATACCAAAAATACGATACAAGTACAATAGATGATGGATGGTGTAAACATAGTCATTTATTGAAAAACAAAAGTACTACATGTTAGGGGACTGCGTCCCTATCAAAAAGAAGGAAAATAACAAAGAAAGAAAGGAAAAAAGGCCGACTACGGTTCGGCAACACATAATTCTCTGAGACGGTTCCTCAGCACGGCTGTCGACCGCTCAAACTGCTGCTTGGCCCGGCGGTTGGCCTCCTGAGTCAATCGCTCCGCATCCTCCAGATACGCGTGAGCCTGCCAGCCATCTTCAAGCTTCTTCAGAGCACGCTCCAAGCCAGCAGAAGTTCGGGTGACTTTGTCGGCCTCCTAAACAATTAGCTCCTTATCCGCGCTGGCGGCCTCAAGTCAGATTCCAAGAAAGTCAATTTCCTCTGAAGCTCGAGGATCCGTTCTCTCGTATCAATTATCCCACGGGAGGCGGCCGCTTCCCGAGCAATGCAATCCTCTCCCTGCAGCTCAATTGATTATACTGCAGAGAGAGATCGCGGAGGTCCTTCATTATAATCGGCTTGGACGCTTCTCGTGCAGCCCTTAAATTCTCTATGGCAGTGATGAGGAAGGTCCGCTCCTGATCTATTGCTGAATACAGATCAACTTGCCGCAGTACTTGAAACTGGGCCACAAGCTGATCCGCCTCTAGCAATTTGGGCTCCAGGAGCTCAACTATCCCTGCCCCACCGGGGAGGGTTCTAAGGAGTTCAATTTGGCCACGGGCGCATTGACGGGCCAAGGCAAAAGAAGTCCCCCTCTCCACGGCAGCCTCAACCCCTCGCTTCAGGTGGCGATAGAAACTATCAACCACATCCTTTGACGATTCATCCAGGACTTCTGAAGAAGATGGCGTCAGAGGAAGAGTAGCTAGTAGTGTCGAAGAAGATGCATCGGAACTTGATGCCCCTGCCACAAGGAAAACAAGTTCTGAGCGAAAAGATGCTTGAATAGCAGCCAATTCCTCCTCCGCAGCCCGAAGGATCTGGAGACTCGGCAGGGCGGAAAGGTCGACCTCCGGAGCCACATGAACAGAGGAGGGTGCAGGGACCAGTTCTTTCCGCTCCGGCAGTTCTGCCACTTGCTCTCCTGAATTCGATCCAGCAGGAGGCCCCTCAATGTAAGCTGGAGGGGGAGGAGGCACACTCTCTTCCACCAGATCCCTTCTGGCGAACTCTCCCTCGATAATGTCCGTCGTTGGCAGTGAAGGAGCAGAACCTGTATGTCCGAAGCAACCATCAATCAGCTTAACCCGAAGGATGTGATGATAGAGCAGATAAACCTCCTCACTAGTCAAGACTTGGCTTATCTTACCAGGGGGAAGTTGCTGAGGCTGAGGTTCGCTCACAGTTGCCGTAGCCTCTTCATCAGCGATATCCGAACCGAATACAACTGGTTCCTCTGTCCCAGCCGCCCAGGAAGGAGATACAACTGGATCAGCGTCACCCGACTAAAATTCAGCAGTCTCGGGGACGGGTTCAGTAGAGACCACGTCGCCCTGGGTTGGGACGTCAACAACTGGAGGAACCTCAGCCGTCGCTGGAAGAATCCCGACGGTAATAATCCCGGCACTCATTTCTCTAACTAGAGTAGTTAGAGCCGGGTCAACTTCAGAGGCAGCAGCCGACTCTGGAAAGTCCCCTTCTCCTGACGCCTACAGAGAAAAGAAAAATGATTAGGTTATAGTTTGGGAAAAAGAAGAGCTAAAGAAGAAGATGGTTGTAATTCAATTCACCTCCGAAATGGCATCAACATCCTCGCGTCTCTCCCTAATGAGCAGCCCGCGAGGCTTAACCGCAGCCCGTTTCATGGAGTAAGTTATGCCGTGATCAGCGGACTCACGCTTGCTTCGCTTGCGTGAAGGACCAGACACGACAGGCGGCTGATCCGTCACCACGTCTTCTGCGGGAGGAAGAGAGTTATCAGGGTCATGCTCGTCATCCTCTTCGTCCGCGTTGGTGGACCCCGAGTCCGATGCAGCAACCGTGTTCTCCCTTTTCTTCCTCGTCTTGGACCCCTTGGGCTTCTCCTCCAAGCCAGTACCAACAATAAAGCTGGCACTCGGGTCAAAATCAACAGGAGGCTTGTTCGCCATGACATGGTATAGAGCCACCAAATACAAGATCTCCCCTGATTCCCCAGCATCCGGAACTGAGAAGCTGGTACGGGTGTGAACCGTATTATAATAGTGCCAGGCCCTGATACCGTCAAGGACGCTACCTTCAAAACCCAGGCAAGAACTGGGACTGTCCAAGAATATCTGACTATACCCAAACTGTCGGAAGAACCTACTGGGCAAGTAGGGCTCTAAGTAGATAGTGTTGCGGTTGCGGTATACCAGGTGGACGGGACGAATGTTGAGCAACCAAAGGAGCATCTTGTCGGATAAGAAGTGGGGAGGCCCAATACCATCAAGATGCATGGCCCTCACTTTCTCAGCAGTAAATTGAGGAACAGACACGAAAAAAGTGTATCTGTCAACTCTCGCCAGTGCCATCCGACAGGCGTGCATAGTCTCGCAATCCCAAGGCATGCGATAATACTGGAAGATAAAAGCATCGTCAGCAGTTACGCCATCTTCGGGGCCATGTCTCATCAAAGACCGGCAATGCATCAACAGCCACCCCATCAGATAATGATAGGGCAGCTTAACGCGTTCAAAGTCCTTCGTCGTGTCATGGGCGATGACCTTGGACATGAAAGTGCAAAGGCCACGATGTATGCTGCACACCATGGCCGGAAGAAGAGCTAGTCTGACCCCGAAGACCAGCTTCACAGCAGGGAGGATAAAGTTACGGCTGATCCTCTCAATAGAACCAGCCCCTCCTGAAACTATGCAATTCCGTAGCCACACCATCAGGAATTCGGCCAGAAGAGCCTTCTCGGACAACGGCTGAGTGTCTTGATAAAAATAAGCTAAAGAGTCAGATTGACTCCCGAACCTGTCACCGGTGGTTCTTACCCGCTTGGCGGTTGACACTTGGTCATGTACCTCCTTCCGAGTTCGAGGACTTCGGGGAGAAACCTGGCCTGAGGTACCGAGTTTAAAAAGATAAGTGAGCCAGGCTTTTGTGTGAGGAAGGTTCCCTTCCGAGCTGTCGTTCTTTTTCTTCGACATCTGCTGGCATATGCTGTGATGACACATCAATTCTCGGTAGACGGCAACAAAGCCCGGGAACCTCTCCTCCAACTCCTCGAACTCTTCATTCGTGGGAGTGTACACTTCAAAGACTTCATTTCCCCAAGGCAGCTTGGAGACGTCATGCATCTCGTGGAGAGCAAGTCCCATCTCCCCTACGGGTGTAAAAAAGGTCCCCGTACGGCAGTTGTACATTTCCAGCAGAGCCATGAACAATTTTTTGTTTATAGGCAAGCCGTAGCTGGTGTCCCGAATAGCATAGTAGAGTCCAATCTCGCGCAGGAGAGTCTCGTATGTCCGCACAATCCACATAGACAGGTTGGTCCACGAAGGGATGGGGTGTACCCAATTCGGTAGCGACAATCGACCAATGGGATAGGACCCCTTCCGAGCAAGCTGGTTCATAAAAGTGTCAGCTTGGGAGAACTTGAAGTTGGGACCCTGCATATTCAAGAAATTGCCCGGGGCCAACCCCATCACGTAGCGGCTTACCGGTACCTTGTCCGCATACACTGACCCCAAGTTGTTATAATGAATATTGCCCACAAATATCCCAAACCGACTTGGAGTCAAGGAATCCTCCATCTTTCTGTCTATCGACAGCATATTGAACCACGACAGTGGGAAGTGACGCTCCATCTGAGGAATATGGATCGCCATTCCGTTGGAAGTAAAACTCCAAATCTCAGATATATCCAGAACTTGGGAGTTCTTTACAGTTAAGGCATCCCCGAAGAGGAACGCAGGCTTCAGGTGTTTGCCCCCCAACAGCCCTGAGTTCATCATCCCCGAGATAAAGAAGAAGGACTAGTTTTTAATGTCTCCCAGCCTCTCCACAGGTTCGTCTGTTGGAAGCTGGTTTACCACATACTCGACTATATGGTCGAACCTAACGCCCACAACAGACTGGGCTCGGCCTACCAAAGGTTCTTCCACAGGATTGACTGGCAAATTCACTAAAAAAGGATAAAAGAAACAAGTTAGAAGATGGCCAGGGAGAACTGCTTAGTGTTTCCGAGCTTATGCGACTCTGATCAGGCGGGTCCTCATGCGGCTCAATTTAATGGAGTTTATGCGACTCTATTTTAGGGGGGGGCCTCATGCGGCCCAGTTCAAATGAACTTATGCAGCTCTGTTTAGCGGGTGCTCATGCGGCCCAGTTCAAGTGAGCTTATACGGCTCTGTTTAACGGGGCCTCATGTGGCCAAGTTCAGATGAGCTTATGCGGCTCTGTTTAGCGGGGTTTCATGTGGCCCAGTTCAAGTGAGCTTATGCGGCTCTGCTTAGAGGGAGCTTATGCGACCCAGTTTAAAAGAGCTTATGCGGCTCTGATTTGGTGGGGTCTCATGCCACAGTTTGAGGGAGCTTATGCGGTCCTGTTTTGTTGGAACTTCATGCGGCACAGTTCAAGTGAGCTTATGCGGCTCTGTTTAGCGGGTGCTCATGCAGCCCAGTTTAAAAGAGCTTATGCGGCTCTGATTTGGTGGGGTCTCATGCGGCACAGTTCGATGGGTCTTCATGCGGCCCAGTTTGCAAAGTGCTTATACGGCTCGGACATGAGATGTACAGGCGGCACATACAGCACAGTATGCAGATTCATCACAATGAACTTGAACAGTTCAATGAAGACGAAGAAGGCCCGTGCATAAAATATGCGGCGTAGCCATGATGGTTAGGGTTTTGAGTTCATACAATTTCTCCCAATATTCTTACCATCAATGGCGGGGTGAACGTCGGGATGAACTGTGGGCGCCTCAGTCGATGAGGAAGCCGCTCCCTTACCCTTCGCCGCAGTGCTAGAGGAAGCTTTGGGAGCCATTGATGATCGGAAAAGGAAGAGAAGACGGCGACTAAGGGCAAGAAAAGTTGAAGAGAAAAGAAAGTAAAGAGTCTCTCTCTTCCAAAAGTACTCGTATTTATAGGCTGACGAGGGGCGTGCGAATCGATGGACACTTCGCATTACGCGCTGCCTAGAAGATAAGGCTGACTCTTGGATTTCTATCCCCCGCATGCAAAAGATTACTCGTAATCATCAAGACAAAATCTAAATATTTAAAACTGACTCTTGGGATCCTATCCCAAAAGACGGCTTTAAATTAAAGCAAATCAAAGGCAATTAAATGAGATGCATGCGTGGCACAGGACCACTATGCGGCCAGAGCAGTCCATGCGGCCAGAACAGTCCATGCGGCCAGAACATCCTATGCGGCCAGAACAGTCCATGCGGCCAGAACATCCTATACGGCCAGAGGAGTCTATGCGGTATGAAGAGCTTATGCGGACATAGCCATGCTTCTTATTCAAAGTATTTTAATTTTACAAATTGAAAACTTTGAAAGGGGTCTTGTAGAAGCATGAAAAAGAACAGGAAAGTCCATGCGGCTCAAAACAGAGGGAGTCTAATACGGTTCAAGAATCTCTTGGAGCTTCATACGGCTCAAAAATTCTTTAGAGCTTCATGCGGCTCAAAAGTCCCTTAGAGCTTCATGCGGCCCAAAAAATCCTTTAGAGCTTCATGCGGCTCAAAAGTCCCTTAGAGCTTCATGCGGCTCGAAAGTCCCCGATAGCTCCATGCGGCTCAGAAAAAGCCACGTGGCCCTATGCGATTCAAAAATAGGCCTCTACAGCTGGCCATAACTACTCTGTGCCGCTGGCTCATTAAATGCTCTAACGCAATGCGGCAGCTCTGACACAAAGGATTGACAGCTCTGACATAAAGGTAAAATGATGACTCTGACATAATAACGTGCTCCTAGAGAGACGAAAAAAATCTTTATACCTGGCACGATCCACCAATTCCAAAGCTCCTTATACGGATCGCTTCAAAGACTTTCATGCGGCTCAGTTGTGGGGGCCACCCTTATGCGGTTCAGATGGGGGGCCACCCTTATGTGGCTCAGTTGTGGAGGCCACCCTTATGCGGTTCAAATGGGGGGCCACCCTTATGCGGCTCGGTTGTGGGGGCCACCCTCATGCGGCTCAGTTGGGGGCCACCCTCATACGGTTCAGTTGGAGGCTACCCTCATGCGGCTCGGCTGTGGGGGCCACCCTTATACGGCTCGGTTGTTAGGCCATCCTCATGCGGCTCGGTTGTGAGGCCACCCTCATGCGGTTCAATTAGCTGACCACACTCATGCGGCTCTGCCAGGACGCCCCGTTCATGCGGCTCGCAGCATAAATGGCAGTTGGGACACGTGGCAGAAGATTGACTAAGACTTATCCACTCGGATTTATTGCAACCAATAAATCATAACAATGCAGATTTATTCCAACAAACTCAACAACCCATATTGATTTCCAACAAACAGATCAAGGTTAATCTTAACCAATCCCCAACCGCCCACTTTTTAAGGCGCAGTTACTGCACACCCCGCCCATCACAATTCCTATAAATAGCAATGTGTTGTTCCCTTGTAAAGACACACAGAGCCCGAGCATAGAGGCTAGCAACTCCCACATACACAAAGAGCATTTCCTCGCCAGAGCAGAAGCTACGTCTGATCGTCCAAGGAGTAAGGCAGAGTTGATAGCACTCTTCCGAGCCTCTACCGTCACCCCCAGAAAAACAAAATAATTGTACTTAGATTGCTTTTCCTAGGTTTTGTTCCTAGGCTCTCTTTTGTACGAGCGAGTTTGTATTGTGAATCAAAGTTCAGTCCTCCCATAAAACGGTTCTGTTCTTTCGATAATCAATGGAAAACAATGTGGCTTTGAACGCATGTCGTTCATGGATGGCTTCTCAGGATACAACCAAATTAAGATGTTTTCTGACGACGAAAAGCATATATCATTCTGAACGCCAATAGGTGTGTACTGCTACACAGTCATGCCCTTCGGTTTAAAGAACGTTGGTGCCACATACCAACGAGCTATGAGCGTCATCTTCAGAGATCACCTGCGTAAGACTGTGGAGTGTTATATCGATGACATCGCCATCAAAAGCCGCTCTAAGGGAGATCATCTGCACGATCTGAGGACAGTATTCGACCTGATGCGAGCGCACAACTTGAAAATGAATCCCACAAAATCCTTCTGGGACGTATCTAGCAAAAAATTCTTGGGTTTTATTATTACCGCCCAGGGAATCCATATAGACCCTGAGAAGATGAAGGCAATCATGGAGATGGGCCCCCGAAAAATCTCCGAGAACTCAGAGGCCTTCAAGGGACGCTAGCTATATTAGGAGGTTTATCTCTAACCTCTCCGGGCGATGTCAACCGTTCACACACCACATAAAGAAAGGCGTCTTCTTTGTATGGGATGAGGAGTGCCAACGCACCTTTAACAACATTAAAGAATATCTGTCGAATCCCCCAGTCCTGGTGGCCCCGGTTGCTGGAAAACCGTTTCTACTCTATGTGCGAGCGATGGAACATTCCCTCGGTGCTCTACTAGCACAGAATAATGATGCAAGGCATGAACAGGCTATCTATTATCTCAGCCGAATGATGATAGGGCCTGAGCATAGATACACCGCTGTGGAGAAGGAATGTCTTGCTTTGGTGTTCGCTATCTAGAAGACGTGACACTATGTTACAGGACAGACCGTCCATGTCATATCACGAGTCAACCCTCTAAGGGTCCTCATGACCAAGCCAAAAGCACTCAGCTCTCGCCTTGCTACCTGGGCGATACTATTGTCCTCCTACCACATGATCTTCGTCCTGCAGAAGGCTGTCAAAGGTCAAGCTCTGGCAGACTTTTTAGCATCCCATCCAGGTTTGGAGTCAACCAGAATATACGAAGAAATCTCAGACGAGGTCGATAATTCAAATATGGCTTCCCATAATACCGTCTGGCGAATGTTCTTTGATGGTACTTCAAGAATCGAACCCAAGGGCAATATCGTCGTTGGGGTCGGAGTGGTACTGATTTTGCCCTCCGGGTTGGTGATTAATCGGGCATACTCACTCACGGAACCTTGTTCAAACAACGTGGCCGAGTACAACGCCTTGGTTATTAGCCTCCGACTTGCGAAAGAACTGGGGGTAGAGTACCTGGAAGCATATGGCGATTCACAGTTAATCGTCAACCAGATCCGGGGTTCATATGAAGTTCGCCATGAAGACATGATCCCCTATCATCAGATAGCAATCGCCATCATCACGTCCTTGAAAGGGTTCTTCATAGAACATGTTCCAAGACTCTGGAATATTGAAGCCGATGCCCTAGCAGGACTTACCGCTTCTCTGGCGGTTCCAAATCATACTCATCATTTGGTTGACGTAATAGACCATGAATTGGTCTGTCCTAAGAACAACGTCCAATTTGCTGAGAGCTATTCTGCCCCGACGGTCGACGAGACACAAGATTGGAGGCTCCCATTTATCGACTTCGCAGTCTATGGCATCTTGCCGAAAAATCCGAAATAAGCCACCTCTATTAGAAGACGTTCTCTCAGAATCTTCTACGATACTGATACAAAGGTGCTGTATCAGCGATCTTACGATGGACTACTGCTTCAGTGCTTGTGAAATACAGAAGCCAAAGAAGCGGTACACGAAGCTCACGACGGTGTTTGTGGGGCCCATCAACCTAGCCCGAAATTACAAGACCGCCTTCGTCGGATGGGCTATTACTGGCCTACGATGGTGGCAGATGCGATAGACTATGCAAGAAAGTGTAAAGCTTGTCAGGTCTACGCAGATTTAATACACCAACCATCCGAATTCCTACATCCGACGGTGGCATCCTGGCCATTTGAGGCATGGAGAATAGATATTATTGGTCCAATCACCCCACCTTCATCCAGAGGACACCATTTTATACTGGAAATTACGGATTACTTCTCCAAATAGGCGGAAGCCGTTCTGCTTACAGAAGTGAAGACATCAAACATGATCAGCTTCCTCAAGCATCACGTCATCTATCGCTTTGGACTGCCTCGAAGGATCATCCACGACAATGGTCCGCAGTTCGTAAGCCACACCTTCTATCAGTTTTGCAACAAACATCGGATCCAGAATGTTACATCAACACCATACAATCCGACGACTAATGATTTGGCGGAAGCATTCAACAAAACTATAATCAAGCTTCTCAAGAAGTTCGTGTCCTCAAACAAACGCGACTGGAATGAAAAGCTTGGCGAATGCTTATAGGCGTACCGTACTACAGTCCGGACGGCTACTGGGAACACACCATTCTCTTTGGTGTATGGAAGTGAGGCAGTTCTTCCGCTAGTGACTCAAATCCCCTCGCTCCGTGTCGCCCCCACTTACCGATTGACGACGGATGATAATTACCGTCGTCGGCTACAAGAGTTTGAGGCCTTAGATGAAAAGCTCCTGCTAGCTCAACAGCGAATCGAGCTTTATCAAGCCCGCATCTCCGGAGCCTTCAACAAGAAGGTTAAACTCAGAACATTCCAAGTAGGCGATCTCGTCTTGGCAGTTCGAAGGCCGATGGTCATGACTCACAAAACCGCCGACAAGTTCCAGCCAAAGTGGTGTAACGCCCCAGTCCCAAATACTTGAGACTAGATACGTATCATGCCAGCTGTATACATACGAGTAAGTATACGGCTCGTATGTATACATAAGCTGTAAAATATAGAAAGCTAAGACACTAAATCTCATCCACAAAGATAAATAATAATATAAAAGCAACTTTGAGTTTGTCATGTACACAATAGTTGGGCGGAGACAAATCCACTACCAACTAAATTAAATATGGAAAAATATATAAGGAAAGAATTGAGCAAGCGAGAGCAAGTGACGAGTCCAAATGCAATCATCACGAAGGAAGGAATGGCCTTAGCTAGAGCACCTGCAAGAAATCACGAAACACACACCTGGAGAGATCACCAGGTCCTCAGAGGGACGTAACAAGACACATAATATCATGCCGATAAACTGAATAAATAAAGCTCAACAGAAAAGTATGTATGAGTAAAGGTTCCTAACCATTCTACGTGATATGCACTTTGAGGACAACGTTCTACGCAGGGGCTGTAGGCTCAGCAGAGTAAATAAAGAGTGGCAGTAAGTAGCGCTCATCCAAGTCACTATCGGCCCTGGGCAGAAGGTAGTGCTCATAAGAGTCACCCTCGGCCCAAAATGTGTGTAAAAATAAAATGTAGTCCCTACGCTAATAACTGTCCCCTCCCCCCAATGATACTATACATGCGTCGTCTCCACGACACTGTTTAATCATTAATAACTGCCAAGTCTTCTACACAATCTATTAGCAGTTATAACCTAACGCACCAATGAACAGTCAGCACGCAAGTCCGCATCTATATACGACTCACAACTCACATACAACCCGTGGCACATCGTGACAGTTTATGAGATGCACTAAACATACGGTGGTCCCTTAACTCTAAGTCAATTGCATAAAGTATAATAATTTGCATCTATATAGTTTTGAAAGAACAACATAAAGAAAAAGCATGCATGATATTGAGCAAGAAATTAAACAGTAAAGACAAGGTGTCTTGCCTGGGGTACTGCCTGGTGTGGTGCAATAATCCAGCAAGTTTTGATTATCCATTAGCCATGTTCGATGTGTAACGGTCCGAGGGTCACAAGGAAATATGAACGTGCCATTAGTCACAATTTGCGATGATAAAGGGAAAATTACGGAGAGTAATACTTATATTATTCTCAGAAAATATTTATAATAATTGAAAAATAGATTTTTATTAGCTAAACTATATATTATTATTTTTAGGTACTATTTATCCAAAAACACTTTATACAAGGATATACTTAAAACTTCTATATATATAAGCCCAATACCATATCTACAATATATAATGTGAAAAGTAATTATATTTATTTATCAAGCAAAGTCACTGAAGATAACAAAATATTGCTTATATAATCATGTATATATATAGACAAGCTTTTTGAAAATATGGTTAATAAAACTTTATAAGAAAATTTAACTAGTGGTAAGTATTACTAATATATTTATACATATTGTTTTTCTTCTACATTAACATTATTAATAACTATAAAATGTCAGTATCTTTTAATAATAATAATATTAATATTAATAAAAGAGAACAAAACAAACATCAATCTACTAAAATAATGATAATAATAAGAATAATAATAATAATATGATACTATTAATAATAATGATAATAATGGTAATAATATTAAAAACAATAATAATAATAAGAATAATAATAATTGTAATATATAAAAATCCCTTTCCAAATATCATTACAAAGAGAGAGAGAGAAGAGTGAGGAGAGGGGTTACCATTTGGGTGTCGCCGGCGCGGCGGTACGGCAGCTCGTCCGCCGCAGGCACGAAGGGAAGGCACTGATGTGTTGCAGGGCGCGGCGAAGAAGAAGACACGGCGGAGCGGCTGGGGGTCTCGGCGTCACGGCCGTGGGCGGGTGCGCGAGGCAGAGAAGGAGACACGGCGGAGCGTCTGTCGAGATTATCTCCGGCCACAGGGAGGAGATCGACGAGAGGAGGGCGGATCTCAAGCGGGCTGAGGAGCGGTGGTGTAAGGCGGTGACTCCGGTGCTGTTGGTTCGTCGCGCCTGGGCGGTCGGCGACGAGCTACGGCGGAGGTGAGGCTCGTTCCAGAGGGCGCGATGGGGGTTCCTGGCCGGCACAGCAAGGGACAGCACCGGGCGGAGGCGGACGTCGGGGAGCGGCGACGCGTTTAGGGGTTTCGGTGGAGGCGCGTGGGATCTCATAGCGGCGGGCGGCCAGAACGAGGTCGGGATGGCGTTCGAGGCAGGGGAACGGCTGCAGTGGCGGAGGATCGGCGGTGGTTGACGCTGGGGCTGGGTCACGGCGAAGGGAGATGCCGAGACGCCGAGGCAGCGAAGGCGGGGTGGTGCCGCGCGCTCAGATCCGACGGTCAGCGACCCCGGTGCGGAGGAGGTCATGGCGGTCAGGTATGTGGTTGTGGTCCAGATTTTGATTCTTTTTGGTGGCGGTGGTTGTCGGAGGTTGCCGTTGATGGTCGGGAGCGGCGGAGGTGACAATGGCGAAGATAGTGGGTCGTCGGAGAAGTCAGGGGGTGCTGGTGTGTTCCGACCGTCGGGAACGATGGTGGTAAGGCGGTGACGGTGATCGGGGTTGCGGAGTCGACGGGGTGGACGGAGCATGGTGGTGATGGTGGCTGATGGGATGTTGGCAGTTGGTGGGAAGGTGTAGGGTTAGGGTTTTGTCGACGTGTCGGTGTGTGTCGTATCGGGGGTGTGTTCCGACACGAGACGGATAACTATACAAGAGCTGGAATAAGATTGCCACCGACACGGTGTACGCTGGCTTGGGTTGGCACGGACACGATGCACGCACGTGTGGAGAAAATTTTAGAGGAATTTGTGTATGATAGAAATATATGGATGAGTACCTCTCCTTATATAGGAGGTGGGAATTCCCAGTTGGATAATGATTAGGATTTATTTAAACCACATTTAGATAATTCAATAAAATCAAATATAAATTCAAATTAAATTCCAAATTTAAATCTAGTTAATCTAAACTCAAATTAAATATAAATTATACCTTTAAACTTTTTTTAAAAAAAATAAATCCATAGAATCAAATCGAGATTTAAAATGGCCATAAAAATTTCCAATTATATTTCCAAAAATACCAATAATAATAATTTCGAAAATAATAAATATTTTAAATATCTTTTTGAATAACAAATATTAATATTAATTAATTTTGAAAATAGCCTTATATATATGAAATTTAAATTTATGCACCTCATATGCAATGAAACATAGTTTTCTAAAATAAGTTTTGGAAATTTCCAATGCGTCGCATTTTACCACTTTAAGTAATCGAAAATATTTATTATTTGAAAAACCAAGCTTCTAAAATAAATATTTTACAAAAACATGTATCTCGCACATATTCGCACTCGACGAGGCATACAAAATATGAACTCATACGCGACGTACAATACGAAGTACAAAAAAATAAATACTCAAATTATTATATATAAAAAATTAGAAATTTAGGGGGTTTACAAGTGGGAAGGTCCATTTATCATCGAGGCAGTATTCTCCAATGGTGCATACCGTTTCGCAAAACAAAACGGAGACTTGCTTATGATGCCCATCAAAGGCAAGTTCCTGAAGAAATACTATGTCTAAACGACATCCGCTGAATCAACCAGATTGTTGAGTTATGTACCCTTAGGTACCGCTGAACTTACACTCTGGTCACTCTAAATGAATCCATATCGCATCTTCTGGGTAGTAAGTTATGTATGCTCATACCTCTGAACTTGCTTCCTAAAAGTGCATTTTCCTCATAATCTATTACCCGTGCTTTCTGCGCATAAAAAAGGGTAACATATCCACAAAATTCCCGTAACAACCACGTCGATGTCACCTCTGAGTTGTTTCTCTTCCATCACAAACAAATCACCCCTTACGTAGAACTTCCACGTCCATATTACCTCTGAGTTGTTCTATGTACCCTTCGTGGAGTCCACTCCTGCCACGTCCTCATCACCTCTGAGTAGGAAGACTCCATTGTAAAGCCCCCATATTTACCACGTCCTCATTACCTCTGAGTAAGTATGTCGATTTTTTCTCGACTTATTATCCGTACCCAAAACCAGGGTACGCCAAGGATAATAGGCCCACAAATGTCCACAGTTGACCATAAATGTCCACAGTTGACCACAAATGTCCGCAGTTGACCACAAATGCTGTATTAGGTTCTCTAGTACACGCGCCTCTTTTTTCACAATCTTATGCCTCTGGAACCCAGCTGTTCCATGGCATTCTTTCGCCTGATACCAAGAACTTCCATATCCACCTTACTGCGGAGTTGTTCTAGGTATCCCTATCAAACTTATTATCCATACCTAAAATCAAGGTATGCCAAGGGTAATAGGTCCACAGAAAGTCCCCCAGTGGGGCAAACACATAATACCAAAGATACAGTACAAGCACAACAGATAAAAGATGATGCAAACAAAGTTATTTATTTAAATTAAAAGTACAACATTTTTTGGGACCACGTCCCTTTCAAAAAGATAAAGAAACATAAAGAAAGAAAAAAAAAAAAGCCGATCATGGTTCGACGACACATAATTCTCGGAGCCGGTCCTTCAGTTTGGACGTCGACCGCTCAATTCTCATGGTGACCCGACGCTCAGCCTCTTGCGTCAGCTTCTCTGCATCCTCCAGATGCGCGTGTGCCTGCCAGCCGTCTTCAAGCCTCTTCAGTGCACACTCCAAGGCATCTGAGGTTCGGGTGACCTTGTCGGTCTCCCGGAAAATTAGCTCCTTGTCTTCGCGCGAGGCCTGCAGCTCACTCCAAAGAAACCAATTTTCTCTGAAGCTGGAGGATATGCTCCTTGGTATCGGCTATCCCACAAGAGGTGGCCTCTTCCCGAGCGATGCAGTCCTCTCCGCTACGGCTTAATTGATCATACTTCAGCGACAAATCTCGAAGGTCCTTCATCAGAGCAGGCTTGGACGTCTCCCGTACCATCCTTACCTTTTCCATGGCAGTTAAAAAGAAGGCACGCTCCTGATCTATTGCTGAAGACAGATCAACTTACCGTAGTCCTTGATACTGAGTCACCAGCTGATCAGCTTCTAGTAACTTGGGCTCCAAAAGCTCGACTATCCCTGCCCCACCGGGGAGGGTTATGAGAAGTTCAATCTGGCCACGAACACATTGACGGGCCAAAAAAAAGATCTCTCCCTCTCCACGACAGCCTCAACCCCTCGCTTCAGGTGGCGGTAGAAGCTGTCAACCACGTCCTTCGATGATTCATCCAGAACTTCCGAAGAAGACGGCATCAAAAGAAGAGTAGTTGGCAGAGTATAAGAAGATGCAACGAAACTTGACGCCCCTGCCACTAGGGAAATAAGTTCCAAGAGATAGGACTCTTGAATAGCTGCCATCTCTTCCTCCGTCGCTTGAAGGATCTGGAGACTTGACAGGATGGAAAGGTCGACCTCTGGAGCCACATGAATCAAGGAGGGTGCAGGGACCATTTCTCCCCGTCCCGGCCGTTCTACTGCCTGTTCTCCCGAACTCGAACCGGCAGGACGCCCCTCGATATGAGTTGAAGGAGGAGGAGGCATACTTTCTTCCACCAGATCCCCTCTGGTGACTTTTCCCCTGATGATGTCCGTCGTTGGCGGTGAAGGAGCAGGACCTGTATGTCCGGAGCAACCATCGATCAGCTTAACCCGAAGGATGTAAAGATAGAGCAAATGAACCTCCTCACTAGTCAAGACATGACTTAGCTTACCAGGGGCGGATTGCTGAAGCTGAGGCTCACTCCCAGCTACCGTATCCTTTTCACCAGCGACATCTGAGCCGAATGCAGCTGGTTCGTCTGCCCCAGCCGCCCCGGAGGTGGACACAATTGGGTCAGAATCACCCGGCTGGAATTCAGCAACCTCGGGGATTGGCTCAGTAGAGCCCACATCGCCCTGGGTTGGGATGTCAACAACGGGAGGAACTTCAGCCGTCGCCGGAAGAACCCTGGCAGAAATAAGCTCAACACTCATATCACTAATTAAAGTGGCTACTGTTTGCCATTGATTGTAAAAGTACAGAACAATTTTATAGGAGGACTGAACTTAGACTCACAATACAAACTCGCTCGTACAAAGAAAGCCTAGGGACGAAAACCTAGGTACAGCAATCTAAGTACGATTGTTTATTTTTTATTCTGGGGGGTGACGGTAGAGGCTCGTGAAAGCGACGGCAGCTCTGCCTTACTCCTTGGACGATCGGACGTAGCCTCGGCTCTAATGAAGAAATGCTCTCGGAATGTGTGGGGAGACTCTTCTGTGCATGCCTTTGTCTCTCTGTGTGTCCAGCCGGGTTCTTCTCTCTCTCTGTCCTCTGTGCTCTTCTTTTTTTCAGCCTTTTACAAGGGAATGGCACCTTGCTGTTTATAGGAGTAGAGTGTGATCATTAGGGTTTGCAATGATTTCCTCTTGAAAAATCGACGGTTTGGGGATTAATTACCATTTTCCTTGATCCTGTTTTGTTGGCAATTAATCTGGGCCATTAATCTTGATTGTAACAAATCTGGGCAGTTAATGTTGATTGCGCCAAATCCGTATGGGCAATTAATGTTGATTGCCACGAATCTTTGTCATTTGTTATGGCAAGCTCGGATATCTTGCCACGTGTTCAATCTGCTTGATTATAATAAATCTGATTTGATCCGGGTAATTATGATGATTGTACTAAATTTGGTTGTTGGGATTTGTTGATAGTAATAAATCTGAGTGGATAAATCTTGATTGATTTAGTGCCACGTGTCCAACCATCATTATGCAGCGAGCCGGGAGGAACTGATCCTCTGCCACGTGTCCTAACCGCGAGCCACAGGGACAGGGTATCTTGACAGAGCCGTATGAGGGTGGCTTCTCAAGATTTGAACCGCATGAAGGTGGCAGCCGCATAGGTATGGCCTCTGAAATCTGAGCCGCATGAGGATGGCTTCTCAGGATTTGAACCGCATAAAAGTGGTAGCCGCATAGGTATGGCCTCCGAAATCTGAGCCGCATGAGAGTGGTTTCCAACTGAACCGCATAAGGCTGGCTACGTGTCAAGGCTGCATGGGCGTGGCCTCTCAGCATTTGAGCCGCATGGAGATGGCCCCCATAATCCGAGCCGTATGAGAGTAGTAGCCGCATGGGGGTGGCCTCATGATCCGAGCCGCATGAGAGTAGCAGCCGCATGGGGGTAGCCTCCATCTGAACTGCATGCGGCTGGCCACGTGTCAAAGCTGTATGGAAGACTTTGGGATTTGATGGATCGTGCCAGCTATCAAGATTTTCTTTGTTTCCCTAGGAACACGCCTTTATATCAGAGTCATCATTGCAGCTTTATGTTAGAGCTGTCAGTTCACTTTTATGTCAGAGCAGCCTTGTTGTGTCAGAGCATTAAATAAGGCCGCTGCTTAATGGCCAGCTGTAGAGGCGAGCCGCATAAGGCCACGTGGCTTTTACTCGAGCCGTATGGCTATATTGGCGACTTTTGAGCCGCATAAAACTCTTGAGCCGCATGAAGCTCTGAGAGTTTCTTTGAACCGCATGAGACTCGCGGGACTCTCTTCTGGGGGAACGGGGCAACCCCTTCTCCAATTACAAAGGACGACAGAACTGCTACTAAAGGGACTAGTGGAGGGTCGGATGTGCAAGATGAACCTTGTGAAACTGAGAAATCACCTCCAGTATCGTTCAAACGTAAGACAAAGAAAAAACTGCTGATAACCAGAGCTGTGCAACAAGAAATTGTAACCTCGCCGACTCCATTTATACCAGAGCAGTCTTTTGATCAACCAGAACCGTCACTGCCATTGCAGGTTCCACTGTCTCCAAAAGTTGATGCCCTTACCCTTTCAGTTTAACAAGAGTTAAACCATTAGGCATTTGTATTGATATACATATCTTATTTCCTCCTTGTAGAGGTCCCAACAACTAGTACTTTGGCTCCAACTGCTGCAGTGGATACTCCTTCGGTTCCTATTCTGAAACCAGTATTCGTAAAGATCACTATTCTTGCATTTGCACTTGCTGTAGCAGGAGTGATCTTACCGTCCCCTACTACTGATGTTCCGGATGTCACGGTTCCTGAAGAAACATCGGTCTCCAAAAACGTTATCCCGGATGTCCCAGCTCCCTCTACTATCCAAACTACCCTCTCTCGAGAAGATGAAAAGATGATAGAAGCACTAGATGACTGTGATTTCGGTGATGAACTAATTGAGGAGGATCCAATTGATGCTGCTTCTGACCCTGGTCAGAATGAAACTCCTACTCAAGTATTGGCCCAAGATTTAATGGCCAAGGAAGATCAAGTTGAGGGTGACGGTCACCAAAATAAGGTGACCAAAGCCCTAGTGATGCCAATCAGAGCTTCGAGGAACTGCCAAACGGTAAAGACTCTTATATTGAAGTTAAGGGCGACAAAGGCTGCCACGACTCGCGCCCTTTAGAGGGGCACGAGCACGTGGTTACGTCCAGCCTACGTCGCAGAATCGACGGTAGAACGCTGTATATAGGGTCTGTAAATACTACGACTAAAACAGATAAATGTACCTGTACAGTATATACACTCCGAATGGAGGTGACATAGCAATACAGTCTCAATCACATAATCAAAACTAAGGTAGATAGCATGAAAAGAGATATGATAGATAAAACAGGAAACGAGTCCAAAATCTACAAGTCAGAGCTAACACACATCCAGAGTCTCAGATAATATAAGTATAAAGATACTACAAACTGAAATGTACTAGCTGGCTCGCAGGCCAGGCAAACCTATCTAAACTATGCTACTCAGGGTGAGCAAAGTCCAGTGGCTCTACCAATAAGCCACGGTCTAAATCTAGTCCATCAGACTCAACCCTATAGTAGGTCGGGCAGTCAGTCTCAGAGTCATCTGTAAAATTTGTCAACGGTATCCTGTCAGAAAAATAAGCAAGTACAAAACACCAACAGCAGTTCCATATGAATTGAGAAATACTATAAGAGACAGCAATAATGAAATACAAGATAAAAGATATATGCGACTTGGGAACCATTTGAAAGCCGAGTTACAACCCTTGAACCAAACAAGGACCGGAGTTGTAACCTTTCTTTCAAACAGAACTTAGTCTCAAATCATGGTACAGTATAAAGGCAGATAGAGCATATGAGAAATGAATCATAGCATGGTAAAAGTACAGTAAGTAAAGGTGAACTAGAATATAAGGTATGACAATAAATGTAAAAGTGATTTGAACTATTAGAGCGACATGTGATCGGCTAGGGAAGCAAGAGATGGTTATCCACTTGGCCCGGCAATCCGCGGTGTACTCAACGGAGAGTCATGCCGTCCAACCTAGATAACTGGTAATGGGGTGTCTGCAACACCCTACGTGAGGTGAGGGTGACGCTAGCAAAATATAGTTACAGGAAGGCTTGATCATATAACCCCTAATAATTCCCCCATCCCCGAATAGTATCACGGATCCGGACATGGCACGTCATGACACAGGGTTCAAGAGCAGGGGGCCAGCCCACTCCCAAATCAGTGTCTATATAAGTACAGGAACACAGGAATATCACATACTCATATACCAAGGGAATCTAGGAATAACATCTCATGACAGGATCCGACGTATACTAGTCCGTGAAACGTCGTGTCAGGAATCAAGTAAAACACTACGACTGAATCAGATATAGTAGATATCAAGACAATGAAAACTATCAGTGAATGTATTCGCCTGTGGTCCTGAGCTGATAAGGTGAACAGACGCTCAGAGTGATCACAGACCTAAAATAAGATACTATAAGTCAAACAGGACTTAACACTGAAAAAGGAAACTAATATAATCCATGAATACAAGTCTAAGTCAAAACTAGGTTAATCTAGGTCAAACTGAGTCATACTAGGCCATACTGGTTCATACTAGGTCACTGGAAGTCAATCCAAGTCAAACTAGGTCAATCGGGGTCAACGGTTGACTTACAGTTGACTTTTGGTCAAAAAGTTAACTCTGGTCAACTCTGGTCAACTCTAGGTCAACCCTAGGTCAAACTAGTCTAATGTTGACCAACTGTTGACTTTCAGTCAACTGGTCAACTCTGGATTGGTTTCGGTCAAATCGGGTCGCTTAAAGACTAAGTTTGACTCTCGGTTGACTTTTGTTGACTTTTGGTCAAAAAGGTCAACCGACGTCAAAACTAGTCTATGAGTACCATATTTGATCATTACCAACCACGGAAATCAAGTTCTAGCTCTATTTTAGACTTCTAACACCAATACCCTATTCCTAGGCAAAACTAGCATTTATCCTACCAAGGTAAATCCCGATACCTTGTCCAATACCAAGGAAACCCCGCAAATACCCATGGTACTAGCCTAGGCTCCTTAGGGTAGCTAGATATCAACCCATCTAAGGTTTACCTACCAAGAAATTTGGGTATCCTAGGTATCTAGGCTATGTTAGGATACGGGGTATTGATTTACCCTATTACCTATCCTATCTCATGAATTTACCCTCTCACACTCTCACATTCCTCTACACACAACCCATTCTCATGATACACTCACATAACCACACTCAAAGGCTTCTCCTATAGGTTTCCTACTAGTTTAGATATAGGATATACTATAGGTCACTAGCCACTCACTTGTAGGCTCTCTCACACACACACACAACTCACAAACACTCACACACACAAGGCAATATACATGGACTGATTTATGGGGATTTTGTGGACTGAATTATGGCAAGTGTGGAATGATTTTGGGGTGATTTTGTGATGGTCTTATAGGCTAACTAGGACAGCCAAGTAGGGTTAGTTTGGTGGACTGAATATAGGGCAATGTGGGGACAGGTTTTACAGTTCAATGGGACTGTTTTGAGTGGACTGATTTTGTGAAAATGTGGACTGTCAACCTGCTGAATTTGTGGACAGATTTGGTGTTCAAGTGGACTGATTTTGAGGTCCAATAGGACAGCACTTAGGCTCAAATGGACAGCCACAATGAAGGGAAAATGTGGGCTGATTTGAAGTAGTTTTTGGACAGAAATTTGGGGGAAATGTGGGGCTGTCATGGGGGTGTTTTTAGTGGCTGTTTTGGCCTGTTGGAGGGGCTGCTAGTGACAGCCATGGGGGGGATTTCTGGACTATTTGGGACAGCAGGTAGGGGGCTCTCTCCTCCCTCTAATCACTCACACAACACTCCTCTACCCCTCTCTATATTTCCTCTCTCAACCACCACTCACACATTCAATCAAACACTCCTCCTACACCCCTCTATACTACACAAACACACACATAGCTCACCAATATGGCCGACCACTATATGCCTCTCCCTCATCCAACACAAAGCCACACACACAACCATAAATATAAACCACATATATATATATATATATATATATTATATATATATATATATATATATATATATATATATATATATATATATATATTATAGGAATATGATACATTAAGAAAATCATTCCCACACACATGAAAATTCTGAAATAAATATAGAACACACCCAAAAATCAATGCACATCAATATTTATGTGTCCAAATAGGGGGTTTTCCTATTAGGACACAATCCTACATATTGGACACCTCTAAAAATGTCCAAAAGGATACAAAATGGTCTTTAATGGAGACACAACCATGGGACACATTCCTATGGGTTCCTAACCATTCTACATGAAAGAAAAAACTAATTTAGAGAAGGGTTTACCTATTTTTGGAGATGGAACAATGGTGGAGCTCTCAAGAATGGAAGGAACCTTTGGAGAAGAAGAAGAAGAAGTGGATGAGAACAAGGGAAAGTGATTTTCTCTCTCCTCACCCCTACACAATGTGGCCGGCCAAAGATAGCTCCAAACCCCCCTTTTTCACTAATTACAAGTTTGCCCCTCTATTGTTTTATTAGCTCTTTACAAGTTTGCTTAGGGTTTGGGGATTAAAAATGTAAATCTAAAGTTCTAATTAGGTCTAACCTAATCCATGGGGTCATGTCTAATCCCTCTAACTTTTGATGGTAATATTGTGGGCCATGGCTAGCTAGTGTGTGGGCCCGCTAAGGTCAAAACTACCCCGGGTCCCCGAAACAAGTCAGAATGAGTTGAAATTCGAACCCGACTCAAATAACCCCAAAATAATACAATAAATAAATAAATAATTCCAAAATAATTTTTAAAGTGGAAAATTACCAAAATACCCCTGTTCATGAAAACTGGGGGTGACAAAGGCCCAAGTGATGATGAAGATGAAAATAAATATGTTGATATCGAAGGTGAAGTTTGTCACACCCCGCTCCCGTAGGAGCGATCGTCCTCGCTAAGGCGTGATGCCGCACGAGCCTAGATTGCGCTCGTGCAAGGCGGGTTCCATAACGGCGGATTTCAGCGGCTGCGACGGGGTCATCGCACAGAAGTCCCAAGCTGAGATATTGAATAATAGCAGCAAAATTTAGAAAGCAAACACAAGTCATTGCAAAACACTCTTTTATTGATATTGAAACAAGGTTACAATGGGGCACAAGGCCAAGAATTACAAGTCTCTCTAGCTCACTCAAGCTCACATTACAAGTCACTCAGCTCTCTCTCATCTCTCAAATACAAGTCTTGAGCCAGCGGATGCTTCGGAAGGCGACGTCCATACATTATGTCCTGTATAAGTCTTGAATTCATGCGACCGCACACTTCGAATCGCCAAGGAACTTCGTGCCTCGACGCATCCAAGCGAGCTCCGTGCCACGAGCTTCTACTTGTGCCTGCACATGAAAACTATGTGGGTGTCAGTACTCAACTGTGCTGGTGGAATGAGCTCCTCGCCCACCCATACAAAACCAATACGTTTGATTTACTTTTGTGCAACATAGCCCCCTTTATGATTGTCTTTCTACTCTTGCCTTAGGATCAGTTTTAGGATCGACGCCTTGGCCTATTTTGTGTCTCTAGACCATTCCGTGCTTGTATTAACAACGTTAACCTATCAAGTCGTGTTTGCCTTACGGCCCAAAATCAGAGACGCAACTATGCGGTAGTACCCAATTTTCTTATGACCGTGCTACAAATCCTTTGTGTCGTACCTCGCAACTATGTGCGACTCAACCATATCGCCGCCTCGCGGTCCTTGCTACTTTGATCACCAACTGACCCAAATCGAGACTTGTGGCTAAGTATCACTCGACCGACTTTGCCTTGCGGTGTTCCCGACCTAAACTCAAGACAACTCAAACATAACTATGCAACTTATATGCCGACAACATAAAACTCGATGCCATATTTCGTGTCGAAGCACGACGCCTACGTTAAAACCAAATCTTAGGCCCAACATTGTGTTCTAACTATACACACACATTCAACTCAACTCAATCCAAAGGCACACATGCGGGTTTGCCGCCATGCCAACTCATCTATATAAATTTGGTCACTGACTCCCAGAGCCATCGTGGACTCCTTTAGCTTGTTAGGCGGCCGCCCTTGCCAGCGCGAGTAGCGAGCTACGCTGCAAGACTCTGTGCTAACTTGTGCGGTCATCCAGCACGTGCTAATCCTGTTTCTCAAGAACCGGTCCCCGTCCGCTTGGGTCACCGCTCGAGGAAACTCTACCTTGTCGACAAGTTGTCTATGACCATGCAAGACTCGACTCAAACTGACGTCTCACACAGTCATACCTCTAGTGTTATCATCTCTTTCAGGGCCAAGTTCAATACTTCTCAATTCTGAGACCGCCTCGACGACCCGCAGTCGCGAGCATTCATCTTTCTTGCCTCGACGACCCAGTCGTGAGCATTCTTCTTTCTTGTCCTATCATTTTACTCAACTCAAGAACAACTATTGAAACACTTTCCAAACTTAATGACTCAACCGTAGCCCGTGCCTTAAAATACTAAGTCCGTGACATCGTGTCTTAAACCAACTTGAAACACTATGTGACACCCCTGCCCAAGTCATACTCTATATGACGGGCCTTACAATCGTGAGACTATGTGGTTATACCCAACCGTAGAACTCATAGGGTCGTGCCTACTACTACTCCTGATAGCTTAACGTAACTTGCCTAACTTACTTTGCAACAACTTGACGAGCAAAGGCTGCGTCAAGCTTTGCGTCATGGGAACGTGCCGTGCACGCGTTCGACTTTGAACAACCAAGTTATTTGGGGTGCCTAGACTTATGCCACAAGCCGTGCAATACAACTTAACCCGTTGGCGAGTAGAAGCTATGCCACGCCTTGGGCGAAGAGACCGTGCATGCTTTATGAAGCAGGGCGATGCCTATGAATTTGGCTAACTCTTAGCTTGTGGCGAAGACCAAATTTTCCTTCTCCCAAGCCATAGGACGAAGGACCGAGTATCATTTTCAAAGCTCGTCGTGCACCAATTCTAAGCCGACCGTTGGACCTTTCTATATTCTAACTCAATTCGACCCGTCGGGATTATTCCCTTATCTATGTGGGTTCGTATATTTTATTATCAAGCCTACGTGTGCAAGTTGAAAACATGTGATTTATTATGTGAAGGCAAAGATGAGGTGAGTTCACCGAAACTACCCCACCTGAGCGAGCGGTCGCCTCGACCGAGCGATGTCTTCGAGCAGCCGTTGCAAGGCTAAGCCCGAACATCGTCGGCGTTTCTATTCCTCCGATTGACTGAGCGGGACGGGGCAATACATCATACACCACTCAAAAAAAGTTTCGTCCTCGAAACTAACTGAGTACACTTATCGACTTATCACTTATTCAACATCCTATGTTTCTCGCACACATTTTTCCTATACATTTCTCAAATCCGAGCCACGCTCGTGCTACCCTCAATCCGTTCTTCAAAACTCACGATCTCAAAATCCTCGACACTTTTTCGTTCCTTAAGTCTCACTTGATTCAACGTATCTCTTAGTTGGATCGTGCACAAATTTCAGGCGTCCCAAAATATATGCATTTCAGCCAAGCCTCGTGATAACGAATTCTGCCATCGCCACTCGAGTCGGATCGTGCATATATTCGAACGTCCCTGATATACGTGCATGTCAGCCGAGACTCGCGAGTAGTGCCTCCACAAATCCTACTACTTCGCACTCGGACGTCTGCCTAACTGCTAGGCTATGTCTTTCCGTCAGTATTGGAATCATAGTTCCCAAACAACAATATCAACACTAACTCCATCCTAAGGTCAAACTAAATTGATAGTACGAAGTTTTCTACCCAAGCTCGCATCACTCCGATTTCTAAACTTCGAGCATAGATTGCCTACACACATCCCAACATTTGTCACACGGGGTCCGAGTCATTCAGCAAAGCCATCCTACGATAACTCACGTTCAACTAATTTCACGACGTATAAAAATCGTTCATTCAATAAGTCATCTTATATAGTCTATCCCTTCAAACACGTTCAATATAGTTTGCCTATCAATCCTTCTCAATTCAAGCACGCTATGACACAATTTAGTCGCTAACCAAAATTTCACATTCTACATTCCCTAAGTCATCTATTCTAATTCACGTAATCGATTACAAGGTCGTCTGACTTAACGATATGCCACGCTCTGATCTCACGCGAGTCCGATTACCCACGGTGGGCATGAAATCACCATGCGACGCTTCCGTGGAATGATCATTCTCGATGCACGGATTTGACCTACTCAATCCTTAAGTTTATTTCATTCATCAATCGCAAGTCCTAACATCCTTAATTTTTCCTTCGCATCAAACCGACAAGTCAAGACAATCAAAGTTGCCGCATCCTGATTTTCCGAGTTCGATCATTCCTGCGACATGAATCACCATGTCAGCGCTCACGCGGAACGATCGCCCCAAATCCGATGCAACGCATGTACGAGGCTAGAATTGCACTCGCACAAGACAAGATCGTCGACGTTGTGGCTATCAACGTAACCATCAAGACACAATCATTTTCATCCAATATTCATCTTAATCAAAATCCTATGTATTACATCCAACCGAACAATAACACTTGCACGATCGTCATTCGCCGAGTCAGAGTACCCCCGAGTTATCGCATATCGATCTTTGATATGCCTCAATACCATCGACGATATGCGTAACCTGACGATCTTCCTTTGCAACCAATTTCGAATCGTGCGAATAATGCTATCGTCCAACTGGATAATCTCCTCGACATTCAAATTCAAGTTCGATCATTATCCCTCGAATCATTCACACATCAATTTCCTCAAACCCGACTTCATGTATTATTCCTCCGTCTATCTTAAGTCATCGACCAATGTATTTCCTCAATTTGCATCATTCTTGCTAACTCAATCATCGAACGACATCCATTTCAATCCTCAGAGTCATTTTCACACATTCGAATCAAACTTTTCATGCACGCTATCCTCTTGTCGTGCTAACTTTTCGTATACGATTCTTATCGATTTCCTCGATCAAGTCATCCATTCGCACACCTTAACTTTTCCTCAATTTGATTTGCCTACTCTATCATTTCCATGTTTCATACTTGTGCAATCTCGATCTCGTGCACGTTCCGTCCACGTCAATTCTAAGTTGTTCGAATCAACTCATCCAAATCTTCAAGACTATAACTTGTTCAACGATACTCAATCTAAGGCTTTGCATAACGTGACGCTTGTTTATAGACTCATTGACACTCCGTATCCTTAATCGATCGATCGACATTCCTGAGACTATCGCATACACCACTCAGGAATGAAGTCATTCAACAAATCCTCAAAACTATCATTCGATTCAAAATTGACTATTTCAAATCCCGTTCGAACCATTCCTCTACTTCCAAGCACGCTCATCTATATCGCATCGACGATATCGTGGTTCGATAGCACCCCTATCGATAGTCATCTCATTTACTTAATTGAGTCCAACTCATTCTTGCTTAACACTATTTAATTTCCGTACTCGACTTTTCTAAGGTCGACACAACTTTGGTATATATGCCCAGCCCGACTTAGCCAACCGTGCTTACGCGAACCATCTTTTTTGTTTTATCAAAAATTATTCTCCTATGTTTTGCAAAATAGATAGACTTATTGTATGGACATCCCGTGGGACATTTGAGAGAGAGTGCACCAACGATATCACTTCAGAGTTTTGCGGAAACAACGGAGTTAAAGAATTCAATCGATAATCCAAGGACGTAAAGCCGTGCTCTGATACCATTATGTCACGCTCCGCTCCCGTAGGAGCGATCGTCCTCGCTAAGGCGTGATGCCGCACGAGCCTAGATTGCGCTCGTGCAAGGTGGGTTCCATAACGGCCGATTTCAGCGGCTGCGATGGGGTCGTCGCACAGAAGTCCCAAGCAGAGACATTGAATAATAGCAGCGGAATTTAGAAAGCAAACACAAGTCATTACAAAACACTCTTTTATTGATATTGAAACAAGGTTACAATGGGGCGCAAGACCAAGTTTACAAGTCTCTCAAGCTCACTCAAGCTCACATTACAAGTCACTCAGCTCTCTCTCATCTCTCAAATACAATTCTTGAGCCAGCGGATGCTTTGGAAGGCGACGTACATATATTATGTCCTGTATAAGTCTTGAATACATGCGGCCGCACGCTTCGAATCGTTAAAGAACTTCGTGCCTCGATGCATCCAAGCGAGCTCCGTGCCACGAGCTTCTACCTGTGCCTGCACATGAAAACTATGTGGGTGTCAGTACTCAACTGTACTGGTGGAATGAGCTACTCGTCCACCCATACAAAACTAACACATTTGATTTACTTTTGTGCAACATAGCCCCCTTTATGATTGTCTTTCTACTCTTGCCTTAGGATCAGTTTTAGGACCGACGCCTTGGCCTATTTTGTGTCTCTAGACCATCCCGTGCTTGTATCAACAACGTTAACCTATCAAGTCGTATTTGCCTTGCGGCCCAAAATTAGAGACGCAACTACGCGGTAGTACCCAATTTCCTTATGACCGTGCAACAAATCCGTTGTGCCGTGCCTCGCAACTATGTACGACTCAACCATATCGCCGCCTCGCGGCCCTTGCTACTTTGGTCACCAACTGACCCAAATCGAGACTTGTGGCTAAGTATCACTCGACCGACTTTGCCTTGCGGTGTTTCCGACCTAAACTCAGGACAACTCAATCATAACTATGCAACTTATATACCGACAACATAAAACTCGACGCCATATTTCGTACCGAAGCACGACGCCTACGTTAAAACCAAATCTTAGGCCCAATATTGTGTTCTAACTATACACACACATTCAACCCAACTCAATCCAAAGGCACACATGCGGGTTTGCTGCCATGCCGACTCATCTATATGAATTTGGTTACTGACTCCCAGAGCCATCGTGGACTCCTTTAGCTTGTTAGGCGGCCGCCCTTGCCAGCGCGAGTAGCGAGCTACGCTGCAAGACTCTGCGCTAACTTGTTCGGTCATCCAGCACGTGCTAATCCTGCTTCTCAAGAACCGGTCCCCGTCCGCTTGGGTCACCGTTCGAGGAAACTCTACCTTGTCGACAAGTTGTCCATGACCATGCAAGACTCGACTCAAACTGACGTCACACACAGTCATTCTACCTCTAGTGTTATTATCTCTTTCAGGGCCAAGTTCAATACTTCTCAATTCTGAGACCGCCTCGACGACACGCAGTCACGAGCATTCATCTTTCTTGCCTCGATGACCCAGTCGCGAGCATTCATCTTTCTTGCCTCGACGACCCAGTCGCGAGCATTCTTCTTTCTTGCCCTATCATTTCACTCAACTCAAGAATAACTATTAAAACACTTTCCAAACTCAATGACTCAACCGTGGCCCGTGCCTTAAAATACTAAGTCCGTGACATCGTGTCTTAAACCAACTTGAAATACTATGTGACACCCCCGCCCAAGTCATACTCTATATGACGGGCCTTACAATCGTGAGACTATGTGGTTACACCCAACCGTAGAACTCATAGGGTCGTGCCTACCACTACTCCTGATAGCTTAACGTAACTTGCCTAACTTACTTTGCAACAACTTGACGAGCAAAGGCTGCGTCAAGCTTTGCGTCGTGGGAACTTGTCGTGCACGCGTTCGACTTTGAACAACCAAGTTATTTGGGGTGCCTAGACTTATGCCATAAGCCGTGCAATACAACTTAACCCGTCGGCGAGCAGAAGCTATGCCACGCCTTGGGCGAAGAGACCGTGCATGTTTTATGAAACATTATGCGGGCTACGCCTATGAATTTAGCTAACTCTTAGCTTGTGGCGAAGACCAACTTTTTCTTCTCCCAAGCCATAGGACGAAGGACCGAGTGTCATTTTTAAAGCACGTCGTGCACCAATTCTAAGCCGACCGTTGGACCTTTCCATATTCTAACTCAATTCGACCCGTCGGGATTATTCCCTTATCTATGTGGGTTCGTCTATTTTATTATCAAGCCTACTTGTGCAAGTTGAAAACATGCGATTTATTATATGAAGGCAAAGATGAGGCGAGTTTACCGAAACTACCCCACCTGAGCAAGCGATCGCCTCGACCGAACGATGTCTTCGAGCAGCCGTTGCAAGGCTAAGTCCAAACGCCGTCGGCGTTTCGATTCCTCCGATTGACTGAGCGGGATGGGACACTACATCATACACCACTCAGAAAAAGTTTAACCTCGAAACTAACTGAATACACTTATCGACTTATCACTTATTCAACATCTTATGTTTCTTGCACACATTTCTCCTATGCATTTCTCAAATCCGAGCCACGCTCGTGCTACCCTCAATCCATTCTTCAAAACTCACGATCTCAAAATTCTCGCCACTTTCCCGTTCCTCAAGTCTCACTTGATTCAACGTATCACTTAGTTGGATCGTGCACAAATTCCAGGCGTCCCTAAAATATATGCATTTCAGTCAAGCCTCGTGATAGCGAATTCTGTCATTACCAATCGAGTCGGATCGTGCACATATTCGGACGTCCCTGATATATGTGCATGTCAGCCGAGACTCGCGAGTGGTGCCTCCATAAATCCTACCACTTCGCACTCGGACGTCTGCCTAACTGCTAGGCTATGTCTTTCCATCAGTATTGGAATCATAGTTCCCAAACAACAATATCAACACTGACCCCATCCTAAGGTCAAACCAAATTGATAGTACGGGGTTTTCTACCCAAGCTCGTATCACTCCGATTTCTAAACTTCGAGCATAGATTCCCAACACACATCCCAATATTTGTCGCACGGGGTCCGAGTCATTCAGCAAAGCCATCATACGACAACTCACATTCAACCAATTTCACGACGTATCAAAATCGCTCATTCAATAAGTCATCTTGTATAGTCTATCCCTTCAAACACGTTCGATATAGTTCGTCTATCAATCCTTCTCAATTCAAGCACGCTATGACACAATTTAGTCGCTAACCAAAATTTTACATTCCACATTCCCTAAGTCATCTATTCCAATTCACGTAATCGATCACAAGGTCGTCTGACTTAACGATATGCCACGCTCCGATCTCACGCGAGTCCGATTACCCACGGTGGGCATGAAATCACCATACGATGCTCCCGTGGAATGATCATTCTCATCGGGGCGTAACTCTTGTTTGAGTCTAGACTAATTCATTCTCGATGCGCGGATTGGACCTACTCGATCCTCAAGTTTATTTCATTCATCAATCGTAAGTCCTAACATCCTCAATTTTTCCTTCGCATCAAACCGACAAGTCGAGACAATCAAAGTTGCCGCATCCTGATTTTCCGAGTTTGATCATTCCTGCGACATGAATCACCATATCAGCGCTCACGAGGAACGATCGCCCCAAATCCGACGCAACGCATGTGCGAGGCTAGAGTTGCACTCGCACAAGACAAGATCGTCGACGTTGTGGCTATCAACGTAACCATCAAGACACAATCATTTTCATTAAACATTCATCTTAATCAAAATCCTAAGTATTACCACTACGCCAAAACATACATCTTTCGACAGACCAAAACTGTCGTAAATCACGATAAACGACAGTTTTGATCTGTCAGAGCATCCGTCGTTACTAGCGCGTCCCAAAATATAAACGACAGTTTTGGACTGTCGTTTCCTAGCTGGAAAAAATGACAGTTATTATCTGTCAAAAAAAAACAACAGACCAAAACTATCAAATAATCTGTGAATTGGTCAGCTATTGTCTTTTTCTTTTCAACGGTCAAGGTCTGTCGTTTTTCTAGAAACAGAATTCAAAAAAAAAATCTCAATTCATCCATATTAAAATATATAAGCATGTTCATCCTCTATATAAAACTGAAATAAACTAAAAATAGAATTTCATATAAACATCTACAATCATTAACAATAAAAGAAACTTAATCAAATTATATTAACTAATAAATGTATAGACTTTACATAGCAATATTCCATCAAAATCAAAATGAAACCCAATGTTGCTAGCTTACAATAACTTAGTTCTTGGAGATCGGAATGCATGGGCATACCTAATCCTTGTCAGCAATGAGAACCTATGATCTACAGGTACATTGAATTGATCAACACACTCCTTCAAAATAATCGAGTCATCTTCCTTATACAGGTGAATCTCAGGAATGTGTATGACACATAAGTTGGAGGATTTGCTTCTCGCTAGATTCCACAGAACTGTGTGAAGCAGGCACATTAAATTCAAAATGAAGTGTTGAACCAACTCGATATTGTGATCCATCATATTCATTCTCCACGTCTGCTGGGAACACGGACAATTCTTCATGTTGGTTTCTTTTATTCGCGACCACACATGAATGCAACCCCAAGCCGCCTTCTTTGTTGCCCCAACCTTGTGCTAGAGAGAGAAGATGGTTGTTCATAGAATCACATCCAATTAGCTTCCCACTGACATGCAACTTAGAAGGATTTATTCTGACCAATGCAGACAGAGTCTCCAATGTAGCTATCAGAACCTCGGGATCTGTTAATGCAAGTAGAAGCTTCAAATTCTGAAATAGAATAAACATACAATTGTCAGATGTAAGCTGCAAGCTGAGCACATTTCATGCACTGTTCTCCGAAAAGGAGTTCACGGTCACAATTGCACACACAAGATTAAATCAGTTTTTTTTTTCTTTATTAAGAAATTTCCTCAAATAAACAAAGATGCCACACTTTATTGATGTTCAACATACCTCTAGGCCATTGAATAAACTCTTATTGTGGCAATTTTTCAAAATAATCTGCATCACTCTCAAAATCTGCAGAACAGTGTGTTTGGGAAACAACTCCTCTTCTAAAATAGTATCAGATAGAAGATCTTTACTGCTAGATATATAAGGTTCCAACTATACTTTCGTTGCCAAACACACAAAAACAACAGCAATAATTCTGTCAGTAGTATTCATTTGCTACAGCCAGAGATGAATTCCTCAAACCAGAGATTCTCTTTTGACCCCAAAATGAGTATGTTGTTTGTCCCAAAATAAACATGTCATTTTTCTTGGAATATACACTTTTCGACAAATTATTCCTTGTATCTGACAATTACTGCTTGTTGTACAAATCCTAAACTTCATAGAAACATCAAACAAAAATCCAACTATGCTACCTACCTATATAAGCCCAAACAAGAGGGGGTCTCAAAATTTCCAGGTACAAGTGGGACGTCTTCTTATGTTCTCACACCTGAATGCTATGTAGATTAATGTATACATAAAGCAGAGTGAAGACAAAGGGAAATATAATATATAACCGGGAAAATGGACAAGCTAAAATACTTCTAACCAAATACGTCACCAGAAACGATAGCTAAATCAGAAAGGAGGATCACTTAGCTGAAGTTGTCTTCGTTGGTGTTAAAGCCTTCACAAGTCTCATCGTCGTCGCCTATTTCCATATCCTTGAAAGGAGGATAACTTAGCTGCACAATACGTCACCAGAAACGATAGCTAAATCAGAAAAACTTGCAGATCAGATTTGCCACACTTTTTCAAGAATAATTTCTTTAAATTCTTGAGCTTCACTTTTATTTTCTTATCCTGCGGCTCATTTTTCGTCTTGAAGAATTTGACATGCTCAATGAATCATATCCCTCCTCTAACTCTATTTCGAAAGAAACTCAGTTATCCTTGTGTTTGAATTTTATATATATATATATATATATATATATATATATATATATATGTGTGTGTGTGTGTGTGTGTGTGTGTGTGTGCTCGCGCAATAAGGCGTGTGCAAGCAAACCAGCCTAGTGTACATCAGACACACACATGCAAAATAATGACATATTAAGTTACAAGAAAAACCAGCCTAGTGTACATCAAGAAAACTCAGTTATCCTCTTAACTTATTTTGTAGAACTCTGACTTTTAAGAATTAAGATAATTAGTTTAGAGGGCTCATAACTGTCACTAATTACTAATGCAAAATAAAGGCATATTAAGAAAATTGGTAATTAATTTTGTTTTATGTATTTACCTTAGGGTGTGTTTTATTGCAAGGTGGAAAATACGTGGAAAATAAATTAATTCCATGGAATTATTTTCCTAGGAAAAAAATTCCATGGAATTTTAAAATTTTCCATGGAAAACTTAATTTGGTTGTTTGATTGTCAATATTTTCCACGGAAAATAGTTATTTTCCATGGAAAATGATATTTTCCTATGGGTTAGACAAGTTTCATTTTCCACCATTTTAGAAGAAAATATGGAAAATGATAGTTTTTTGGAAAATAATTCCATGGAAAATAAAAGCTATCAAACACTACAATTGGTGGAAAATTTGTGGTGGAAATATTTTCCATGGAAAAAAAGCCCAATCAAACACAGCCTTAGTGGATTAAGTGGTTGATGCAATCTATTTCCGGTGCCAGTACCAAGTGTTTGGACATACTGTGTGCATAGAAGGGTAACAGGTAGGTTTTGAACCTCTTGCTTGCAGATTTCACAATTTTTGGTACCTTGATACTAACCATTTGATAATGCACTCTTGATAGGCTAGGGCAAGTTCTCCCTTACAGTTGCATTCCAGTTTCATCATATCACCACCTTCACACAGTTCGACTATACAAATTCTATAGACAACCTCCTCTTCGGGTATATCCTCACCATCGCCATTGCCATCAATGTCTGAAACATAGGACTAGAAAAGCATAGGTTGGTATCTGATACTCCAAGGATGAAAGAACATACCAAGTTTTTTATGGAAATAAGTTCTCGACTTTCAAGTTTATATATGTTAAATATGTCAAGAAAGAAGTATTTACCACTATGATCTGCAATAGATTTTCAACTTGTCATGGCACCACTCATATCCATTACTCACGGAGTTGAAGGAATTACACAAAATGTGTTGTGCAAAGATTCTGTCCTCCTTATACTTCTTATCTTGACATTCAATGGAACTGAAAGTGACCGCAACATATGCTTGGAACCTCTTTCTTCTGCCAAGTAAAGGGAATGAGAGTCTGAAACCTAGTTGGGGTTATTTGCATAAAACACAAACCATAAAGGAACATGTGAAATGCAATCTAAAATTTGTATGAAGAAGTTACATTGAGATCCACCCCAGAATCTAGTATGGAACTAATACCGACCACGGAGTTATCTGTAACAAAATTTGACATTGAAGACACTAACAATGTGTACTTTAATGATCAAGTGCTCGACATATCAAACACATGGATATCACTAATTTATTATTGAAGAGGCATGCTAGTTGTTAGAGCTGATGTAGTTAGGAAAAAAGATGTAGAAGATGATAAACTACATAGAATGTAGTTGACATATTTTCCTCGACCCCTTATTCAAGGCTAAGACAATCAGGCGAAGACCAAGGGGTTCAACATATTGAATACTTAAAAACATTTTAATGAATATACATATTGATTACTTTAAATATTTTAAGGACTGTACATATTGATTACTGGGATCAACTACAAGATGGAAATTCAATGTTAGCAGCTATATATATATATATATATATATATAGAAATTTCAAAGTTTGATAGAGTTAAAGTGACCATGCAAACTATGTGAGGATATACTATCCCATTCCCTATTACCATTGGCTTACATACTTGATCATTGTTGAGTTCCAGCCTATTGATACTTTGGACCTTCGTATACTACTTTTTTTCCACAATCTCCATCCAAACCTTTTGTACTCCTTTAGCCTATACTAGCAAACTTGTATCATAATCTGGTCCTTGTGTTGTTCATGTCTTAAAAGAAATTCTACATGATTATGATATAATCTTCAAATTATAAACCATATGCATACCATTTGGAAGCTCTGTGTCCAATAGAATTCCCGTTTCGACGATCCAACAACGAGCTACATTTTCTTTTGTGTATCCACCACCTCCAGTTACCTGCAGTATGAGTGTATGTACTTAAGTACCTAAACCATATAGGGATAGCAGGGACTAGTAGGGTGAAGACTGGAGACAGATTATACGAAATTTAGTCTTCGTAAAACATTAAGAAGAAATGGAGTGATCTACATCGATACTCAAAAGATAACAAGAGTGAATGTTTTCACTATCTAAGGTTGGTCATTCGTCAAGATGGAGAGATTGAGAAGGATCTTGCCAAAGAAACAAAGAAGGATGGTTGAAGCAGAGAACTTCTAGAGCGCATTGCACCTAGTAGATATGTTTCAACAACCTTGGCAATGATCTACATGATTGAAGACAATATAAAGAAACTTGCATCTTCGACTTCGTTTAATTCACCACCATCTAGCACGCAGCATTCAAATGGGAAATAACAACTTAGGCTGTGTTTGGTTGGGCTTTTTTTCCATGGAAAATATTTCCATCACAAATTTTGCACCAATTGTAGTGTTTGATAGCATATATTTTCCATGGAATTATTTTCCAAAAAACTATCATTTTCCATATTTTCATCTAAAATAGTGGAAAATGAAACTTGTCCAATCCATAGGAAAATATCATTTTCCATGGAAAATAACTATTTTCCGTAGAAAATAATGGCAATCAAACACCCAAATTAAGTTTTCCATAAATTTTTTTTAAAATTCCATGGAATTATTTTCCTAGGAAAGTAATTCCATGGAATTAATTTCTCTTCCACATATTTTCCACCTTGCAATCAAACGCATCCTTATTGTTTTATAAAGTCGAGTAAAACTAGCATCATCCATTCCATCCTTGAGTGGGACATTAATGGCTACCCTTCTCTTTTGCTATGTTCTTCAAAAGAGAGCCAACCTTATTAATATCATTCACACACTTACATATTCAAATTTTATAGACTAAGAAAAATGCTAAGACCTTCCTTGATGAAACAAGAAAAAAAATGAAGAAATTATTTTTGACACTACTTAAATACTTCTATGTTAATTGCACGAAGTAGAACTGTTCATATACTAAGCATGATTAGCTAAGTCAGCTATATACCATTATACATCGTTTCAAGGTAGAATGGCAAATGCTACTCTCCTACAGCCGATGAATCAAGTGCATGTAAAGATTGTATTGTTCTTAGTGTTTGTCAGTGCCATATTACAACAAGTTGTATACAAATTTATCCTATGATGTTTGCCAACCAGAAAATCATTCCTTTAGTTTGAAAAAACTGCAACCTGAATAACTAGGCCCATCAATCCGCTGTTCTAGCAGAACCTAAGTTCACCTAAAAATAAGTAAGCACTTCCTACAACCTATTATTACATGTATTTAACAACAAGGGAGTACATGCACAGATGCCTGTATGCACATAGTATTGATGAAATTGACTGTAAGCCAAATAATGGAACACCAGAAACACCATTTCGTGGAAACATTATAATCTGAATAGCTAGGCCCAGTACAAAATCAATCAGTTAGTTCTAGCAGAATCTATGTTCACTTGAAAATAAGTAAGCAATCCATACAACATATAATTATATATGTAGATAACAATAAGGGAGTAAATGCATAGCTCCGAGTACCACATGCATGAAGTATTAACGGAATTGGTTGTAAGCCAAGTAATGGAATACAAGAAACATCATTTCCTCCCATGCTGGGAAAAATTATCATCTTAATAACTATGATATTGATCAAATTGGCTATAACTTTTAAGACTGTAAATTGATTGCATGCAATTAATGAGGTGATGATCTTGTTAATTAGCTAGGAAAGCACATTGCACAAATGGATTAAGATAAAATAACAAATTGCTAATAAGCATATGGGAAAGGCAATATAATCTGCAATCCAAACTAGCATAGTATCACTAGAAGACTAGAAGTTTTGCATCCACCTTTATGTACATCTATATTTATTACATATGTCTACATGTGTCCTGAGCATGTGTTTATCCTTGCTGGGGTTGCTATTACTTTTGAACTAACTAAGTCAGCTCTTGTATCAATACCTCATTTCCTTACTTTCATCTATTATAAAGGAACAATTCACTCTTTCTAAACAAAACTCCCATATGTCAACAAGGAAAAAATGCACAAGTGAATCATTAGGGAACTAGAAATAGCCAAATTAGAGACTGCTACTACTCTCAAAATCAAAATGATCTTCAGTAACATGCACATATATGAAGGTAGCCAAATTAGAGAGAGATAATATCATCAAAATAAAATTTTCTTCAGTAACATGCACATATGTGTCATTCACAAACACTTTGCACATTAATTGTTTGTTTTAATGTAGTTGTAGGCATGGATGATGCAAAGGAGAAGAGGATGTAAACTGAATTGGAGAAGAAAACAATTATTTAATGTACTGTAGTTTTTTGTGCGATCTGAGGCTAGATACCTCATACATTTAAAGTAATATTTTTAAGATCTAAAGGGCCTTTGTGGAGACTTAATTGCATTTAGAAAATTTAGAGTTCAATCTAAAAGATCCTTTTGTAAAATTTCATTAAGTCATTCAATAGAAATAAGGGTTTCTCATCCCCACGATATATATCGAATTAGTTTGAAACTAAATGAGAATATGGAATCGTGCCTAGAAGGAATTCACCATTAACTTCCATTAATTGTTCCGGCTGTGCATCATCCACCGACAGATCAATTCTGTTTTTGTTTTTTCCTCATCACAGATTGCTTTCAATTTATGAATATCAATGAATGCAGGGAACACACAACACAAACATTGGTAGACATGCCAATATGTTATTGTGTGATTCCAATGCTAGTGTTGTTGATATTACTTAGAAGTTCAGTTTTCTTTTACCATATTGCTCTTACAGCTGTATACTTCCAGTTATAGTGCTATGTTTTAAATGTCTCTGCTTCCAGTTATAGTATCCTAAAAGGATGAAGGAATATTATTGGCTGGGTCTTATGTTCTTGATATGTTGTGCTTCCATCGGAGAAGCAGAGTATCTGAAATACAAAGATTTGAAGCAGCCGTTAAATGGTCGGATCCAGGATATGATGGCGAGGATGACCCTTGCTGAAAAAATTGGTCATACGACTCAGATCGACCGTTCCGTCGCGGCCCTGGAAGTAACGAAGGACTACTTCATAGGTGTGTATGTAACTACCGATGAGTTAGTAAATAGTATAAGGTGAATAGTTGATACGTGTCTCCTTTTTCTGTTTCAATCTATTTATGTTCAACTAAAATCGTTGGATGTATTATTATATACAAGTTTCTGATGAATGAAAAGTTTTTTTTCATGATTTTTCCACCTATATTAAAGTCCTTAAATAGTTTGAATCTTAGCATAGCGTGTTCGTGATCTTTACTTGAACATGTAACCAAGGTTTACTATTTACTTTACTGATGGATATGATAAAATATTAATATATTTCTTTGACACATGTATGGGATTGACTTATATCAATACATATTTTTGAAATAACATCTATTGGGCCATAGGCCCAATTCAATATAGATAACTCATTACCATATGGTGCTTGCATGTCGAACTTTAGTTGAATGCCCTTTGGAGTATGTTGAACGCTATGCAATTACATTATTTCTTGACATCTATGTTCTGGTAGTATATGTTTACCTTGACTAGAGATATGAAAAGACTATCATCCTCAAGGTCTCAAAAGTTGGAAACAAAAGATTCACCTTAGTTTCTGAAGATCACAGAAACAATTGTACACTCTTCTTTTAACAAAATCACTTATTTATGAATTTTGGGAGCCTTATAACTTTTAGTTGGTTTTCCCCAGACTGAGTAGATTTGAAGTCGATAGGGACTATGTAACTGGTTTCCACAAGCGGAAGGAGAAGAGAAAAGAATCCAATAAGCAACTAGACGAGAAAATGGAACTAATGCGCATCGAGGAACGTAAAAAGGTAATTCTCCTAAGATGATCTTAAAATGTAAAGGCATGCTTGATGATCAACAAATATTTTCATACATAATATAATTGTTCTTTTAATTTATCTACTAGTGTATCTAAAGTTCAGCTCTAAAGGTTAGGGATTCCTTAATAATATTTCTTCTTCTTATGCTAAAATTAGAACTTATCTGCTTCAATTCTCTATTTTGATGGTGTTGTGTGATGAAGGTCCCATGTCATTGTCTATAACTTCAGGCAGCATCTCTGGTCCGTCTAGGTCGACATTGTGTGCTATTTTGTGGTCAGATGATGCAATTGAAGTTTCAAGGTAAAATGACATTTCAACGCTTCTTAAGTACCCAAAGAGGGATTTTAATACATGACAATCCTTAGTTTTTGATATTCTTTGTTGCTTTGGTACTTGAGAAAATAATTCTCTTTTGGATGCTTCATTGCTGACATAGGTTTAAGAAATTCTCAATGTGGTGTAAGTATAGTAAAGCCATATCCTGGAAACTATAGTATTCTCATCTGGGCTATCACCATGAGTGTCTGCATGAGCCCTCTGATTGTGCCCGACTCAATAACGTCTCAAAGATCTCCCAACATGACCAATATCCCAAGAAAAAGATAGTAAAATTGGAATGGATCATAGGCTGCTTCTATATCTTCTTTGCAGTCACCTTACTGTTTGGCACAATAGTTTCGCACGTATGTAATCTTAGATCTTCCTTGGGTTATGAACCTGTCACAGAAATGTTTTTCCAAATGTAGTAATTGATCTCACATAATTATACATGTACTTTGATGCCAATGATTCTAGCTTTGTATGAAATGCATTATCAATGCGCTTTTCCAGAGCTTCCTTCTCTCTGCCACCATTTTTATTTGGTGCATCCTATTTTTGTTCTGAATATATTATAAATATTCTTTTCCAGGGCATCCTTCTTTCTGTCGGCATATTCATATTCACTACATCATTCAAAGGGCTTGGTGCTATAATATCTGTAAAGCCTTTAGATGACTTAGGCTACAAAGGATGGGATGGAGATAAAAAAACTTCTACTCTTGATATGCTTTATTGAAGATATTTAGTAGTACACTACTGACTCCTGGTTGATGGTTCTGATAGAATTATCACGGAATGCTCATGGTCATGAATTTTCGTTCAGGCGACCTTTATACACTCATTTGCTGTGGCAACTCTTATATACTTTCTACCAGTATTGATAAAAAAACTACAAGTAGTTCATCTATTTTCTTCTATAAATATGAGCTACTCGTGTGGCAGCTTCTTTACTCTCCTACCGACTTGATACGATATCAAACCATAATATTTCAAGGAGAGGAGGAGATATTCCATTTGCCAGTGCAAGATTTGAATCAGACAATAAACTATTGTATAGTCCATACAGAAATTAGACTAATATAAATGACATTTAGTATCGGCAGTTTTTAGGTTCCAACAAATAAGAACTGAGAAAAGAAAAGAAAAAAGACATGAATAGACATCATAAAATAAACATTTGAATAACTTAAGTCATCATCAGCCAATATTAAAACCAAAAATGTTATTAACATACCTGCTAGTTCTCACCCGAGAACCAGTCAGATGGTTGGTGAAGACGATGGTTTATTTTGAGAGGGAACAAAAATATAAGAAAGAAAAACTGTGTTTGACAATCATTGTCCGTGATATCAACACTGTGCTCATTTCCTGCAAGATCAAAAAAATTTCTCATTATTATTTCATCAAACACCAAGTAGTCACTAATTTTATTTCCAGTTCTATATACCTCTGATTTGTTGTTTAGGATTATGGTTTGGATCGAGAAAGAAAGAGAGAGAATAAACCCTAGAAAAGATTAAATGACTCCTCCTTCCCTGCCCCATTGTCCAACCCAAGTCTAGATCGTCCTTCCCATCCTCCGCCTTGGGACCGTCCTTCCCGTCCTCTGTCCCCGTGAAGTTGTGAAAGAGCATGGTAGCGGAGGAGGGTGCAAAGGGGGACGAACGACTGCGACACGGTGGATTGAGAAAAATGCCTTCGGGTTCCAGACGGGGAGGAGGGGAATGGGTTCTGAGAGAAGTTTTAAGAAAAGAGATGAAAATTGGAGAAGAATGAAGTTTTGAGACGTAGAAATTTTAAGAAGTTTCCAGCTTGGGGTGTGGGAGGGACGCGGGATTTTGTAAAAATTAGGGAACCAAAATTTTCGAAGGATTAGGGAGCCAAAAAAAATTACCAAAATTCTGATGTTAAACAAGGGTTTAAATCTGTCAAAACCAAATATACTCTTGTGGGTGAAATATATTTTGATGTTAAACAACGGTTTCAATCCGTCGAAAATGTAATGACAATTTTAATACGTCGTAGTTGGACAACTCTAACTGTCGCAAATCGTCCATTTTGGTGTAGTGTACATCCAACCGAACAATAACACTTGCACGATCGTCATTCGCCGAGTCAGAGTACCCCCGAGTTATCGCATATCGATCTTTGATACGCCTCAATACCATCGACGATATGCGTAACCTGACGATCTTCATTTGCAACCAATTTCGAATCGTACGAATAATGCTATCGTCCAATTGGATAATCTCCTCGACATTCAAATTCAAGTTCGATCATTATCCTTCGAATCATTTACACATCAATTTCCTCAAACCTGAGTTCACGTATTGTTCCTCCGTCTATCTTAAGTCATCGACCAATGTATTTCCTCAATTTGCATCATTCTTGCTAACTCAATCATCGAACGACATCCATTCCATTCCTCAGAGTCATTTTCACACATTCGAATCAAACTTTTCGTGCACGCTATCCTCTTCTCGTGCTAACTTTTCGTATATGATTCTTATCGATTTTCTCGATCAAGTCATCATTTCGCACACCTTAACTTTTCCTCGATTTGATTTGCCTACGCTATCATTTCCATGTTTCATACTTGCGTAATCTCGATCTCGTGCACGTTCCGTGCACGTCAATTCTAAGTTGTTCGAATCAACTTATCCAAATCTTCAAGACTACAACTTGTTCAACGACACTCAATCTAAGGCTTTGCATAACGCGACGCTTGTTTATAGACTCATTGACACTCCGTATCCTCAATCGATCGATCGACATTCCTGAGACTATCGTATACACCACTCAGGAATGAAGTCATTCAACAAATCCTCAAAACTATCATTCGATTCAAAATCGACTTCTACGGGAACCATTGTTGTAGCCCCGTTGACTTCTACGTCTTTCAGCCTCAGCTCCACCATGGCTCCCTTGGACATGGGACTCATATTGTGGAAGAAAACTCTTCAAGGATGCCTGCACTAAAATCTTTTGGTATATAATCTAGTATTCCTCTATCTTCTACCGAAGGAGTAGGAGCTCATGTTGACGCAGCAACGCCTGGTGTATCGGCGATGACCAATAGCATCGTTGAGACTTATACAAGCACCTTCTTCACCTCTTTGAATACTCTTGTTCAGATGGCCTTGGAGAAAAGCCACCATTTTGAGTCAGTAAGGAAAACTGCCTCTTTTGTAATTGAAGCCATATGTGCTCTTAGGAATACCAAAAGGGTCAACTTCTTGGAGAATGTCTTGAATGAGCTTGAAGAACCAATAATATCTTATCAAGATTTGATGAGAGGCAATATTCAGAAACTGGTAGAAGCAGAATGTGAGGCAATGGCTCATGAATTTGAAGAGCGTTAAATCGCCTTAAATGCTTCTATAATTGCCTTCTCAGTACGATCTGGGGAGATGGAAACAAGCATTACTGAAGCTACCTTTACCATTGAACTTTATAAAGCAGAGACAGCAGAGAAAAAGAGAGAAGCAGCCAATAGTCAAGTTCACCTTCAAGAGCTGGAAGCTGAAATGGCCAAGCTTCATGAGGCGATCACGACAGCCAAGTAGCGTGTAGAAGAAGTGCTTGAATTGCACCAAGTTGCCTCCATTCGTCTGGATGATCTGATTCGGCAACGAGATGAATTTGTCCAAGTTCAGGGTGCAGCAATAGAACGTCAGGTCACGTCGAATCAAACTTTGCAGCCAAAGATTAGGAGAGACTTGGCCAGGAAAAGGGTGATTGACTCCAGAGTGGAGCGAACTGAATCTTTGAAAAGGCTGATTACTGATCTTAGTACCCAGCCTTCAAATTTAAGTTATCAAGATGTAATAACTTTTTGTTTTGATGAATGTAATGATTTTCTATGTTTACATAATATTGAATGAAAAAATAATAATCTTTTTGTGGCTCTATAACTTATTATGTATCTGTTTGAGACACAAGCAATAGATAGGATTAAGAAATATGTTCAGAGATACTAGACGTGTCATATCTCTTAAAAATAACAATACTCATTATATCTGTTTAGAGGTAATGTAGATGTGACAGAATATAATTTTTAAATATTGTCATTTCTGGAACGACATCATCAGAGGTAATGTGGACGTGATAAGTCATTAATATAGATATGAGAATTTAGAGGTAATATGGACGTGAACTCAAATATCATGTTATTTATCCTTCGGTCAACTGGGACTCAAGAACAGGATAACTTTAAAAATAGCTGGGTTTTAAAAGATGATACTTGCAATGATGTGGTAGATATTGTGAGTCAATAAGATCTAGATACACTCCGCTGGAGATTTTTGAAGATTTGGGGTATATACATAGTACATACTTTCAAACATGGTATTTTTTCAGGAATTTGTTGTTGATAGGCATCATAGCAATTCGATCGTCCATCCCGGACAGTTGATCGGCTCCATTTGAGAAAACTTTGCTTACAATGTAGGGACCTTTTCACTTTGGTTCGAACTTATCCTTGCTCATGTGTGTCATAGTCAAAGGACGTTTGATAGTAAGGACCAGCTTGACTTTTTGAAATGCTCGTACTTTGACTTTACAATTGAAGGCTTTTGAGATCCGGGCTTGATATAGCTCGATGTGTTGTTGAGCTAGAGTCGCTTCTCGTCGAGTGCTTCAAGCTCCTGAAGTCGAAGACGATCATTATTTTCTATTATGAGTTCGTTAGTAATAGCTATTCTCAGTGATGGGATTTGTATTTCTAATTGTAGTATGGCTTCACATCCATATACCAAAGATAAAGGTGTACAGCCGGTTAGAGTGCGTACGGTAGTACGGTAAGTCCATAGACATTCTCTAAGCTTTTTGCTCTAGTTCCGTTTATCCGTAGAAATAAACTTTTTGAGAAGCTTAATGATTGTTTTGTTGGATGCTTTAGCCAAACTGTTAGCTGTAGGATTATAGGCTGTAGAAGCAACATTGTTGATCCGATTATCATCACATAATCGAGTGAATTTCTGACTGACGAATTGAGGTCTATTGTCATAGATGATTCGCTGAGGAACGTCAAATCTGTATATTACATGATGTTTGATGAAGTTGATGACACTGCTCGTCTTGATTTTAGCTAAGGATATAGCTTTGGCCCATTTTGAGAAGTAATCGGTTATAGCTAGGATAAACCGATATCCTCGAGTTGAGGGCGGATTGATAGAACCAATGGCATCCATGCCCCAGGCTTTGAAAGGTCAGGATGCTGCGGTCGGATGCAAAAATTTTGATGGTTGATGAATAAAATCCGCATGGATTTGACATGCTCGACATTTCCTCGCATACTCAATCGCGTCCGTCACCATGGTGGGCCAATAGTATCCCATGCGTCGAATTCGATCATGTAGCTTAGGACCAGGCTGATACGCACCACAAACACCATCGTGAGCTTCATGTAGTATCTGCTTTGCTTTATCTCCCGCAAGACAACATAAGAGCATACCATCAAATGATCATCTGTATAGTGTCTTGTATGAGTGATTGTAATAGAATCGAAGCGACCATCGACGGATTGTTGTTGCTTCTTTGGGATCTTCGGGTAAGATATCATGTACCGCGAAGTTGATGAAAGGAGCTCTCCAGTCTTCGCTAGTAGTGCAAATCTCGACTGAATTGTTGGATTCAAGATACAAATTATTCTCGATATAGAATAATTCCATGTTGGTGATGACTACCAGCTGTTGTCTTTTTACAAGAATTGCTAATACTACTGTTAAATTAGCAAGTGCATTAGCTTCTATATTGCATGCTCGACGTACATGTTCAATAAAGAAACCTTTTGAATGATGCAGCCAGTTTGACTGCTACTTTCTTGTACAGAACGAAATCTTGATGTTGAACTTCATATGTGCCTCTAACCTAATTGACAATCAGTTTAGAGTCTCCGTATACTTCTAGATATTCGATATCCAATTGTTTAGCTAATTGGAGACCGATGAGTAAAGCATTATATTCAGCAACATTGTTAGAGCATGGCTCGTCCAGAGAATAGGCTCTTTGGATAGCTAGCCCTTTTGGTGATACGAGGACGATTCCAACTCCAGTGATGATAGTACCTTTGGGTTCGATTCAGGATGCACCATCAAAGAATAGATGCCAAGCAAGGATTCCTTCTAAAATCATGTTAGATTCCAGAGTTTCATCAGGAATTTTGTCATAGAGTTTAGACATTTCAAGAATTAGATGAGCTGCCAAGAAGTCAGCGAGGGCTTGCCTCTTAACAGACTTTTGTAGGACATAGACCATATCATATTGTGCTAGCAATATAGCCCATGTAGCTAATCTGGAATTGTGTGTACTGGGCTTTTTCATCAAAACCCGTAGAGGGTTAACTCTGGAGATGACATAAATGGTCTAGCCCGTGATATAATATTGCATTTTCTGGACAGCAAACATCAAGACTAGAAATTCTTTTTCTATAGGGTTGTATCGATATTCAGCATCGATCATTGTACGACTGAGATAATAGATTGCTTGTTCATGACCTTCCTTATTCTTCTGGGCTGGTAAGACACCCAGGGAATGATCCATTACTCAAACATACATCAGGAAGGGTATTCCTGTGATTAGAGGAACTATGACTGAAGGGTTCATCAAGTACCGCTTTATGTCTTCAAATGCTTGCTGCCATTCGTCAGTCCAAACGAAAGACACACATTTCTTCATTAATTGAGTGAATGATCTGCAGCGTCCAGAGAGATTTGAGATAAATCTCCTGATGTACGCAAGTCGACCCTAAAATCCTCGTAGCTCTTTTAGGTTGCATTGGGGACACATCTCTTGAATGGCTTTGACTTTCTCGGGGTCGACGTGTATACCCTTAGAGGTAATAACAAATCCGAAGAATTTGCCACTAGAGACTCCCAGGAATGACTTGGTAGGATTCATCTTGAGTTGATGCTAGCGTATTATATCAAAGATAGTCCTTAAGTCTTGGATATGATCTTCCTTTAGACGACTCTTGACAGCAATATCATCGACATAGCATTCGACTGTCTTCCATAAATGTTCGCAGAAGATGGTGCTCATGGCCTGCTGATAGGTTGTACCAGCATTTTTAAGACCAAATGGCATCACTATGTAGCAGTAGACTCCGAAAGGAGTATGAAAAGATGTATATTTTTCATCTTCGGGATTCATCCTGATCTGATTGTATCGGGAGAACCCTTCCATGAAGGACATTCGTTCGAACCCATAAGTGTTGTCGATCATGACATCAGTGATCGGAAGAAAGAACTCATCTTTAGGACAAGCTTCATTAAGGTCTTTAAAGTTGATGCAGACTCGGACCTTCCCTATTTTCTTTATAATTGGGGTGACATTAGCTACCCAGTCTGGATGTTGTTCTTTCCTGACAAAGCTGCAAGCGATGAGCTTCTTAACTTCAGCTTCTATAGCGTCCATCATATCAGGTCGGAATCGATGCCGTTGTTGCTTAACCGGCCTAGCATTCGGCAAGATGTTGAGCTTGTGGGTAGCAATTTGAGGATATAACCCTGACATATCTTCATAGCTCCAAGCAAATACATTAATGTATTCCCTGATGAGCTAGATTAGATCTTATTTATCTACTTCAGGAAGAATTTTGCTAATAAAGATTGGCCTTGGAGAAGCTTCGTCTCCGACGTCGATTTGGACCAATTGATCCTCCGTAGGTAGTTCACGCTGCTCGAAGCAAAGTTTCTATTGGGTATCCATCCTTTGTACCCAGGGCTCAGTTTTTGGAGTCTCGGTGAAGTCATCATCATCTTTTGAGAACTCAGCGGTCACCATGTTAAAAGATAGAGTCACTCTGTGCCCTATGCTGGAATCTAAATCCCATGATGTGGAATCAGAAGAGTTAGATCGTTCTTCTTTGTCAGACTCAAAAATATTTGGGTTTGAGATTGGCAAAGTGTAGTCTAACCCATGCTTTGTTTTGTTATAATATTGTAGTGACTTTCCTTTTGGGGTAGGTATACGAATAGGAGTTCGCCTTTCCTTACCACCGTTGAGGCCATATTTGAAGTTGTAGCTCCATCTTTTTGATGATGTTCTTAGATTGTTGACTATAACGACGTAATTGAAGTCGTCCATTATCATCTTTTTCAGAGTCGCTATCAATTGTAGCCTTTTGATTCAATCCTTTGCTGAAGAGGACATGATACTCATCTTTCTTTCGAGAGGGAACTAGAAAGAATGAGTCTTGTACTGATTCAAGTGATACTTCATCATGAAGGGGTTGAACTGCTCCTACTGTAAGAGGTTCGAAGTTATCTAGGATTTCTAGATAACATCATGTGTAATAATTAACATCAATATACTGCAAAGGAGATACTACTTTATTAATATTTACATTATCATTTACAACAGTACTCTTGACTTTGGCCGATGGCTTACTAAGATTGATAACAAGAGGAGGATAAGAAGGATGCTTGTTACGACGAAGATCGATAACAAGAGGCTCAGAAGAGGTGAGCTCCCTATGCACCACCCTTTCGGCAAAAGGATGCTTGATAGAAGGGGTGAGATTGATGGTCAGCATCTGAGAAGACGAAGGACGAGAAGTGTGTCCCTTGACCGGAATCACCAGGACATCATCCGGACTCTCTTTCCGGTCTTCTTCGATGTCCATGGCCAGTACGACTTTCATGAACTCCTCTTTATACATTCTGGAGTCTGTATAATAAGCCTCGATGCCTCGAAAGGGATTAAGATTAGCCACTTCCTTCTGTACTTTTCCATTTATCATCAACATATTTGAAGCATTTATGGAGAGTGGATGGCACGATGTTATGTTCATGCAACCATGGTCTTCACAACAAGACGTTGTAGGAGACGTGATTGTCAATCACATAGAAGGTGACCTTCGTACGGAGATTGTCAATTTGGACTTTCAAGCGAATCTTTCCCAACGGTTCGCTTCTCCCGGAATTGAACTCCAGAATAGTCATAATTATTGTAGAGAGGTTATGAACTGGGATCTTTAGCGCATCCAATAGAGTCTTTGGTATAATGTTGAGTGCATACCCTGGGTCGACTAGAATGCGATCGACCTTCATTGTATCGACATACCCTGTATAGTAGAGAGGTCGGTCATGTCGATTGTCCTCCAGAAGCATATCATCTTGAGTGAAGATGATATTGGGAATCAGTTCCATCACACTATGACATTGAGAGCATGCCACCGGTTCCTCGTTCGGTTTTCCTCGAGAGAGTTCAAAAATCGACAATCTTGTCGGAGTATTGGCCAGTTGAGCCAATATGTCAAAATTATACAGCTTTTCGAGTCCATGAGGTGGATTTTTCTTTAATATTTTGTCAAAGCGAGTTGGATGTTTGCCCTTATTAGCTGTTGTCGGATTGGGAGGAATAGGTTCCTCTTGGGGTGATGACGGAACATTGACAGCAGGAGGAGAAGATGCTGGAGGGGCATCGGAGACTAGAGAAGGTGTGATTGCATTCTCTTGTCCCTCTGGATAGTCTCTGAGATAGAGCTTCCCAGATCTGGTACCAGTCATGGCCTCTTCTTCCGAAACTGGTGCAAAAGAAACCATGTTACAGTTCTTCATCCGGGTCTTGTTTCTGGAAGACTTATTTTGGAGAGATGAATGATCTATCCAAAATTCTAGGCCAACACGGGATTGATTGTGTTGAAAACGCAAAAAAAAAAGGTATAGGAGACCCTTTCCTGTTATTCAAGCCAGGGGCTTTCTGTAGATCGTATCCCATCTTTGTCATCAGTTTGCGGGACTGCTGACTGTACCGATGGAATTCTAGCTGGTACTTGATTTCTGGCTTTGTACTTCCGTCTTAGAAGAAGAATGTGAAGCTGTTACTGAAACGAATGTAGCATCCAAAGGTGGAAAATGATCACCCAGTGACGTCATGTGTCACGACTTGTACTTGGCTGCCTTTCTTTATTTGGTAGAGGAAGTAGGTATTTTTGATTCAAAATTAGCAACCAAGTCAGGGTGAATCAACATGATCTCCCCTTTATCAGTTAACAGAGGTACAAGACCATCGTTTTATGTTGGCAGAAGGTTGACGATCTCCAGGGTAGCTTTTGGAATGGGGACGACTCTGTCATGTACTAGTTGAGGAGAAAAGTCGTCGAATTGTAGAGAAACGACATTGGCAGTCACCATCTTCTCAACTTGCTGAAGAGTGATTGCCTTGGCATTGATCAGTTCCTGGATCTTTCCTTTGAGTACGTAACACGCCCTGGTTGGATGTCCCAAGAACCTGTGATACATATAATATTTGGGATTGTCAGTTTTACCTACTTTATCTGGCTGTTTAGCTTCAGGTAGTTGAAGTTTATTGCTTTTGATCAAACGATCAAATATGTTCAGAATGTCGTCCTCGTCAAAGGAATGTTCCTTCTTAGGACGTGGTGCTCTTTGTGGAGGTGCCATCATTGCAGGTGTTGACTGACCCACGTTGATAGTCAAGGCTTCTTTGCCTTTACGGTAATTCTGATGACCACCGTTGTTGGTTGTAGAGTATTCATCTTTGTCAAGATTAGACATTTGGATGCCTAGTTGTTTGAATTTATTAGCACTATCTTCAGCTGCCCTGGCACTTACTATGAAGGAGGCCCAATCTTGAAATTGTGTGGGCCCAGTCCACATGTTAACTATAGGTAACAAGTTGATTCGCATGTATCTATAGTCAGTGCATCTGGAGTACCCAGAGGCATCTTGAGTGCTTCACGACGAAAGCGCTCTATGAAACGTTCAACAGTTTCATTAGGTCATTGTTTGATCTTGATAAGGGCCGACATAGTCATGTCATTTGTTCCCTCATAGAATCATTCCGGGAACATTTGTTTTAATCATGCAAAAGATGTTATGCAGCCATCTGGCAAGCTACGATACTAGTCATAGGCTACACCTGCCAAGCACCCGACGAATACTCTAGTGAGTAGAGCATTGTTGGTCATAACCTCGAAATGGTTGAGATACTGACTTGGGGATGAGCTGTCGTCAAACAGCATGATGGTTGGTGGCTTGTACTTAGGTGGAAATGGGACTTCCTTCCACTCTACAGGATAAGGCTGTTTGATTCCTAATTTCTATAGACCATCCTTCTGCTTAAAGGCTTCGAACTGATTACGCAGAAGATTCACTGCCTCAAGAGAATCTCCTGATGCCTGAGGAACAGTAGATTGGTTTAATATATTAGCAGACAAAACTACATGATAAGTACCACCCCTAGTACCAGACTGACTTGGAGTAGCTTGAGCTGGCATGGTGGCATTGAGAGGGGATTGTACCCCCAGGCTAGTGTTAACAGGTGCCGATGCTGCTATATGTTCTTGGATTGGAATTGGATTCAAAACCAGTGGAATAGTGTGTTGTGCTACGATTACAGCATACATACTTGCAACCAATTCAGCCATAGTTTTCAAGTTAGCCTCTAAAGCAGCGATCCATTGTTCCTGATTGTCGGAGCTGGAAGCATCTTATTCTTCATTAGTGACATAGGCAGTCACTTCTCTGGCTATAAAAAAGGAACTAGTAGAAAAGATAGTCGAATCAGAGCTCTCGCTATCGCCATCGAAGTCATGTAGGGAACTACCCCCAAGATGAGGAATAGGAAGATTCCTTTGACTGAGGAATTCTTGATTAGAATCAGGAAGATTCCTTTGACCGATTGAGTCTTGGTCAGAGTCAAGAAGGTTCTTTTGACCAAGGACGTCTCCATGATGAGGAATGGGAAGATTCCTTTCACCGAGTAGGTCTCAGCCTCTTGATCTTGTATTTTGGTAGACCCCTTTGCCGGAGTCACGAATTCGATCAAGGTATTGCTGACTAGGATTGCGGGATGCGTTACGTCTTAGACATTTTCCACCCCCAGTACTTCAAGATATCATGTTGACCGCAGCGTACAGTAATTCATCTTTATCCACCATAATGAGTTCAGGAGTCTGAGTGTAATTCAAATGGTCAAAGATAGACCGTTTAGCTGATTGACAGCTACACTTGATTACTACTTCATGGTAATGATTATAGTAGTATTCCTGATATGGAGTTACAGGTGGATGATATGGTCCTGCAATCTTCCATTTTTGTACAAGAAGTTTGCAGAGATCGGTTACAGTGACAGGATAAGAAGAAGTCGGAGGTACATATTCCTTGATTATGTTAGGAACATGGTTCCGGTTCTTGAGATGCCTTGTTCCTTGTGCATACAGAGAAGTACTGAGTTCATTGGCATTGGTGAGAGGATTCTTAATCTGAGAAGTCTTCACTGTGCACAATTTAGTAGGTAGCGGAGATTGTGCTTGGTATAGATTTGATAAAGTTTATTCGGTTCTGCGTTCGTTAAGCTAAGTACGCATGTCAGAGTTATGCGCCACCTGGTTGTCTATCTGAGACACTATCAGTTTTTCCTGCTTTGATCTTGATATGCGCAAGATAGAAAGATCCTAGCTCTAGCTTGATTGGCAATAGCCAGTTTGAGAAGGAGTAGGCAAGATGCCCTGTTGCACTACCCACATTGTTCCAGTACGTTTTGTGCGGCACAAATGGGCAGTAGGAAGTGGGCTTCGAGTAGAGTCTAATTTCCTGGCATCAATTTGATTATCTCTGCCAAGAGAAGTAGAGTTCCTACTCTGAAGTGTTCTTGCATTGTTTGAAACAGAAGAACAACCAGATGCATTTTCTACCGAGTCCAGGACTGGAGAAGGATAAGGAAAGGCCATAGGACACTTCCCTTTGTTTTGTACGGGGACATTGATAGGTAACTTCTCCACCAAGTTTAGAATTAGGGAGGAGTGAGGATTGGCCATAGGGCGCTTCCCTTTGTTTGGCACTAAGACAGTATTTGGCGCATGTTGAGAGAGATGAAAGATATCCATATGGCACTGCCCCTTGATTGGCGCCAAGGCAGTTGGCGTATCCTCCACCATGTTTAGAACTGGTGGAGAGGCCATAGAGTACTTCTCCTTGCTTTGCGTAGGAGCTATGATTGGTGCACTGGAGGACTTTAGAGTCCAGATGTCGCGAGTCTTCCTGTCTTTAGAGACAGCAGCAGTAGATGAGTGCTTGGCACCCCCTACACCAATCATGGCTTCGTAGGCAGTTTGGTCGACTTTCAAGACCAAAGTCTTCTGTGTCGTGTCGACCGACGCAACATCGTATTGAGTTGTCACTTTCTCGTCAGAGAAGAAAGGTGTCTCCAGCAGAGTCGCCATTTTGTTTACAAAAACAAAAGATTGATTACATACTGAGAAAGTTACAAGAGTACAATTGATATTTGGGGAAGTACAACTATAGGAATCTGATCAGAAAACGATCACTTTATCCCTTGGACGATGCGATGTCGAAGAAGAAAACCTTTAGAGAGTGCAACTGCAAGTGCTCAGAAGATTATGATCATTAATGATGCTTCTGAAGTGATTTAGAACTCTATTTATAGAGTTTAGAGATAACTGTTAAGTAGTTATCCTAATTAGCGCACACTACAATTGGCGCGCCATTAATCCAGTTGCACGAACAGTTGGTTTAACTGTTGTGGACACGTGGCATTCTATGAGAGAGATGCGTTTGGTCATGGGTAGTGTCACGTATACGTTCTTCGAGATTAGTAGCCTGCGTGCCACATCATCTAACTGCTTTTTGATGATTTGATTGAATGGCGCCTAGTCACAAATGGCTCTTGGCGCAATTTGATGACTAGCACCCTCTGCTTCATTTAAATATGTAAAATAATGACTACCTCGCGCCAAATGATAAATAGCGCGAGGCAACTGTCAATCATGATTACCAAATCTGACACAATCTTCTCGAGCGATGCGCGCTCCGGATTCAAAAAGATTTTCCTCGACTGACGTGTTTGTCAGTTATTATGACTGGCGCCTAGGCTTCTCGAGGAAGCTAGCCACGTGGGATCACGTGCCATTCTTCTGAGCGCCATTTGATTCTGAGTGCCATTTGCTTTATGAGCACCATTTGTCCAGCGCTATCTGTTCTTTGTACCAATTTTTAGCTTCTACAAAATGTAGCCGCTGGATTTCATTAAATACACCTAATTTAAACTGTTGGATTTGAGTTCAAAACATCCAATTGTATAATTTGAACTATCCGACGGTGATCCGTGAGGATGATCCGAATGAGCCAACAAAAACTTGTTGTGCCTTTTCGGATTATCCAACAGTGATCCGCGAATATCTGACGGATGATCCGAATGAGCCAACAAAAAGTTATTGTGCCATTTCGGATTATCTGACTATGATCCGCGGGTATTCGACGGATTTTTTGCTCTCTTCATGACAAAGTTCCAAATGATTAAACAATATAGAATTTGGTTTTGCCATCTACTATCAAAGTGTTTACAGTGATTCCTAGACACTTACAGACTCAAAAAGGACTACAAATGGCATACGCTTTGTTCTTGCATCTTCGAGCATCGTCTTGAGACTTTGAATGTCACATGCTTTATTCTTGGGTCTTTTAGCAACGTCTTGATGCTTTCGAGGCTTATTGCTTTGTATCCAGAATCTCTATAGAGGAGTTTCAGGCTAAAATAGTATGACGGTTAATTATAATAAATTATTAAAATACATGGATTTGCCAATAGTCTCCTCCATTTTGATAATTGACAAACGTACGGGTTTTAGGAGATAGCTCTCCCATAATTTAATAAACTCCCCCTCAATAAGATTCCCCCTGTCATTTATGCAAAATGGATAATGGGTGCTATCAACATACCAGATCAGAGCAGACGTAGTAGGATTAACTGACAATATTGATGAACAACAATAATAAACATAAAGCCGATAAAAGCATTAATGGTCATTGATACTTGGGCTCGTAGGGCTTACAAAGAGTGGGCATGTTATCAAGACCGAACTAAACTTTTACTGCAAGGGTAACCATAATAAGAAACCAACGTCCCTATCGGGACACACAAAGCATGAAATAAAACGATATCGGACTAAAAGTACCTAAAGGACCACAAAAGACAAAGCACTAAAAGACACCACCACGATCATCATCAAACATCCGGAGTAGCAGGAGTATCATCATACATGCCTGTAGCAGGAGGAAAGGCACCGTAGGGATCAAGGTCATCTGGGTACATAAACCCATAAACATTAGGATCGGTGAAGCGAGGACCAGGATAATCCGGATGGGACTCCGTAGGATTGACAGCAGGATCACTTTCTAAAAGGTAGCACTGGATATAATAGGCCTGATCCATGAAGCCATGATTCATGAGGGTGTCGAGTCCCCGAGTGGCAGCATAATGCGCTCTGAAGTAGAAATTGCTAAGGCATCAAAATGCCAATCAATATATCGACGAACCTCAAGAGAGAGGACAGTAGTAGCGGCAGGAGGAGGCGAGGATGGGCCGTTTGAACGAAGACGAGTATAGGAGAATAGACGTGAGGAAGCATGAAGTGGTCGGGCTCTAGATTTCCTAAGGAGGGTAGGTTTGGTTCCTTTGAGACGGTTGGTGAGATCGACCCCCATTGGCTTCTAAGATCATGGTGATGTACATGCTGTAGAGGAGGGAACGATGGGTGGAGTCGCGGATGTAGATCATGGTGGAGTGTATGATTTTGGCAAAGGAGAAGAGTTTCTTAGTGAACAAGTAGTACATGGAAACTAGATCATCATTGGTGATGACATCCATGTTGCTATGCTTTAGAATGATGGTGTGGCACAAAATACGATAAGGGTCATGATAGAAGGGGTTGGAATCTTTATCGTTCGGCTTAAGGACAACAGGACGATCGCAAATGCAAAACATGAACTCTTCTTAGGAATAGTCGGCAGAGATCCTCATATTTTTTAGGGAGGGGAGCGCTCGATAGTTGGCACGCTCGGGTATGCCGAGAATGCTTGCCAAAGATAAGGCGTTGACAGTGATCTTTACCAGTCCAACATTCGTCTCAAGCTCCCAGTTGTTCGAGCTTGGGGCGATATTGCAGTAGAACATCCGAACAATAGATGGGTAGATGTTGACATATCTTTCAAGAAGGTCGGCCAGGCCGGCATCCTCAAAGAATTCCCAATGGACAAGAAAGTTGAGAAAGGAGATGGGCTTCCCGGGACAGATGGTATAGTTATGAAAAGTCTGGAACTAATCGCAGAAGTATTGGGAAGATTTGAAGATGGTAGGGTTATATCCACGGGTGGCGGTGGTTGGAACAAAATGATTTATTGGTGGAGGACTGGAGGAGGAGGAGCCTTCATGGCGGGATCTCTTGCCAGAGATGGTGGTGAGATGAGAAGAGAAGATGAGAGGCAGTAGTAAAAAAGGAAGTTGAGGAGGGAGGTAGGCAGCAGGCCGATGGTGGGGAAGGTTATGTAAAGGTTTTGGAGAAGATGTAAAGTTTTTTGGGAAGATGGAGAGGTTTAAATAAGGGTGGGTGAAAAGTTGATTTGAAAGATAGGGAGGAGAGAGGGAGGATAGTAAAGATGAAAATAAGTGGCAAATTTAGAGAGATATAATTGGGTATGAAAAGAAAAGATGTGTCAAAATTTGTAAAAATTCCAGTCGTGCCCGATCGAAAGTGTAGTGCCCCGACCCGCAAGATGCCTTATGATGGATGGTTGGTTCGATGAAGCCTTGTTGGACTTGGGATTATGCGAAGGATCGCTTGGAAGGCTATGCGATCGTGGCAGGAATCTTCCTATGAATGTGAGTAGTGTTGAACCCTTCAAAGATCCTTTAGCTTCACGCTTAAAATAAAGGATAGTGTGCTATGTTTCTTGTTGAATTGCTCAATAACACCTTGCATGGAATTTGGAAAGATAATGAAAGATAATTAATCACCTGAACGTAAACTGTTGTGTCTAGATGAATTGTATGCTTGTACATTGTCGTAATGAATTGCATGACAGGTGAAGGCAAAGTCCCAAATACTTGGGCGGTGAGTATATTGAGTTTGGTTGGAAAGATGTATGGTATCAAAGATGTGGCAAAAGGATTGGATAACAACATTCTATTATCATGTCGCCGATGTAGAATGTTGATTACGCCAAGACCCTGGATCGGACAGATGATAATGTGAGCGTTGGCTCAAGGCAAGATGGTAAGATGGCAATATGAATGAGAATGGTGGCTGAATTACTTAGTTTTCCTTATAATGCATTATATGTTTTCTTCTTAGATAAGTTGCATATAGTTGCATGGTCATGGACAACTTGTCGACAAGGTGGTTTCTTGAACGGTATTCCTGGGCCATGGAACCCGGTTTGTCCTGGGGGAAACCAATGCTGAAGTAGTAGCAGTGCTGAAGTAGTAGCACGGTATACAGGACTTGCAGTGGGGCTATCTACCTGCACTGGCAAGGGCGCTGTATACCTGTAAGTCGGTCCAAGATGGCGTGTAGCCAGCAACCTTCATATAGATAGGTCCGGTGCTAATGATGTCTTATGCAGGCAGAGTAAGTTATTACTCAAATACAGGGAAGGATGTTGGCTGTTGGTAAGAATCACCTGAACGGTGATATTTATATTGAATCATGATATTGTTCCTAACAATGTCTTGTACAGGCAGAGTAAGTATTATAAATGTACAGGGATGGCTACACGACCGTGGGTAAGAATCACCAAAGGGTGATAACAGTATGCTTTAAATTATGTTGGCTATGAGATTTGCTTGCTTTACTTCTTGTCGGCTATAACATGAAATTGACCCTAAGGCAACGAGAAAGACCACTGTTAATAAGGTTCTATAACATGATTACATAGTGTTTTCTTCTTAGGTGAGTTGGGCCAGCACCGCTCGCCAGTACATTGATGATGTACTGACCCACGTTGTGGGCAATATTACAGGTGTTTGCTTGGGGAAATCTGTGAATCAGTGCTTGGCATCGATGAATCGGATGGGTGTGCAGAAGCTCTTCTTTCAAGACGATATCTTCTGCTATACGGGACATAATGTATGGAACAGTGTAATTCAGTTGTACCAGTGAGATTGTAGCCATATTGTCAAGTTCATTGTAAATAAGTCGGTATATTCAATTGTAGCCCAAAGGACAAGTGTATACATTCAGTTGGCTATTCAAGAGTCTTGTAATCAGTTGTAAACTCTGTATTCCGCTGCAAGTCTTGTAATCCATTATGATTATCAATAAAAGAGATATATTTCTTCAATATCTTGTGTGACTTCAATATATCTGCTTGGTTTTGCTGCGTATTCGATGTTTTCTGAGAAATACCAGGAACTGTAATGGTTTTGCCTTGTACAAGTGCAATCTAGACTTGTACGGCATCACGCCCAGTGGCTAGTTTTCGATCCTTCAGGATCGGGGCTTGACATAATGGTATCAGAGCACGGCTTTATGTCCTTGGATTCTGATTCGATTTGTTTCAAATCAATGTTGCTACTAAGATGATTCTAAGCTGCTTCCGCGATGATTCAACGATTGCTTCCGCGATTATTCAAAGTTGCTTCCGTGGTGAATCAAAGTTGCTTCCACGAATACTCAAAGTTGCTTCCGCGATGAAATCAAAGTTGCCGCTATGATGACTCATAGTGCTTCTTCGATTACTCTGTGTTGCTTCCAAACTATTCTAAGTTGTTCCCTTGACTGAAAGTCCGTTGATCATTCTAACCTCTCACTGAGTGTTCCATATAATAAGTCTAAATATGTGGGCTGTGATATGTGTGTTTTGTTGAATTTCTAAAAGATACCAAAAAGAATAACAATGATGTGATGCTATAATAAGTTGTGATGTATGCTGGATGTCTTATGTGTGGGATTCTTTGAATCGATTGTTATGTAGCAATCGACTGTGGGTGATGGCTTGGTATGTTGGAACAGAATGTGCATGGATTTCAGTGAATGGGAAATCGACAGAATCTTGAGTCGGTATTTATGGTCAGCATAACCACTGCAGGATGGATTGTCCATATTGGACGTTGGTTTGATACGAGGAAATATTGTGTCGGAATGGCTTAAGCTCTGAGTGGTATATTACATATACCTTCGTCGTGATAAGATGTCCCTTGACCCTTGATGTGTTATGATTTTGTGATTGATTTACCTATAAGGTATTGGGTGGTATCGAATCGTAGCTGAGCTTACGATTGATACATGTTGGCCAAGTGTGTCCCCTATTTGTTAAGTCGGACGACCCGTTGTGAGATTTTTGATGTGTTCGGATGAACCATCGCTAGACCTGGACGGTTAGCATTATGTTGGGTAATAAGAGAATTGAGAATATGAAATGAATGCCTTGGTTGGGAAGAAATCGAATTTCAGATCCAGGCAAAGACTTGGATCAGTTGGGTAAAAGGATTGTAGGTTTGGTAACGATAGTGTGGTGTTGCTATCGAAAGATTTTGCGAGAACAACTATGGACCGAATATTGAACGATGTTGGAATTGAGTGAAAGAAATTGAATGTTGGATATCAACAAAATTGATGGTGATATTAGACGCTTATCGGGATGTTGCAAATGATTTAGAAGATGCAGAGAGTTGCATCAACGACCGAAAAGATTGAGAATAGGATTGAGGAATAGATGATCTTAGCATGTGGTGCAGTTGTGCTTGAGAGAATTTGATGTGTCCCGACTTAACAAGTTACGACCCTTCTATTTTGAGGCATAGAGAATGGATACTTGTCCCTTAATACATGAAAGAGTAGATGTCCCTTATGAGAGTCGAATGGCTGGAATACAAATAAGTATCGTGGTGCAGCGATATGTAATAGACCCTGTCAATAGATGATGTTGTCGCATGAATAACAAGTTTGGTTGGATTATGACTTAGCTAATGAGTTATGTCATATTCAATTGGATGATCGAAGTACGAATGCTAGATGATTGGTACCATAGAGATTGGATCGGTGCATGAATAGTAAATCTTCTTATGGAATCACAAGGAGATGATGCAAAACGAATATTGATGGTTAACGTGAATTGCTAAGAGATGACCGTGTTGGTGCTAAAAAATTTATAAATGATGCCTCGGAAGAAATACGATTATGTAGTTGCCTTAATTGTTGGTTAAGAGAGTACAGACCGTATCGATGATCTAAGAAGGTGGGAAATGAATATGTCTCGAAGAGACCGTAGGAAGAGGTCATAAGTGATAAACTATCGAGGTAACAATGTTGGATTATGACTCAGAATAGTTGACCCGATTGAATAAACAATTTGAGTACGATATGAGGATGCAAGTCGGATTGAACAAGTGATGCTAAGTCTATGCAAGTGGAAATTAAAAGTTTGGATATTCGATTGAGGAGTTTTATATGATAGCTTCGAGATTGATCCATAGAGTTGTGGAATAGAATTGTTGGATAGAAGTGTCGGATAGAATTGGTTGGTTGCCTAGAATGTTGGTTGGTTGCCTAGAGTGTCGGTTGGTTGTCTAGAATGTTGGTTGGTTGCCTAGAATGTCAGTTGGTTGCCTAGAGTGTCGGTTGGTTGCCTAGAATGTTGGTTGGCTGCTTAAGTTTCAGATTGGTTGGCTATGTTCTTCAGTTGTTCGTGTTGGGAATAAGTTCATAAGATTGGGGTGGTGTCCCATGTCCCTAAGTTGGTCAGACCATAGAGTTGCCCTATGATGAGAATTGGTTGCCTCTAAGATAAGAGATAAGTATGTCCCTGATAGCTACTCATCTCATATGAGCTAGCTGAATGTTTGGTTTGGCTTAGAATAGCTGGCCGTAGAGACTTGACTGAATGCTAAGTTGACTGTTGGAAAACCGTAGGATGTCCCTATTGATGTTGCGTGTGTATAGTCGGAATAAGTAAGATGCGTCGGAAGGTAAACTTCGAAATGGAATGGAGATTGGATAAATTTTGATGTTATAATGTTGGATGGGATGACGGATCATGTTGGTTTCGAAAATTGAGTTGCCTTTGTTGGAATGCTGGAAATTGTTGGAACTGGTTGGATTTGGTTGATTAATATTGAGCTGCATAAAAATTGATGGTAGTGCCTTAAGATAGTTGGGATAATTTCATTGATCGGATCAGAATTGAGGATAAGTGTACGACGGAATTGAATAGTGCATGCAGCCGAGATCGGCGAGAGCGACGGTGAATAGGAATGACCCTCGGAATTAATGTTGCTGGAATATGAGAGTTTCTTATGCGAGAGGATAATATATTGGCTTGATCAATACAAGAAAATGTTGGAGTACAGTGAAAAATATAACTAGAGTGGAATGGTGGTACAATTTGATGGATGGTGCGATTTGGAAGATGGATTATGATCAGGAAATTTACAAGTTGTAAACAAAGTGTATGGATGCGAACGATGATGAATACAAGAATTGATCGATGAGAATCGGATATCAAAATGAAATGTGGCTATAGGATTTACCAACTTTGGTGGCATGGATGACAATAAACTTGAAAGGAATATTTGATACATCTAAGTCGGAATACTTTGGAGAATTTTGGATCGATTGTGGAAAATTTCTCGAGTTGGAATTGGTAACATCTATTGTATTATTAGTTGGTTGGGATATTGAATAAACAAGTGGGATTATACGAGATGCTCAAAAGAATTACTAATGTTCGGAAAGGAAGTTACACCGTAGCTCGTTCGCTTTCCCTATCACTGAACTTGGCTGAAATGTATGTATTTCGGGGACGCCTAAAATATGTGTATGATTCCAACTAAGTGATATGGTGAATTCAAACGAAGCACGGGGAGGATTATCATGTGCTAAAGGATTTGCACGAGTGTCGGAGGAAAGATCAAAGATGGTAAACTATTTTGAATCAATTGGGATATTATAACAAGACGGTACATTACTTGAAAATCAATCGAGAGATTGCGGAGAAATATTAAATGGTGCAAGTTGATCGTTGAGAAGTTTCATGAAAAGTTGGATAAAGTTTTGGGGATGAGTTTTGTTTTAAGTTTCGAGGACGAAACTTTTTCTGAGTGGTATATATTGTAGTGCCCCGACCCGCAAGATGCCTTATGATGGATGGTTGGTTCGATGAAGCCTTGTTGGACTTGGGATTATGCGAAGGATCGCTTGGAAGGCTATGCGATCGTGGCGGAAATCGTCCTATGAATGTGAGTAGTGTTGAACCCTTCAAAGATCCTTTAGCTTCACGCTTAAAATAAAGGATAGTGTGCTATGTTTCTTGTTGAATTGCTCAATAACACCTTGCATGGAATTTGGAAAGATAATGAAAGATAATTAATCACCTGAACGTAAACTGTTGTGTCTAGATGAATTGTATGCTTGTACATTGTCGTAATGAATTGCATGACAGGTGAAGGCAAAGTCCCAAATACTTGGGCGGTGAGTATATCGAGCTTTGGCTCGATGAATAGATGGCAAAACAGATATTAAGACCCAAGAACTGGGCAGTGAGTATGCTTGATTTGCATTCGAATGAATATATGCTAAACAGATGCTAAGTCCCAGGAATTGGGCGGTGAGTACATTGAGTTTGGTTGGAAAGATGTATGGTATCAAAGATGTGGCAAAAGGATTGGGTAACAACATTCTATTATCATGTCGCCGATATAGAATATTGATTACGCCAAGACCCTGGATCGGACAGATGATAATATGAGCATTGGCTTAAGGCAAGATGGCAAGATGGCAATATGAATGAGAATGGTGGCTGAATTACTTAGTTTTCCTTATCATGCATTATATGTTTTCTTCTTAGATAAGTTGTATATAGTTGCATGGTCATGGACAACTTGTCGACAAGGTGGTTTCTTGAACAGTATTCCTTGGCCATGGAACCCGGTTTGTCCTGGGGAAAACCAATGCTGAAGTAGTAGCAGTGTTGAAGTAGTAGCATGGTATACAGGACTTGCAGTGGGGCTAGCTACCTGCACTGGCAAGGGCGCTGTAAACCTGTAAGTCAGTCCAAGATGGCGTGTCGCCAGTAACCTTCATATAGATAGGTCCGATGCTAATGATATCTTATGCAGGCAGAGTAAGTTATTACTCAAATACAGGAAAGGATGTTGGCTGTTGGTAAGAATCACCTGAACGGTGATATTTATATTGAATCATGATATTGTTCCTAACAATGTCTTGTGCAGGCAGAGTAAGTATTATAAATGTACAGGGATGGCTACACGACCGTGGGTAAGAATCACCAAAGGGTGATAACAGTATGCTTTAAATTATGTTGGCTATGAGATTTGCATGCTTTACTTCTTGTCGGCTATAACATGAAATTGACCCTAAGGCAACGAGAAAGACCACTGTTAATAAGGTTCTATAACATGATTACATAGTATTGTCTTCTTAGGTGAGTTGGGCCAGCACCGCTCGCCAGTACATTGATGATGTACTGACCCACGTTGTGGGCAATATTACAGGTGTTTGCTTGGGGAAATCTATGAATCAGTGCTTGGCATCGATGAATCGGATGGATGTGCAGAAGCTCTTCTTTCAAGACGATGTCTTCTGCTATACAGGACATAATATATGGAACAGTGTAATTCAGTTATACCAGTGAGATTGTAGCCATATTATCAAGTTCATTGTAAAGAAGTCGGTATATTCAATTGTAGCCCAAAGGGCAAGTGTATACATTTAGTTGGCTATTCAAGAGTCTTGTAATCAGTTGTAAACTCTGTATTCCGCTGCAAGTCTTGTAATCCATTATGATTATCAATAAAAGAGATACATTTCTTCAATATCTTGTGTGATTTCAATATATCTGCTTGGTTTTGCTGCGTATTCGATGTTTTCTGAGAAATACCAAGAACTGTAATGGTTTTGTCTTGTACAAGTGCAATCTAGACTTGTACGGCATCATGCCCAGTGGCTAGTTTTCGATCCTTCGGGATCGGGGCTTGACAGAAAGATCCGGCAGAATTCCACAAATTTTGGCAAATTTTTGAACGAAAGAAAATATCCAAAAACAAAAAGATAAAATTTATGGCAAAAGGTTTGGGGCAGATTTGTCAAAATCTGTATTAGTTGTAGACAGTCAAAAAATCTGGCAGTTATTCACGGAATGCCATCGGATGTTTTGAAGAATAAAAAAATTGTTTGGAAGGAGAAGCCAGAAGTTTAGCTAATCAGATTTGTCAAGTAAACCAATTTCATGACAAATAAAGGAGAAGTTATCCTTGGCAAGAGGTTTGGTGAAGATATCAGCTAATTGATGCTCATTGTCAATAAACTCAAGACAAATATCACCCTTTTGTTGGTGGTCAAATAGGAAATGGTGTCTAACTTCAACGTGTTTAGTACGAGAGTGTCATATTGGATTTTTAGTGGGGTTGATAGAGCTAGTGTTATAACATTTAATAGGAATAGCATGAGAGGATATACTAAAGTCGACAAGTATTTGTGTCATCCAAAGAATTTGTGCACATCAACAACCAACCGCAATATACTCGGCTTCGGTTGTTGAAATAGCAACAAAATTATGTTTGTTGCTAAACCAAGAGACCAAGGATTTTCTAAGGAAATGCCATGTGCCGCTAGTGCCTTTTCGGTCAATCCTATTCCCGACAAAATCTGCATCCGAGTAGCCCACGAGCTCAAAGGATAGAGATTTGGGATACCAAAGTCCAACATTAATAGGGCCCTAGAGATAGCAAAAAATGCGTTTAACGGCACATAAATATGATTTTTCGGGATTTGCTTAGAATCGTGCACACAAACAAACACTAAACATGATGTCAAGACAACTAACAATTAAGTAAACTAAGCTACCTATCATACCTCGATACTTATGAATATCGACTGATATACATTCTTATCTTGATCAAGTTTTGTTGTAGTGGACATAGGAGTTCCTATAGTCTTGGAAGAGTCCATTTCAAAGCGTTTGAGAAGATCTTTAGTGTATTTAGCTTGATTGATGAAGGTGCCTTGAGGACCTTGCTTGATTTGCAGTCCAAGAAAGAAAGATATATCTCCCATCATACTCATTTCAAAATCGTTTTGCATAACTTTTGCGAACTCTTCACAAAGCACTTTGTTAGTAGAACCGAAAATAATATCATCCACATAAATCTGAAATAACAGTAACGTGCCATTGTGAGATTTGATAAAGAGAGTGTATCAACTTTACCCTTTGAGAAGTTGTGTGATATTAAAATGGTACTTAGACGCTCATACCAAGCACTAGGAGCTTGTTTGAGGCCGTAGAGGGCTTTACGAAGCTTCAAAACTTGATCCAAAAAGTAAAAATCCTCAAACCCAGAGGTTGTTTGACATATACTTTCTCTTTTATAAAACCGTTTTAAAAAGCTATTTGACATCCATTTGAAAAAGTTTAAAATTATTGAAGCAAGCAAAGGCACAAAGCATTATAATAGATTCTAAACGAGCAACTGGTGTATAGGTTTCTTCATAATCAATGTCTTCCTCTTGGTTATAGTCTTGAGCAACTAATTGGACATTGTTACGAGTCAAAAACCCATCATCATTTAGCTTATTTTGAAACACCCATTTGGTCCCAAAAATTGGATAGTTATTGGGCCTAGGAACAAGTTCCCAACTGTTGTTTCTTTCAAATTGATTCAACTCATCTTGCATCGCAAGCATCCAAAATTCATTATTAAAAACATCTTTGACTTTTTTAGGCTCTATTTGAGAAATAGAAGTCACATTTGCACAATGATCTCTTATGGAGGAACGAGTGCTAACCATTGTTGAAGGATCATTGGTGATAAGTTCTCTGGGGAGATGAGTGACAAACTTTCATTCCCTAGGGAGACCATTTGGAGAAGTTTCTATCGTTGAAGAGACTTCTGGTGGAGAGATCTTGTTACGCCCCGCGTCCGCATGATCGGATACATGTTGTGAGCGCGTCATGCCTACACTGTCATTGACAGCGGAGTCAGCTGTCTAGTCCTCGAGAATCCTCAAGTGATAATGATATCGATCTATGCTCAATCACATAACTAGTAAACGAAAAACAATCAAACACACACATGATCACAGTCCATTATATCTCTTTTTGGTACATGATACATATCCATCTCATCTCAGAGATAAATTCGGCCAAATCCTCAAAATAATATACAATGATAATACATAAATGATTCTACACTAATTCTACATCTTCCAAAGCAATCCTCTAAGCTATCATGCTAACATCTAGTAGACAATGATCCAATCAGGAAATGAGCAAAGTACATCCCATATATTGTCACACAATAAGAAATAAAGTATGGAAAAGTAAATAGAAAATTGAACCAGACAATGCATGAATACTGTAATGAAATGCAACCTGCAACATGAGAACTATGAAAATCGTGATAAAATATAATAAATATAACTAGTCACAAAGTTGGACAATGAATCAAGGATGCACAACTAGTAAATTATGTGATTTGAAATACTATTTCGACATGTGCCTGGCTAAGGTTTAGATTCAGACTGATCAAGCTTGGACATACGTGCAGTGTATGTCAAGCTATGTTTCGGACTAGACTGGATTGACCACACATCTACTCGGTATTTCCCCTTTCTCTATGATTGAAAAAATCATAAGATTCAGAACTTGATGCCTTTGATTCTTATCAAGCAAGATTCGGAACTTGATTACTTTGATTCATGATTTGGAAATTCATAACAAACAAGATTCAAGACTTAAATAAAATCATGCGATGCAAGAGTCATGATACATGTCAAAAATTGTGTCGCAATATGATTCATGCTAATTTAGCAAATAAAATAAATTATATTTATTTACTATTGAGAAACGTATATACAAAGTTCTTGCCTTAGGTCCACTGGTGAAGTCGTACTAAAATCTCCTATAAAATAATAGGACAGAACATCAGGGTTTAATCCAGCAAATTCTAGAAGCTAATATTATATTTCTACATACTAATTAGTCAATTAACTAAAACTGAATAAACTAACTATTACTCCTAATTACTAATCTGCCTTCAAGCTCCGTGAACCCAAACCTAAAGAGAAATACATATTCAGGTTAAATTCCAATACAGAACCCCTCATATTTACACCTGGCCTAATATATAGAATCCATATTATTAATCTCAAAGGTAACTCCAACTAAAGTTCCTAATTATCAAGACAATTTATAAAAGCCCAACTTAGATTAGCCTAATACAAAAGCCCATAAACCTGATCCAAACTCCAAAACCCAGCTCATTGACAACCCTATAACTAAAAAAGAACAAGTAAAACTAATTTCCAAATCCCTAAAGAAAGCTCAACCCCAAATCATTTATTCAAAAAATTATGAAGAAAGTTAAACCCACAGACTAAAGCCCAAGTCAACCCAACATTTCCTTCCTGCTAACCTTTATTTCTTTTTCCCATTGCAGCCCCATGATTCGGCCTGGCCCAGGATGATGTTGTATTTATTCTTTCTTCTCTCCTTTATATATCTCTATTTCTAACATCAACAGAGCCCAGCCTCTCTGGCCCACAGCCCAAACCCACGGCCATTTTCTTTTTCTTTTTCTCAACTGGCCTTGCTGGCCCAACAGGGCTCGGCTGTCATGTCCCGCACCCAGTGTAAGGGCACGGGATCGTGGGTACGTCCAGCCTACGTCGTAGTGTCGACGGTAGAACGATGTCCTAGGTCTCAATCAAAAGCTACACACAATATAATGTACCTGTCCAATATAGATATACTCTCCAAACGGAGGACAATCTTAGAAGGATAAGACTCAATCACAACATAACTAAAGATAAATAATAGCACGATACGGAATAGATAGAAAGATATCACAGTGCGATACAACCAGAATAGAAATAAGTTTAAGTGTTAACATTTCATCCCAAAGTAGAAGTACTATTTATATATAACTTATGAAAGGTAACTAAAAAACAAAACCAGACAACATCCTAGCAATCTATTCTAAGCACTACTGGAGTCTCCTCTAGGCTAGCTGGATCCTCCTAGCGATCCAAGTAATCATCCAAGTTCTCTGTAAAAATTTATCAACATATCCAGTCAGGATTGGAGCGAATACATAACTCTGAAAGCAGTTCCAATGCATGGTAGGAAATATAGAACTAGCAATAGAATAAATTACATAACGTGTTGTAAAAGAAGTACATGAATACATGAGATATAGATAAGTAAACTGAGTACATGAAATAGAATAGAGAATCTATGAAATGTAACTAATATAAGTGTTTCAGAGCACAAGATGGTTATGTGATCGGTTTAGGTTGCACATGAGTAATCTATGGTAACTCCATTACACGTGAGGGTATAATAGACACATACATGAGTACACTAGAGGGGTTTAATCACATAACCACTTCTACTCCCCTACTCCAATCAATACACAAGGATCCGATCATATTACGTTACGTATATGATTGTTAGTTATACATGAAGCACATGTGAGCACATGAGTGTACATGAATATAATACGAATACAAGGAGTACTCGATGTATATGGTATAGTACATGAACATGAAATACCCTATGCATCCGCTAAGGGAATAACATCTCATGACAAGATCCATATAGTACTGATCCGTATTAACAATGTGCCAGCATCAAGTAAAGTAGCCTAGAGCAGACAATATAAATACTATCATGAATAAAAACTAACAGAGAATGTACTCGTCTGATATCTTGAGCAACTGATGTGTATCGGTGTCCGAACTGGAGACACAAGGACCTATTATGAGAATTACATGTTACAGAGTGTTTTAATGTAAACAATAGAGTTATATGCATGCTGCTAGGCCATATCCAGGTCAATGAAGTCCAATTTGGTCAAACTAGGTCAAACTCTAGCTACTTGGTCAATATTTGGTCAAACATTAGTTTGTTTTTAGCCTATTTTAGGTTTTGTCTAAATAAGCTACTTAGTGTTACTAGGCAACTTGGTATCAAACCAAATACTATCCTATAATAAACTCATCTACAACCTACTATATATATATATATATATATATATATATATATATATATATATATATATATATATATATATATATATATATATATAAAATATATATATATATCAAGCCACCTTCATTCATATACATGTAACCTATGTATATACATCACATTAAGCTATATAGTACAATTCCTAAACTCTTACCAATCATTCATATGTGTATATAAACATAGAGTACATAGGTGGTTAGTATCTATATAGGATGACCTTTACATATGGGTTGACTCATAAGGGCTAATCCAAAGGTTATGTTAAGGTCCCCAGGATACTAGACTGGACAAATAACTCAGAGGTTGACTTCCTTAGTGAAAAGGATTGATACTATAGAAGAGGGCATGGGCTAAACAAGCTAATGCAAAATGATACAAGCCATTAGTGGGGGTATACATATGCAGGTATCCTGGAATGATACATAAAAGATTTGATCATCTCAAACCTGGATGAATGATACTGCTACTGCAAACCAAAGGAGACATCATACCAAGGATTGAACCAAGGGGTCTACATATAGAACATTATGGACTGAACAATCATAGGCCTGATACTTTGAATGAAACAAGAAAATTGAACTAACCGAGAATGTCTAAACCTACATGGGCTTAACCACCATGTATCCTTATAGGACAGCAGCAAGGAGGGTGTAAAAGTTATGAATGGACTGCAATAGAAGTTAGTGATACGGTCTCTTACATATGAATTTAAGATTTAGCCAAGATATGAAAGGGTACTCGAGTAATCTACTCTAAGGAGATGATAGTTGAATGATCAGAAATATCTATATACTTAGTCTGAACAATATAGGTGTCCTAGGACAGAACAGATATGAATGAACTAAGATGCAGGGAGTTATCCAAGCATCCATGGTCTGATACATATATGATGGACAGAAACTAATATTCGCATATCAACGTATACCTGATACCCAAGAGCAGTGGACTAATGGTTTGTAGCGAACAAGGATTCAAGATGGGCAGAACCAATGGGAAGGCTGAAAGCCAAATGCAAATAGTGGACAGATCATGTCACATCCTTTTTCCATGTATGGACTTGAGGACTGAACATGACATGATGTTCAAATCTGAACATCCAACTAAATGCAGTCAGCACAAAGGGAATGCAGGACAACCATGGATTGATATATGAGGGTGCAGAACATAAGGATAGGCAGGATATCACATAATATGGATTAAAATTCAAGTATCAGAGAGTGTATCAGAACAGTGATTAAAGAGTGAATGAACATGCCTAAAGGATTATCCCATTGCAGGACATGATCAAATGGTTGGATGCTATGACTGCTACTAAAATGATAAATGACAAAATAGATTATGGGACTGGGCTGAACCTATGAGGGCAGAACAAATAACCACTTCTACTGAACCAAAATATAGGCTAATTATAGATATGTATGTGGACAAATCTATAATAGCAATTGGACAGAACTGGGTGACAAATATGGACTGGTACAACAACTTAAAGGGGTTTACCAACTCGAGTCAACTCCTAATATCTGAACAAAAGCCTAAGAATTAACCCAAGGCAAGACTGAGCATCAAAGGAAAAGGGCACATTACAAAGTGCAAATAGGACAGATCATCCTAACTGCAGCACATTCAAATAAAGAAGGGGATGGTCTGAGCAAATACAAGCAGTGAAGTGGTCCAATGAATGAGGACAGAACCCACAGCTCAGATATTTATCTGGACTCAAGTAGGGTAGAGCATGTCCATGCAGGGCAGATGGATAGATCCTCTTAACTGCATGACAAGCATGATGTCCATCACTACCAGATGGAAGATCTAAACCAAGGATATATAGGTAGGCTAATTTGTAACTAACTGAACAATGAACAATGCATATAAAAAGATGGCAATGCATGACATTATCTATATACCTAATATTTGACTATTGCTATATACAGGACAAGACAAATGAAATGTCTAGTATCAAAACTAAATGGTAGGGGATAACATACAAGGTATCAAGCAAGATATGTCTGATACATCAAGGTATTGACCCTATATGCAGGATATTGTTCATATCTGCTACCTATGATAACATGTATGCAGGACAAATAGCAAGATCCCAGATGCTTAAATACACAGGACCAAGTGCAGTGGATGAGGCTCCTGTCAATACAAGGATAGCATGAATACAAACCTAACAAGATGTACAGGCATCATAATGAGGGCAGCAATGATGTGCGTATAACTGATACTATCACATTAGGGTGCACATTAAGGAAACTAACATTTGATTTTAATGGTGGTGATGAAATATTAATTGATACATAGTGTGTGTCAGTCAAGGGACACCCATGCTAAAAGGACAGATACTTAAAGGAACTAACCTCATGTGATACATGATTCACAAGGGAAGAAGAACAGAACATAATAGTCTGGACATAAAATCAACATGCAGTAGCCAATAGAGTATCCAGATCTGACACAAGAAGCTCGACTAGGGTTCCGACAACTTCAAACTTTATGGCAGATCTGGCATCGTGCTGGCTTGTGGAGACAGAAAGATTAGGTTCCAAATCTGGAGAAGCGGCGGTGGTTCAGATGGCGCCAGTGACTGGAGTCTCGTGATGCTCGCGGTAGTGCAGCACTCGAGAGAGGACACTCTGCTCAAGGACACGCGAACCGAGACAACAGACACGGTGCTCGAGGAGGTGACTCAAAGATGTCCATATCTACAACTTCGAGACAGAGGACACGACGTATCTAGGCGGTACGAAGGTCAGCAGTGCTCCGGCCATGGCGGCAGCAAGGAAACTAGGGCTAGGGTTGTGTCCAATATTATACGGTGTATCCAGTTTGGTGCTGGACACAGGAAACTAAGGGTTAGGGTTTGTTGTGTGGTGTCCTGGGTTGCAGGACACAGGAATGGGTGTGTCCAGAATATTGGACACAAGGATTTGTATATGTAACAGCTAGTGTATAATGAAATGGACACGGCTGGACACAAGCTGGACACGAAGATGATGGTTATGTGGATGAGTAGGAATGATTAGGACTAACAATAATTAGGGGTAGTTATAGGTGAAGTAAACTTGGGTTCCAAGTTTAGTTAGGAGTTAGTTAGGAATTAGTTACAAGTTAGTTTGTTAGAAAAGTAGTTAGAGAGAATCTTCTAGAATTAATTCTAACTAATAATTAATCAGCAATAATGAATTCCAGAATATTCCCTCAAAAGCTTTTCTCTAAATTACTAACCTACCACTAATTCATAACTACCAAATAAGTAAGATACAATCATAATTAACTATAAATAAATTCCATAATTCATAACTAATTATCTTATTCATTCCGGAACAGTGGGGTTACAGATATCAACTTCATAACTACGTGAATGAGCATTTATATCTCTAATTAAAGTGCTTTCTTAACTTCCATTCCCTAGGAAGACTATTTGCTTTGGTATACGAAGTAGAAGAAGTGTTCAGTTCATTAAAAGAGACATTGATGGATTTTTCAACCACAAGGCTCTTTTTGTTGAAAACACAAAAACCTTTACTATGAATTGAATATCCAATGAATATACCTTCATAGGCCTTTTCTTCAAATTTGTCTAGGTTATCCTTGGTGTTCAAAATAAAACATTTGCATCCAAAAATTTTAAGATATTCAATAGAAGGATTTATGTTAAACCAAAGCTCGTATGGAGTTTTCTTATAAATAGGTCTAATCAAGACCCTATTTATAACATAACATGTCGTGCTAACGGCTTCCGTCAAAAAGTATTGTGGAAGCTTGTATTGGTTTAGCATAACACTAGCCATATCGCCAAGAGTTCTGTTCTTCCTTTTCACTACACATTTTGTTGTGGAGTTCTAGGACAAGCAAAATCATGACAAAAATCATTTTTAGCTCAAATGTTTTTAAAATCGAAATTGTCAAATTCACCTCCATAATAAAATCTAATCTTGTTGATCATAATGCCTTTATTATTTTGAACACGTTTACAAAAATTAACAAATTTACTTCTAATCTAGGACAAGCGAATATTACTGCTGCTAGTTCCAAGTCGTGGATAGGATAGTTCTTCTCATGAGTCCATAACTGCCTAGATGCATAAGCAATTACTTTCTCATTCTGCTGGAGAACGCATCCTAACCCCTTCCCTGAGGCATCACTAAAGATAGAAAATCCTCTGTTGCCCGAAGGTAATGCCAACACTGGTGCTTTCACTACCAATTTTTAAAATAAGGGTAAATTTGTCATTTTCTATATTCCTATATTTTATGAATATTTATTTTTTTAATATTGTATTTTTGGTGATTATTTAGTCGGGTTTGAGACTCGTCTAGTTTTGACTTGTGTTAGTGGCCCGGTTAGCTTAGACACTAGTCGGAGCCCAAGGATTAGCTAGGAATGGCCCACAAACCCAACTCATTAGGCTAGTATAATTAGACTAATCCCACATGACAAATTAACTCATTTAGATATTAGGCCTTTGACCAATTTGACCCCAAATCTTTGCATGCACCTAATTAACCAAAAGGAACCTATTAGGGGCTAATTAGACTTTTTCCACGAACCCTAACCTAGCATCTATGGCCGGCCATGAGGGGGAGTCCTCTCTATTTCATTTTATTCCAAGTAGCCTCCATTTTCCCCCAATTTGGTGTTCTTCCCAACTTGAGAGCAACCACCATTGATTTCTCTCCCAAATCCACCCATTCCTCCACCAAATTCTCTCATTCTTTCAAGGAGAAGGAGCCTACAAGGATTTTGGAGCCAAGAACAAGGAGGAGAGTCCATTTGCTAGAGGAGTACGTGTCGGGTTCGTGTCCATTGGTTGTTCATTGGGAAACCACTCCCAATAGGTATCTATCTCTCTCTCTCTCTCTAAACTCTCCATTTCTATGCATATAATTGGTTTTGACCCGTAGGAACCCACCCCCATGAAGGGATGACCCTTAGGAATGATTTAGAGGCTCTATTGAGTTCTTATTGGGAAGTTGAGATATGTTTTGTGCCACCCATAGAGAAAATCCGAGGGTGACACACCAAGTGTTTGTAGAAATGCCCAATAGGCAATTTTGAATCCTGATTTCAGTTTTTTGCATGAATGAGAGTAGGTTAGTCTTGGTTAAGATGTCCCATTTGGTTTTCATATAGTTTCCTACATATATAGGTATGTAATTTTGGCCTACAAGTCATGTATATAGGTAGTTATGTGATATTTTGTGTGTGTGTGTGTATTTTATATATATATATATATATATATATATATATATATATATATATATATATATATATATATATATATATATATATATATATGTGTGTGTGTGTGTGTGTGTGGTTGTGTCTTGGTGTGATGTGAGAGAGGGGGGAGCATGGCTAGCTAATGGCTATCTCATTTGGCCTTGGTTAGTGGTGGTTTGGTTAGTGGTTGTGGGTTGTGTTGAGAAAGTGAGGGAGTTTGAGGTTGGTTTGTGATAGTCTATGTTTGTACGTGTGTATGTGTTTGAGATGGGAGGGGGATTTGAGTGAGTATATAAGAGAGTTTGTGAAGTGTGATTGAGTGAAGAGAAGGGAGAAGAGAGTGGCTGCATAGAGTGGCAGCAGCAGCTAGAAGGGCCCACAGCAGCTGCACACAGCTGCAACAGCAACAACATGGGACAGCAGCAGCAGCAGCAACAAGGGCAACAGCAAGGCAACCCCCCCCCCCCCCGGTTTGTGTGTGTGTGGTTGATAGGTGGAGATGTCCAAGTTAGTTTAAATATATATATAGAGTTAGTATCCTATATATATGTGTGTGTGTTAGTATCTTAGAGTTAGGATACTAGAAGATAGTATCTTAGATGAGTAGCTAGTGTCTTAGGATACTAGAAGTTAGTATCCTAGATGAGTTAGTTAGTAGCTTAGATGTAGATAAGTTAGTATCTAGAGATATCTAAGTTAGTATGTTAGATTGTGAGTGGTATCTTAGGATATCTAAGATAGTATCTAAGGTAATTAGCAAGGTAATGAGAGTTACCTATAGCCTAAGGATAAGGTACTAGCCTCAGGTAGATTGGTATTACCTACTAGCCTAAGGGTAGGATATGGTTGTATCTAAGGTTGTGGATGTTAAGGTATTAGTTACCTATGCTAAGGTATTGGGTTTCCAACTTAAGGTATTGGGTTTCCAACTTAACGTATTGGTATTGGGATACCAATAGAGATAAGGTAAAGGGTATCTTGGTAGGTAATGACTAGAAATAGAATATTTGACTTAGATATGACCTTGTTTGACCAAGGTTGACTATTTGACAAAAAATCAAAATAGAGTCAACATTTGACCTAGACTGGACTAGGAGTTGACCAGAGTTGACCAGTTGACCAAAAGCCAACTGTAGGTCAACCATTGACCTAATTTGACCTAGATTGGATTAAGAGTTGACCAGTTGACCAAAAGTTAACTGTAGGTCAACCTTTGACCTAGTTTGACTTATTTTGACTTAGTTTGGCCTAGATTGCATAGCATGTACTAGAAAATTATGCCTAACACTGTTAAACCCTATTTAACTCATGTATATCTCATCTTTAGGTCTGTGACTTTACTCTGAGCCTCGATTCACATTGACAGCTCAGGACCGCAGGCGAGTACATTCTCTGATAGTTTTTATTGTCTTGATATCTACTATATCCGATTTAGTTGTAGTATTTTACTTGATTCTCGACACGAAGATACACGGACTAGTATACGTCGGATCGTGTCATGCGATGTTATTTTTGGATTACCTGGTATATGGATATATTGTTCGATCTTATTTTATGTACTTGTATAGACACCAATTTGGGAGTGGGCTGGCCCCTTTCTTTTGAATCTCGTGTCATGACGTGTCATGTCCGGATCCATTATACTATTCGGGAATGGGGAGTTATTAGAGGTTATATGATCAATACCCCTCATATCACTTCCTGTGCATAGCTCCACCCTCTCCGCACGTAGGGTATAGCCTGACCTGATACTTCCTCTGCATAGCTTTCTATTTTGGTCGGCCTGATCCTATATATATATTTTCTATTTATAGTCGGTCAAATGGAACAGCTTGATCCAGACCCAAGCCGATCACATAACGCTCTAATATCTTAAGGCACTGTTTATATTTATATTTTACATCAGATATTCCTGTACTGATTTACATTCCAGTATTTTCATACCCTGACATGAGATCCTGTTCACGTGTATTGTTTTACTTCCAGTCTTGATATTTTATCTTGTATTCTATTATAATTGTCTCTTATAGTATTTGTTAATTCACATGGAACTGTTGGCGTTTGTACTTGCTCATATCCTGACAGGATAACCCCGTTGATTTTACAGAGGACTTAGACGCTGATTGCTCGACCTTTTACGGATTTGGCATAGACGGAGACTTCGACCAAGATCTTCCTATAGAGCCGGTGCCCGTACAGGACGCACCGCCTGTAGTGACCTAGTTTAGTTAGGTTTGACTGGATTATATTCCAGCTGGATATTTTGAGACTTGTAGTATATTTTATTTGGAATCTTGTGTTATGTCTTAAATTTTAAACTTTTGTCTGTGTCTTGTATCTATTTCAGTTTATCTATTTCCATTTTATCTTTATCATACTTATGCTTATCTTCCTTAGATGTCATGTGATTGAGTTGTGATTATATTCCTCCGTACGGAGATGACAGGTTATATACTTTGTGTCTAGATGTTATATATTCTAGTTGACCTATACAGCGTCCTACCACTGACTCTGCGGCGTAGGCTGGACGTACCCACGTACTCGTGCCCCTAAACAGTGTGCAGGTCGTGACACATTTTTCTGGTGGCCCATGCAGGTTAGAGTCGTAACTAGTACGATTTCGTAATGGTGCTCGACTTAGAGTACTAATTACGAGCCTGCTATTAGGATGTAGATTCTAGGTTATGATAGGATTTACTCAATCACCATTAGGACTTCTTGAGATATTCCTGGGATGACCCTTGAGAATCTTGTTTTGAACGCCAATTCGAAATTCTTTTCTCTTGTTTTTGTTCACCCTTGCTCCTTGTTATTGAATTTGATTTTGATGGATTATTGTTGATTTTGATTTTCAAATCGAGATAAATTTTATGGCCTAAGTTACGGTATCTTCTGATAACATATGTTGACGGGAATAACAGGAAAGGTAAAACGTTTACTTGGTTATGGAACCTGGAGGTTATTACAGCTATATTAGCCGGCGTGGCGAAAACGTAGAGACCTGACTTCGGATGTACATATCTTGGTTATGAGATTTGGGATTTCTCGTAGCTATACTAGTCGGCGTAGCGAGGATTCCAGACAATATGATTATAGAGGTGCATACCCAGTTATGGAATCTACCGTTTATCGCAGCCTTGCTTACTGGTATGGCGAGAATTCTGAGTATCATGATTTTGGACAGACGCGTATGATTATCAAATTGTATCTCGAGAAGGTTTCTAACATGTCATCTCTATCATTTCACTTCTGTTATTATAGATTCTGTTCCATCATGAATTAGCTTAGGAGTAGGGATACTTTTAGTTCTTTAGTCCAGGTCCTTGTAGAGTCTCATTTTATTATAGGTTTTTCGTAGTATAATGGCTTGGTGACTTTCAATTGGTCTGCGCCCTTGAGTATTAGTGTTAATAGTTTAGAGTATGGTTAGGAAGTAATTGTATATGATTTTTGATAATTAAATATAGGTGAGAACCCTAGAGTGATTAATAAGTGTCAAGGTATGAGTTGCACCAGGTACCAGAATAGGAGGAGTACCCTAGTAGCAAGAGCCGAAGTATCTCAAATGTTATAGAGATTCAGGCACCAATAGTTTAGTGACTAGTTGGAGGAGAGACATGAGCAACCTAGTATAGGGGTACCATCCAAGTATCATATAGAGGAGTTAGTGCCTTGTGTAGACAGTATCAAGACTTGGGTAGGCACCCTAGAGAGAGTATTCTAGATAGACAAATGTATCAATAGGGTGCATAATTGCGGTGTACACCAGTGTTCATCGCAAGAAGAATGGTTAAGTAGTGTTAGGTGATAGAGAAACTGAGGCAAATGTTAGGGTTTATTTTAAAATTTTCTAAATGAATTATTTTCAATAAATATTTTTATTTAATTATTTTGATCATTAATGTTCTTTTCTGTGACTTTGATTTCTGGAGCGTCAGCGATGTCAATCTCTAGAAACTTCGTTCATGAGTTTGTAGTAGACAAGATTATCTTCATTTTGATGTATCATGTCCCACTCAAACTTGTTCCCTTGTACTATTTTTGTATCGCACAACTTTCGGATCAATTTAGGCCATTTGACCATTTCCACTTTTATTTATGATCATCATATGCACATTGCCATGACTTTTAATTTAGGAGCACAAGACTAGTTATTTTCTTAAAACCAACTTCACATGCATTATCTAGTTAAGACACCCTACACCCATGACCTTCGTGTCCCACTCAGACACACCATCTTGTGCTTCATTTTTATCGCACAACTTTCTTGACACAAGACCCAATCTTGATTCACTCCACGAAGTCACATTTATTTTCAACTCGAATTGGGGACACCATTTCGACCCAAACTTGTCGACCCAAAATATGGATACGACCCACATTAAGCCTACTACCCACACGATACTTGTGTCCCATTCAATTGAGCCCTGTATGCTACTTATTTACCCGCATTCAATTGAGGCAGACAATAGAAGGTAGTATCCCATAAAGTGTAGTATAGTATCCTGGATAGTGTGTGCCAGTAAGTTGAGTAGCCCATAGCCTGAAACCATAGTGTACCATTAGTATTATAACTAGTAACCTATTGTAGATAGTTCTTCTGTAATCATGATAATTATCAGTTTTTATTATTATGTTTAATTATAATCTGTCTTACAACCTTTAACGATTCCTTATTTCCCACCTACCTTTTCAGTATGGCACCCGTGACCAGAGCCCGTCGTCTGAGAGCAGCTGCAGTTCCGGACATGATTGGTAGCGTACTTCTACCTCCTACTACTCAGAAGGTAGTGACCCCTCCGATTGACCAGGGGTAGTTGCACCTCCTACCGTTAAGGAGGTGGTACAGCCTCACCAGAGAGTTCCCCTACCATTCAAAAGAGGGCTGTAGTTTCGTCCGAGACCGAGAGTCTTCCTCCGCCTCCTCCTCTACCTCCTGGAGTGGAACCCCATACCATATTCTCAAGAGGTTTGCCTATTGATGGAACTCATATTTTTGGACTCCTTCGGGACATGTTAGAGACACAGAGAGTTCAGACCGAGATCCTAAGGAAGCAGAATCAGAGGATCCAGGAGCTGTAGGACCTAGTGCATTCTCGAGAAGAAGAGCCTAGTCCCAAGAGAGTGAGGAGCATTATCCACCCTGGGCCTTAGGAGCGCCGAAACCTTCAGCCTATGCCATATATTCCAGTTTGGATTCCTGCTTAGCAGAGACCAGTAGAGCGGGTGCCTACCTGTAACTACTGTATGAAGCTGGGGCATGTATGGATCAACTATAGGAAGAAGAAGATATTGTGCATGTTTTGTGGGTTAGCTACACACCTGATGCGAGACTGTCCTAGTGCACCCCACTAGCTAAAGCCTCGGTTCAGGGAGGGAGTTCCAGCCACTAGACCTGGTTGGAGGTAAGTGGCTAACCTAGATGTTGGTTTATTTTCTTGAGATAAGTTAGAGATGATAACTAGAACTACAACCTTATCTGCGAATGATTTTTATAATATAAATTTATGTAGAAGAGTATAAATACCAGTGTTAACTCTAGGATCTAGTATCATATCATGGTAGGTGAACATATAGTAGAATAAGTATAGACTTCGGATGGCACAGGATAGGCAGCGGCATTGGACCGATAGCACCAGAGACCGTTAGAATTCGAGGTATAGTTTTAGATTTCTGTTTGTGCTTGTTTGTGATAGTTGTTCTAGGATTTGTGTTGAGTCTTATTTTGTGACTAGGTTGGTTATATAGTGTTCATGAGGATTTCTCCGACACGGGGCACGATTCGTTTTGGCCGAGACGGAAAGCTTAGTCCGTACTACATCGGGCCTTTCACTATCCTTGAAAGGGTCGGTGTAGTAGCCTATCGACTAGACTTGCCGCCTACGCTCGAGGAAGTTCATAACGTGTTCTGTGTGTCACAGTTGAGACAGTACGTGGCAGACCCCAGTCACATATTAGATCATTCTGCGATAAAGGTGGGGCCTACTCTCAACTATCCAGAACAGCCTGTGGAGATTCTGGATCGTCGAGAGAAGGTGCTCCGGAACCAGGTTATACCCTTGGTTCGTGTTGCATGGAGGCACCACTCTCCAGGTCAGTCTACCTGGGAGAGGGAGGATGACATGCGGGAGCGTTACCCCTCTTCGAGCCTTGATGTATTGTTGTCTTTGTTTCTTGCTTGTATTTCTTGTGCTAGTTTGCTCTAATTTCGAGGACAAAATTATTTTAAGGGGGGTAGATTTGTCACTACCAGTTTTTAAAATAAGGGTAAATTTGTCATTTTTCTATATTCCTATATTTTGTGAATATTTATTTATTAATATTGTATTTTTGGGGATTATTTAGTCGGATTTGAGACTCGTCTAGTTTTGACTTGTATTAGTGGTCCGGTTAGCTTAGACACTAATCGGAGCCCAAGGATTAGCTAGGCATGGCCCACAAACCCAACTCATTAGGCTAGTGCAATTAGACTAATCCCACATGACAAATTAACTCATTTAGAGATTAGGCCTTTGACCAATTTGACCCAAATATTTGCGCACCTAATTAACCAAAGGGAACCTATTAGGGGCTAATTAGACTTTTTCCATGGACCCTAACCTAGCATATATGGCCGGCCATGAGGGGGAGTCCTCTCTATTTCATTTCATTCCAAGTAGCCTCCATTTTCCCCCAATTTGGTGTTCTTCCCAACTTGAGAGCAACCACCATTTATTTCTCTCCCAAATCCACTCATTCCTCCACCAAATTTTCTCATTCTTTCAACGAGAAGGAGCTTACAAGGATTATGGAGCCAAAAGCAAGAAGGAGAGTCCATTTGCTAGAGGAGTACGTGTCGGGTTCGTGTCCATTGGTTGTTCATTGGGAAACCACTCCCAATAGGTATCTCTCTCTCTCTCTCTCTTTCTCTCTCTCTCTCTAAACTCTCCATTTCTATGCATATAATTGGTTGAACCCATAGGAACCCACCCCCATGAAGGGATGACCCTTAGGAATGATTTAGTGGCTCTATTGTGTTCTCATTGAGAAGTTGGGATAGGTTTTGTGCCACCCATGGAGAAAATCCGAGGGTGACACACCAAGTGTTTGTAGAAACGCCCAATAGGCTATTTTGTATCATAATTTCAGTTTTGTGCATGAATAAGAGTAGGTTAGTCAAGGTTAAGATGTCCCATTTGGTTTTCATATGGTTTCCTACATATATAGGTATGTAATTTTGGCCTACAAGTTATGTATATAGATAGCTATGTGATATTTTATATTATATATATATGTGTGGGGGGGGGGGGGGTTGTTTTCATATGATATTTATATATAGATATGTGTGTGGTTGTGTCTTGGTGTGATGTGAGAGAGGGGGGAGCATGGCTAGCTAATGGCTATCTCATTTGGCCTTGGTTAGTGGTGGTTTGGTTAGTGGTTGTGGGTTATGTTGAGAGAGTGAGGGCGTTTGAGGTTGGTTTGTGATAGTGTGTGTTTGTATTTGTGTATGTGTTTGAGATGGGAGGGGGATTTGAGTGAGTATATATGAGAGTTTGTGAAGTGTGATTGAGTGAAGAGAAGGGAGGAAAGAGTGGCTGCATGTAGTGGCAGCAGCAGCTAGAAGAGCACACAGCAGCAGCAGCTGCACATAGCTGCAGCAGCAGCAACATGGGACAACAGCTGCAGCAGCACTCAGCAGCAGCAGCAGCAGCAGCTGCACAAGCTGCAACAGCAACAGCAGTAACAAGGGCAGTAGCAAGGGAGCTGTAACTCCTCTTTCCGGAATTTTTTTCAAAATTTCAAAATTTATTTAGTCAGATAATTTTCGTCGAGATTATCTGAGTGATTTTATGATTAACTACTTTACCAAAATTCAGTTTTAAATTGAATATTTGATAGTGCAAATTGTTTCAAAAATATATAAGTATCATATTAGCTTGTTATTAAGATGTCTAAGTTAGTTTATAGGTGTGTGTGTGTGGTTAATAGGTGGAGATGTCTAAGTTAGTTTATATATATATATATATATATATATATATAGAGAGAGAGAGAGAGAGAGAGAGAGAGAGAAAGAGAGAGAGAGAGAAAAAATATATATATATATATATAGAGAGAGAGAGAGAGTTAATATCCTATATATATGTGTGTTAGTATCTTAGAGTTAGGATACTAGAAGATAGTACCTTAGATGAGTAGCTAGTGTCTTAGGATACTAGAAGTTAGTATCCTAGATGAGTGAGTTAGTAGCTTAGATGTAGATAAGTTAGTATCTAGAGATATCTAAGTTAGTATGTTAGATTGTGAGTGGTATCTTAGGATATCTAAGAAAGTATCTAAGGCAATTAGCAAGGTAATGTGAGTTACCTATAGCCTAAGGATAAGGTACTAACCTAAGGTAGATTGGTATTACCTACTAGCCTAAGGGTAGGATATTACTAGGATATGGTATTATCTAGTATCTAAGGTTGTGGATATTAAGGTATTAGTTACCTAGGCTAAGGTATTGGGTTTTTCAACTTAAGGTATTGGTATTGGGATACCAATAGAGAGAAGGTAAAGGGTATCTTGGTATGTAATGACTAGAAATAGGATATTTGACTTAGATATGACCTTGTTTGACCAAGGTTGACTATTTTTACGAAAAGTCAAGGTAGAGTCAACATTTGACCTAGACTGGAGTAGGAGTTGACCAGGGTTGACCAGTTGACCAAAAGTCAACTGTAAGTCAACCATTGACTTAGTTTGAACTAGATTGGATTAGGAGTTGACCAGAGTTGACCAATTGACCAAAAGTCAACTATAGGTCAACCTTTGACCTGGTTTGACTTAGTTTGACCTAGATTGCATAGCATGCACTAGAAAATCATGTCTAATACTGTTAAACCCTATTTAACTCATGTATATCTTATCTTTAGGTCTGTGTCTTCACTCTGAGCCTCGATTCACATTGACAGCTCAGGACCGCAAGCGAGTACATTCTCTGATAGTTTTCATTGTCTTCATATCTACTATATCCGATTCAGTTGTAATGTTTTACTTGATTCTCGACACTAGGATACACGGACTAGTATAAGTCAGATCCTGTCAGGTGATGTTATTCCTAGATTACCTGGTATATGGGTACATTGTTCGATCTTGTTTTCAGTACTTGTATAGACACCGATTTGGGAGTGGGCTGGCCCCCTGCTTTTGAATCTCGTGTCATGACATGTCATATCCGGATCCATTATACTATTAGGGGATGGTGTGTTATTAGAGATTATGTGATCAATACCCCTCATGTCACTTCCTGTGCATAGCTCCACCCTCACCGCACGTATGGTGTAGCCTGACCTGATACTTTCTGTGCATAGCTTTCCATTTTGGCCGGCCTGATCCTATATATATATTTTCTGTTCATAGCCGGTCAAATAGAACAGCCTGATCCTGATCCAAGCTGATCACATAACGCTCTAATATCTCAAGGCACTGTTTATATTTACATTTTACATCAGATATTCCTGTACTGCTTTACATTCTATCATTTTTACACCCTAACATGATATCCTGTTCACATGTACTGTTTTACTTCCAGTCTTGATATTTTATCTTGTATTCCATTATAATTGTCTCTTTAGTATGTGTCATTTCACATGGAACTGTTGTTGGATTTTGGACTTGTTCATATCTTGACAGGATAACCCCATTGATTTTACAAAGGACTTAGACGCTGATTGCTCGACCTTCTACGGGTTTGGCATAGACGGAGACTTCGACCAGGATCCTCCTAGGGAACCGGTGCCGGTAGAGGACGCACCGCCTGTAGTGACCTAGTTTAGTTAGGTTTGACTGGATTTTATTCCAACTAGAAATTTTGGGAGTTGTAGTATATTTTATTTGGAATCCTGTGTTATGTCTTAAGTTTTGAACTTCTGTCTGTGGCTTGCATTTATTTCAGTTTATCTATTTCCATCTTATCTTTATCATATTTGTGCTTATCTTCCTTAGATGTCATGTGATTGAGTTGTGATTATATTCCTCCATGCGGAGATGACAGGTTATATACTTTGTGTCTAGATGTTATATATTCTAGTTGACCTATACAGCGTTCTACTGCCGATTCTGCGACGTAGGCTGGACGAACCCACGTGCTCGTGCCCCTAAACAGGGTGCGAGTCGTGATAGGTGCGGTCGTCAGTCTTCTTTTCAGCAACTCGAATGCTGCCTGACACTCCTCTGTCCAGATGTACTCCTCATTCTTCCTTATCAGCTTGGTCATAAGCTTAGCCACTTTAGCAAAGTCCTTCACGAACTTTCTGTAGTAGCCAGCTAAGCCTAGAAAACTCCTGATCTCTGCAATTGACTTTGGAGTGGTCCACGTCTCGACGACTGCAATCTTCTTCGGGTCCAGCTTCATAAAGTCTTGCACGGTCCCGATTCGGGGCTGAAGCTCTCTAGGTGCTGGTGGGGTAGCTGTATGCTCTAGGCTTTATCTGAGCAGGGCAGTCTGCTCCTGGTGGGTCGCTAGGAACCCCAGAAATAAAATAAGGAGTTGGTTCAAGTCTAAGGTGACGGTGGCCTGCACCGGAATAAGGCCTGGTGCAGGTAGAAGAGTAGGTATAGATTGAGTATAGGGAGTCTGGATGATAGGGTCAGTGGATGGAAGGGTAGCATGGACACCAGAAATGACAGGTGGAGGGGTAGGTTGTACATCCCCTTGCGATCCAGGATGAGCAGAAGAAGCCTCAGAAGCTCGTGAAATAGTCATTCTCTGGAATGCAAGGAACAAATAAGTAATCTATCTAGGCAGAAAAACTAAAATAATAATCCTAAGTATATATATATACTATGCTGTGATTCTTCTTCTTAATCTAACAGGTCCCCTTATTAACACTTTATATCCTAAGTGTTATTAAGTTGGCCTCTATGGGCCACCACTAAAAATATGTCACAACCCGCTCCCGAATATTCGGATACGTGTCGGACACATCCAGCCTACGCTATGAGACACAGCGTAGTAAGCTATTCTAAATCTTTAATTATCTTCAAACTTATATTGAATCAAATTAATCACAACATCTATATCGAGATAAAATAGAAATAATTCCAAAGTTGTCACTTAGTTACATTTCCAAAGCAATAGTAAACTAGAAACATATCCAGCAAAATGAATGTTAACTATTTATTACAAACCAAGTTTAAAAGTGAAATATAAGCTAAGTTATATGATATTTTCCAGCAGGAACATCCTCTGGGATGTGGGCTAGCGTCTCAGTGGCATATCCATAGTATGAATTTCAAAACAACTCATTAGTTAATTCACCTGCAACGATCCAATCAGGAAAAAAGCAAAGTACAACCCTATAATTTATGCTACTGATACATGGCATGAAAAGAATGAAATGATAAAGAAGACATAGTTGGTTTGAAAGAAAATGCAACATGCTTGGCTAGAAAATAAAAACAACGTACTCAGGAGATTCTATAAAGTAAAGACAACATATTCCGGAGATACTTGTAAAACAAAGATAACGTGTTTAGGAGATACTTGTAAAACATGTTCAGGCTGGATAGGTAAAGTACGGCTTTGAAAAAGCTAGTAGACACGTGATCGGCTAAAATAGGAGAACATTTAACATGTAAATAAAGACAACTTGGTGGTACGTGTCACAACCCACACCCAGTGAAATGGCACGAGACCGTGGGTACGTCCAGCCTACGTCGCAGTGTCGACGGTAGAACGTTGTCCTAGGTCTCAACAATAGCTAACACAATATAATGTACCTGTCCAGTATATACTCTCCATATGGAGGACAAACTTAGAAGATACAACCCAATCACAAAAGCTAAGGAGAAGATAACAGCACGAAACAGATTTGACAGAAAGATATGAAAGTGCAATACAACCGAATTATAAATAAGATTAAGTGTTATCATCACATCCCAAGGTAGAAGTAATATTTATATACAACTCATGAAAGATAACTAAAACAACTCAGACAATATCTCAGCAATCTATTCTAAGCACTATTGGCGTCTCCTCTAGGCTAGCTAGATCCTCCAAGTTCTCTGTAAAATTTATCAACATATCCAGTCAGGATTGGAGCGAATACATAACTCTGAAAGCAGTTCCAATGCGTGGTAGGAAATATAGAACAAACAATAGAATAGAATACATGACGTACTGTAAAGGAAGTACATGAATACAAGAATATGAATAAAGAAACTGAATACATGAATAAAATAGAAGATCTATGAACTATAGTAAATATAAGTGATTTAGAGCACAAGACGGTTATGTGATTGGTTTAGGTTGTACATGAGTAACCTATGGTAACTTCATTATACGTGAGGGTATAATCGACATATACATGAGTACACTAGAGGAATTTAATCACATAACCACTTCTACTCCCCCTACCCCAATCAATACACAAGGATCCGATCATATTACATTACGTACATGATTGTTAGTTTGAACATGAAGCACATGTGAACATGAGAGTACATGAGAGCACATGAGTGTACATGAATAATACGAATACAAGGAGTACAGATGTACATGATAGAATACATGAACATGAAATACCCGATGCACCAGTTGAGTGTTTGCAAAAACAAAAAGTTTATTCCAAGCTTGAAAAAGAATAGTACAAAGTACAATGAATTCTGGGAAAGTACAACTGTAGGAATTTGATCAGAAGACTATCACTTTATCCCTTGGACTATATGAACTTGAAGACTGTAGCCTCTGGAGAATGCAACAACAATTTTGCAAGAGTTCTTGATCTCTGTGCGTATGTATCTGATGATTTCACAATGATTAGAAACTCTATTTATAGAGTTTAAGAAATAACTGTTTTAGCAGTTATTCTGATGTGTGCGAGGCTGGATTGTGCCACATTGGGTTGTGCCAACCTCCTATTGCGCCAACTTTCATTCAGTTGTTAAGTCATGTACTAACTGTATTTAGATGCGTGGCATCATGTGATTGAGATGCACGTGGTCGTGTACAGGATAGTAGACACGTCTTGAGAGATTAGTAGCATGTGTGCCACGTCATCCTGCTTTAGAATGTAAGTTGTCTCAACTTCATCAGGTTGCGCGAGCTTCGGTTAACTGCGCCTGATTGAGCCGTACCTAGACACGTGGCAGCTTTTAAGCAGAAGTCATTCAAATTGCGCCTAGGCACAACTAAAGATTTTGTCTGGATTGCACCTAGGCGCAACTTACAAAGTGTACAGGACAGCTGTCAACCAACTCCCCTCGAGCAGCACAATTCACGGGATTCGAAGAGATTTTTCTCGTTTACTGTGTTTGTCAGTTGTCAGTGTTGTCAGGTAATGATGGACATTAAGTGTCAGACGCCACGTAGATTTTGGCACAACAAGACTGGGCGCAGTCTGATATATGGCGCAACCTGTTCAGCGGCGCAGTCTATTCTCTGAGCTTCATATCAGTGGCGCAACCTGATTTTTGGGGCGCAACTTGATCACTGATTAGTATATTCAGGGCGCAACTTGATTTTTAGGTCCTACATTGAGGGGATAACATCTCATAAGAAGATCCATATAGTACTGGTCCGTGTTAACGATGTGTCAGCATCAAGTAAAGTAGTCTAGAGCAGGCAATATAGATACTATCATGAATAAAAACTAATAGAGAATGTACTCGCCTGATATCCTGAGCAACTGATGTGTATCGGTGTCCGAACTGGAGTCACAAAGTCCTATTATGAGAAATACATGTTACAGAGTGTTCTAAAGTAAACAATAGAGTTATATGCATGCTGCTAGGCTACCGCTAGGTCAAATAAGTCAATTATTGGTCAAACTAGGTCAACTATAGCTAATTTGGTCAACTTGGTCCTAGTTGGTCAATATCTAGGGTTTTGCTAAATTAGACCATAAAGGTGCTAGGCAACTTGGTATCAAAACCATATACAATAACTAGCTATTAGGATACTCAAGACACAACTAAAGTATACCTTACCCACAATTCCTTATCTACTTCTAACCCTATGAGTAAACATGTATACAAATGGTATGTAGATAATAACATACCAATATCTAATGACAACCACCAATCACCCTTAGATATAATATATGTATATACACTACATATGAGAACCTAACTGCTATATATATATATATATATATATATATATATAAATATATATAAATATATATATATATATATATATATATATACACACACACACAAGTTTACCTGTAGGTAAGAATTGGGACAGATGATAAGGTATTGAATATGGAACTTAGAGATTTAGGGGCTGCCCTGAACTGGATGTAGATAGAATCATATAGGGCACTGAACCCCCATGTGTTCAGTTAAAGAATGACTGAACTGGTATCTAAATAGGGTAATGTATACTTGAGTATACATTATGTGAATTGGTCAGTGGTAAGTTCTAAGGACAGGGGGTGAATAAAGAATTGTGGACAGAACTTATATGCAAGACATTCAAGGAACATATGCAAAGGTGTGTAGGTAAAAATCTTGAGTGACTGGGCCAACTAGAAGACTGAAATTTAAAAGCAAGTAGTGAACATGAGCAAATGTATTAACTGGACATATAGGACATGAAGACTAGACCTGTGTGTCTAAAAGATTTGACTCAAATGCAAGACATCCAAACATTAAGACTGAACTCAACAATGTGAATAAACAGGATAGCAGCAAATGCATGGTCTGAACATAAATCTGGGGACAACAAATATCTGAACATTACCTGGTTTAGAAGAGTATGGCTTGCATTAAACTAATGTCTGAATCAAAGAGTGAAAGGAATGAATCTGTAACATGCAGGCTTTACCATATATCTGGTACATCATGGCATATGGACAGACATCACAATCTAATGTGGAATATAAGATTTAAACAAATAGGAATGCGGACATGAATGCAGGGCAAAACCAAAGGCTGAACCAAAGAAAGGGGATAACATATCTGAGGAAGCTAAGGATATGGGAACATGAGTGTTGATACTCTAATGATAAGGACAGATATTGATGGTATCTGATACCCAAAGTCTGAATCCTATATGCAGGACAGACACTGAGTTAAGGGAACTGGATGTGTTTGAATAGCATAGCATCTACCAATTGACTGCATAAGCATACTGCACAACAGATATCAAAGGATCTAGGCCAAGGTGAATGGACAGACCAAATGACATATGAACATATAGGGTTGCTAATGAAGTATAAAAAGAACATGAAGCTCATCCCAACCTGGATAGGAACTTTAAATGGCTGCCCATTCATGGACAGATGAAATTTCAGTAACTAATGTAATGGCTTGAACTTTCAGTAAAGGAAGAACAAAGGGTATGAAGTCTAATCCAAGGAATTAGCAAGGGACCTCACTTAACAAGGATGCACAGGTCAACGGGACAGGACAGATACATATATGATATTCAAACTAATCCTATATGCAGGATAGGTACTCTATTCGAAGGGCAGACAAGGATATGCAGGAAAATGAAGCATTGGTCTCAACATGATTAGCTAGCAGTAGACAGGAGCAGATTTATAGTGCAGGGAACAAAGTCTTTGATGAATAGAGACTACACAATAATGCAAGACAGATACATAGCCTATAAAGATCTGAACCAATGGGGCTCGACTGAACTTAGGAACTAGGGACTTATGACCTTCACTTGCAAGGTCAGAACATGTCATGTTCTGCACAAAGTGAAATAATGGCTAAAACCAAAGAATGCCAATCAGTTGAGTGGTGCAGGACAATGAAATAAACATCTGATACTCCACTATACAGGACCTATATGCAGACATTACAACATATCTGAAAGGAAGGTGGACAGATGTAAATTAATGGCTCGACTGAACATGAAGGTTTGGAATAGGATAGTTATCAACTGGACATTACAGATGGACAGTGATGTATTCAAAGTAAAAGATCATCACCTGCAATATGGACTGCAATGTTATCAAAGAGATACAAGTATACACTTTAATGAAGGAGGAGGAAGCTGAACAGTGTATAAAACAGAACACACATGGTATATTAATCAAATGGACAGAAACAAAAGAATGGCTACTACACCATGACAGAACAGTGCAATGCAAGGCCCCCAAGTTCATTATTCTTCACCAAAACAAATCCAAATCACAAGCCAACACCCCATACTGCAAACACATTATTTAACCATCGTAAAACCTAATTTAAACTGAAATTAAACACTTAAATGCTCTATGAGTCATTTCACCAAACACTTGATGTGCGTATTCGATACGGTGTGATACGCCCGTGATATGCACCTCAAATGGATCTAAAAAATGACCCAAAGCATTCAAAATGACAAGGGGGGTCCTATATGAATGCATCTACACTAATGAAAGGAATTTAGAGGGTTTAGAGGGCTCTTACCACTTGGGAGATGGATTCCCAAGAAAAAATTTCTAGATCTAGATCTCCACCAAGCTCCAATGGCCAAATTGCTCGAAATGATCCCAAGCTAGCCAATAGAGGCTTCCTCTCTTCAAGGGAAAGAGTTTGCAATTGATTTGAGGGAATTTGGACTCAATTTGGGAGATGGAGGAAATTTGGGGAAGAACACAAATTAGGGTTAGGGTTTCTAATGGAAGGGGAAGAAGAAGGGAATGTTGTTATTAATAGCAAGGGGGAATTTGACCATGTAGCCGGCCATAATATGGGCTAGGGTTGGCTTTGGTTCAATGCCTAAAGGCCTCTCCTAATTGTCATGTAAAGCCCTTTAAGGAAAGGCCCAATATAGCTTGTGGTTTTAGTCACTATCAAATTAATTCCTAGTTAGACTTGAAACTAACTAACTAGAAATGAAATTTGAGTTGTCTAATCTTACTAGCTAAGTTTCTATGGTCATGACTAACATCTAATCAATATGGTTCTAAGGTTTTACCAATTTATATTACTAATACAATTTAATCAATTAAATAATAACTAAAAGAATCAATTTCACAAAAAGTTAAAAATACCCTCAATTTAGAAAAGTGGTAGTTACAGTACGGCATTGACTACACGTGCACGATGTGCAGTCAAGCTCGGATACATGTACTACACTACGGGCTTTGATCACGTATTAACTAGACATTTCCTCCTTCCCAGTGTCGGTAATGTGTACAACTTGCAACATGTGATACAATTCTTGTTAAAGAGGCTTGTTGCATGAGAAACATGTTATACTTGCAATCTTGAATTTAAAGACAACATGCAATGAAAGAAGATACAATTGGCAACAGAAGCATGCAAATCATATCATGTACAGTTTTGTATGTTGTAGTGTACTTGTCTTGTTTTACCGAAAAAGATTGATGTTAAATATTGATGGCCAAAGTCCTCAAGCTGTAACATGGTGTAATATTTCTTAGTTTAAAGGTTAAGTGCCATCTATGTGTTGTGCTACTTACGCGGTCACGTTGTACTAGACATGGCACACTAGTCCTAATTGAATATTAAGCCTAAAACATTAATATTTAATACATATCAAAATTAAGTTTTACTAAGTTAAAATCACAAGTCATGGATTACTTATATTTTACAGAAATTTAATAATAATTAAAAATATTTTATTTTAATTATTAAATAAATAAAGTATTTATGATAAGGGGTCCGACAATGTTCGTTTAAATAGTTAGAGGTCTCAAAGTAACATGCTACTATTTTTCATTGGTCAAAATTAGGCAAAATAATGAAGGTATCAAGTTTGTAGAATTTTGGACAAAAATTACTATTTATAGAATTATTCGAATCAGAAACTATTTTAAAAATAATTATTTATAATTAATTGTCAAAATAAACTAATTTTTAACATATCAAAACTAACATAAAATTAACATGTAAATATATGAAAATGATCTACAGAAAATATAATATTTGATTCTGAATTTTATTTAACTTTACAGCAACAGTTTAATATTTACTAAAAATCAATATACATAAAATACATTAAATAATACTTTCAGTTTATAATTAATAGAAAATAAATAATAATACTTAATGCTAGAAATTTACAAATAAATACTAGATATGAAAACACTAATTAACAATATTTTTCCAACATTTATTAACAGTACTAAACATGCATTAAAAATTAGAATACATAGTTTTCACAATTTTCTTATTACTGTTTTTAATTACTAAATAATATATTTAATGAATAAATAATTTTGCAAAAAATCATAAATGAATACTACAATTAAAATTACTATTTATTAGCATTTCACATAAATTTTACACAGCATAAAGTATTGATAAAAATACAAAATATTGAATAATACAATTTCAGTATTATTAATAGTATATATACACACACACATATATATATATATATATACAAAAACACAGAGCCATGGCTCAAACTCAGGCTTCCTGGCGACGTCTTAACATAGTTGTCTGATCAATAGGTCAGATTTGGTTTTGTATTAGAAACAGAATCCAACAGTTTATATTTCATCCTAGACATTATATATATCTATATATATATATAAAACTTGCAAGGGAAGGGCTCGAACTAGGGTCTGTCAGGACTGGATCCTAGGGATGGTCAGGTGACTATTAGGCCAAGATTGGTTTGGTGTTTGCATAAGGGATCCGCTTGGATTCAAACTATACCAAGGGCTAGAGTTCAATTTTTTACCGAGGAGGAAGAAGAAGGTGGTCGCAGTTACGTTGAGATCGTCGTCGACTCGTCGTCCTCTGTCGGCTCGAGCACGTAGATACAATGTCGGCTCCGTCAGAATCATCCTTGTCGGAATCGGGAAGGTGGTTCGTCAATGGTCGACGAAGCTCGACTTGTCGGCTACGAGAAGATGAGTGGAATGGTAGAGGGTGGTTTGGCAGCTTTGCCAAGGTGGATTATGAAAATGAACTGAAGAGGGAGGGCTATATATAGAGTTCGTGAGTGGAAACATAAATGACATTAGGTTACAGAGCTTGAAATGAGAGACTCTCTCTCCCTCTCCATTCAATGCAAAACGGTTCATTCATTATCTTGAAATGAGAGACTCTTTCTCTCCATCTCCATCTCCATCTCCATTCAATGCAAAACTGTTCATTTGTTATCTTGAAATAAGAGACTATTTCTCTCCCAATCCATTCAATGCAAAATGGTCCATTCATTATCCATATCTCATTTCCAATTGCTTCCACTCTCCCACCAATTGAGAATTGAAACACTTAACAAGTTATTTGCACAAAAGTCCTCCAATTATCCACCTATTACACATTCTAATATATCATATAGATATATGCATTTAAAGTACCACTATTTACGCCTAAGCCTATTACACATTCTAATGTAACATATAGATGTATGCATTTAAAGTACCAAAGCTAAGCTAAAGCTAAAGTTCACAATGTGCTCACAAAGTGTGTTGGAAGTGTCCGTTTGAATAGTACCATGCACCATGCATACTAGCTCCAAGCTAGCAAGTTGCTAGGCTTGTGTGGAACCACAAATATACACAAAATAAATAAATAATCAATTTGGTTGGCACTAAGTAATTAAAAAGAATATATATATATATATATTGAAGAAAACCCCCTCGATTTATTAAAGACGGCTCAAAAGACCGCAGACAAAAAACCGTATACAAGGCGCAAAATGTCGAAGCCTGTACAGTAAACCACAAAAAGAAGGGGGGAGAGGCGAAACAATCGCCCTGGGCTACAGGGGTAGCACCGACCAAAATGCTGTCGAACTATGGGAGCACAGGGAGCTATATATATATATATATATATATATATATATATATATATATATATATTAAATATATATATATATAATAATATTAATAGTTTAAATTTAATAATTCAACTTTAAATATTTATATATATATAATTAAAGAGTTACAAAACTTTCCTCCTTGAAAAATTTCGTCCACGAAATTTCCAAGGATAGGGTACATATAATCATACCTGAAAAGATAGAGGTATTTCTCCTTCATCTCATCCTCTCTCTCGCCAGGAGAGTGGTGCCTCCATGCAACCCGAACCAAGGGTATAACAGTATTTCTCAACCTCTTCTCCCTTCGATCCAGTATCTCCATGGGCTGCTCCGAGTAGGTGAGGCTAGGTCCAACCTCCAGCTCTGAGTGATCCAATACATGACTGGGGTCTGGAATGTATCTCCTCAGTTAAGAAACATGGAAGACGTTGTGGACGCCTTCCAAGTTCTGTGGTATTGCAACTCTACAAGCCACCTCTCAAACTCTGCTAAGTATGGTGAAGGGTCCAATATATATGGGGCTCAGCTTCCCCCTCGACCAAATATGATCGTCCCTCAAGTAGGAGATATCTTCACAAACACCATATCCCCATCAGTGAATTCTAAGGGTCTTCGACTACTATCGGCCCAATGCTTCTACCTGTGTTGGGCAACCCTGAATCTGTCTCTGATCATCTTGACCTTATTTACAGCCTCTGTGATCATCTCTGGTCCAAGCAGGACTCTCTCTCCAACATCGTCCCAAGAGAGCGGTGTCCTGCATCGACGTGCGTAAAGCGCCTCGAATGGTATCATCCCAATGCTAGCTTGGTAGCTATTATTGTATGAAAACCCTACCAAGTGTGGATGATCCTCCCATGATGTGCCGAAGTCCAAAGCGCAAGTCCGAAGTATGTCCTCCAAAGTCTGTATCATCCTCTCAGACTGTCCATGTCTATAAGGATAATATGTAGTGCTGAACTTCAACTGAGTACCAATTCCTTCCTACAAACTCTTCCAAAAGTGCAAAGTGAATCGGCTGCCTCTGTCATACACTATGCTGATCGGGACTCCATGAATTTGCACTATCTCTCTCATATACAGCTCCGCCAACTTCTCAGTGGAAAGTCCCACTTTGAAGGGAATAAAATGAACTAATTTGGTTAGTCTATCGACTATAACCCAAATGGCATCCTTTCCTCCTTGGGAACGAGAAATCCCTGAGACAAAGTCCATCGTGATGTGTTCACATTTCCACTCTGAAATGGGTAATGGTTGTAGCAGTCCAGCTGGCCTCTGTCTTTCCGCCTTCACCTGCTGGCAGACAAGGCATCGGGAAACGAATCTAGCAACGTCCATCTTCATACCGTACTAACAGACGTGTTCTCGCATGTCCTTGTACATCTTGTTGGCACCAGAATATATAGAATACTGCGACTGGTGAGCTTTTTGCATTATTTTCTCTCTCAAACTACCTTTCGGTATGCACAGTCTAGTGCCACGCCTCAACGATCCATCGTCAGCTATACTGGAATTATCTAGAAGTCCTGCATTTGCTTGTGCTCTGAGTTGATGAAGCCTAATATCAAAGAACTGAGTCTCCTTGATCTTCTCCATTAGGCTGGACTGGATATATAAACTCATTATCTGCATCTCTGCTCTAGGTAGAATGATCTCTACACCGAGCTTCTCCAAGTATTCAAGGAGATGTCTGTCCATAGTTAGATACATAGCCACCGGGTATCTGCTAAGTGCATCCGCAACAACATTGGCTTTTCCAGGATGATACTGGAGGTCAATGTCAAAATCCTTCATCAACTCTAGCCATCTTCGTTGCCTCATATTCAGCTCTTTTTGGGTAAACACATACATCAAGCTCTTGTGGTCTGTGAAGATTTTTATACGCTCTCCATATAAATAGTGTTTTCACAGCTTAAGAGCGAATATTACTGCTGCTAGTTCCAAGTCGTAGGTAGGATAGTTCTTCTCATGAGTCTGTAACTGCCTAGATGCATAAGCAATTATTTTTCCATTCTGCTAGAGAACGCATCCAACCCCTTTCCTGAGGCATCACTATAGATAGAAAATCCTTCGTTGCCCGAAGGTAATGCCAACACTGGTACGGTCGTCAGTCTTCTCTTCAGCTCCTCGAATGTTGCCTGACACTCCTCTGTCCAGATGTACTCCTTATTCCTCCTTGGCAGCTTGGTCATAAGCTCATCCACTTTAGCAAATTCCTTCACAAACTTTTTGTAGTAGCTAGCTAAGCCTAGAAAAATCCTGATCTCTGCAAATGACTTTGGAGTGGTCCACGTCTCGACGACTGCAATATTCTTCGGGTCCAGCTTCATAAAGTCTTGTACGGTCCCGATTCGGGGCTGAGGCTCTCTAGGTGGTGGTGGGGTAGCTGTATGCTTTAGGTTCTATCTGAGCAGGGAAGTTTGCTCATGGTGGGTCGCTAGGAACCCCTAAAATAAAACAAAGAGTTGGTTCCCGTCTAAGGTGACGGTGGCCTGTACCGGAATAAGGCCTAGTGCAGGTGGAAGAGTAGGTGTAGATTGAGTATGGGGAGTCTGGATGATAGGGTCAGTGGATGGAATGATAGCATGGACACCAGGAATGACAGGTGGAGGGGTAGGTTGTACATCCCCTCGCGATACAGGATGAGTAGGAGAAGCCTCACCCTCAGAAGCTCGCGAAGTAGTCATTCTCTGGAATGCAAGGAACAAATAAGTAATCTATCTAGGCAGAGAAACTAAAATAATAATCCTATATATATATATATATATATATATATATATATATATATATATATATATATATATATATATTATATATATATAAATAATATATATATATATATATATATATATATATATATATTATTTTATATATATATAAATATATATATATATATATATATATATATATATATATATATATATATATATATATATTTTATATATATATATACTACCGGTCCTATGTTGTGATGATTCTTCTTAATCTAACAAGTCTCCTAATTAATACTCTATATCCTAAGTGTTATTAAGTTGACCTGCATAGGCCACCACTAAAAATAAGTCATGACCCGCTCCCTAATATTCGGATACGTGTCGGACACATCCAGTATACGCTATGAGACACAGCGTAGTAAGCTGTTCTAAACCTTTAATTATCTTTAAACTTATATTGAATCAGATTAATCACAGCATCTATATCGAGATAAAATAGAAATAAGTCCAAAGTTGTCAATTAGTTACATTTCCAAAGCAATAGTAAACTGAAAAAAAATCCAGCAAAACGAATGTTAACTATTTATTACAAACTAAGTTCAAAAGCGATATATAAGCTAAGCTATATGGTATTCCCCAGCAGAGACATCCTTTGGGATGTGGGCTAGCGTCTCAGTGGCAGGTCCATAGTATGAATTTCAAAGCAACTCCTTGGTCAATTCACCTGCAACGATCCAATCAGAAAAGGAGCAAAGTATAACCCTATAATTTATGCTACTGATACATGGCATGATAAGAATAAACTGATAAAGAAGACATGGCTGGTTTTAAAGAAAAGGCAACATGCTTGGTTGGAAAATAAAAACAACATAATCAGGAGATTCTATAAAGTAAAGACAACATGTTCGGGAGATACTTGTAAAACATGTTCAGGCTAGATAGGTAAAGTGCGGCTTTGAAAAAGCTAGTAGACACGTGATCGGCTAAAATATGAGAACATGTAACATGTAAATATAGACAACTTGGTGGTACGGCATTGACTACACGTGTACAATGTGTAGTCAAGCTCGGATACATGTACTACACTACGGGCTTTGATCACGTATTAACTAGACATTTTTCGCTTCCCAGTGTCGGTAATGTGTACAACTTGCAACATGTGATACAATTCTTGTTAAAGAGGCTTGTTGCATGAGAAACATGTTATACTTGCAATCTTGAATTTAAAGACAACATGCAATGAAAGAAGATACAATTGGCGACAGAAGCATGCAAATCATATCATGTACAGTTTTGTATGTTGTAGTGTACTTGTCTTGTTTTACCGAAAAAGATTGATGTTAAATGTTGATGGCCAAAGTCCTCAAGCTGTAACATGGTATAATTTTTTTTAGTTTAAAGGTTAAGTGATATCTATGTGTTGTGCTACTTACGGGGTCACGTTATACTAGACATAGCACACTAGTTCTAATATTGAACATTAAGTCTGACACAATATTTAATACACATCAAAATTAAGTTTTACTAAGTTAAAATCAAAAGTCATTAATTACTTATATTTTACAAAAATTTAATAATAATTCAAAATATTTTATTTTAATTATTAAATAAATAAAGTATTTATGAATAGGGGTCCGATAATGTTCGTTCAAATAGTTAGAGGTCTCAAACTAACATACGACTATTTTTCATTGGTCAAAATTAAGCAAAATAATGAAGGTATCAAGTTTGTAGAATTTTGGACAGAAAATACTATTTATAGAATTATTTGAATCAGAAACTATATTAAAAACAATTATTTATAATTAATTGTTAACAGAAACTAATTTTTAACATATCAAAAATAACGTAAAATTAACATACAAATATATAAAAATGATCTACAGAAAATATAATATATGATTCTAAATTTTATTTAACTTTATAGCACTGTTTAATATTTACTAAAAATCAATATACCAAAAATACATTAAATAGTACTTTCAGTTTTTAATTAATAGAAAATATAAATAATAATATTTAAAGCTAAAAAATTTACAAATAAATACTACATATGAAAACAATAATTACCAGTATTTTCCAAAATTTATAACATAATTAAAAATGCATTAAAAATTAGAATACACAATTTTTACAATTTTCTTATTATTGTTTTTAATTACTAAATAATATATTTAATGAATAAATAATTCTGCAAAAAAAATTAATGAATACTACAATTAAGATTACTATTTATCAGCATTTCACATAAATTTTACACAGTATAAAAGTATTAATAAAAATACAAAAACAGAATAATACAATTTCTGTATTATTAACAGTATATATACACACACACCCATATATATATACAAAAACACAGAGCCAGGGCTCAAACTCAGGCTTCCTGGATGGGGTCTTAACATAGCTGCTCTGATCAATAGGTCAAATTTGGTTCTATGTTAGAAACAAAACCCAATAGTTTATATTTCATCCTAGACATTATATATATATATATCTTTATATAAAAAAAATATGCAAGGGAAGGGCTCGAACTAGGGTCTGTCAAGACTGGATCCAAGGGACAATTAGGTGACCACTAGGCCAAGATTGGTTTGGTGTTTGCATAAGGGATCCGCTTGGATTTAAACTATACTAAGGACTAGAGTTCAGTTTTTTATCGAGGAGGAAGAAGAAGGAGGTCGCAGTTACGTCGAGATCGTCGTCAGCTCGTCGTTCTCTATCGTCTCGAGCACGTCGACACAGTATCGGCCCCGTCAGAATCGTCCTCTTCGGAATCGAGAAGGTGGTTCGTCGATTATCGATGAAGCTCGACTTATCGGCTACGAAAAAGATGAGTAGAAGGGAGGAGGGTGGTTTGGCAGCTTTGCCAAGGTGGATTGTGAAAATTAAGCGAAGAGGGAGGGCTATATATATAGTTTGTGAGTGGAAACATAAATGACATTAGGTTACAGAGCTTGAAATAAGAGACTCTCTCTTCCTCTTCATTCAATGCAAAACGGCTCATTCATTATCTTGAAATGAGAGACTCTTTCTCTACATCTCCGTCTCTGTAGTGCCCCATCCTGGTCAGTTCAACCGGAGGAATCAAAATGCCAATGGCGCTCAGACTTAGCCATGCAACGGCTTGCTCGAAGTCCCGCACGATCGAGGCGACTCCTCGCCCAGGTGGGTGGCTTCAGTGAACTTGCCTCCGCTTGGCCTTCGCGCTAATAAAATAAAAGTTTCCAACCGCACAAGTAGGCTTTGATAATAAAAGCGACGAATCCACATGGCTAAGGGAATAATCCCAAGTTGGGTCGGATTGAGTTAGAACATGAAAAGGTCCCACGGTCGGCTTAGAAGTGTTGCACGATGTGCTTTTAAAATGACACTCGGTCCTTCGTTCTGTGGCTTGGGAGAAGAAAAGTTGGTCTAAGTTACCACATATTGTGAAATTAGCCTAAGTCATAGGCGTCACACATATAAATGCTTGATAAAGAATGCACGGTCCCACTGTCTGATGCTTGGCATAACAAAGTGTCTCATAAGTCTCAATACACGTTTTCTACGATGCAAGGCTTGGCATAGCCTTTGTTTATCCCATGGGTTAAATTGTTGCACGATTAAGTTAAGCAAGAAGTTATATCGGGCTAGAGAAGTCATTTTAAGCACTGTTCCATATTTTCTACAGTTGTCATAGCCACATAGTCCTACGATCTCAAGGCTCATCATATAAAGTATGACTTGGGTGGTAGCATCACATAGAACACAAGTTGGTTTAAGGCACGAGCCACGGTTGGTTCAATAAAAAGTTAGCCACGGTCTATGGCACCTAAAGAATACGATTTGTTCAAGTTAAGCGGAAAGGCTATGCAATAGCCGTTCCCTGGATTTCAAGGAATGGAACGTTCAAGCGATGGTTTGTCGCTGAGGCGGTCCCTCGTTTGGGAGTCTCATGGTTCCGAGCACGTTTTGCTCAAGTATGGTTTCAATGCACAATATGCAAAGGGTTTGAGTCATAGCACAAGTTAGGCTATACATTTACGTAAGTCTATATAAAGTCTCGTAGGTGCGTGGCCATGGAAAACTTGTGCACAAGGGCAATATTTCTTTAGACAACAACCTGGGGCCACAGGAATCGATCCGGCCATGGGGGAAACACGGTATAGCTAATGCTGAGTAGGTAACCAAAAATTTGGTGGGCTGTCATTGGGGCTAGCTACCTACATTGACCGACCCATTCTATTCCTAGCTATGTCCATGATGGCTAGTTAATGTCAGTGACCTTTCATATAGATAAGTTGGCATGCTGAGCGGCTATCCGCATGTACGGTGTCGGTCGAATCAAAGGAAGTGTAAACATGGCACAAACTGAGTCAAAGAAATGTATGCATGGTTGCAACACCGGTATGAAGCCTAAGATTTGGCTACAGCAAAGATACATGACACGTGGCATCAAGTATTAAGTTGTTGGCATATAGTTGCATACATCGAATTTGAGTCATTTGGAGTTAATTCAAGAAGGGCCGTTAGCGAGTTCGATTAAGTAATGTTGAGTTGCGAGGCACAACCTCGATATGTTGAGGCACGACCACGCTGTCACGGCATAAAGTATAGGCAAGACTAAGTGGAGAAGCACTGCCTCAATTATTTTGAAGCACGATTAGAGTGTATGGCACGACCAAGTTGTTACGTTCCAAATATTGGCCAAAAGGCAAGCACGAGCCGATAAGTTGACGTCGTTGACACGAGAAGGGTCTAAAGGCAAGGTATAAGTAAGTTGTTGGTGCAAGGCATGATGATGGTCTGGAGACACAAAATAGGCTAAGAGTTTATGTCCTAAATCGATCCTAAGGCAATAGTAGAAAGACAATCATAAAGGGCTTATGTTGTACAAAGTAAATGAATGTATTGGTTTTGTATGGGTGGGCGAGGAGCTCACTCCACCAGTACAGTTGAGTACTGACACCCACATGGTTTCCATGTACAAGCACAGGTAGAAGCTCGTTGGCACAGAGCTCGCAGGAATGCGTCGAGGCATGGAGTCCCTTAGAATTTTGAGGCGTGCGGCCGCATGGAGTCTGGACTTATATGGGACATAATGTATGGACATCGCCTATCTAAAGCATATGCTGGCTCGTTAAGCTTTGTATTGAGAAATGAGAGGGAGCAGAGTGACTTATAATTTAAGAAAAGAGTAAGACCACGTGATTGTAATAATGGCCTCGTGCCACTTTTGTAATCCTTGTTCAATATCAATAAAGAGCCTCTTTTGTTGAATTGTGTTTTGGTTCTAACTTTCAGCTGGCTTGTTCATATTGGCCCAATGGTTGTATCATATTTTTGAATATGGTTAATATGTTAAGTCTAGCATTTCTTTATCACTAATCTCCATACTATCACTATAGAATTTCTACTTATACTTATACCTTTGGTGATATGTGCTTATTATTTTACTTATTAGTGATATAAGTTTTTATTAATTATATCTTAAATTTAATTGAGTTACCAAAATCAAAACTATATTTTGATTATGGTTATTCAATTAAGTTTAACAATATGATATCACTAATATTTATTCTATCACTATAGCTCTTATACTTAAACTTAGCATTGTCCTACTGTGCTTTATCTTATCATATTTACTACATGTATATTACTTTGTTCGTCTAACATGTACATGCAGAAAAGAAATAAGCAAGATCAATGTGGACATATGTAATAAAAAAATCATGGTGGGCCAAAGACGACGGATCCCACAAAATTTCTCTGAACCATCCGACGACATCTCCAGAACCATGCACTCGAGGGTTCCGCTGCCCGGTCAGCGGACGGGGGTCGAGGGGGCAACGCCCCTCGTCGGGGGTTCAGGGGAAAAGCCCCCGAAAGGTATTCAGTTTTCACAAACTGAATATCTTTGGACAGATGCCGTCAAGGAAAAAGTTGACATCTATCAAGGAAAGAAGCCATGTCATGCCATCATTATTTTAAGACTCTAAAAAAGCCTGCACCTGCTACAATATATCTGGAGTCTGTAATGAGTCTTAAGAATAATTATAAACACAAAAAATGGATGGCAAAATCGAAAGCTAGGATAGAAATTAGCCCAGGATCATTTTTAGTTAAAAATCGACATACCGACGGTATACCGGTCTATACCGACGGTACACCAATTTCTGTTCACAGAAAGTTTTTGTCTACAAAATCGACATACCGACGGAATACCAATCTATACCGACGGTATATCGACTCAGTAACGTTAAAAATCCAACTGTCGAATTTCAAGCATTTAATGATCCCAACGGCTATATTTCTAGCCGTTGTAATTTCCAGACCGGTATTCCGACGGTATACCGGTTCGTACCGATGGTATACCGATCGTTGACTGAAAGGTTGCCTTTGATCTCTTTTCAATGCTTTGGTTATAAATAGCCTTGAACCCCTTCATTCAAGGTTGATGCTTTGAGCCTAAAAAATTTCTAAACCACCAAAGCCTATCCACAAACAACTCTACAAAACTTTCATTTGCCATCCACAAATTGTGTTAGATTTATTAAGTTGAAAAGTAAGATCTTCATCTTATTATATAAGGAGATCAAAACCTATTGTGAAAGGTTGAAGTTGGAGAGTCTTTGGATCTAAACTCTCGGTTGAAGTTGGAGAGTCTTCGTATCCAAACTCTCGGTTGAAGTCGGAGAGGCCTTCGGACTAAAGCTCTCGTGTAAGAAGTTGGCGAGTTCTTCGAATCCAAACTCGTATTAAAGTTGACGAGTTCTTCGGATCCAAACTCGTGTGTAACTATTTACTCAAATAGTAGATTAAAACCGGAGAGAGTTCCGGGACTGGAGTGCCCCTTGGGAGGATACCAGGATATATCATGTGTCGGTATTGTTGTTGCTTCTTCTCTTGTACTTATATTATTAAATTGTCCATTAACTTGTGCTAAGTGCTTGATTAGTTAGCTTGACCCTATTCACCTCCCTCTAGGGTTACTACATTTGGTATCAGAGCAAGGACTCTATTGTTAGGCTTCATATCCTTAGAATAGATCATTGTTAATTTTTCTATGGCATCGTATTCCTCCTCCTCCGATAAAGAGGGTTTTACTTCTAGTAGCATGGACAATCATGTTTCTTCTAAATGTAAGAAATGCTTTAAGTGGAAAGCTATGGCTAAACAATCCTTAGAGATTCTTGATAACCTTCATTTTACAAATAAAGAATTTTTTGAAAAGGTTGTTCATTTAGAAGAAGCTAATGAGTTTTTGAAAAATGAAAACAATGATTTATTATCTAGACTTGATTCTCAAAACTCATCATGTGTTTCTTTAAAGAGTTTGAATGAGGCTTTAATCTTGAAAATCAAATCTCTTTCCTCATCAATAGAAGATCTTAAGAGGCAAACACATGAGCTAAATCATTTGCATGATTCTTCTATTGACTCTTTAAAGAAACAAAATGATGATTTTATTTCTAGAATTGCTTTATTTGAAAAAGAGAATTATGCTTTAAATGCTAAATTTGATTCTCTTACTTGTTTGCATGATGATTTGCTATTAGAACATGATATTCTTAAGACCAAATTCAAGTATGCTCACTCTAGAGATATTCATCATTCTAGTGTGTCACATGTTCATAATCATACTCATTCTGATATATGTGTACACACTAGTATTAGGTGCTTCTATTGCTCTCGTATTGGACACATGAGCTTAACTTGTCCTATTCGTAGGAGTTTTTCTACCAATGCTAGAGTAAATAGTATATGGGTCCCTAAAGCTAACAAATGTGGATCCAAGTTTATTTGGATACCAAAGTCTTCGCCTAGTATTGTAGGTAGAGCTTCTTATATCGGAACATAGCACCGAGGAGCGTGTTGGTGGTTGCAAAGCTCAAAGGTCATCTTCCAAGCAATTGTACCAACACAAGCGTGGCCACTAGAGCCACTTTGGTATCATGCTAAACGATTCTCTTTAAATTATTTATATTTGTAGAATCTAGCATGTTTCTCTTGATGTCTTGCTACTAGCTCACATTGATATCCTTTAGTTGCCTTTTATATAAATTAATGTGAGATATAATACTAGCATGCTTAGTTAATTTTCTTATTAATTCTTTTATCTAGCATGACTAGTTACTCGGCTTAAATGATTAGTTCACACTATATAGTTTATCACTCATTTTCTATTAGTGTGACACATTTATATATGTATGCTCATTATTCTTAATGTTTATTTATAAAGCATGCATATCACTCTAGTCCATAGGAGCTTGGTTTTGATTTGAGTTAATATGATTTTAACTCTTCGTCTTTAAAGTTTTTGATATAGTTACTTTTTTGTCGATTTGTTTTTAATATGTCATATTTACATTAATCGGTATTTATGAATATATGTCTTTAGCACAAGCTTCTTATCACTTGACAAGTATACACTTATACTTCCATTTTAACCTTATGCTTATATAATATATTCATTATTGATTCTCATATTTTATTTTGATTAAACCTCTTATGAATCAATTATGTCTTTGTCTAATAAAGCATATTTATATGTTTTTTGAATTTGTGATAGTTTTTCAAACATTCATTAAGGATACATGACTATATTCATTAAATTTCCATTTACATGTAGATTATGTATTTCTTATGTTGATATATATTTTTGTATAAATATCTTTATGTGGGCATATGAGTTAATCTAAAGTTTTATATTGACTTGAAGAGTATTTAATTATACTTGTTACCTTCAAACTTGTGCTTATCTCATACTTTAGCTATTGATTCCTTTGACCAAATTTGTGCTTCTTGAATCACTTAGCTTCTTCCTTAAAGTCTTCTTTTGATGATATCTTCTTGACTTTTTGGTTGGCATTATGGATACATGTTCTTAATTGATTTTTGATCTTTTCATGTATGCCTATTCGTGATATATATATAGTTTCATATATATATAAATGATTCCTAACTTTTGATATTTATTTGTTTTATACCTTTAAGGTAGGATGTTGAGAGAAAATGTTCATTAATGTCTTGCTCATGACTAATTATGGATGTTCTATTAAGGATCACATAGTTTTGTGCTTTATCTTGCATGTTAAATTTACCTCCTTAATTAGTGCACATTTTCTAGTTTGTATCTTTATAATTTACTATGGTGCACTATAAAAGCTCTTTGAAAAATGTACTTCTTGATATCTTTAGCACATTTAGCTTTCTTGATCTTAATAATTTTGCATTGCTTATTCCTTGGATACTATGCTTTCTTAAAATTATTGTTGCCCAATGATGTTTTTGTAGCACACGAGAATACATGTAATTGTTATATCATATTTCTCATGACTTTAGCTACTATAGTTTGAGCTTTTATGTTGAGATTTTTTATTTCTAGAGAATACACTTATGTCATAATGGCAATAATATTTTGTATTCTCTAGATCGATCTATTATTTCATTATCCTAGACCAATCTCAATACTTGACAAAGAGATTTATTTTGTTATTTTTATGAATATCTTTTTAGCCATATTTTGATAAGATTTAGTTCTTTTTTTTTTTGCTATCTCCTTGCTCTTATCATTGCTTAGCAAAGAGTCTATAAATCATTTTGATCATTCAAAATGTATGCCCTTAATTGTGAACTCTATGCTTAAGCAAGTATCTTTAATGTTTGTGACTTAAGATTTAATGAGCACTTTTATCTTGTTAATGACTTACCTCATTAATCTTAATTAGTTATGTAGCTTGCTTAGTTATGATATATTGTTAAGCTGTATAATCTATGTTCACATTCACTCTTCTAGCTATTGTTTTTCGTTTCAATCTATATATGATATGCTAGTTTCCAAAAACAAGATGTATGAATTGTCTTGATGTGATTTGTATTATATTTTAGATACTTATGTCTTGTTCTCTAAAACTAGTTTGACAAACATTTGATTTGATCTTTTTTTTAAAAAAAGGTTTGTGATTCCTTACTTTAACTTTCTTCCATACTAGTCATTAGTATCTCTTAATTTTTCTTATTTGATTTCATCGTATTATCATTTACATCTTTTTTTGATTATATTTGCAATCATTTAAATGAGAATGACTCTTTCCCATATTTTCTATTGATTTGTGAGATTTTTTTATGGATTTGTGATTTGCTTTTGTTGAGATTCATTAGATCATATTTATTCATTTGTTTTCTTTATGAAAGATCCTAATGGTTGAGTAGTCCTATATTATCTTATTATGTGATTATCAAACTAATTTATTATTCTACTTTGACTACTCATGGATTGCCACATATGGGCTTTTGCTATTTGAACTTTATGGATTATTATTTACCATTAGCAAGGTTTGGATTTTACCCGTTGATGGGTACATATATGGTGAAACATACTTAGTCCATGTAAAGTAATAAATTGGTTGATTCTTTCTTAATTAGATAATTATGGACATGATATTTGAGTTTTATTTTTATTTTGTTTTTGAGCTATATTCTGTTTATCATCATGATTGTTCTTAATTGACTTTATTCTTTTTCATGATGACATTTTCTCAAAGGATAACATACATTGATCTATCATATTTAAATATGAGATCCTTTTATATAGATTAATGTATGACATCTTTTGATTATACGTGCTTAATTGGAATATTCTTCTAATTTTTCATCTTTAGAGGATATTAATTGGATATCTCTTCTTGACTAAAGATGATATTATTCGTCTTTTGACGATATTATAGCCTTATATGCATTGAGCAAAGGGGAGAAATCCATAGTTGATTTACCCCCCAAATCCTTTATTTATATATTTTATGCTATAAGTGCTTTGGAACTAGACGCATATTTTGAGGGGGAGCAAATTAATTGATTCAATTCATTTATATCCTGTAATATGTCATATACCTAGTTCATCATAGACCCATATTTTCCTCTATTTCATATCCTATTGATTGAGGTCGTGATATTTTTATTTGTGAAAGATTTATGAGAGTGTATGCAAGTGTCTTTATTATTTATCTCTCTCTTTTATATGGATTAAATAAGTCATCTTGTTAATATTAACTTTTATATCTTATCTTGATGACTATTGTGGTTTTATTGTTTTGGCTTTTCTTATATGCTTAATAGATTTGGCTTTTCTTATTGAGGACTTACCTAAAATTCTTGTTTATCTATATTTGGTAATACTTTGAGGGGGAGCATTCAAGTCGACTGAATTTCTCCTTCTCAAGTATTTTTCTCCTTTACCTTCATGTTTTATCTAAAGGGTATTCACATAGCATGATAAGGTAATTGAGTTCAAATGCATTAACTTAGATAAGCAAATAGATTTTGTAAAAAAAAGATTATTTTATATCAATTGCTCTATTTTACTGATCATTTATTATTTGTTCCACTATTTATTTGTGGACAATTTTGACTTTCAAATGGCTTTTTATCAATGTTTCAAGTTTATATTTCAATTGGTATTAAGTTTATATCTTCCAACTATCTCAATTGGTTTTTTTTAATATCAATTACTATGCAATTATCTAATCCTCATGGGCTTTTGACTGAAATCCTTGATTAAAATCTTTTATTTCAATTGGTATAGCGCTTCCTTCCAAAACTAGAGTTTTAATTCATATAATATTATGTTTTAGAGTTTCTTTCTTGGATTTCAAGTTGGTAAAACTATTTTTTGACTGATTATCAATTTTATTTGTTTTACCAACTATATTGTGTTTTGACATGCTTCTTTTTTAAAAAAAAATTGATGTTCTACATTGGCAATGTAGCTTTATAAACATGGCATTACACCCTTCTCCCATTGTTTTTCATTAGTATATCTTGATCATGATTGTCTATGACTTCTCCATGCTCTGATTTCTATGCTTGAGATTGATTTTGTTTTATCTCTTAGTACAGGAGAGCCTATTTTTGATCATATCAAAGGAGGAAAGGTAAGTTTAAGTATGTATTTATAAGTAATCGAAGTAGTATGCTTTTAGTGATATTGCTTATGTCTTTTGTATATTAGTGATACATGCATCTATTGTATCCATACTAAACTTAACCGATTTGTTATAATCAAAAAGGGGGAGATTGTTGGCCCAATGATTGTATCATGTTTTTGAATATGGTTAATATGTTAAGTCTATCATTTCTTTATCACTAATCTCCATACTATCACTATAGTATTTCTACTTATACTTATACCTTTGGTGATATGTGCTTATTATTTTACTTATTAGTGATATGAGTTTTTACTTAATATATCTTAAATTTAATTGAGTTACCAAAATCAAAACTATGTTTTGATTATGGTTATTCAATTAAGTTTAACATTACGATATCACTAATATTTATGCTATCACTATAGCTCTTGTACTTATACTTAGCATTGTCCTACTATGCTTTATCTTATCATATTTGCTACATGTATATTATTTTATTTGTCTAACATGTACATGCAGAAAAGCAATAAGCAAGATCAATGTGGACATATGCAATGAAGAAAATCATGGTGGGCCAAAGATGACGGATCCCACAAGATTTCTCTGAACCACCCGACGACATCTCCGGAGCCACGCACTCGAGGATTCCGTTGCCCGGTCAGCAGACGGGGGTCGAGGGGGCAGCGCCCCTCGTCGGGGGTTCTGGGGCAAAGCCCCCGAAAGGTATTCAGTTTTCACAAACTGGATATCTTTGGACAGCTGCCGTCAAGGAAAAACTTGACATCTATCAAGAAAAAAAGCCATGCCATGCCATCATCATTTCAAGACTCAAAAGAAGCCTGCACCTGCTACAATATATCTGAAGTCTGTAATGAGTCTTAGGAATAATTGTAAACACAAAAAATGGATGGCAAAATTGAAAGCTAAGGTAGAAATTAGCTCAGTATCATTTTCAGTTGAAAATCGGCATACCGACGGTATACCGATTTCTGTTCACAGAAAGTTTCTGTCTACAAAATCGGCATACCGACGGAATACCGATCTATACCGACGGTATACCGATTCAGTAACGTTGAAAATCCAACGGTCGGATTTCGAGCATTTAATGATCCCAACGGCTATATTTCTAGCCGTTGTAATTTCCAGACCGGTATTCCGATGGTATACCGGTTCGTACCGACAGTATACCGATCGCTGACTGAAAGGTTGCATTTGAGATCTTTTCAATACTTTGGTTATAAATATCCTTGCCCCTTCATTCAAGGTTGATGCTTTGAGCCTAAATTTTTTTTCTAAACCACCAAAGCCTATCCACAAACAACTCCATAAAGCTTTCATTTGTCATCCACAAATTGTGTTAGAGTTATTAAGTTTAAAAGTAAGATCTTCATCTTGTTGTATAAGGAGATCAAAACCTATTATAAAAGGTTGAAGTTGGAGAGTCTTTGGATCCAAACTCTCGGTTGAAATTGGAGAGTCTTCGTATCCAAACTCTCGGTTGAAGTCGGAGAGGCCTTCGGACTAAAGCTCTCATGTAAAAAGTTGGCGAGTTCTTCGGATCCAAACTCGTGTGTAACTTTTTACTCAAATAGTGGATTAAAGCCGGAGAGAGTTCCAGGACTGGAGTGCCCCTTAGGAGGATACCAGGATATATCGTGTGTCGGTATTGTTGTTGCTTCTTCTTTTGCACTTATATTATTAAATTGCCCATTATCTTGTACTAAGTGCTTGATTAGTTAGCTTGACCCTATTCACCTCCCTCTAGGGTTACTACAGTTCAATGTTTCTGCTTGGGACTTCTGCGACGATAGGCGTCGCTTAGCCTGTAATCGGCCGTTATGGAACCCGTCTTGCGTGAGCGCAATCTAGTCTCACGCGGCATCACGCCTTAGCGAGGATGATCGGTCCTACGGGACCGGGGCGTGACATAATGGTATCAAAGCACGACTTTACGTCCTTGGACTTTCGATTGAATTCATTAACTTTGATGTTGTTCCACAAACTCTGATGTTGTTTCCGCAATCGATATCGTTGTTGTGCTCTCTCTCAAATGTTCCACAGGATGTCCATATAATATGTCTATATATTTTAAAAAGTATTACAAAAAAATTTGGTTGAACAAAGTGAACTTCAAATAAGCACGATTGGCAAAGTCATGCTGGACATATACACCAAGAATTGCGTCGACTTTAGCAAAGTCATGTGCGGGATTCAAATTGTGTCAGATAAAAATGAGTTGGACTCAATTGAGTAAGTTGGATGACTATCGATAGGGGTGCCATCAGACGATGTTATCGTCAATGCAATATAGGGGAACGTGCTTAAAATTGAGGAAACGTTCAGACGGACATTCGAAGTAATCGATTTTGATTCGAAAATTATTTTGAGGATTTATCGAATGACTTCATCCCTGAGTGGTGTATGTGATAGCCACGGGAATGTCGATCGATTGAGGATACGGGGTACAAATGAGTCTATCAGCAAGCATCGCATATATGCAAAGCCTTAGATTGAGTATCATCGAGTAAGTGATAGTCTTGAAGATTTTGACGAGTTGATTTGAACGAACTAGAAATAAGGCACACCGGATTAGGATTGTACAAGTACGAAATGCAAAAACGATTGAGTAGTTGAAACTGAGTCGAAGAAAAGTTAAGGTGTACGAACGGATGACTCGATCGAGGAAATTGATATGAATCGTATACGAAAATTTTGCACGATTGGATGATAGCGTGCATAGAAGTGATTCGAATATTTGAAAATGACTCTAAGGGTTGGAATTGATGTTGCTCGATGATTAAGTTAGCATAGATCGATGCATTTTGAGAAAATATGTTGCTCGATGACTTAAGATAGATGGATGAACATATAAGATTATGGGTTTGAATAAATTGATCATGTAACTAGTTCAGAGGATAATGATCGAATTTGATCTTGAATATCGAGGAGATTATGGAATATCCAATTCAGATGATAGCATCAGTTGCACGACTCAGAATTTGTTGTAAATAAAGATCGTCAAGTTACGTATATCATCGATGGTATTGAGGCGTATCAAAGATTGATATGCGATAACTCGGGGGTACCCTGATTCGAGGAATGACGATCGTGTAAAATATTATTGTTTCGATGGATGCTATGTTTGGAGATTTTGATTGAAATAAATGTATGGAAGAAAAGAAAGTATCTTGATTGCTTCGATGATAACTACAATGTTGATATTATTGTCTTGTACGAGCGCAACTCCAACCTCGCACATACGACACGTCAGATTTGGAGCGATCGTTCCGCATGAGCGTTGACATGGTGATTCATGTCGCAGGAATGATCGAAATTGGAAAATTAGGGCATGGCAATTTAGATTGCTTCGACTTGTGGTTTGATGCGAAGGTGAATTTGAGGATTGGTCGGACTTGCGATTAACGATTGAGTAAACTTGAGGATTGAGTAGTCCAATCTGCGTATCGTGAATGAATTAGTCTAGACTCAAAGCAAGAGTTACGCCTCGATAAGAACGATTATCCTGAGGGAATACATGGTGATTTCATGTCCCGCATGGATGGTTGAACCGCGTGGATGATCGGACTTGCATGAGATTGGGGCATGACATATTGTTAAGCTAGACGACCTTGTGATCGATTACGTGAATTGTGATAAATGACTTAGAGAATATAGAATGAGAATTATGGTTTAGTGACAAATCGTCTTGTGGTGTACTTGACTGGGATATGATGGATAGGTGGATGGTATCGAATATGTGTGAAGAGATAGATTACGCAAATTGGTTGTTAGACGAGCGATATTGATATTTCGAGGAATTGGTTGAACAGGACTTACCATAGGATGGCTTTGCTAAACGACTCGGACCCCTTGGACTAAGTGTTGCAAGTACAAATAGGAGAATATATGCTCGACGTTTAGAAATTGGAGTGATGCGAGCTTGGGTAGAAAATCCCGTACTATCAGCTTTGGTTTGACCTTAGGATTGGGGTCAGTGTTGATATTATTATTTGGGAACTGTGATTCCAATACTGACGAATGACTTTAGCCTGGAGAGATGGCCTAGCGGTTAGGCAAGATGTCCCTATTTTGAGAGTTAGTATTGGTACGATTGATCTGGAGGATTGATAGAATTAGATCTTAGTTGATATAATGGTTCAAATTGTGGAGACACCACTCACGAGTCTTGGCTGAAATGCATATATTTCAGGGACGCTTGAATATGTGCACGATCCAACTCGAGTGGTGATGGCAGATTTTCTATCACGAGGCTTGGTTTAAATGCATGTATTTCAGGGACGCCCAAAATATGTGCACGATTCAACTAAGTGATACGTGAATTCAAGTGAGACTAGAGGAACGGAACGATGTCGAAGATTTTGAGATTGTGAGTTTCAAAAGAAAATATTGATGGTAGTGCGATCATCGAATTTGAGATGAACTTGAATGTTGGTTGATCAGGTGGTTTGTCTAGAACTGAGTTGTCTGTGTGTGCAACGAGTATAAGTTACCCAAGTTGAGATATAGTTGTTCGTGTCGAAAGATAACCAAAGCATGAGCATGGCTCGGATTGAAGAAACGCATAGGAGGAATGTGTACGGGAGTCATTGAATACTGAATCAAGTGATAAGTCGAAGAGTGTATACTCAGTAAGTTTCGAGGATGAAACTTTTTCTGAGTGGTGTATAATGTGTTAGCCCAATGATTATATCATGTTTTTGAATATAGATAATCAATTAAGTTTAACATAATGACGTCACTAATATTCATGTAATCACTATCATATTGCTACTTAAATTTAGCATTATCCTATTGTTCACTAAATGTTGTCTTATTTGCGATTGTATACTGCTTTATTCGTCTAACATGTACTTGCAGACAAGCAGTAAGCATGATCAAATCAGGATATATGCAATGGAGAATTATTAATGGGCCAAAGACGGCGTTATACAAGAAGATTTCTCTGAACCGCCCAATGACCTATCCGGGGCCTCGTATCGGGGGTTCTGCTGCCCGGTCAGCGGACAGGGGTCGAAGAGGCAGCGCCCCCCATGGGGGTTCAGGGGCGAAGCCCCCGAATGGTATTCAGATTTCCAGATCTATTTATCTTTAGACGACCACCGTCAAAGAAAAAGGCGTCTTTAGGTCTACTCAAATATCAGAAGAAAGGCGCCATCAAAGGGCTATTAGTTTTTCTATTTTATTAATATATTTTTCATATTTATTGAGTCAGAAATACGATGTACATTATGTCGTACTGGCAAATAGGCTACCCAAGAATCAAAATACATTTTTATTTTGTAAACAAGCATACTTACAAAAGCCTAAACTACTTCCTAAACTGCCTGACTTTTCAAAAATCCTAAAAACCAATTGCAAAAACCATAACAGAATTCGGCCCGAGTTCGGCCCAAATTCGGTCCGAGTTCAGTTAGTGCCCGTTAGATTTTGAACTTGGTCATCCTACAGTTACGAATGCAACGGCTATCTGCCGAGATTCTCTCAAAGAATCTGTCGAATTCTGCCCGAATTCTGCCTTTGGAAAAACTATAAATAGAGAAGAATTTTTCTCATTTCAACACACCTCTTTCTTCTCTTCTCTCTAAGCCTAATACGTTCTTCCAAAGTGTTCTAAGCTATTCAATTTCAAATCCCAAGCCAGTTACAATCCTCTAGTCGATTTTCCAGTGCGGTACGGTCTAGAAGTTTCAGAGTGATTGTAATTAGAGGCTTGATTAAAGAAAGACACTTCACAATTGAAGTTGGTCGAGTACTTCGGATCAAAGCTCGCGTTGTAGAAGTTGCAAGGACTTCAGATAAAAACTTGCAGTATTTTTCTATAGTGGATTCAACTGGAAACTAGAGTTCTTTCGACTGGAATAGTCCTCACAAGAGAGAAACCAGTATACATCGTCGTATTTGTGTTTTCTTTCTGATCTCTGCTTTTTATTTACTTGTGATATATTATCTATGATCTTGCTATTAATATTTTTAATAGCTAATTCGGCTGCCTACTCTATTCACTCCCCTCTAGAGTATTGTGCTTTACAATTCGTTCCTACAATTGGTATCAGAGCAGGTGCTCCTTATATAGATATTTTGGCTTAACATCCTTGGAGCAGATCCTCAGTATCAAAGCGGTTTATACAGGTAAAGCGAGATAACACTGCTATTATATTCTTTATTATATAACTGATGTTACATAGATCACTACAAGTATGTACTTTACAACTGAAGAGCAATCCATAAATAGACTCTCACTATTTGATTGAACAAACTATAGTTATTGGAATATATGAATGAGCTTCTACCTGAAGTCTCTAGATTTTGACTTATGGTCAATTGTTGTCAATAGCTACAAAAAGCCTACTATCACTTATATTCTCACATCCTCTATAATCAACAAGCCTTATTATAGTTACACGGCTTAATTGTACTTTGATACCCTCAACTATTCTAGTTTTTCAACTTCATACCCTAAACTTTTTTACTCAATAACTTAATACCTCAACTATTATTTTTTTCAACTTCATACCTAAAATTTTAAAAATCCAGAAAATGCCCTTATCCCTTCCCTCTCCCCTTTTCCCCTCCTCCCCCCTCCCCCACTCCGGCTACCCTGTAACACCCTGTTTTCTGAAATTGGGAATTTTTGAAAAATTATTATTTTTATTATTTATTAATGGTGTTTAGGGCATGATATGATTTATGGTGATTTCTAGTGTAATTAGAACCATCTTCTAAGTCATGCTAAGTCATGACTTATGACTTTGTGATTTGGGTTAGTATAACTTAGTGAAAACCCTAGTTTTCCTTAACCTAGAAGTTGCCATGACCATGAGAGCTTAGCCATAGGCTTAGAACATCAAATTAGTGATTTTGGCCAAAAAGGGTATTTTGGTAATTTTCTAGAAATTATTTGGAATTATTTGCAATTATGTGTTTTTATTATTATTTAATTATTGATTAGTGTCATGTTAGTCCCTAACCTAGTTTAGCACCAATCTAGAGGTTAGCTACTAACCTAGAATGCTAAGGGGATAGATATTTGCATTGGTTAAAGTATAGAAAATATCTAGATATTTCAAAATGGATATTTTGCTTGAATTACTCAAAATATCTTCAACCCTTTACCTAGAAGTCCTTGCCTTCACCATGAAGCAACCCAAGGACACCCCCCCTACCTCTTGGGCTGGCCATAGGACTACCCCCTTCCTATATAACCCCATCACACTCATTCATGATCATTTTTTACATGAATTAAAAACCTAGTTTCTACACAACTTCACACCTTCACCATTTAACCAAATTAGCTCCAAATTGAGCCTAGTTTCTTGCATTGGAACCCCCTACAAATGACGATGCTAAGGGAGGCTAGCTAGCAAGGTTGAAGATCAATTTGGCCATCTCAAGTGAAGAGGATACCCCCCCTACTTTGGTATTTTGTTGACTTTTCACCAAATAGGTAAATACCTATAAACCTTGTTAATATTCTGTTTTTTCTTCATAAATGCATGCATCTAGGTACCATGGAACTGTAGGCTAAGTTTGGTGAGATTTAGGAATGGTTTGGGGTCCGTATCGGACACGTATCTGTGTTCTAATTACAGTGTTTGGTAAAACGCCACTTAGGATTAAACCTTGTTATTTTGTAAAACAAAATATATTTTTGGGTAGCCCTAGACATGTAGGACACAACCCTAGTTGACTGAGCACACTTCGAGTTGTGTCCGTGTCCAAAATAGGACACGAATACGCTGTTAAAACCAGACTGTGCACACTGTAAAACCCTATTGTTTGACCTTCGTGTCGTATCCATACGTGTCGTGGACACGATACAGGAACTTGGACACATGCCCTGACACCCCACCTATCCTAGAACACGACCATGATACCATAGGTTGCACACACGTGGCCCTAGACTGGCCGACAAGCATGCACGAGACTGTGCATGCTCCCCTGCTACTCGACCCAATTTCCGGACACGACACGCCATGAGGACACGTGGAAATTGACACAGAGGAGGGGGCCATCACTGTCAGACCCCCCCTCAAATATCACGACCTCTCGTGTCGTGTCGAGAGAGCTCTGACACGAACACGGGTTTTACACTGCACTGTACGCACTGCACAGAGCACATTTCGAGCGTATCGTGTCGCACGGACACGCCACGTGGACACCTCGTGGTGACACGAGCGTGTAGCCCATCCCTTGGCGTACACATGGACACGAGCACGAGAAGTTTTGTGTCATGTGTCGCGTACACGAGACACTGGAACAAGTGCACGACGCGGCCTGAAACACGCGTATCAGTCGTATTTCCCCGACTGATACGGACCTCGTGCTGTGTCCTGAGGACACGTGGACACGTTGCAGGAACCTAGACACCTAGCCCTACCCTAGGTGAACCTAGGTACACACCCACGTGTCGTATCGTGTCGTGTGTCGCGTGTTATACGCGCGTGCACACGTGCACGAGGAGTGGCCTGATTTGTGCACTATTTTGAGTTCTTAGTTGTTTGGACACGATTGTGTCCTCTTTTTTGGACACAACCACTTGTGTGACACATACATGTTATGTTTAAACTTTACCTACCATTTGAATCGAGCCTTAGCTCGTTTTAGTGTGTGAAATCGGGTTATCCCAGTTTCGAGTGCACAGTGCACTGTTTTCGGGTTTTAGGATTTTCCAGTTTTGTAAATTCGAATTTCAAAACCAATTTTAATATGATTTATACATTGTATTAGTGTATTTTAGTATGTATATACGTAGTATATATGTATGTGAGAGTGTGGGTGAGTTTTGGGGATAATTGGTTGTGTGTATGTGTAGTTGTGGTGTATATACATATATATGTATATGTACTCTGTGTGTGTGTGTTTGGGGGCTGGATTTTGGTTCCAGAATCTGGAACCACCCCCTCTCCCTTACTGTTCTGTCCCCCTCTCTCACTGTCCTGTTCTCCCTCTCTCACTCTATGTCCCTCTCTCATTTTCTTCCCTCTCTATATATATATGTAGTATATATATAAGTATATATATATATATATGTATATATATATATATATATATATATATATATATATATATATATATATATATATATATGTATATGTTTGTATTAGTTTACATTAGGTCATTGTATATAAATATGTGAGTGTGGGTGATGGTATCATATATAGTATTCCTATATTGATATTGATATTGGGTAGTGGATAGATAGTATATATATATATATATATATATATATATATATATATATATATATATATATATATATATATATATATATATATATATAGGTTATATGGAAACCCTATGACTAGCCTATGGCCAAGATTATTAGCCTATGGCTTGGGGCTAACCCTAATGGCCCAAAACCCAACTTGTTGACCCTTGTTGACTAAGGGTTGACCAAAGTCAACCTTAGGTCAAAGTTGACCTAGTTAACCTAGAATTGACTAGGAATGACCTAAAACAACTAGTTTGACTAGTTTGACTAAAACCCTAACTAGTTGACTAGTGTTGACCTAACTTTGACTAGTTTGACTTTAGAGTTGACCAAGAGTTGACTTTTGACCAAATTGACCTAGAATCATGTAGTATGCATAGTAGACTTTATTTTTACTATTTAGAACACATTGTGACTTGTGTTGCTCTGATCATGTAGCATTTGGGTTCCTAGAATTTATTTTCTATTTTGGAGATTTTTTTTTAGTTAGAATCAATTATTTACTAGGTTGTTGATTTGGGATCGTAAGATTTTTTGCCTAAGCCTATAGGTTAGATATAAGGAAATTAGGTTGTATATAGTCTCTGGGGCTCCTAGATAGTCCTTAGTATATTATTTCACCATTTTAGAATTTTCAGGATTTTATGGAGATTTTAGAGAATTTTATATATGATTTTATTAATTTTCTAAGCTTCTAGGATTTACTATGAGAGCAACCAAGGGTATTTTTGAGGTCAAAGAATTTATTTAGGCTCTAGAACCCTTAAAATATTTTCTATATTTTTCTAAGAATTTTTAGAAATTTTTTGGGATTTATTTGGAATTTTTAGGATTTTTCTGGAATTTTTATTTAATTTTTTGCATTTAAAAACCTATTTTTAATATATTACCCAGTCAGCAGCGGGGGGGGGCCACCCGTCAGCCGCTGAAAGCGGAGCGGGCGGGCCCACGTGCCAGTGATAGGGGCGGGGAGCTCGGTCTCCGAGCCGCCCCATATTCCTAGCCGAGCCGGCTTGGAGCAAATCCTAAGCCGAGCCGAGCTTAGACTTTTCTGGGCCATTCGATCCAGCGAGGGGAGCACGAGATCGTGCCACGTGTCCCCCAGCCGCTCAGCCACCGACCCTCTCTCACCCTATATATATTAATGTTTGTTTAGGTTTCGAAAACCCTAGAAATTCAGCAGCTTTTAGTGGGAGAGTTTGATTGGGATCTTCGACTTCGCGGAGCGATTGCCGTTGATCTAGACGTCCGTTTTGTGCGCCGTTTTTTTTATTGGAAGCATATTGAGGTTAGGTTTCCGAATATATAAATTGTTTTCTGATATTTTGATCTGGAATTTCTGAAGAATTATTTGAGTGTCGGTTGTCCAAAAATTAACGCGTCGTACGGTTTTCGAGATTTCGAGAGAAATTCAGAGTTTCATCTAGTATTTTATTTTGTTTATAGAAGTCAGATTTGGTCAACGGTTCATCGATTTGGTCATGGTTAGCCATAATGGCAATAACTTTTGACCAAATCGTGATTTTGCGGCACGGTCGATTCCAGTGCACTCATAACGCTGAAATCTCTAATGTTGCACACTCAAACTTATAATTCATAATGTTTGACCAGTTAGTCAACAGTATGTCTCGGTTTGCGTGCCACGGGTCCCGAATTTGGATCCGTGACTTTCCTTGGCCAAATATTTTTGTGTAGATTATTATTTCAGAATTAAATAGGTTAAAATAGGATTTTAGATGATTTATTCCAGGATTAGAATAGTATTAATTGATTTAACCCATTAGCCACTTTCTAGGATTTTTTGAGAGGGAATCGTTGATCTAACTTGTGATTATTTTGTGTCGGGGTAGATCGGGCTACGACGTCTTGACTTGTGACTTTATCATCTATCGGAGCAGGCAAGTATCACTATGACCTATGTTTCCTTTATTTTATGCTGCATATATCTTCGTGTCGTCTTTTCACTATTACTCCCTTATGGTTCATGGTTGTCATTGCTCATGATTACTATTGTGCACGAGAGTTAGAATCGTTAGGATATATATACATGTTCATCTTTTACTCATTGTTTTCTATTGTTCACAGTTTATCGTATTGCTAATGTTTATCGTAGTGGACATGTATTGTGAGTGAGTCGGGCGGGAGAATACAACAAGTAAGCATGTGGTCAACGAATTGAATACAGACCCCCTATACATTGATTGCATAATATCAGTCATGCACCACATGTATGACTGACGGATATCCCAAGCCGTCTACATGCTGAAAGTTGGTATTCTAAAATACACAGTACACGTGACTAAATCATTGTTGCTCTATTGTCTATTGTTCTTCTTTCGTCAAATCTACATTCTTGTCGTCATCATGTCTTAGTGGTATGTCAAGTCTACCTTCACATTGTTATCATGCCTCAAATGTACTTTCTTATCATACAATGTCGTGCCTATACTTATCTTCAGTTAAATTCCTTTTATCTTTCCTTCATGCTTGTATACTATATTGTGTAATGTAGTGTTATGGTGGTCTTGCTCCAATCCTGACTGGATAACTATTTTTCAGCTTTAGACGAAGAGATTTGCCCCGAGGTCTACGGTGAGTATGTTGGCGACCCTGACGTCACTGGCGTACCCGGTTCCAGCACTGATGCGAATTAGCATATTTTCTTCCTTATGGATTCGTATTAGTTAGTAGTTATAGTTATGGAGTTTAGTTGTCTATTTTATTTTCTGTTATCCGGGTTGTTCCCGAGACTTTCTGAGTTGTAGTGGATTTTTCATATTTATAATAGTGAGACTATTGGATATTTTAGTGATTTTTGCTGGCTTAGTTGTGGATGATATATATGCGTGTTGTGCTTGTTGTGGACCATTGTTATCATAGACAGCGTACTACCGCCGATGCTGCGGCGTAGGTTGGACTTGGCCATGTACTCGTATCCCAAAATTGGGAGCGGGTCGTGACAAGTTTTTATGGTGGCCCATGCAGGTCCAATTTTGCAAAAGACTGCAAACTCGTGGTTGTGCTTAAGTTAGTTGTACTACTGCGAGCCTGCGAATAGATTTGAAGTTAGGAGGTTATATCATCCACAAATAGGATTTCCAACCTTATGAGTCTATATTATCTTAGGATCTTATTGTCTCCTAATTTGCATCTTGCTTGATTTCGTCCGTGATTTCTTCGATATGTTTATATCTACCGTACTAACCATATCCTTTCTTTCCTCTTAGTTTGCAATGGTTGAGGCAAGGCGCAGTGCGATCCGTAAGGGGAAAAGGGTAGCTAACCCTTATGCTACTCCCGAACCCGAGGGATCGACAGCAGAGAGTACCGAGTTCGTAGAGCCTTCTTTAGTTTTAGTTGTTATGCATGCTTAGTTAGTTGTTAGTTCCCTTATGTTCCTAGCCATTATCTCTCCGTGACTTAGCTTAAGAAATTATTGCTTGTAAGAGTTAGGTATTATACTATGCTATTTGTGATGTTTTGATTTTTGAGGACAAAAATCTTTTAAGGGGGATAGTTTGTAGCATTTGGGTTCCTAGAATTTATTTTCTATTTTGGAGATTTTTTTTAGTTAGAATCAATTATTTACTAGGTTGTTGATTTGGGATCGTAAGATTTTTTGCCTAAGCCTATAGGTTAGATATAAGGAAATTAGGTTGTATATAGTCTCTGGGGCTCCTAGATAGTCCTTAGTATATTATTTCACCATTTTAGAATTTTCAGGATTTTATGGAGATTTTAGAGAATTTTATATATGATTTTATTAATTTTCTAAGCTTCTAGGATTTACTGTGAGAGCAACCGAGGGTATTTTTGAGGTCAAAGAATTTATTTAGGCTCTAAAACCCTTAAAATATTTTTTATATTTTTCTAGGAATTTTTAGAAATTTTCTGGGATTTATTTGGAATTTTTAGGATTTTTCTGGAATTTTTATTTAATTTTCTGCATTTAAAAACCTATTTTTAATATATTACCCAGTCAGCAGCGGGGGGGGCCACCCGTCAGCCGCTGAAAGCAGAGCGGGCGGGCCCACGTGCCAGTGATAGGGGGCGGGGAGCCCGGTCTCCGAGCCGCCCCATATTCCTAGCCGAGCCGGCTTGGAGCAAATCCTAAGCCGAGCCGAGCTTAGACTTTTCTGGGCCATTCGATCCAGCGAGGGGAGCACGAGATCGTGCCACGTGTCCCCCAGCCGCTCAGCCACCGACCCTCTCTCACCCTATATATATTAATGTTTGTTTAGGTTTCGAAAACCCTAGAAATTCAGCAGCTTTTAGTGGGAGAGTTTGATTGGGATCTTCGACTTTGCGGAGCGATTGCCGTTGATCTAGACGTCCGTTTTGTGTGCCGTTTTTTTTATTGGAAGCGTATTGAGGTTAGGTTTCCGAATATATAAATTGTTTTCTGATATTTTGATATGGAATTTCTGAAGAATTATTTGAGTGTCGATTGTCCAAAAATTAATACGTCGCACGGTTTTCGAGATTTCGAGCAATCTCGAACTCCGTTTTGTGATCCGTTTGAAGTTTTGGAAAGCTGACATCGAGCTCTAAAACATATAATTTCTCCAGAAATTCAGAGTTTCATCTAGTATTTTATTTTGTTTATAGAAGTCAGATTTGATCAACGGTTCATCGATTTGGTCATGGTTAGCCATAATGGCAATAACTTTTGACCAAATCGTGATTTTATGGCACGGTCGATTCCAGTGCACTCATAACGCTGAAATCTATCATGTTGTACACTCAAACTTTGAATTCATAATGTTTGACCAGTTAGTCTACAGTATGTCTCGGTTTGCGTGCCACGGGTCCCGAATTTGGATCCGTGACTTTCCTTGGCCAAATATTTTTGTGTAGATTATTATTTCAGAATTAAATAGGTTAAAATAGGATTTTAGATGATTTATTCTAGGATTAGAATAGTATTAATTGATTTAACCCATTAGCCACTTTCTAGGATTTTTTGAGAGGGAATCGTTGATCTAACTTGTGATTATTTTGTGTCGGGGTAGATCGGGCTACGACGTCTTGACTTGTGACTTTATCATCTATCGGAGCAGGCAAGTATCACTATAACCTATGTTTCCTTTATTTTATGCTGCATGTATCTTCGTGTCGTCTTTTCACTGTTACTCCCTTATGGTTCATGGTTGTCATTGCTCATGATTACTATTATGCACGAGAGTTAGAATCGTTAGGATATATATACATGTTCATCTTTTACTCATTGTTTTCTATTGTTTACAGTTTATCGTATTGCTAATGTTTATCGTAGTGGACATGTATTGTGAGTGAGTCGGGCGGGGGAATACAATAAATAAGCATGTGGTCAACGAATTGAATACAGACCCCCTATACATTGATTGCATAATATCAGTCATGCACCACATGTATGACTGACGGATATCCCAAGCCGTCTACATGCTAAAAGTTGGTATTCTAAAATACACAGTACACGTGACTAAATCATTGTTGCTCTATTGTCTATTGTTCTTCTTTCGTCAAATCTACATTCTTGTCGTCATCATGTCTTAGTGGTATGTCAAGTCTACCTTCACATTATTATCATGCCTCAAATGTACTTTCTTATCATACAATGTCGTGCCTATACTTATCTTCAGTTAAATTCCTTTTATCTTTCCTTCATGCTTGTATACTATATTGTGTAATGTAGTGTTATGGTGGTCTTGCTCCAATCCTGACTGGATAACTATTTTTCAGCTTTAGACGAAGAGACTTGCCTCGAGGTCTACGGTGAGTATGTTGGCGACCCTGACGTCACTGGCGTACCCGGTTCCAGCACTGATGCGAATTAGCATATTTTCTTCCTTATGGATTCGCATTAGTTAGTAGTTATAGTTATGGAGTTTAGTTGTCTATTTTATTTTCTGTTATCCGGATTGTTCTCGAGACTTTCTGAGTTGTAGTGGATTTTTTATATTTATAATATTGAGACTATTGGATATTTTAGTGATTTTTGCTGGCTTAGTTGTGGATGATATATATGCGTGTTGTGCTTGTTGTGGACCATTATTATCATAGACAGCGTACTACCGCCGATGCTGCGGCGTAGGCTGGACTTGGCCATGTACTCGTATCCCAAAATTGGGAGCGGGTCATGACAGATCAGGAGCCAGACACCTCTCCTCAGACAGCATATTCTCTACAGACATTCATACAGCAGGCGAGTACATTCTCTGACCGTTTCATACTTGTTCAGGCTTTACTTCTCGCTCTAGATTACTTTACTTGATGCTGTCATATTGGTAACACGGATTGGTACTATATGGATCTTTACATGAGATGTTATCCCTCTCGGGAGCATCGGGTACTTCATGTTATGTGTGTTTCACTATCATCATGTACTCCTATGCTTCCATCATTCATGTGCACTCATGTGATCATGTACTCTCATATTCACAGAGCCCTCATGTATACTATCATGTGTACCCTTTCATGGGCCCCCATGTGATATCATGTATAATAACGTAACTTGTATAGATCCTTGTGTATTGATTGGGGTAACGGGGGAGTAGAAGGGGACATGTGAATAATTCCAAAGTAGTATAATCATGTGCAAACTCAGTAGTGTAATCATGTATAAATTTTAGCCATTCACATGCCTATCTTGTACTCTACATCACTAATCACTTATAGTTCTCTATATACAGTAGATATTTTATTACAGTTATCTCTTTTACAGCGTATATTTCCTTTCAGCATTTCTCGTATCTTACTCTATTGCCTGTATCGTATTTCCTAACCTGATATGAACTGTGTGAGATGTATTGTGCTCGTTCCTGTCCTGACTGGACCTGTTGAAAATATTATAGAGGATGAGGATGAGGCCCTGGTGACTACCTATTATGGAGCAGGACTAGATGATACTTATGTTGTGGACCCTCAGCAGGATCCACCTGCAGCTGAGAATGTTGTCCCAGTAGTCTAGGCTAGTTTAGCTAGACAGTCTTTCTGTATTATCTTTTTGTCTCACATTCTGAGTTGTATTTTGAGATGTTGAGATGTATAGACTCCTAGACTTATTCTGTATATTGGGTTGACATTCTGATGTTATGTATCCTAGACACTTAGACTTATTTCATCTATTCTACTGTTCTCTTAGAGTTATTGTCTATCTATCTATCTTCCATTCTTCTACCTAGATGTGATTGAGATTGTTTTCTGTTTGTCACCTCCATTCGGAGAGTATAAACTGTACAGGTACATTTTATATTGTTAGAGGATTGACCTAGGACAGCGTTCTACCGCCGATACTGCGGCGTAGGCTGGACGTACCCACTTCTCGTGCCCCTATACAGGGTGCGGATCGTGACACATTTTTAGTGGTGGTCCATGCAGGTCGAGTTTATGTAGTGGTATTCGAACTAGAGTATCACTACAGCCTGTGATAGGATTGGAGGAATAGGCTTAGTGAGAGAGGATACTCAATCATTGTTAGGATACCTTGAGAGATTCCTGGGATGACCCTTGAGAATCTCATTTTGAATTACGATTTAAACTCCTTTTCCCTTGATTGAATTTGATTTTGGAGGATTCACTGTAGAACTTTGAATCCTGGTGTTAGTTGATGATTTTGAAATTTTTTGTAGTTGTTGATTTTAATTTCTTAGTATTAGATTAATATCTTTTATTTTAAGGTACTCAATCACATTTATGAGAAAACTCTTATCTGTTTCTTGCCATCTAATCCTCTTGCTAATTGCTTTTCATTGAAATAAACTGTCCCATCTATTTTTGCATCTTGCTCAGCTTCTTCTACCAATCTATTTGATTGTATCCCAAACCTGACTTACTCGACATTTCCTCGAATCAAGACTTATTGAGACCTTCTAACCTTGACCTATGATTTGATCGAACCCTAACTATATTCATCTAGTAGCCTATCTATCCCTAAGACTGTGTTCCTAAATTATTTACTGGATTCCTAATTAATTTTATTTCTTGGGTTAAATTGATCTTCTTCAATTTTTGTATCAATTTGTCACGTCTTGAACTCCCACTTTCTATTCTAGATCATTGGACGTCCTTTACCGTGACTTAGATATTCAGAGTATAATACTAGCTGTTACCTTCCAACAAACTTCACATGTAAGACCTAGACTAGCCTATCTTCATGTAGGTATTCTATGTCCCACTAAAACCCGTCTCCTTGTACTCTATTTTCTTGACATGATTTTCTGGTCAAATGGCTAAACTATAACCTCTACCATGATACTAAAAAAATTCTTATTTCAATTAGAGATCCACCTTGTCTCAATTCTTTCGACCTGACATGTGATGGTGTTTGCTTGAACCCTCAAATACTTAACCTCGTACCTTATCTTGAATGCTTGACCCGATTGGTTAAGGATCTTGGACTATGTATCTTCTTTTATCATTTCCACCCTTACTTATATCTTATGCTACAAATTTATCCTTAGTTTTACAAGCTTATCCTTTTTGAGCTTAATCATGATATATTTTATTGGGTGCGCACCCACTAACATATTATCTAATCAGAACCGGCGCATGATGGTCTGATCAACCTATTGCATTTTTGGTTCGCTTTTCATATATTAATCTACGTGGATGGAGACACAGTTAAACTTGCCCTAGAATCTTATCCGCAACAGCCTTGACAATTCTCCTTGGAATTATTTCATCACCTATGAACCTCGTATTCATATCCAGTTGGATTAAATCATGACCTGGATCTTCATCATTGGATGCTCGTGCTCATACTTGATTTCATTGATCTTCCATCTTGCCCAAATCTCGATTATCCTGAAATTGATCAACTTAGATCGTATCAAGACTAAAATCTATTTGTGATTGTTGTGCCTAAATTTTCAATTTTCTTTTATCACTTTATGGAATAGTAACTTTTAATGATTTCTCACTTACTTGTTAATAACCAATTTTCATATAGGATGGTAGACGGCCCTATAGCCTTGATGATTGTTGTTTCCTTATCTTCCCAATTAGGACACCTTAGATTGCTGTACGTTTGATACCATAGGACAGTATTGATCTAGAATGACTAGTACACCTAGATGAGACCGCAGACTGTTCCATTTAACCTGTCCCCCTGGTACCACTATTGTATCACAATTTCTGGCTTAATTAAGGCCATAGACCTTTCCCACTCTAAATTATGATCATCGTAGGCACATTACCATGACTTTTAAATTTGGAGCACAAGACTAGTTGTTTTTTTTTCAAAACTAATTTCACGTACATGACCTAGACATGACACTCTATACCCATGACCTTAGTGTCCCACTCAGGCATACCATTGTGTGCTTCATTTGCTTAGTACGATTTTTCTGACCCGAGACTCCATCCTGATTTACCCCATGGAGTTACTTTTGATTTCGATTTGGATTAAGGACACCCTATGACCTAAGATTGCCAACCAATTTTTGGACATGATCCAGTATAGGTCTATTACCCATATTTTTGCTTGTTGACCTTGTATGTTGCTAGGTAGTAGCTTCGACCCTGATTGTTGGAGGTTTGACCTAGGAGGAGTACGACCATCTAAATTTCGAGGACGAAATTACTTTAAGGTGGGTAGACTTGTAACACCCTATTTTCTGAAATTGAGAATTTTTGAAAAATTATTATTTTTATTATTTATTAATGGTGTTTAGGGCATGATATGATTTATGGTGATTTCTAGTGTAATTAGAACCATCTTCTAAGTCATGCTAAGTCATGACTTATGACTTTGTGATTTTGGTTAGTATAACTTAGTGAAAACCCTAGTTTTCCTTAACCTAGAAGTTGCCATGACCATGAGAGCATAGCCATAGGCTTAGAACATCAAATTAGTGATTTTGGCCAAAAAGAGTATTTTGGTAATTTTCTAGAAATTATTTGGAATTATTTGCAATTATGTGTTTTTATTATTATTTAATTATTGATTAGTGTCATGTTAGTCCCTAACCTAGTTTAGCACCAATCTAGAGGTTAGCTACTAACCTAGAATGCTAAGGGGATAGATATTTGCATTGGTTAAAGTATAGAAAATATCTAGATATTTCAAAATGGATATTTTGCTTGAATTAATCAAAATATCTTCAACCCTTTACCTAGAAGTCCTTGCCTTCACCATGAAGCAACCCAAGGACACCCCCCTAACTCTTGGGCTGGCCATAGGACTACCCCCTTCCTATATAACCCCATCACACTCATTCATGATCATTTTTTACATGAATTAAAATCCTAGTTTCTACACAACTTCACACCTTCACCATTTAACCAAATTAGCTCCAAATTGAGCCTAGTTTCTTGCATTGGAACCCCCTACCAATGAAGATGCTAAGGGAGGCTAGCTAGCAAGGTTGAAGATCAATTTGGCCATCTCAAGTGAAGAGGATACCCCCCTACTTTGGTATTTTCTTGACTTTTCACCAAATAGGTAAATACCTATAAACCTTGTTAATATTCTATTTTTTCTTCATAAATGCATGCATCTAGGTACCATGGAACTGTAGGCTAAGTTTGGTGAGATTTAGGATTGGTTTGGTGTCAGTATCGGATACGTATCTGTGTTCTAATTACAGTGTTTGGTGAAATGCCACTTAGGATTAAACCTTGTTATTTTGTAAAACAAAATATATTTTTGGGTAGCCCTAGACATGTAGGACACAACCCTAGTAGACTGAGCACACTTCGAGTTGTGTCCGTGTCCAAAATAGGACACGAACACGCTGTTAAAACCAGACTGTGCACACTGTAAAACCCTATTGTTTGAACTTCGTGTCGTGTCCACACGTGTCGTGGACACGATACAGGAACTTGGACACATGCCCTGACACCCCACCTATCCTAGGACACGACCACGACAGTATAGGTTGCACACACGTGGCCCTAGACTGGCCGACACGCGCACACGAGACTGTGCACGCTCCCCTGCTACTCGACCCAATTTTCGGACACGACACGCCATGAGGACACGTGGAAATTGACACAGAGGAGGGGGCCATCACTGTCAGACCCCCCCTCAAATATCACGACCTCTCGTGTCGTGTCGAGAGAGCTCTGACACGAACACGGGTTTTACACTGCACTGTATGCACTGCACAGAGCACATTTCGAGCGTATCGTATCGTACGGACATACCACGTGGACACCTCATGGTGACACGAGCGTGTAGCCATCCCTTGGCGTACAAATGGACACGAGCACGAAGAGTTTTGTGTCCTGTGTCGCGTACACGAGACACTGGAACACGTGCACGACGCGGCCTGAAACACGCGTATCAGTCGTATTTCCCCGACTGATACGGACCTCGTGCTGTGTCCTGAGGACACGTGGACACGTTGCAGGAACCTAGACACCTAGCCCTACCCTAGGCGAACCTAGGTACACACCCACGTGTCGTGTCGTGTCGTGTGTCGCGTGTTATACGCGGGTGCACACGTGCACGAGGAGTGGCCTGATTTGTGCACTATTTCGAGTTCTTAGTTGTTTGGACATGATTGTGTCCTCTTTTTTGGACACAACCACTTGTGTGACACATACATGTTATGTTTAAACTTTACCAACCATTTGAATCGAGCCTTAGCTCGTTTTAGTGTGTGAAATCGGGTTATCCCAGTTTCGAGTGCACAGTGCACTGTTTCCGGGTTTTAGGATTTTCCAGTTTTGTAAATTCGAATTTCAAAACCAATTTTAATATAATTTATACATTGTATTAGTGTATTTTAGTATGTATATACGTAGTATATATGTATGTGAGAGTGTGGGTGAGTTTTGGGGATAATTGGTTGTGTGTATGTGTAGTTGTGGTGTATATACATATATATGTATATATGTACTATGTGTGTGTGTGTTTGGAGGCTGGATTTTGGTTCCAGAATCTGGAACCACCCCCTCTCCCTTACTGTTCTGTCCCCCTCTCTCACTGTCCTGTTCTCCCTCTCTCACTCTATGTCCCTCTCTCATTTTCTTCCCTCTCTCTATATATATATATGTAGTATATATATAAGTATATATATATATGTATATATATATATATATATATATATATATATATATATATATATATATATATATATATATATGATGATATATATGTATATGTTTGTATTAGTTTACATTAGGTCATTGTATATAAATATGTGAGTGTGGGTGATGGTATCATATATAGTATTCCTATATTGATATTGATATTGGGTAGTGGATAGATAGTGTATATCTATATATATATATATATATATATATATATATATATATATATATATATATATATATATATATATATATATATATATATATATGTATGAAAAAAAAATATATATATATATATGTATGACTTCTAGTTATAGGTTATATGGAAACCCTATGACTAGCCTATGGCCAAGATTATTAGCCTATGGCTTGGGGCTAACCCTAATGGCCCAAAACCCAACTTGTTGACCCTTGTTGACTAAGGGTTGACCAAAGTCAACCTTAGGTCAAAGTTGACCTAGTTAACCTAGAATTGACTAGGAATGACCTAAAACAACTAGTTTGACTAGTTTGACTAAAACCCTAACTAGTTGACTAGTGTTGACCTAACTTTGACTAGTTTGACTTTAGAGTTGACCAAGAGTTGACTTTTGACCAAATTGACCTAGAATCATGTAGTATGCATAGTAGACTTCATTTTTACTATTTAGAACACATTGTGACTTGTGTTGCTCTGATCAGGAGCCAGACACCTCTCCTCAGACAGCATATTCTCTACAGACATTCATACAGCAGGCGAGTACATTCTCTGACCGTTTTATACTTGTTCAGGCTTTACTTCTCGCTCTAGATTACTTTACTTGATGCTGTCACATTGGTAACACGGCTTGGTACTATATGGATCTTTACATGAGATGTTATCCCTCTCGGGAGCATCGGGTACTTCATGTTATGTGTGTTTCACTATCATCATGTACTCCTATGCTTCCATCATTCATGTGCACTCATGTGATCATGTACTCTCATGTTCACAGAGCCCTCATGTATACTATCATGTGCACCCTTTCATGGGCCCCCATGTGATATCATGTATAATAACGTAACTTGTATAGATCCTTGTGTATTGATTGGGGTAACGGGGGAGTAGAAGTGGACATGTGAATAATTCCAAAGTAGTGTAATCATGTGCAAACTCAGTAGTGTAATCATGTATAAATTCTAGCCATTCACATGCCTATCTTGTACTCTACATCACTAGTCACTTATAGTTCTCTATATACAGTAGATATTTCATTACAGCTATCTCTTTTACAGCGTATATTTCCTTTCATCATTTCTCGTATCTTACTCTATTGCCTGTATCGTATTTCCTAACCTGATATGAACTGTGTGAGATGTATTGTGCTCGTTCCTGTCCTGACTGGACCTGTTGAAAATATTACAGAGGATAAGGATGAGGCCCTAGTGACTACCTATTATGGAGCAGGACTAGATGATACTTATGTTGTGGACCCTCAGCAGGATCCACCTGCAGCTGAGGATGTTGTCCCAGTAGTCTAGGCTAGTTTAGCTAGACAGTCTTTCTGTATTATCTTTTTGTCTCACATTCTGAGTTGTATTTTGAGATGTTGAGATGTATAGACTCCTAGACTTATTCTGTATATTGGGTTGACATTCTGATGTTATGTATCCTAGACACTTAGACTTATTTCATCTATTCTACTGTTCTCTTAGAGTTATTGTCTATCTATCTATCTTCCATTCTTCTACCTAGATGTGATTGAGATTGTTTTCTGTTTGCCACCTCCATTCGGAGAGTATAAACTGTACAGGTACATTTTATATTGTTAGATGATTGACCTAGGACAGCGTTCTACCGCCGACACTGCGGCGTAGGCTGGACGTACCCACTTCTCGTGCCCCTATACAGGGTACGGGTCGTGACATACCCCTTCCTTCCGCACAGCCCCAGCCCCCCTCCCTACCGTCGTGCCCTCCCTCCGGCCACCCTCCTCTCCCGCTTCCGGCTACCCCGTCTCCCGCTTCCGGTTGCCTCCCCCCTCCCGCTTCCGTCCATCCTCCCCCAGCCCCCCGTCTTCCTACGATGTCGTGCCCTAGGGGAGAGGCGGGGGCGGGTGGCCGGAGCGGGAGGGGGGGAGGCGGCCGGAAGCGGAAGGGGGGTAGCCGGAAGAAGGAAGGGGGATATGGGGTGGGGGATAAATTTCAAGTTTGACCATGGGTATTTTTGTCCAAAAAAAATTTCGGGTATCTACTTGTTACAAAAAAAAGTTTAGGGTATCAAGTTGAAAAACATGAATAGTTGAGGGTATCAAAGTGCAATTAAGCCTAGTTACACGGAGGAAGAGAAGAAATTAGCTAGCCTTGATGCAAAAGCTATGCATATCTTTTACTGTGCTGTAGACATAAATGTATTCAATCTTATTACTACTTGCACAACATCTCATAAAATTTGAAAAGTTCTTAAAGCTACTTATGAGTGCAGGTATGAAAGCAAAGCTAGCAACTCCAGAGAGAAGGATAATCTTTATAATGATGCAAATATGTGCATGATGGAATTAGGATTTAAGGTACAACACAATCCCTTATACGAAGAAGAGCTTGTATGTGACAACTGCAAAGAAGATAGGCCACATCTAAAAAATTATACTATTGCTAGAAAGGAGAGTCACTATGAACGATCAAATAAAGGAAGATCATCGTCTCACAAGTATGCTAGCACGAGCATATGGTGTGAAAGTGAAGCAAGCGATTCAAAAGAAGAAGAGAGACCTCATCAAGCTGCAAATTTATGCTCAATGGCATTATCTAATGTGGTACAAAATAATTCTTTTTATGAAGATAGTGAATTTTATCATGATGAGTTATCTGATGCTTTCAGAGATCTATTAGAAGAACACAAGAAAGTATTAGATAAGTATAAGCAAGCTAGAAAGGATATTCTATCCTATAAGCGTGAGAATGAAAAAGCTTACTTGCTTATTGAATGATACTAGAAATACTTCTCCTTCTGATAATTCTACTGAGGTTTCCACACTTGAGTTTAGATTGCATGAGGCACTTGGTTGCATTAAGAAAAGCACTCAAGAAAATGCTAAACTTAAGGAGGAATTAGAATCAGAAAAGAAGAAGTATTTTATTGCTTCATGTAGAATTGATGCTCTTAATGCTAAATATGATGAGATATTTGCTAATTCTAAAAAGTTAGAGATTAGACTAGAAAAGTAGGTAGTACAACATATTATTCAGTCTAACACAAGACACGTGATACATCACAAAGTCACACACGACAGATCTTTTACAAAGGAAGCAAGCAAAGCTAAAGCTTCACACAACCATGCTTTCTATTACAAGTATCCACGCACATCATATCACACTACTGCACGTTCTCATATTGCTGCACATAGCACTAATATTAATACTTTCTGTCATTATTGTGGTATGCATGGACACGTTTCTAATCGTTGTCAGATTAGAAAACTAGTTGATATGAACTTGTGCAAATGGGTTTCCAAAACTAATAAATGTGGATCCAAGTATTGGATACCAAAGTCTGTACCTAATATTTCAGGTGAAGCTACTTATGCTGGATCATTGAACCATGGAACGTCTTGGTGGTTGCACAACTACAAAGGTCATCTTTCATACAACTGCACCAACATAAGTGTGGTCACTTGAACCACTTTGGTAACATGCTAAATGATTTATTTTATGATTTTATTTATAGAATCTAGCATGTTCTTATTAATGTCTTACTATTTGATATCTTTTGAATCAATGTGAGATATAATCCTAGCATGACTAGCTGTTTAGCTTAAATGATTAGTTCACACTAAATAGTATTTTATTTTCTATTAGTGTGACACATTTGTCTATGTATTCTCTTTACTCTTAATCTTTATTCTTGAAGCATGCATACTACTGTAGTCCATAGGAGCTTAATTTTTTTTGTTAATATATTTTTGACTCTTCGTCCTTAATATTTTTTTAATGGTCACTTCTTACCGATTTGTCTTTAACATGTCATATTTACTTTGATCGATATTTTGTAAATATGCATGTTTAGCACAAGTCTCACATTTACTTGAAAAGTAAATACATATACTTTTATGTTAACCTTGTGCTTGTATAATATATTCACTATCGATTATCAAATTTTATTGTGATTAACTTCTTATGAATCAATTACATCTTTGTCTGATAAAGCATATTTATGCATGTTTTTGATCTTGTGATAATTTTTTTATGCTTATTAAGGATACATGAATAATTCATATATTGCTCATATGTTTCTTATATTAATATATATTTTTGTATAAATATCTTTATGGGGATATATGAGTTAAGTTCAAGTTCTATATTAATTTAAATAGTAGTTTCAAACTTGTGCTTATCTCATACTTTAGCTATATATTACTTTGAACAAATTTAAGTTCTTCTCTTTATTAGCTTCTTCCTCAAAGCCTCTTTTAATGGTATTTTTCTTGGCTTTTTGGTTGCATTTTGGATACACGACTCTTATTTTAAAAAAATTTATTTTGATCTTGATAAACCATTCTTTGGGTATTTACTTCTTTTATATTTAGGAATTCTGGATTTCGATTTTGTTCGATGATACTGCATATATTTTTTTAAATCTAAGTTCTTAAAAGTATAGATTATTTTGGGTACAAGCCGAAAGGGTCCTTCTGTCATACAAATATAAATAACCTGAAGCGACACGGTGTACTAGTCTTCGGACTACCGCTAGCTGGGAACCGGCCCCTACAGCTAACCCGAAGTGATTAATACTTTATAGACTTAAGATTTATTAAAGGTCTACTTGCAACTATTATCTAGTTCTGGATCCAAGGTACTGAACCCAGTCCCCTAGGTTCCAGAATACATCAGCGTATCTAGGTCTTATATTTTGATTTACAAATGCTTTTTATTTTATTGTTACCCTATAATTTTGTAGCACAAATGAATAAATGTAATTGATACATCTTATACTGTATGCTACATTGTTCTAAGATTTTTTTAAGTCCATAGAATATAATTGATTTTATATTGCACAAATTTTTCTTAAATCCTCGATTACTAAAGAAGAGATTTGTTTTTGGTACAAGCCTACAAAGGGTCTGTCTGTCACCACGGCTACGGCTAAAGTGAAGCGGTACTTAAGTGTTTCCTGATGAACCTCCGTTAGCTGGGACAGTACCCCTACAACTAACCCAAGATTGATCAACGCTTTATAAACTAAAGATTTATTAAGATCTAGTTACAATTGTTATCTGATGGATTTTGGATTTTAGCTTGGATGGATAATATTATTTAATTTTATAAAAGGTAACATACATTGATCTTCCATAGGTTAATTTTTGTCATCTTTTGATATATTCATTTTTCTGTCACATTATTCGATATTTAAACTTGATGATCTTGTGACTACTTATTGAATATTATGGTCTTGTGATTTCGTCTTTAGCTTGTGTAATATTTATAATTTTAAGCTTTATTATTCTCTTCTTATTCAAGTTACTAACTACATATAGTAGTAATTCTTTGCTGGAGAGAAGTCAGGCAAATTAAATCTCTCTCTCAAAGCGTTTATTTTCTTTAACCTTACGGTTGTCAGGTGGACACCATGTTAAGGCTTTAAAAGGGAAGAAATGAACTTTGATAAGAAGACCTATTATTTTTGAATTAGTTTCCTACTTCTGGAAATATATCTCTAAAGTTTTTTTAAAATTTTAATACTATTAATTTTAGATATACCCATGTAAAGGTGGAGCAGTTAATTGTTTCAAATCAAATATCCCCTTGACATGCCATATATCTAGAATACATTTTTCTTTGGACATTTATCTAGTTATATTTATTTATTCGAAATAAGCTATTTATGATTTATGGATTCTTTTATTAAAATTGTTTTCGTGTTATAAGAATTCGAATCGTCGGCTGTCAGTCTGAAGACTAAACAGACACATTCGAACATTTATTAAACAATTTTTCATAATAAATTTCACATTTCAAAGGTCTTTTTGATTTCTCTCTGATTTATTGAATCTATTCGTTATTCGCATTAAGACAATCTTCAAAAATCCTTTACTATATTGAAATCATTTCTTTTTGTTATTTGAATCTATATTTTTATTGGAGACATATTTTGTTTGTTCATCTTTAAGCATTTATTTATTGGATACTCTTTTACTTGCCTAAAGATGATATTTCTTTTAAGTTTGGAACTTTATATGCATTTGATCAAAGGAAAGAAAGATACATATCTTGGATATTCCTTAGGTCTTGTGATCATTTATTTTATTTATTATTGCATATAAATTACTTCGAAACTAGATACGCATATTTTAAGGGGGAACAAATTAATTGTTTCAATTCTTTTATGCCCTTAATATGTGGTATACCTAGTTCATCATGGACATACATTCTTTTAATTAAAATATCTTGTTGATTTGTTCATTATTTTTTATTTTAGTAAGTTTATGAGAGAATATATGATTATTATTATTTATTTATTTTTAATTCTCTCATTTTATTTGATCTTCTAAAAGTTATCTTGCCAAATATATTTAATCATCCTTATTTGATTATTCCTTGAGTTTATATTAATTTTGGCATTTCTTATTGAGATTTTATCTCAAAGTTCATGATTATCTATATTTAGACTGGTCATACTTTGCGGGGGAGCATTCAAGTCGACTGAATTTCTCATTCTCAAGTATTTTATCTTCATTACCTTCATGTTTATCTAATGGATATATATATCATGCTAAGGTAATTGAATTCAAATGCATGAACTTTGCTATAGATTGTGTATAGATTCTCGTATATTTATTTAATTTCTTTTTCAATGATTATACTCTTTATTGATTGGATTCACTAATTTGTATGGGCAAATTATGAATCATTTTTTTGTGATCATTGATAAAATTCTCATTATATTTTTTTGGTATATACTAGATCTGCGAATTTTTTTTCTCATGGATTATTTATGACCAATGATTGATTTCTACTATATTGATATCTACTTTTTATTAAAAATACTTTATTGGTCTATTTCAAAACTACAATTAAATTTATACATCACATTGTGTTTTGAATGTCATGTTGGATTTCTAGTTGGTAAACTATGTATTGCTTGGTTTCAGTTTTCTTTGTTAACATTCAACCAACTATATTGTGTTTTGATAAGTTTTTATACTTTAGTTATGCAATTTTCTAAACTTGTCATTACACTGTTCTCCTAATCCTTGATCATGGTTATTTTTGCCTTCCTCATTTACTTATACTTGAGTTCGTTTTATCTCTTATTACGGGGGAGCTTTTTTTTTTAATCATGTCAAAGGAGAAGAAATAAGTTTAAGTTAGCACACAATAATCTAGTATTATGTGTTTATTAGTGATACATGCATCTATTGTATATATCTTAAATTTAACTGATTTGCCATAATCAAAAAGGGGGAGATTGTTAACCCAATGATTATATCATGTTTTTGAATATGGCTAATAAATTAAGTTTAACATAATAACGTCACTAATATTCATGTAATCACTATCATATTGTTACTTAAACTTAGCATTGTCCTATTGTTCACTAAATATTGTCTTATTTGCTATTGTATACTGCTTTGTTCGTCTAACATGTACTTGCAGACAAGCAGTAAGCATGATCAAATCAGGACATATGTAATGAAGAATTATTAATGGGCCAAAGACGACGTTATACAAGAAGATTTCTCTAAACCGTCCAACGACCTATCCGGGGCCTCGCATCGGGGGTTCCGTTGCCCGGTCAGCGAACAGGGGTCGAGGGGGCAGCGCCCCCTATGGGGGTTCGGGGGCGAAGCCCCCGAAATGTATTCAGATTTCCAGATCTGTTTATCTTTGGACGACCGCCGTCAAGGAAAAATGCATCTTCAGGTCTGCTCAAATATCAGAAGAAAGGCGTCATCAAAGGAATATTGGTTTTCCTATTTTATCAATGTATTTTTCATATTTATTGAGTCTAGGAATACGATGTACACTGCATCGTACTAGCAAATAGGCTACCCAAGAAACGTTTTCAAAATACCCTTTCATTTTGAAAATAAGTCCACTTACAAAAGCCCAAACTACTTCCTAAACTGCCTGACTTTTCAAAAATGCCAAAAACCAATTTACAAAAACCGTAATAGAATTCGGCCCGAGTTCAGTTAGTGCCCGTTGGATTTTGAACTTGGTCATCCTGCAGTTACGGATGCAACGGCTATCTGCCGAGATTCTCTCAAAGAATTCTGTCCGAACTCTGTCCGAACTCTGTCCGAATTCTGCCTTTGGAAAAACTATAAATAGAGAAGAATTTTCCTCATTTCAACACACCTCTCTCTTCTCTTCTCTCTAAGCCTAATACGTTCTTCCAAAGTGTTCTGAGCTATTTATTTCAAATTCCAAGCCAGTTACAATCCTCTAGTCGATTTGCCAGTGCGGTACGGTCTAAAAGTTTCAGAGTGATTGTAATCAGAGGCTTGATTGAAGAAAGACACTTCAAAATTGAAGTTGGTGAAGTACTTCGGATCAAAGCTCGCGTTGTAAAAGTTGCAAGGACTTCGGATGAAAACTTGTGGTATTTTTCCATAATGGATTCAACTGGAAGCTAGAGTTCTTCCGACTGGAATAGTCCTCACAAGAGGAAAACCAGTATAAATCGTCGTGTTTGCGTTTGCTTTCTGATCTCTACTTTTTATTTACTTACTTATGATATATTATCTGTGATCTTGCTACTAATATTTTTAATAGCTAATTCTACTGCTACTCTATTCACCCCCTCTCTAGAGTATTGTGCTTTACAATTCGTTCCTACATAATGTAGTGCCATGTCCCGCTCAGTTCAATCGGAAGAATCAAAATGCCAACGGCGTTCGGACTTAGCCATGCAACGGCTTGCTTGAAGTCCCGCTCGGTCGAGGTGACTCCTCGTTCAAGTAGGTGGCTTCGGTGAACTTGTCTCAGCTTGGCCTTCACACTAATAAAACGAAAGTTTCCAACCGCACAAGTAGGCTTTGATAATAAAAAAGACGAATCCACATAGCTAAGGGAATAATCCCAAGCTGGGTCGGATTGAGTTAGAACATAGAAATGTCCTACGGTCGGCTTAGAAGTGTTGTACGATGTGCTTTCAAAATGACACTCGGTCCTTCATCCTATGGCTTGGGAGAAGGAAAGTTGGTCTAAGTTGCCACATATTATGAAATTAGCCTAAGTCATAGGTGTCGCACGTATAAATGCTTGATAAAGCATGCACGGTCCCACTGTCCAATGCTTGGCATATCAAAGTGTCCCATAAGTCTTAATGCACGTTTTCTATGGTACAAGTCTTGGCATAGACTTTGTTCGTCCCACCGGTTAAATTGTTGCACGATTGAGTTAAGCAAGAAGTTATGTCGGGCTAGCGAAGTCATTCCAAGCAATGTCCCACGTTTTCTGCAGTTGTCATAGCCACATAGTCCTACGATCTCAAGGCTCATCATATAAAGTATTACTTGGGCGGTAGTATCGCATAGAACACAAGTTTATTTAAGGCACGAGCCACGGTTGGTTCAATAAAAATTTAGCCACGGTTTATGGCACCTAAAGAACACGTTTTGTTCAAGTTAAGCGGGAAGGCTATGCAATAGCCGTTCCCTGGATTTCAAAGAATGGAAAGTTCAAGCGATGGTTTGTCACCGAGGCGGTCCCTCATTTGGGAGTCTCATGGTTCCGAGCACGTTTTGCTCAAGTATAGTTTCAATGCACGATATACAAAGGGTTTGAGTCATAGCACAAGTTAGGCCATGCATTTACGTGAGTCTAGTTGAAGTCTCATAGGTGCGTGGTCATGGACAACTTGTGCACAAGGGCGATGTTTCTTCGGACGACAACGTGGGGCCACAGGAATCGATCCAGCCATAGGGGAAACATGGTGTAGCTGATGCTGGATAGGCAACCAGGAATTCGGTGGACTGTTGTTGGGGCTAGCTACCTGCATTGACCGACCCATCCTATTTCTAGCTATGTCCATGATGGCTAGTTAATGTCAGTGATCTTTCATATAGATAAGTTGGCGTGCTGAGCGGCTATCCGCATATATGGTGTCGGTCAAATCAAAGGAAGTGTAAACACGGCACAAACTGAGTCAAGAAAATGTATGCACGGTTGCAACACCAGTATGAAGCCTAAGATTTTGTAACGCCCCAGAACCAGAAAACTGGAGAGCGGGGGCGAACATAGCCAGCTACGTATATTGAAGTGCAACACACCTCGCTATACGGTCACAGCTGTCTAGATACATGAGGGTTTAACTACAAGCCATCAGTCACCTATGGTCATGAACAAGCCTATTGTCTCAATCCCAAGCAAGGAATAACAGTTACAAGATGTCAGAGCACCAAATATACAATAGTAAGATGTTCCATACATTACATATTTGGATGATCATGAAGCTAGTCGTACAAAATGTCAAGACTAGCAAGAGTTTCAGTCATACATGATCAACCCTAGAATTTGTTAATCATGTTACAGCCTGTAGGCATACAGTAAATAAAGGTGCAATACGAGCTAACACGTGCTCGTCGGCTAAATGCCTCAAAAGATTATTTTTACAATAGAGAGGGAGAGCCAAAGATGAACCCACTCGTTGTCAGGGTTACGCCTGGTGGTCACCATCTGGCTGGAAGGTAGGTAGATCCTCTGGAGCTGCTCCAATATCTGGCCACACAAAACCAGTTGGGTCAGACCCCAGAAAGAGCAAGTGCCATAAAGGAGGCTTCACTTAGGAACAAAAACCAGCATATAATAAATGAATATTAAAGATAATTATAAAAGAAACTGATAATAACGGGGGCAACAACAGTGAATTGAGTACGAAAAAACCATTCAAGTAGCCAGGTCGTAACCCTTAAACCAAACAAGGACTGGGGTTGCAATCCTTCACCTGAATAGAAATCCGTCTCAAATACTGTTGGTAAAGTAAAACATGACGATCATGACGTAGGGTGCAATAAGACAATAAACGAAGAGAGGACACAGAACTGCTCCGGGAGCCAGGTTACAACCCTTAAACCAAAAAAGGACCGGGGTTGTAACCCTTCGCCTGAACAGAACTTGTCCCCTGATCATTATTGCTAAGGTAAGCATAAATAATCATGATGATATATGATAAGATAACCATTGGACTATTCAGATAGCCAAGTTACAACCCTTAAGCCAAACAAGGACCGGGGTTGTAACTCTTCATCTGAACGGAACTTGGTTTCTTATCATTTATCGATAAGTAAAGCACAAGAAATCAGGTCATGTTACAATCTTGCACAGGATCAGGACAAAACTAGGCTGGGCTAGACTCCATCCAATCAATCACGGCCACACAATGAGTACGGCTTGATACTTTAACTAACTAGGGTTATCACAGGCCTAGTTACTAGCAAAATGTAATGAGATTATTCCAACAGCCATAAGCCCTGCAGACCATCCAGGTTATCCAGACGCAATTAGGGGATTGAGTTCATGTGGGTACACCGTCCAAGAAACGCATGTACCCTTAAGTAGTTTGGTGGTTGCAACACATATCAGTGTGCTGGAAATGTGCCCTACTCGACGGTAGGCTACAAATCCCATGATGGGGCGCCCAGATAACGAGATTTTCTATAGCTGAAAAATCTTTCCATGACTACTGGATTTTCTAGTTATTAGCCTTAGTCAATTTCAGTAGGTACCCCCGACCGTGGTATTCAGGGGATCCCTATCCTAGACATGATGCAAGACAATACTGGTTTATTTGTACAAACACAATCGTCCATGATGTCCAGGCCATTCATTCTTGTCATGTCATGCTAGCTGTTGTAACAGCGTATCGGGGTGTGTCATGTCCAGTTTACTTGTCAAGAGTGCGCCACGGCGGGCCACTATCGTGTTCATGGACATATCAGAATTTACATGGTATAAGCATTCACAGAGGGTCAGAAAACATGAGCATAAATATAGCATTCTAATATAATAATAATAATATAATAATAAAAGAGGACAAGGATTATGGAGAGGGCCCTGCGGCCAAGGAGTTTAAGAGTTCATACGGCTGAGAGGGAACGGGCACATGCGGCTGTAGGGGAGCAAGCTCATGCGGCTAGGAGATGCACGCGTATACGACTGCGGGAGACCAACGTCATGCGGCTAAGTGATGTGCGCATATGCGGCTGCGGGAGAGCAACGCCATACGGCTAAGTCAAGCTAAGGCCTACGCAGCAATGGGACAACAAGCATATGCGGCAAGGGGAATGACTTCATGCAGCCAGGAGGGGGAAACAGGTGTATGCGGCTGAAAGGTAATCTTGCATATGCGGCAGGGAGATAAATGGGTTCATTCGGCCATGAGCCAAGGATAGCTATGCGGCTGTGAGAGAACGCGGGCTTATGCGGCAATAGCGCCTATGAGGCTCAGAAGAGCGGGGCGTATGCGGCTGAAGGGAGTAGAGTTCATGCGGCAATAGAGAAGCAGTGCCATACGGTTAAGGAATTCAGGAGTTCATGCGGCTGGAAGTGCCATGCGGCTGAGAGGCCGCCATGCGGCTAAGACTGCCATGCGGCTAAGGCTGCCATGTGGCCAGGAAGGCTTGTCGCATGAAAAGCCATGCGGCTATAGAACTGTTATTCTTCTCCGTTTGTCCGAGAAGAAGAGCCATGAAGTCCATGGCTTCCAAGCTCCACTAAACGTTCATCTAAGGTCAGAATCCGGACTTCCATTGGTCAAAATGGGGCAGAAAGAAATTCTCTACAACATGAAACCATCAAAACTTGAAAATAACAAGGTTAGATAGATCAAAACCCAAGAAATCCAAAAATACAATGAGCTTAGATCTACACAAATTGAACCATGGAAATTAAAATGCTAAGTAATAAAGTGTCTTAGAATCTCGTGGAGAAGACAATAGAACAATAAAAATTGAGTTCCTCTATGAAGCAAGTTGTACTTGCCTAAGCCTCCTGTTATGTGGAAGAGTAATGGAGGAAGAAGAAGTAATAAAGAAGAAGTAATGAGGAGAGAGAGAGTGTGGGCGGCTAATAAAGGAAGAGAGTGGGGGTAGGTGGGGTTGGTCCACATGAAAAACTGAACCAAGCCGAACCCAGCAAGCCGAACCGAACCAAGCAAATGAAATGCCAAAATAACCATGCAATGAGACATGCAACATGAGGCAAAATACGTACACGTATACCAAAATACGTAATACGAACTAACTATGGTCGTTACAACTCTACCCACCTTAAAAGAATTCCGTCATTGGAATTTAATTAAGAGGCAAGGACAAGCTATACTAATCACAGACAAGCTATAACAAGACAATCAATCAAGCAATCATTCATTCAAGCAAGGAACTGAGAGCATAAGGCATAAGGAAGACATTATACCTTACGAGTCAAGTAGGTCGGGATATCACGATCGGATATCATCCTCATGCTCCCACGTTGACTCACCCAAAGAGTGATGACCCAAATCAACACGGACTAACTGTATAGTCTTGTTCTTGAGTATCTTCTCTCTCCGATCCAATATAGACACGGGCCTCTCCTCATACGAAAGGTTGGTACCAATAACCAATTTCGAATGATCCAGAATATAGCTCGGGTCTGGGATATACCGTCGTAGTTGGGATACATGGAAGATATCATGCACCTCACTTAGCGACGGCGAAAGAGCGAGACGATATGATACATCACCTACTCGCTCCAGAATATCGAACGGCCCTACATACCTAGGACTAAGCTTTCCCCGTACGTCGAAACGAATGACGCCAAGGTTAGGCGAAATCCTCATGAATACATGGTTGCCGGCAGAAAACTCAAGAGGGCACCGATGAGAATCGGCCCAATGACGCTGGCGATCTTGGGCAACTTGAAGATGATCTCTGACTCTCCTGACCACCTCAACGGTCTGAGCAATCATTTCTGGACCTAGCATCTGCCTCTCACCAATATCATCCCATGCTAACGGAGATCTGTACTTCCTACCATATAGTACCTCGAACGGTGCCATCTGGATACTTGCCTGGAAACTGTTGTCGTACGAGAACTCCACCAAGTGCAGGTGATCTTTCCATGAACCACCAAAGTCGAGTGTACAAGATCTCAACATATCTTCCAAGGTTCGTATGGTACGCTCTGACTGACCATCTGTCTACGGATGATAAGCTGAGCTGAACTGGAGGTGAGTTCCCAAACTCTCTTGTAGGCTGCGCCAAAAGTGCGACGTAAATCTGGAATCTCTGTCCGAGGTGATACTGACTGGTACATTATAAAATCTGACGATCTGCCTGAGGTACATCTCTTCCAACTGAGCCGTCGACTGACCAACTCTGAACGGGAGAAAGTGAGCTACCTTCGTGAGCCTGTCTATAATAACCCAAATAACATCTCTACCGGCCGGGGACCTAGGTAATCTAGTCACGAAATTCATGATTGTATGCTCCCACTTCCATTTTGGAATTGGCAAAGGCTGAAGAAGTCCAGACGGTCTCTGATGTTCAGCTTTAACCTGTTGGCAAACCAAACACCGAGAGACAAACCAGGCTATCTCCATCTTCATGACATTCTACCAAAAGTGCTGACGAATATCACGGTACATCTTCGTGCCACCAGGATGAATCGAATACTGAAAACTGTGAGCCTCTGCCATGATCTCCTATCTGATATCTCCATTGGATACACAAAGACGTCTCCCATGTCGAAGTGTACCGTCTTCATGAATACATAACTCAGGCCATCGTCCTGTCTCATACTCTTCTCTGAGTTGCTGAAGCTTAGAATCTGCTGACTGCGCCATCCGGATCCTCTCGACTATACTGGACTGAACTTGCATACTGGCCATCAGTGCTATACTGGTAGGAATGACAACTTCAATACCCATCTTCTGAAGATCTGACAATAACTCTGGCTGTGCTGTAAGGAAATAAACTCTGGCTCTTTTGTTCAATGCATCTGCAACAACGTTGGCCTTCCCAGGATAATACTGCAGATTGACATCATAATCTTGTCACCCCCATTTCCTGTATTTTTGTATTATACTCGTATCTGGGTTTTGGCATGTATTTTAATTTTCTCGACTTGCGGAATTATGGGTTTTCTCGTATTTCGGGTTGTGGTTCGGCTCAGTTTTAATTGGTTTGGTTTGATTAGGTTTGGGTTAACATGTATTGGTACACTTTAACCTACACTCTACCCTCAACACAACACAACCACCCTCATTATATCTCCACCAAACTTTCTCTCTCCTCTTTACTCTCCATTAATTTTTCTACAACTTCTTCTTCTTCCTTCTTCCACACAACACCACACCATAGGCAAGTGCACCTTGCCATCAAATAAGCACCACTTTTTATTTGTCCATTAGCTAGATTAGGCCATGGAGAACAACTTTAGAACTTGACATTTTATGATTTGGAGCTTTAATTCTTCTAGATCTAGGTTTTAACCATTTTCGAAAATCCTTGGTTTTGATCTATTAAACTTTGATTTTTGCTTGTTTTGATGCTTCCATGTGGAAGAGAATTCGATTTTACTCAAGTTAGAACTTTGAAAATCTAGATTTGGTTTTGATTTGATCAAGTTATGAAGAATTGAAGTTTTGAAGTTCTTGGAGTTCTTCTCGGGTTGGAGAAGCAGCCCTCTCGGCCTGCGCTCTTTAGCGCAAGGCCGATTGTGCAGCTCACCCTTTGGTGAACTGTGCACCTTCCTTCTCGGCCAGCGCCTTCATTGCGCATAGCCGATTGCGCCCGGCCTCTCGGGCTGAACCGCGCATCTCCCTTGGCGCACTAACCCCTGCGCAGTTGGCCCCTGCGCAACCTGACTCCTGCGCAGTCTACCTTCTGCGCAATCTATCCATGCGCCATCCATCCCTGCACAACCTGATCCTGCGCAATCCATCTGCTGTGCAGCTTATCCTGTGCAGTTGGTACCCTGCGCAGCTCACCCTGCGCAGTTGGTACCCTGCGCAGCTCATCCTGCGCACTTGGCACCCTGCGCAGTACATACCCTATGCAACCTACTTGTCTATGATGAATTTGTTATTTCTTGATCTTGGCTCTTCTATAATCCTATTTTTATATTAGTATTTTATTAGATATTTTACGCCCATTTTATATCCTTACGCCTTTTGTCATGAACTTGATTTTACTTAATATGTTTGGAATATCTATTGTACATGACATGGTATGACAAAGAACTAGCATAACACGACAGTGACCCGTAGTGGTGCACTCCTGACATGACCAATCTGACATGATAGTGGCCCGTCGTGGTGTAACGCCCCAGTCCCAAAATACGTAGGACTAGGAACGTAAACATGCCAGCTGTATTCATACGAAGTATACTCCAATATATGGAAGCCTCGTATAAATACATAAGCTGTAAAATGCAGTAGAACCAATACTAATCTCATCCACACAGAATAAATGAATAAAAGATCATATAATGAGAATAAATTTGTCTTGATACAATATGTTGGGCGGAGACAAATCCACTACCAACAAAATAAGAAAAAGTACATAGAAAATGAAATGAGTGGCGAACAAAGCGAAGACGATCCAAATGCAATCATCTTCTAGAAATAGCAACGAACACGGCTAGAGCTAAAGCACCTGCGAAAGACAATAGCACACACCTGGTAATACAACCAGGTCCTCAGAGGGACGTAACAAGACACATCATAGCATGCCATATAAACTGAATAAATATTGCTCACTAAATAAGTCAATCGAATTTATAACATAGTCCAATACGCACCTACTGAACGAGCGTACCATCCCCCCCAACCAAACAAGGACAGAAGATGGTAAACTAATTCACGACGACGTATCTTTTCATGTCATGACACATACAATAGGGTACCTAACCGTACTATAGTGAATATGCAATAAAGAACAAACCTTTGACGCATGGGCCGGGTCAGTCAGGAATCAGGAATCAGGACCGTACCTCCCACTGGAGATAACCGGCAATCAGGACCGTACCTCCCACTGGAGATAACCGACAATCAGGGCAGTGCATAAATGACCCATACATTAAGGAGATGTTCTTCCCACCCAATGCCTACCATGTTGTATCCACAACAGTAACCTCTATAACCGCTAAGTCAAACTATCATGCAACCTCTATTAGCGGTTATTCCTATCGCACGGCTTGTACGTACTGGTGGCCAGCCAATCACGCACTTCCGTGTTCTACATGCGACACACAACTTCGTGTTTACAACGTGTCAAGGCCAATGAATGCAACACACAAGGTGGTCCCTTAAATCTAGGTTTAATTTGTAAGAAAATAATACACAGCAGGAAATATAAAAGAACAGTTATGCCATGTATCACAGTTTATAAAGAAAATAATAGACATGCATGAAATATGAGCTAAAAATAATTAAACAGCTAATGGCAAGGTGTCTTGCCTGGTAGAGCGCCTGGTGTGCTGCGATAATCAAGCTGGCATGAATCGCGACTTTGGTGCAACAACTGTACATGGGGACCTCTGATGGTGGCACGGACCGTTCCATTAGGTCCAGGACGGTTGAATTTGGTTAGGGTAGACATATGGTAGACGTGAATTGGCGAAGGAATATGAATAATGGAATTTGTCACGGACAAGAGGAGAACCGAAGGAAATTTAGAAAATAATTATATACGCTTTTTAGAAAACAATTTATAATAAATTTAAAAATATTTTAGATAAAAATACGTACTTATAAATTAGAACTCGTTTTTCGTCTAAAAACTCTAAGTAGTAAAAATATGATTTAGGAAGAACTATATTTCATTAGCAGAAATACTTGTAGGTAATACTAGAAATAAAAATATTTTTAGGCAAAAACTCGAATCTTATTAAAATAGGATATCTAGAAAGCACTATAAATAATCAAATTACTAATTTTGATAAATAAATAATTTAACAAACAAACAGAGAAATCAATAACAATAATAGTAATAATAATATTGACCATAATAACTATGGACTGTTGTTGACTTCCCAATTAATTAAAATAATAATAACAGTAATATTAATAATTAATAATATTAGTAAAATAATTAATAGCAGTAATATTAATAAATGATCATAAACTGAAAAATATACTAATCAGTTTTTAATAATAATAATAATAATAATAACAGTAACCGAAGAAGACAAACAAAAATCAAAGAAAACAAACAAAAAAAAAATTTAAACACATCGAACAAAGCCATTGCTGTGGCTCTCCTCTTTTAATGAGGTCAAAAGGAAAAAAAAAACCCATAAGAGAAGAGAATGGAGGGAGTGAGCGAGAGAGAGGCGAGGGGTGAGAATCCGATCGGCGGAGCTGAGAGGAAAAGGCGGAGGACGGGATCGGGTTGTCGGCCGGCGGCGTGGCGTGCGGAGGGAAGCGGAAGGGTCGGCGCTTACGCTTGGACAGGGCGGTAGGCGCAGATCTGGGAGAGGGAGGAGCTATCGAAGTGGAGCTGCGCGGACGAGCACGGTGGCGCGACCGGAGGGAGGCTCGCCGGCGGCTGTGCCTGGCGACGAGGAGGCGCTACGGGAAGCGGCTTCTACGTACGGCCTCGGCGATCGTCAGTCGGGTACGGGGAGGCGGAGGCGAAGGTGTGTAGGCGGCGGCCCTGAGCGGCGCACGGCGAAGAGGGTTCCGGCGGAGGAGTGTACGGGTTTCGTCGGAGGGTTCCGCCGCGGCGGAGGTGACGGCGACCTGGCGACGAGGAAGTGGGGCTTTGGTCGGGAAGGGAAGGAGGAAGGCGGGTGATTCGGCGGTGGCGGGTCAGAGGGGTCGAGGCGGAGCTCCAGTGGAAAACTCGTCGGCGGAGCTCGGATGCGGCATCGGAGGTGAGTTGATTTAGGGTTAGGGTTTTCTTTCTATTTTGGTTGGTTTTGATGAGTTTGGCTGGGGGTGGCTACGACGGCGACGGTGATGGCCGGCCGTCGTGGGTGGCGGAGACGTCTGTGGTAGTGAGGGTGGTGTACAGGTGATATCGGGATGGCGACGGTTTTGGGTCTGATGGAGTCGAGGGGCTGGGCTGAGCGGGGTCGGCCATGGTGCGGCTTGGTGGCGGTGGCCGGGTTGACGAGGGTCGTGGTCGGGCTGCTGGTGGTGACGATAGGGTTTTGGGTTGATGCTGGCGCTGCGGGTTTTGGCGTGGTGGAGTCGAAGGTGCTGCCGAAGTTGGCGGGGTGCTGGGACTGGAGACAGGTACGACGAAGGCAGCGGACAAGACGGGATAGGGCTTAGGATTAGGACTAGGAGGATTGTCGACATAGAGAGAAAATGTAATTGTAGATAATGGAATAAGAATCTGGCCATGGACACGGACACGAAGCACTGCACTTGTGGTGGAATATTTTTAGGAAAATTTGGTTTGTGGAGAACAATGGAGGAGTACCTGCCTATTTATAGGATGTGGGAATTCCCAATTTGGATAGGATTAGGATTATTTAAAACCCAAGTAGATAAATCATATATTTAATTTAAAACCAAATCCAAATACAAATCTAATTCCAAATACAATTCAAATTTTAAATATCTAACTTAAATCAAATTAAATACTTTTAATTTAAAAATCAAATCAATTTAAAATATAGATAGTTTACTATTTAAATGTATCCATGGAATCAAATCAAAATTTAAACTGTCACAAATATTTCAAAAATATGTTTTCCAAAATACTAATATAATTAATTTCGAAAATAATAAATCTTTTTAAATAATAAATCTTTTTTTTTTGAACAATAAAACATTAATATTAAATAATTTCGAAATACATTATTATTTAAAATAAATAAATATTTATGAAATAAATATTTTTGTACAAAGAATTTTATTATTAATAACTGCTAAGAACAATAGACTTTTTATGGCAAGAATAATATTTTGAAAGTGTAAGAAAATAGAAAATTAATTGTTTTTCTAAAATATGTACGCTCGCACATATTCGTACTCGTCGAGCAAACGAAAATTTCGCATACGACGTACAATACGACTACATGACATATAGTACAAAAATTTTAAATCAGTACCAAAATTAATATAATAAAAATATAGTAGAAATTTAGGGGTTTTACACGTGGCGCACCCCTAACAAGTACCCTGACATGATTTATCTTGATAACTTGATAGTGGCCCGTGGCGGCGCACTCCTGACTTGACTTGACTTGTAACTTGTAACTTGACTTGACTTAATACCGTGGGTGCTCCTGCTTGCTTGCTTGTACAATCCACTTGCCTTATCTTGCATCATGTCTAGGACGTGACTCCCTGGGTACCGCGGCCAGGGACTCGCGCTAATTTGGATTAGGCTAATGATTAGATCAAACTAGAACATGGAGAATTCCCAGTCACAGGCAATCTCGTTATCTGGGCGCTTTAATGGACTTGTAGCTTGCCGACGAGTAGAGCACATTTCCAGCACACTGTCATGTGTTGCACCCTCTAAGTCACCTAAGGGTACATTTGTCTCCCGGGTAATGTACCCACCTATAACTCTCAACCCGCGGAAGGATAACTGGATAGTCTGCAGGGCTTGGGACTGGAATTCTCACTTGCATCTTGTTAGTAATTAGGTTTGTGATAACCCTAGTTAGTTAAAGTAGTAAGCCGTAGTACTTGCTTGGCCGATTGTGAATGCATGATGTCCAGCCTTGTCTAAGTCTTGTCTAGCCCCTGTACCTGGAACTCTTGATCATGATTGTTTTACTTATCTCTAACGATAAATGGGTAGAGACAGTGAGCTATTCAGGCGAAGGGGTACAATCTCGGTCCTTGTCTGGTTTAAGGATTGTAACCTGGCTCCCGGAATGGTTCCGCGTCCCTAGTCGTTTATCGCCCTGTGTACTCTACTACTTGTACTTTCCTTTTATTCTTTATGTTCTGATATGCTGGCTTTTGTTCTTATTTGTGGCCTCCTTTGTGGCACTTGCTCTTTCTGGGGTTTGACCCAGCTGGTTTTGTGTGGCCAGATTTCGGAGCAGCTCCCGAGGATCTACCAAGCTTCCAGCCCAATGGTGACAACTAGACGGAACCCGGGCCAAGAGTGGGTTTTCCTTTTGTTTCACCCACTTATATGTAAATTTATTCTTTTGAGGCGTTTAGCCGACGAGCACCTGTTAGCTCGATGCACATTTACTTACTGTCTGCCTACGGGCTGTAAACATGATTAACAAATCCTAGGGTTGATCATGTATGACTGAACTCTTGCTAGTCCTATCATTTTGTACGACTAGCTTCATGATCATCCAATATGTAATATTTGGGACGCCTTATATATATATATTTGATGCTCTAACATCTTGTAACTCTGTTAATTGCTTGAGATTGAGACAATAGGCTTGACCTTAAGAGACTGCTGGCTTGTAGTAAACCCTCATATCTAGACAGCCGTGACCGTATAGTTGAGATGTATTCTATTTCAATATACGTAGCTGGCTATGTCTGCCCCCGCTCTCCAGTATTCTGGTTCTGGGGCGTGACATGGTTTAAGTGGTGGCCCATGCAGGTCCTGTCAATCAAGAAATGTGAGGGTTTACCGAATAGATGTCTCAATCAATATTCGTCCTTGATCCCATCTGGAAGCGTGAGAATGGGTGCCGTCATCAAGCCTCGCTTCAACTTCTCAAAAGAATCCTGAAACTCTGCTGCCCAAGCAAACTGCACATCCTTGCGGGTCAACTGAGTCAATGGCGCTGAAATTCGAGCAAAGTCCGAAACAAATTGCCGGTAGTAGCCGGTCAAGCCAAGAAAATTGTAAAGTTCTGCAACTGTGCTGGGTACTGGCCATGTCTCAATAGCCACGATCTTCTGGGGATCCACTTCTACTCCTTCTCTGGTGATGATATAACCCAAGTACGAAATGCTATCGAGCCAGAACTCGTATTTGCTGAAGTTGGCATACAACTGGTGCTCTCTGAGAATCTAGAAGACAACTCTGAGATGCTGCTCATGCTCTGCCTCACTCTTGTTGTAGACCAGGATGTCGTCTGTGAACACAATCACGAACTGATCCAAATAAGACATGAAAATACGATTCATGAGGTCCATGAATACAGCCGGCACATTGGTTGCTCCAAATGGTATGACAAGGAACTCCCAATGCCCATATCTTGATCTGAAAGCTGTCTTCGGGATGTCCTGCTCTCTGACTTTGATCTGATGGTATCCTGACCGCAAGTCGATCTTCGAGAATACTGCTGCCCCCTTGAGTTGATCAAACAAGTCATCTATCCTCGGGAGAGGGTATCTGTTCTTGATTGTCACTGAGTTCAAGGTACGATAATCTACACATAACCTGGACGTACCATCCTTCTTTTTCACAAGAAGCATCGAGGCTCCCCAAGGTGATCCACTTGCATGAATGAATCCCTTGGTCCTGAGTTCTTCAATCATCTTGTACAATATCTTTAACTCTGATGGCGCCATCCTGTAGACTCTCTCTGATGCTGGAGCTGTCCCTGGGATCAAGTCGATAGTGAACTCGATCTCTTGCTCTGGCGGCATTCCTGGAAGCTCTTCTGGGAAAATATTTGGAAACTCTTCAACTATCTGGGGTAACTGTACTGCTGCTACTGCCATCCGCAATACCGGAGGAGAAGGTTCAACTTTGCCTCAGAAAAAGAAAAACTCTGGCTCGCCTGGAATACTAAAAACAACCCTGCTAATATGGCAGTCTATCCTAGCATACTGGTCCCTCAACCAATCCATCCCTAAGACTACATCATAATCGGCCATCGAGAACTCTATCAATCTAGTGGGAAACTCTCTACCGCTAACTACGATCTGGCACGAGAAAAATATTCTATCTACTCCCACAAGACCATTACCAGTAAGTATATTAAGCCTTACTGATAATGACTCGGGCTCCAGTCCTATCCGTGTCACGAATCGTACAGACATAAATGAATGCGATGCACCAGAGTCAAATAATATGAAAGCCGAAAAGGTGTTGATAAGAATAGTACCTGCCACCACCTAACACGGTGCCAATCCTTCTTCTTCCATGGTCAAAGCCAGCACTTGACCATGTCCTCTGGGTGTGGGTCCCCTCTGCTGAAAATTTCTCTGTCTGCTCTTGATCAGGGCTTGGGCTTGGGCATACTGCTGCGATCTCTGCTGCTGGAATGCCTGGGCCTGCGTCGGCAATAGCCTCGAGAAGGGGTACTGTTGCTGCTACTGGACTGGTACTGGTTCCCTAACTGAAGGACTAGAAAATGTTGATGAAGATGAACTCCCCCTGTTTCGGGCAGTTCCTAACCCTGTGGTCCTGGGCACCACAAACCAAGCATAAACCCCGCGCTCTGTGACACTCTGATACCACATGTCCTGGCTTCCCGCAGTGTGAACATCCTACTGTGAAAGAGTGCTTCTGCTTCTACTGCTGAGGGTACGTCGGGGTTGAATGTTGAACCGACGTCATTGAGGTCGTCCACCTCGGAGCTCCAATGGTCAAAGCCCTAGCTGCCGGGGCTGGTGCTGAAGACTGATTCATCTGGCCGTAGGACCGCTTCCGACCTCCGATCCGGTCCACGATCCTCTGGAGGTATACTCATGCCTCCTGGCTGCTCTCAACACCGCATCAAAAGTCTGATGCTCAAACTGCTCCACTGCCAATAAAATCTCTAGATGGAGCCCCTGCTGGAACCGCTGGGCTCTATCGAACTCGGTCGCTACCAAGGCGAGAGCAAACCGACTAAGTCTCGAAAACTCAACCGTATACCCATCGATCGTCCTACCCATCTGCTTCAGATTGGTGAAACTCGTCTGTAGATCATACCGAGCTACAGTATTAAGATACTTGGTCTGGAATCTCTTACGGAATACTATCCAAGCAATAGGTGCCACTAATCCAACGGCCTGCACCGCCCACCAGCTGCAGGCAAGATCCAATAACTGTAGGCGCACCACGGCCACCTTTTCGTCTTCTGGAGTCCTGGCTGCTTCTAGAATAACCTCAGTATCCTGAAGCCATGCATCTGCGGCGATAGCATCTTCGCTACCATCGAAGAAGGGAGGGTTCAAGTGCTTGAAGCTGTTGGCCGTACTGTTACCTTGATGACCTCCTCTGGTCAGTACATCTGTCACTGCCTGGTGCAATGCATCGCCTCGACGATCTTGAGAAGCTAACAATGTCCTGATGAGACCCACCAAGGTGCCATCATCAGGCTCTGCAGGCTGGACGGGCTGAACTGGTGGCTCTTGACCCCCAGTAGGCATGACTCTGGAGGCTACTCCTGAATGCTGGGCTTGATCTCCAGGTTGCTGCTGGTCCACGGAAGGTGCTCCGCCTTGCCGATCGGTAGGACCAGGAACAATACCGCTGAAGAAGACGACATAGGGAATAATAAGGAAGGACCAGGACAGATTAAAGATACAAGCATGTGATCAGGTCAAGAATTTAGGAATTCAGAGGATACGAACAGAGACCAAGGGCGAGTACTGATTGAGACATCTACTCGGTAAACCCTCATATATCTTGATTTACAACACCTGCATGGGCTACCACTTAAACTATGTAATGCCCCAGAACCAGAATACTAGAGAGCGGGGGCGAACATAGCCAGCTACGTATATTGAAGTACAACCCACCTCGCTATACGGTCACGGCTGTTGTCACTTCCCGTTCCCAAAATACGTATTTTAATACGTGTACTGCTTGAATATATTTATTTAATATTTATCATGTATTGTTCTGTATTTAAATTCCTTTAATTTTACGCTAATTATTTTTCTGCATTTTACTTTCTGTATTTTTACTTTCTGCTTTTACTTTGCTTTTGGGTTCGGCCTGAGTTGGTTTATTTTCTGGCCTTGGGTGGTTCAACCTGAACCCACCTACCACCACCCCCATTTAAGCCCTATACCCTTTCTCTCTCTTCATTACTTCTTCTCATTACTCTTCTTCTTCCTCTTAACCCCCCCACCAACCTAGGAGAGCTAGGCAAGTACAAATTGTTTCTTGATGGATCTCCACTTTCGTTGTTCTATTGTCTTCCTCACAAGATTCTAAGATACTTTAGTACTTAGCATTTTCAATTTCCATGGCTCATTTTGTGTAGATCTAAACTTGTAGTATTCTCGGATTTTTGAGTTTTGATCTAGCTAACCTCGTTATTTTCAAGTTTTGATGGTTCCATGTTGTAGAGAATTTCGTTCTACCCTATTTTGACCTATGGAAGTCCATATTTGGGCTTGAAATAAAGAATTTAGAGAGCTTGGAGGCAATGGCTTCCATGGTTCTGTTCTCAGGAAATTCGGAGAAGGAGAACAGTTCTGGCCGTATGGCTTCTTGCCGCAGCTCAGCCGTATAAGCTTTCTGGCCGCATAAGATCCTGGCTGTATGGCATTAACCGTATGCCGCATGGCCGAGTTCAGCCGCATGGCAATTAGCATTTTTTCGCATGGGTCTTGTCTCCCATTGCCGCATGGGCTCCTGACCGCATGGCCTTGGCAGCGCTGAGCCGCATGGGACTTGTTTCAACCTTATCCGCATATGCATATCCCCCGAGCCGCATAAAGGCCCAGTTCCATCTTGCCGCATGGCTGAGAGGAATCCCAGCCGCATGAGCTCGAGACCCTAGCCGCATGAGGCTTTACTATTCTAGCCGCATAGACTTGTTATTTCCTAGCCGCATGAGGCTCTACTATTCTAGCCGTATAGACTTGTTATTTCCTAGCCGCATGAGGCTTTACTATTCCAGTCGCATAGATTTGTTATTTCTTAGCCGCATAGGTACAGGTTACTATTCTAGCCGTATGAGACTTAACTTTTCCAGCCGCATGAGATTTCACTTCCCAGCTGCATGAGGCTTGACGTTTCCAGCCGCATGAGATTTCACTTCCCAGCCGCATGAGGCTTGACTTTTTCAGCCGCATGAGCATGACACTTAGTTCATGGCTGCACAGAAGGATCCTGACTTCCCGGCCGCATGGATAGGCATCCATCTATTGCCATGATCAACCCTAGGATTTGTTAATCATGTTACAGCCCGTAGGCAGACAGTAAATAAAGGTGCAATACGAGCTAACACGTGCTCGCCGGCTAAACGCCGCAAAAGAATATTTTTATAATAGAGTGGGAGAGCCAAAGATGAACCCACTCGTTGCCAGGGTTACGCCTGGTGGTCACCATCTGGTTGGAAGGTAGGTAGATCCTCTGAAGCTGCTCCGATATCTGGCCACACAAAACCAGCTGGGTCAGACCCCAGAAAGAGCAAGTGCCACAAAGGAGGCTTCACTTAGGAACTAAAACCAGCATATAATAAATGAATATTAAAGATAATTATAAAAGAAACTGATAATAATGGGGGCAACAACAGTGAATTGAGTACGAGAAAACCATTCAAGTAGCCAGGTCGCAACCCTTAAGCCAAACAAGGACCAGGGTTGCAACCCTTCACCTGAATAGAAATCCGTCTCAAATATTGTTGGTAAAGTAAAACATGATGATCATGACGTAGGGTACAATAAGACAATAAACGAAGAGAGGACACAGAAATGCTCCGGGAGCCAGGTTACAACCCTTAAACCAAACAAGGACCGGGGTTGTAACCCTTCGCCTGAACAGAACTTGTTCCTTGATCATTATTGCTAAGGTAAGCATAAATAATCATGATGATATATGGTAAGATAACCATGGGACTATTTAGATAGCCAAGTTACAACCCTTAAACCAAACAAGGACCGGGGTTGTAACTCTTCATCTGAACGAAACTTGGTTTCTAATCATTTATCGATAAGTAAAGCACAAGAAATCAGGTCATGTTACAATCTTGCACAGGATCAGGACAAAACTAGGCTGGGCTAGACTCCATCCAATCAATCACGGCCACGCAATGAGTACGGCTTGATACTTTAACTAACTAGGGTTATCACAGGCCTAGTTACTAACAAAATGTAATGAGATTATTCCAACAGCCACAAGCCCTGCAGACCATCCAGGTTATCCAGACGCAATTAGGGGATTGAGTTCATGTGGGTACACCTTCCAAGAAACGCATGTACCTTTAAGTAGTTTGGTGGTTGCAACACATGTCAGTGTGCTGGAAATGTGCCCTACTCGACGGTAGGCTACAAATCCCATAATGGGGCGCCCAGATAACGGGATTGCCTATAGCTGGGAAATCTCTCCATGACTGCTAGATTTTCTAGTTATTAGCCTTAGTCAATTTCAGTAGGTACCCCCGACCGTGGTATTCAGGGGATCCCTATCCTAGACATGATGCAAGACAATAATGGTTTATTTGTACAAACACAATCGTCCATAGTGTCCAGGTCATTCATTCTTGTCATGTCATGCTAGCTGTTGTAACAGCGTATCGGGGTGTGTCATGTCCAGTTTACTTGTCAAGAGTGCGCCACGGCGGGCCACTGTCGTGTTCATGGACATATCAGAATTTACATGGTATAAGCATTCACAGAGGGTCAGAAAACATGAGCATAAATGTAGCATTCTAATATAATAATAATAATATAATAATAATAAAAGAGGATAAGGATTATGGAGAGAGCCCTGTGGCTAAGGAGTTCAAGAGTTCACGCGGCTGAGAGGGAACGGGCACATGCGGCTGTGGGGGAGCAAGCTCAAGCGGCTAGGAGATGCGCGCGTATGCGGCTGCGGGAGACCAACGCCATGCGGCTAAGTGATGCGCGCATATGCGGCTGCGGGGGAGCAACGCCATGCGGCTAAGTCAAGCCAAGGCCTACGTGGCAATAGGACAACAAGCATATGCGGCAAGGGGAATGACTTCATGCGGCCAGGAGGGGAAAACAGGTGTATGCGGCTGAAAGGTAATCTTGCATATGCGGCAGGAAGATAAATGGGTTCATGCGGCCAGGAGCCAAGGATAGCTATACGGCTGTGAGGGAACGCGGGCTTATGCGACAAGAGCGCCTATGCGGCTCAGGAGAGCGGGGCGCATGCGGCTGAAGGGAGCAGAGTTCATGCGGCAATGGAGAAGCAGTGCCTTGCGGTTAAGGAATTCAGGAGTTCATGCGGCTGGAAGTGCCATGCGGCTGAGAGGCTGCCATGCGGCTAAGGCTGCCATGCGGCAAGGAAGGCTTGTCGCATGAAAAGCCATGCGGCTATAGAACTGTTCTTCTTCTCCGTTTGTCCGAGAAGAAGAGCCATGAAGTCCATGGCTTCCAAGCTCCACTAGACCTTCATCTAAGGTCAGAATCCGGATTTCCATAGGTCAAAATGGGGCAGAAAGAAATTCTCTACAACATGGAACCATCAAAACTTGAAAATAACAAGGTTAGATAGATCAAAACCCAAGAGATCCAAAAATACAATAAGCTTAGATCTACACAAATTGAACCATGGAAATTAAAATGCTAAGTACTAAAGTGTCTTAGAATCTCGTGGAGAAGACAATGGAACAATAAAAACTGAGTTCCTCTATGAAGCAAGCTGTACTTGCCTAAGCTTCCTGTTAGGTGGAAGAGTAATGGAGGAAGAAGAAGTAATGAGGAGAGAGAGAGAAAGAGTGTGGGCGGCTAATAAAGGAAGAGAGTGGGGGTAAGTGGGGTTGGTCCACATGAAAAATTGAACCAAGCCGAACCCAGCAAGCCGAACCAAACCAAGCAAATGAAATTCCAAAATAACCATGCAATGAGACATACAACATGAGGCAAAATACGTACATGTATACCAAAATACGTAATACGAACTATGGTCGTTACAGATTTAGCTATAACAAAGATCTTCGACACGAGTCATGGCGTCGAGTATTAAGTTATTGGCACAGAGTTGCATACGTCAGATTTGAGTCATTTCGAGTTAAGTCAAGAAGGGTCGTTAGCGAGTTCGATTAAGTAATGTTGAGTTACGAGGCACGACCTCGATATGTTGAGGCACGACCGCGCTGTCACGACACAAAATATAGGCAAGACTAAGTGGAGAAGCACTACCTTAATTATATTGAAGCACGAATAGAGTTTATGGCACGACCAAGTTGTTGCGTTCCAAATATGGGCCGAAAGGTGAGCACGAGTCGATAAGTTGACGTCGTTGACACAAGAAGGGTCTAGAGGCAAGGTATAAGTAAGTTGTTAGTGCAAGGCATGATGATGGTCTAGAGACACAAAATAGGCCAAAAGTTTGTCCTAAAATAGATCCTAAGGCAAGAGTAGAAAGACAATCATAAAGGGTTTATGTTGCACAAAGTAAATGAACATGTTTAGTTTGTATGTGTGGGAAAGAAGCTCACTCCACCAGTATAGTTGAGTACTGACGCCCACACAGTTTCCATGTGCAGGCACAGGTAGAAGCTCGTTTGTACGGAGCTCGTTTGGATGCATCGAAGCATGGAGTCCCTTGGCATTTCAAGACGTACGGCCACATGGAGTCTGGACTTATACGGGACATAATGTATATATATCGCCTATCTAAAGCATCCGCTGGCTCGTCAAGCTTTGTATTGAGAATTGAGAGAGAGCAGAGTGACTTTCAATTTGAGAGAAGAGTAAGACCACGTGATTGTAATCATGGCCTCGTGCCACTTTTGTAATCCTTGTTCAATATCAATAAAGAGCCTCTTTTATTGACTTGTGTTTTGGTTCTAACTTTCTACTGGCTTATTCAATGTTTCTGCTTGGGACTTCTGTGCGACGATAGGCGTCGCTTAGTCTGTAATCGGCCATTATGGAACCCGCCTTACGTGAGCGCAATCTAGGCTCACGCGGCATCACGCCTTAGCGAAGACGATCGGTCCTACGGGACCGGGACGTGACAATCTCCATTCAATCTAAAACTGTTCATTTGTTATCTTGAAATAAGAGACTCTTTCTCTTCCTCTCCATTCAATGCAAAACGGTTCATTCATTATCCATATCTCATTTAATCCAATAGCTCCCACTCTCCCAGCAATTGAGAATTGAAACACGTAACAAGTTATTTGCACAAAAGTCCTCCAATTATCCACCTATTACACATTCTAATATAACATATAGATATATGCATTTAAAGTACCACTATTTACACCCAAGCCTATTACACATTCTAATGTAACATATAGATGTATGCATTTAAAGTACCAAAGTTAAGCTAAAGCTAAAGTTCACAATGTGCTCACAAAGTATGTTGCAAGTGTCTGTGTGAATAAAACCATGCACCATGCATACTAGCTACAAGCTAGCAAGTTGCTAGGCTTGTGTGGAACCCCAAATATACACAAAATAAATAAATAAATCAATTTGGTTGGCACTTAGTAATCAAAAAGTAAATATATATAAAAATATTAATATTAACAATTTAAATTTAATAATTCAACTTTAAATATTTATATAAAATTATTTAAAGAGTTACAAGTGGTGCTCACCGAGTTAATTGACTTATAGGAGGATTTTGTCAACTTACTTTTCTCGCAATCCTCACAAACCATGTCTTTCTTGAACGGAATGTTTGGGAGCCCTCTAAATAGTTTCTTGGTAGCAAGTTGAGAGATGGTATCTATGTTGGCCGGCGTGTCCAAGTCTCATGTGCCAAAGCCAACTTTTATCGTTTTTTCGTCGCCAATATTTTACGGACTACTAGCGACGACATACCGACGGAATATCCGTCGACCCTGTCCTGTGAATCTTTCATATTTCCAGAACCTTAGCGATCAGTTCCTTGGAAAATTAGTCGCCTCAATATCATTCTTGATGAGAAGGACTGCCAACCAATTTTGGACACAAAATACTGAGAATACAATTTTGGTTGGCACTGTCCTTAATATCATTCTTGATGAGAAGGACTCGAGTTTTGTGTTTGATTCAGTCCATTATTCATAAGTTAATATGCAGCAGCAGGGGAAGGATGGAGCTACCATGTATTACTTGTGGGTTACTCGTATCAGTCTTGAGTAGACAGTATCAGTCCTAACTTACAGATCAGTTCCTTGGAAATTCATGTGCAGTCATTTCCACCTTCACTATTGCCCTGCATCCAACTTGCTTATTTCCCTGCATTGTATTTAAGTGTTCTTTATTTCACTTGGATGCATGGTTTGAGCCATACATATTTAAATTGCAGTCCATTCATTTCAGTTCCTATTGTGTATGTAGGACTAGCATACCTCACTGTGCAGTGGTAACTAAATATACTATCCAGTCCTAAACCCCAATGTTAATTCCCTGGCCTACATTCCTTTGTATAGTGATTCAGTCCTATACTTTAATGTCAGTCCTTTGGCATATAAGAAGAAATTTGGTCAGTCCCTGTATACTGTGTTCAGTCCTCAAATTTACTACTCAATCGTTGATACACTCGAGTACCAAACCCTTTTATTACCATGTATTTGTCCTTACTTTCCTCATGATTCAGCCTAAACTGTCAGCCCTTGTTGAGCCCTGTTACTGTTAATGTATACCTTAAGCTCAGTCCCTTCATATCCTTGGTATACCTGGATATCACTCTTCACCTTGGTTCTGGTATTTGCCTCTTGGTATCAGTCCCTGAATATAAGGGTCAGTCCCTGAGAGCACCCAAATACACCTTTTAGTATTAGGTTGGAACTCAATACTTATAATCGAATTCCATTTGTTGTAGGTAACTTAAACCTGAAACCTATATTGTTCAATCTTCTGTTAGTCCATTGGACATATGGTCATCCTATTGATTTACTCTAACACCTTAATGTTATTCCCTACTTCTATGTGATTTAGTTCTCTTTTCTGCCCTTGCATATCTGCCCTACTTTAGCTTTATTCCAGTCCGTATTTTGATATTAGGTTCAAGCCAATTGCAGTTGTATGTCTAAGAATAGAAATGCTTTGCCATGCTGATTAGTTCCAGAGTATCCAAATAGTATGTATCAGTCAAAATTGCTTATGCCCTGTCCATCTGTTAAAGTTATTCAGTCACTAGGAATAGATGTAAGTAGAGATCGTGTACATGAAGGTGTCCTCAATGAATCCAATGTGCTGGATATGAGTACTCGAGTAATGTGGTCTAGGTAACCCTGCATTGAGAGAGTGTATCAACCTAGGGTAAGACTGTATGGTGCAGGAAACGAGCAAGACAGTAGCACATAAGGGGATTCATATATATATGACGGTCTATCCATTGCACTATTTAGCCATACCCTATTTTAGTCAATTGATATTGCCCTATTTCAACTCACTGATATCAATACATAAATCAAACCACAGCGGTAACAGAGCCTATCATTGGCCAGGTTGGGGTTAGGTAGCAGGGTAGACACTAGTATTAAGTGATTCCTTAAGTATATCAGTGTAGTGACAGGAGTATCAAACCAAAAGGCCTGAGACTATATGAGATATCCCTAGTGGCCTTAAAATCAAGTAGATAGGTTAAATATAAACTGTTTTCATTTATTAACACTATATTTGCTTCAATAGGTTAAATTGACTTTGACCCGGTGCTCGACTCGTGCCAACAGCTCGGGACTATAGGCAAGTATACCTTGCCTTTCGTTACAGTTTTATTTACATGCTTCTCTGCTTTCATTATTCAGTTGATTGTCTGACATGTACTTCTTTATTGCTCACAATTGGCCTTGTAGCTTTATCGGACTTGCTTTTCATTTGTACTGGTTTGAGTTGTATCGTAGGACGATCACGTTATAGATTGAACTGCTATTTTTATTTATTTTGTTTGTTTACAACCTGCGAGTCCACACACGGGGCGAGGGTTGTCCATTGCACCTGCGAGTCCACACACGGGGCGAGGGTGACTTGTCTTGAAACTGACCTGCGAGTCCATATTCGGGGCGAGGGTTGGTATTACCTTGATTTTCTTGTTTACTTGTTTTCCAGCAGTTCATTTATATGTAGCTGTTCCTACATTCATGTCTCGATTGTTTAGTTTTTCTGTTTATATCCTGGATTTCTTTCATGCATGTTAAACGGTTAGAAAGGCTTGTATATTATGTATCTTGCTAGTCTTCTGAGGACCTGATGATCTCTTCAGGTTTAGCTGAGTACTGAGTCAGGTGCACGTGAGCAGGTTTGAGCTAGCATTGGACCACGGTACCACTGCAGATGAGGGTACTTTGATGATTAGCAGTTTTGACTCAATTATTTCCATTCTATATATTCTTTTATTCCGTCTCCTGGTAGTGGATTTGTGTCCACCGGACGTGACCTGGATTCATTATGAGTTTGATATTTCAGTTTATTCATTCTATATTCAGTTGATTGTGTCATATTTCTGTGGATGAGATCTAGACTGCCTTGTTAGATTCTGTGATTTGTTTATGTACTAGACAGCGTTCTATCGCCGACACTGCGGCGTAGGCTGGACTTGAACACGTCTCGTATCCGAAATGCGGGTGCGGGTCGTGACAAGTTTTTTTGGTGGCTCATGCAGGTCTACGTTAATCACTTCGGTTACGTCACTGTACCGTCGAGGACCTGCACATAGGATTTGAAACTTAGGATCTCATCCACGTGTCTTGAAAACAGTATTGATCTCTGTCCTTGATTTCTATTTGAATCTTTGACTTGCATCCTGCTTGAAATCTTCGTGCCATCTAATGTTTCCTTTTATTGCAGTAAATGGATTCTTAAGATAGGAATAATGCTTTTCTGAACACCCCACCGGCTACAGGAGGATTCTTCACTTACATGACCCCGCTAATGCAGGGAGGCCAGCTTACTCATCAGGACGACCCGGCTCAAACGCAATACTCGAGATTCCGCAGAGACGACTTTCCTCCACCAGCACCCTTCCATCAGCTTGTACCCTTCCAGCCAGTATATGTTCCACATCCAGCACCTACCATGTACCCTGTACCAGCAACGTATCCAGCGCCTTTCGGGTATCCAGCACATGTTTTGCCTCCGCCACCTCCGCTGGACAACGTTGCTCTCCTCGGAATCCTCCAGCAGCTCATCACTTACCAGACACGGCAAGCCGACGCCTTCCGCGATACCTTGAGAGAGGCTCTCCAGACTTGAGACGCTCCACGACCGCGCCCTGGAACTTCCAAGAATTTTATGGACCTTAGGCCCAGAGAATTCAAAGGAACGGAAGGGATTCTCTACGCGGATGAGTGGTTAGAGAACGTAGACCGCAACCATTGGAGGGCTCGAGTTCCTGAAGACCTGAAGGTCGAGAATGCTAGCAAGCAGCTTTACGACATCGCCCGCACGTGGTATAGAGACGAGCCCCGATTCACCGCACCGGATGTGACTTGGGAGGAGTTCAAGGAGCTGTTCAAGACGAAGTTCTATCCTGAAGCAGCCCGCGAAGAGTTGGAGAACGAGTTCGAGAGCCTGGAGCAGGGCAACCTTTCCGTCGACGAGTACACCGCAGAGTTCTCCTGCCTCAGACTCTTTGCAGATGCCTTAACCCCTGCAGCCAAGGCCAAGAAGTTCAAAAATGGGCTATTACACGAAATTCACATAGCCATCGCCACCAGCCAGGCCACAACTTATGAGAGGATCTTGAAGGTCGCACAGGCAGTAGAGACAGAATTGAAGCATAAGCGAAAGCGAGACAGAGATGCACATGGAGGAGGCAGCAGCCAACCGAGAGCGGCAAAGCGACCCAATGTTCTAGAGAAGACCGTAGCACAACAGTATCAACAACAGCCATAAGCAGCCCCATATCAAGTACAAGATATTCCTACCTGCCAGTATTGCATGAAGAAGGGCCACATCCAAGATCAGTGCCGCAAATGGTTAGGGTTGTGTTGGACTTGTGGTTCCAACCAACACATATCTCGATTTTGTCCGAAGAGAAATGCGACTGCCCCACCACTACCAGCCGCATAAGGAGGAGCTGACGGAACGTCATAGTAGATTACAGTAGTAATATTGTGAGTAGACTTATAGTGGATATTGGTTTATGAGTTTTTCTAATAAATCATAGCTTTATTGAATTTCGAGGACGAAATTATTTTAAGGTGGGTAGGATGTAAATCCCTGTTCCGATTATTGTTATTTTATTCTCAGTATTTTTTGAAATAATAAATTTGTGTTTTACAGATATTTCTTTCTAATATATATGTACTATAAATTAAGTGATTTATTATAAAGGTAATGTATTGATATAATAAACTTGAGTGAGTTTGTAAAACAAATTTTAGAGGGGCTGATACCAAAGAATCCAAAATTCAAATAGAGCCGACCAGATTTAAACCCCTGTTCAGAACAGAATAGGTTGAATTTGAAAACCCTTCAAATCCTTGGATTGATTTAAGTCTGATCTTGAAACCAATGTTGGTCTCATCCTGAAGCATAATATAAGGATTGAGAGAAGGGCAACCCCTTCCTCAAACCCTAAATCCTGCCGCAGGTTCACCCTTCCTCCAAGTTGAGACCATCCTGAGAGGATCGACGAGCAGCAGTCTCCAACTCTAAACAGGTAAACCTGTCCTCCAAAGCCATGTCTTGCAATCCCTAGGGTAAAATTCATCATGTTTGAGTAGAGGGATGGGTGTTTGTGATAATTCCTAGTACAATCTTGCTTCAGAATTTATTCAAGTGCCTGCTGTCCTCACATTCTTATATAGGGATCGGTAGGTATAATCTAGTATCAGGTCAGGATCATCTCAGCCATGATAGGGTGATCTGGGGCTAAGGGGTAGTGAAGATATTATATGAATAACCTTGTACCAGAGTAATAGGGGCCCAGGATCGGTAATGCCTATATTGCATAAATATGTTATCTCTGATACACTAAGTATCATAGGGAAACACACCTCCAGCATTGAGGTATCCTTGGGTATCGAATCCTAAACCAGATGTATGCCTACAGGTTTAAAGCTCTCCTAGCAAGACCATGAAGACACGCCATCTCTATACCACATTCAGTCCATCGAGTACATGTTCTGTTTAGAAGCCCAGGCCTTGCAAATGTTCTGTCCACACACAATAATTGTTCAATAATAGGAATTTAGTCCTTGGAATGAATATATCATTCCATATCTTGCATTAGTCAATTTATACATTAGTCCTCCTTGGACTTGTGTGTAGTGAGGAGATGGGTGAATGCTCGATTTACATTCCATTGATTTATTCACTATCCAGATATATTAATATAGGTTCAGTCTCTATAGATGTTCAGTTGTTACAAGCCCATACCCTTTAAAGTTTTAGTCCCCATTAGTTGACTAACAATATAAGTTCAGTCCTTACCATATGTTCAGCCCATTCCTTTAGTTCTCAGTTCCATGTTCCTTTAATGTTTCAGTCCTAATGTAAAAGAATCAGTTGACTATGGTTCAGTCCATTTCCTTTTTGATCAGCTCCTTTGAATCAGTAGGAATTCTCATTTGATGTTTAGTCCCAAATATAGTTATCAGTCAGTCCAAAGTTGGACTGTGCAACCTCCTTCTTTTAGTCCTTACACTGTCCTCAATATCATTCTTAATGAGAAGGACTCGAGTTTTGTGTTTGATTCAGTCCATTATTCATAAGTTAATAGGCAGCAGCAGGGGAAGGATGGAGCTACCATGTATTACTTGTGGGTTGCTCGTATCAGTCTTGAGTAGACAGTATCAGTCCTAACTTACAGATCAGTCCCTTGGAAATTCATGTGCAGTCATTTCCACCTTCAATGTTGCCCTGCATCCAACTTGCTTATTTCCCTGCATTATATTTAAGTGTTCTTCATTTCACTTGGATGCATGGTTTGATCCATACATATTTAAATTGCAGTCCATTCATTTCAGTTCGTATTGTGTATGTAGGACTAGCCTACCTCACTGTGCAGTGGTAACTAAATATACTGTCCAGTCCTAAACCCCAATGTTAATTCCCTGGCCTACATTCCTTTGTATAGTGATTCAGTCCTATACTTTAATGTCAGTCCTTTGGCATATAGGAAGAAATTTGGTCAGTCCCTATATGCTGTGTTCAGTCCTCAAATTTACTACTCAATCGTTGATACACTCGAGTAACAAACCCTTTCATTACCCTGTATCTGTCCTTACTTTCCTCATGATTCAGCCTAAACTGTCAGCCCTTGTTGAGCCCTGTCACTGTTAATATATACCTTAAGCTCAGTCCCTTCATATCCTTGGTATACCTGGATATCACTCTTCACCTTGGTTCTGGTATTTGCCTCTTGGTATCAGTCCCTGAATATAAGGGTCAGTCCCTGAGAGCACCCAAATACACCTTTTAGTATTAGGTTAGAACTCAATACTTATAATCGAATTCCATTTGTTGTAGGTAACTTAAACCTGAAACCTATATTGTTCAATCTTCTGTTAGTCCATTGGACATATGGTCATCCTATTGATTTACTCTAACACCTTAATGTTATTCCCTACTTCTATGTGATTTAGTTCCCTTTTCTACCCTTGCATATCTGCCCTACTTTAGCTTTAGTCCAGTCCGTATTTTGATATTAGGTTCAAGCCAATTGCAGTTGTATGTCTAAGAATAGGAATGCTTTGCCATGCTGATTAGTTCCAGAGTATCCAAATAGTATGTATCAGTCAAAATTGCTTATGTCCTGTCCATCTGTTAAAGTTATTCAGTCACGAGGAATAGATGTAAGTAGAGATCGTGTACATGAAGGTGTCCTCAGTGAATCTAATGTGCTGGATATGAGTACTCGAGTAATGTGGTCTAGGTAACCCTGCATTGAGAGAGTGTATCAACCCAGGATAAGACTGTATGGTGCAGGAAACGAGCAAGACAGTAGCACACAAGGGGATTCATATGTATATAACAGTCTATCCATTGCACTATTTAGCCATACCCTATTTTAGTCAATTGATATTGCCATGTTTCAACTCACTGATATCAGTACATAAATCAAACCATAGCGGTAACAAAGCCTACCATTGGCCTGGTTGGGGTTAGGTAGCAGGGTAAACACTAGTATTAAGTGATTCCTTAAGTATATCAGTGTAGTGACATGAGTATCAAACCAAAAGGCCTGAGACTATATGAGATATCCCTAGTGGCCTTAAAACCAAGTAGATAGGTTAAATATAAACTGTTTTCATTTATTAACACTATATTTGCTTCAATAGGTTAAATTGACTTTGACTCGGTGCTCGACTCGTGCCAACAGCTTGGGACTACAGGCAAGTATACCTTGCCTTTCGTTACAGTTTTATTTACATGCTTCTCTGCTTTCATTATTCAGTTGATTGCCTGACATATACTTCTTCATTGCTCACAATTGGCTTTGTAGCTTTATCGGACTTGCTTTTCATTTGTACTGGTTTGAGTTGTATCGTAGGACGATCACGTTATAGATTGAACTGCTATTTTTCTTATTTTGTTTGTTTACAACCTGCGAGTCCACACACGGGGCAAGGGTTGTCCATTGCACCTGCGAGTCCACACACGGGACGAGGGTTACTTGTCTTGAAACTGACCTGCGAGTCCATATTCGGGACGTGGGTTGGTATTACCTTGATTTTCTTGTTTACTTGTTTCCCAGCAGTTCATTTATATGTAGCTGTTCCTACATTCATGTCTCGATTGTTTAGTTTTCCTGCTTATATCCTGGATTTCTTTCATGCATGTTAAACTGTTAGAAAGGCTTGTATATTATGTATCTTGTTAGTCCTCTGAGGACCTGATGATCTCTTCAGGTTTAGCCGAGTACTGAGCCAGGTGCACGCGAGCAGGTTTGAGCTAGCATTAGACCACGGTACCACTGCAGACGATGGTACTTTGATGATTAGCAGTTTTGACTCAGTTATTTCCATTCCATGTATTCTTTTATTCCGTCTACTGGTAGTGGATTTGTGTCCACCGGACGTGACCTGGATTCATGATGAGTTTGATATTTTAGTTTATTCATTCTATATTCAGTTGATTGTGTCATATTTCTGTGGATGAGATCTAGACTGCCTTGTTAGATTCTGTGACTTGTTTATGTACTAGACAGCGTTCTACCGCCGACACTGCGGCGTAGGCTGGACTTGGATATGTCTCGTATCCGAAATACGGGTGCGGGTCGTGACAGAAATTTTTGGAAAAAACCAGCATAAAACTGGGCATTCCTAATATATATAATTCCAATATACAAAATACACAAATAAATACACAAATTGTTCCCACAAAAACACAAATAAACAGAGCATTCCCAATATACACAATTCCCAATATCCAATATCCACCAACACAAACAAAATAATCCAAGCATTCAAATTGTTCACACAAAACACACAAATATTCAATATTTAAACATTTTTCAAAATATCCAATATCCACCAACACAAAAAAAATAATCATAAAAATACAAACATCAACGACGAGGGGTGCGTTCGTCCGCTGGTGGTGGTACTCCCTGATGCGCCCGACTCATATACTCGTCCACCAAGTACGGCGGCAATCCCTCGAAGACATGGCCTAGAAGTTGGTGCAGCTGCTCTGGCATCATCATGTCAAGGAGGGCCGTCAAAGTAGGAGGCGATACGATAGGGACAGTAGGGTCAAAAGAAAGATGTCCGGCGGAAGAAGGACCGGTAGCACTAGTAGACGGACCGGGAGAAGACGGACCGACAGCACCAGTAGAAGGACGCAGGTACGTGGACAACTGCGTCTGAATCTCCGACACCGCCTCGTTCAGATGCGCAAGCTGGGACCTCACATCATCGTCTGCCGGGCAGCAGGAGGAGGCGGGGGAGATAGAAATCTCGGAGTCGCCTAGTACAAATTAGCCAGGGAGCCGACTCCGTACACACGCCCTTTCCTATAGCCACCAACGGTATCTACGAATAAGTTGTCGTAGCGAGTGGCTATAGAAGAGGGCGTCCCGACGGGCGTCGTTTCGTCGACATTCTCGAGAGCAGATGGCTGAATCCGACTAAGGGCCTCACGATACGCAGCCTATCAAATGAATGTGTTTATTATACTATAAGTTTACCTAAGTTATAATCTAAATCCTATGTTACCCTAAGTTATAGTCTGAATCCTAAGTTTACCTAAGTTATTGTCTGAATCCTAAGTTTACCTAAGTTATTGTTTGAATACTTATAATTCAAACATAAATCTCATAAACGTAAGTACTTACATCCGTCGCCTAGGCCCTTTCGTCGACGAAGCTTCCGTCCTTCCGTCTCTTGTGGATATGCTGGAATATATCGTGCATGGTGATCGAGTCAGCAAGTTTTTCCTCCTTCAACGCCTGTTGGGTCTGCATACGAAATATTCGTAGAATTTAATTAATTAAGTATATTAATAGTACCAAATTAGATAGTGAATGAATTTGCGGTATCTCACCAGATCTGCAAGCGTCGCTGCGTGGGGCTTTGATCCCCCCGTATGTAGCCCCGCGGCCCGTTGGTTCGCGTTCGCTTTTTCCGATTTCTCCTTGAAGACAGGAGTATCCATCTTCTCCAACATCTGCTCATAGTAGTCCTGCCGGAGCCACTCCTTCGAATGCGCCATTCGAAGGTCATAAACCGCATCCCGGATCTTCTTCTCGGCGGCGCTTCTATAGGTCTTGCGGATCGCCTCCTCACGATGGACATGCCACCAGTAGGTCCTCTGACATATAAATTCAATTATCACGATATTAAAAAAATGTTTGATTATATATATATATATATATTGTTTTCCATAAATAAATTCCTTTATTTATTGTGTATCTGGGAAAATTACAACTGTGGGAATCAGATCTAGAAGACGATCACTTTATCCCTTGGACTATGCGAAGAAGAAAAGCTCTCAAAATTTTGACAGTAGATAACTATGTATCCGTACAATGAATGAAAAAAAGAACTCTATTTATAGAGTCAAAAATAATAACTGAAAAGATAACTGTCTTCACAGCCTGTGCTTAGTTAAAAATCACGTAGGATTTAACATACGCAAGGTTGTGAGCAGTTACTGGACATGGCCTGTAATTGTTGGACACATGGCAATCATGTATGAGTCGTGTGCAAGTTACAGGACACGCAGGCGAGAGATCAGTGGCATGGCTGCCACGTACTCCAATTTGATGAAATCCACGCAGACTTGTTGAAGACGAAATCCACGCAGACTCGGGGTAGAAAGCTTTGGGGCAAGAAGCTTCAGAATCCATGCAGACTTGGTGAAGACGAAATCCACGCAGACTCGGGGTAGAAAGCTTCAAAATCCACGCAAACTTGGGACAAGAAGCTTCAGAATCTACGCAGACTTTGATGAAGAAAACTTCAGAATCCACGCAGACTTGAGGAAGAAAACTTCAGAATACATGCAGATTTGGGATAGAACTGCCAGCTGTCTTGATTCAGCATGCCTCGACTGACACAAAATCTCTGGTAGTGATTGCTTTTGTCAGTCACATTAAATGACAAGAAGCTCTTTTGGTACGCCAACTTGACGAAGGTTGAGTCTTGCTGAAGAAGATTTCAAAAATCACGCAATAGACGGCTGTGATCTCTCGAATTCTGTGCATACGTGGCATACGAAGAGACATTCTTCGACTGTTGTGCTGTCAGTCATAATTACTCTCTTACAAATGATGAGCTGTCTCCCCAGCGTGATTTGTAAATATTGTCTGGATCAACTGAGCGTGACTTTTGACTCGGTCCTGATCAACTCAGCGTGACTGTCATTTTTAAAGGCCTACAAGACCCCCTTCAAAGTTTTCGAAAAATTGAAAAGACTTCAAAATTTTCGAAATACTTTGAAAATAAGATGATAAAATGAAATCAGTCACGCTGAGATGACTTCAAGTTTTTCGGAAGTCGGAAAGACTTCGAAGTTCTTTGAGAATATCCAAATGAACTTATTAAATGTCATGATGACTCTTCATTTTCCGAGACTGATTACATCCAGTTTATGGTGGAATATGAACCGCCGGCGAGCTCTGTTATATAAACAGGGAGAGGATTCATTTAATCTTCATCTTACGTCAACATGACACCAAAAGACAAAGCTGAGGAAGAAGCACGCAAGTTGGGCTTTTGTTCCCATGGTGACCCCACTTTTGGGGGTGAAGAGCCAGAGCCCCTTGTCTTCGAACTCAAAGATGATCCCTTGCAACTAGCCAAGAATTTCTTGAGCTATTTTGGCTTAGATGGCTCGTTCTCTTCTGATGGGCGCAGCCTCATAGAGCAGCGTGAAATGTTGAAGGCTCTGTTACACCGATGGGGGTCAAAAGCGTAGAAGAACTAGGCATTAAGCTCAGTCGCTCTGGAAAATAGAGCGTGTCTTTTGTGCTTTTGTTGCACTCTTTTTTTTTTGTCTTTTGTAAGGCTATCAGTGCCTGTCTTGAAGAATGAAGTACAACTTCTGTATTTAATCTGCGTGCATTAATGAAGAATATTAATTAGCACCCTTTGACTATTTCCAATGTTGCTCTGTCTTCCAAAGCACACGTAACACTCATTCTACGGTTTACGAGCGCTATTTATGCGGATCTTTTTCAAGAATAGACTTGTACTTTGCCCTTTAAATAGATAGAAGAGTTTCACAGATACTCATCTCCCATTCCTCTTCTTCTTCTCTGAGAATGAAATTTTTTGGGAGATTTCACTCTCAAACAGGAAAGCAATATTTTCTAATGTTCGACTTCTGTGCACTGTATCAAACATGAATTTGCCAATCCTTAGCACCAAACTTGAAGGTAAGTCAGTGTAATACGTGTATTATTTTTGCTGTTGAAGATAGGCTTTCTATTTCTTGTTTCTGATTTGAACAATACACGCCTGTTTCTGTTTGATAAATGCACACTGAATGATTTCTGTTGATACTTTCTGCAGAAACTTGGCTGAAAATTTTCTTCAGAACTGGCATTGGGGATGTGGATGTTGTGGAGAATATTCTGCTGACATCTACATCAGGGAGCTCATACGCTTTTGATGCGTAAATCAGACAACTCAGAACTCTTCGTGGGATAGAAGGGTCTTCCTCAGATGGTAGGAAGAGCCTTTATACACGAGAGTTGGATGGTGGAGTCAACTCTACCCCGAGAAATCGGGTAGTAGAGTTCCTTTCACGGAAGAACTAGAAATTGTATCCCAAGGTTTGGATACATTCCTGTCTTCCTTGAGAGGTTACCCCCAATCCACCAGTTGTATTGGCAGCACCACGACTTCGGGCTGCCATACTCTGTGGTTCTCCTCTCGTCTGAGAGAGAAGACCAGAGTTTGATTCCTGCTGATCTGGTCGTGACTGGGACCCAGACAGTCAGGAACTGCCACCAACAACGAACCTGACGGAGAAGGTCCGACGGAGAAGATCCAAAGAAGAAGATAGATCTTTATTAGGTTATTGTTGTGGTGTAGAATAAAAATCCAAGATTTGTAATAGATTTCCATTATAATTTATAAGAAAGTCTAAGAAAATGTAATAGACTTTTTGTGGTGAAATGAGAATGGAAATGATAATTCTTCTATGCTCAAAGATTTGTATTTGTGGATGAATTGTGGACATGATAGATAATGAAATCTTCTTTTCTGTTTTAGAGTATATGATATTATCAGAGGTATTATGGACGTGATAATATGTAGGAACTCAAAAGAAAATAGATTGATTTCTATGCAGAGGTCAAAAATGACAAATGAGCAAGTAGATTCGGAATTGATTCAGATGTTATGAAAACATGATCGATAACGAATCCCCACTTTAATAAATTGATAGAAGATCATGAACGGACGAATAAATGAACGGATGAATCGTCGAATGAACGCAATTAATGGATGGATGAACCGTCGGATGAATGTGACATTTCATTATTTGTAGAACTTCTGCCTATAAATATAGCAGAAATTTGACAAGAACGAACACTTCTTCTTTCAAACATAAAAATATCGTCTGAAGAAGCATTCAAAAAAACTGGAATTGCCTCAAAAGTTCAGAAAGGCACTGAAGAACACCCTGCTGATCCAGTTCAATCGAAGAAGACGGAAGCAGGCGAAGGTTCGTCTGCACCCAAGCCACCAAGGGACATTCTGGATTTCCTGTTCGAACCAGGAAAGACTGAAGAAGAAGAAGCCATGAGGATGGCCGTTTGCAAGTTCCTCGTGGGTTCTAGCAAGGAGGTTCTCGACTCTTTTGCTGATCACGTCTTCGAGAAGGACGGCAGTGGCCCATATCCAAATGTAGAAAAGGATGATAGTGATCTTCTTTAATATCATGTATCATCATTCATGATAAAAATGAAATAAAAATTTTATTTCTAAACATGAAACTGTCTGATGATTACAAGCATTTACATTTATACATAGTACTTTTTTAAGAAATTTGCCATTAATAGGCATCAAAACTTTTCGACCATCCAATTCTGAGAGTTGATAAGCTCCATTTGAGAAAACTTTGCTCACAATATAGGGTCCTTCCCACTTTGCGTCAAATTTGCCCTTGCTCATATGAGTCATAGTCATAGGATGTCTGACAGTTAGAACAAGTTCTCCTTTTTGATACGCCCGAATTCTGACTTTCTTATTAAAAGCTCTTGAAATTCTAGCTTGATAGAATTCAATATTCTGTTGAGCAGATAATCGCTTTTCATCCAGAGCTTCTAATTTTTGAAGTCGAAGACGATCATTATTTTTTGCAGTGAGTTCATTAGCGATTGTTATCCTTAAAGAAGGAATTTGAATCTCTAATGGAAGAACAGCTTCGCAACCATACACCAGAGAGAAGGGTGTACATTTAGTAGTATTACGAACTGTAGTGCGATAAGCCCACAAACATTCACCGAGCTTCTCACTCCAATTACGTTTGTTAGTAGAGACAAACTTCTTTAGGAGTTTGATGATGGTCTTGTTGAAAGCTTCTGCTAATCCGTTAGCTGCCGGATTATATGCGGTAGAAGCCACATTGTTGATCCGGTGATCGTCACAGAATCGAGTAAACTTCTGACTGACGAACTGTGGTCCGTTATCATGAATAATGCATCGAGGAACACCAAATCTGTAGATGACGTGGTGCTTAATAAAGCAAATGACATTGGACGTCTTAACTTCAGACAAAGGAATGGCTTCGGCCCATTTGGAGAAGTAATCGGTTATTGCAAGAATAAACAGATGACCTTTGGATGACGGCGAATTGATCGGACCAATAATGTCCATGCCCCAAGCTTCGAAGGGCCATGATGCTGCCGTCGGATATAGAAATTCCGAAGGTTGATGAATAAAATCTGCATAGATTTGACAAGCTTTACACTTCTTTACATATTCGATGGCGTCTGATACCATAGTAGGCCAATAATAACCCATACGTCGAATACGGTCTTGAAGTTTTGGTCCAGGCTGATGTGCTCCATAAATTCTATCATGTGCTTCACGAATAATTTGTTGAGCCTCGTCACCGGCAACACATCGGAGAAGTAAACCATCATAGGCTCGACGATATAAGGTCTTTGTTGTATGATTATAATAGAATCGAAATGATCGTCGTCTGATAGATGCTGCTTCACTCGGATCATCCGGAAGAATATCATACAATACAAAATCTAAGAAAGGAAGTCTCCAATCCGTATCCGTATTTTGATTCTCGGCCGAATGACTGAAGATGAATTCCATGCTGGAATCAGATGAAGATGATGAAGATTTACGACTAAATCCAAATCCTCTTGTTGTGTTGACGTCATGAGATGTTGATTCTTCAGTGTCAACTGGAAGTCCTAGGGTCAGGTTATTTTCAAGATGAAATAATTCTCGATTGCGAACAAGAATCATTTGTTGTCGTCTAATTGGGATAGCCAACACCGCTGCAAGATTAGCTAGAGCATCAGCTTCTGTGTTACATGCTCGTCTAACATGTTCAATGAAGAATTCTTCAAACGAAGAAGCCATAATTATAGCTGATCTATGATAAGGAACCAGATCTTGATGGCGGACTTCATAAGTACCCTTTATCTGATTGACAATGAGTTTAGAGTCTCCGTACGCCTCCAAATGTTGAATATTTAGATGTTTAGCGAGTTCAAGACCAATGAGTAATGCATTGTACTCAGCTACATTATTTGAACACGGCTGATCGAGAGAATAAGCTCTTTGGATAGCAAGACCTTCTGGTGATACAAGAACGATTCCAACTCCAGCGGCAACATCACCATTAGGACCTATCCTTGAAGCTCCATCAAAGAATAGACGCCAAGTAGGATCTTCTTCAGCAATTTGGTTTGAATCTAGAACTTCATCTGGAATTTCGTCATAGAGTTTTGAATCTTCTAGAATTGAATGAGCAGCCAGAAAATTAGCTAAAGCTTGTCCTTTGACTGACTTCTGAGGAATATAATGCATGTCATACTGTGCAAGTAGGATTTCCCAGTTAGCTAATCGAGAATTCAAAACACTGGGTTTCTTCATCATGATCCGTATAGGATTGATCCTGGAGATGACATGAATAGTCTGGCCAATAATATAATGTCGTGTCTTTTGAACAGCGAATATCAAGGCTAGACATTCTTTTTCGACTGGTGAATATCGAAGTTTAGCTCCAGTCATAGTACGACTGAGATAGTAGATGGCTTGTTCATGACCATTTTGATTCTTTTGAGCGAGTAATGCACCCAATGAATGACTCATTACTCGAGTATATAGGAGAAATAGAATTCCTGAAACGGAAGGTACCAATACTGGAGGGCTCATCAGATATTGTTTTATATCATCGAATGCTTTCTGACACTCATCATTCCAGACAAAAGAAACTCCTTTCTTCATAAGTTTGTTGAATGGTCTGCAGCGTCCTGATAAATTAGAGATGAATCTCCTGATATAAGCGATCCTTCCTTGAAATCCTCGTAGCTCTTTTAAGGTGCGTGGAGGACGCATCTCTTGGATGGCTTTGATCTTCTCGGGATCCACGTGTATACCTTTAGAGGTAATGACGAAGCCGAGAAATTTACCACTAGAGACGCCTAAGAAGGACTTAGTAAGGTTCATCTTTAATTGATGTTTACACATTAGATCAAATATAGTCTTCAAATCTTGGATATGATCCTCCTTTTGTCGACTTTTGACTGCAATATCATCAACATAGCATTCGACTGTTTTCCGTAAATGTTCACGAAATATAGTGCTCATAGCTCGTTGATAAGTTGCTCTTGCATTCTTGAGACCGAATGGCATAACTGTATAACAGTATGTACCGATCGGCGTTCTGAAAGAAGTGTGCTTCTCGTCATCTGGAAACATTTTAATCTGATTGTATCCAGAATACCCGTCCATGAATGACATCCGCTCAAATCCACAGGTATTATCAATCATGACATCAGTGATTGGTAGAGGGAATTCGTCTTTAGGGCATGCCGCATTGAGATCGCGGAAGTCTATGCATACTCTGACCTTGCCAGTCTTTTTAAGGACAGGAACTATGTTATCCACCCAATCGGGATGTTGTTCCTCTCTAATAAACCCGGAGGTTATGAGTTTATTGACTTCAACTTCAATTGCATCCATAATATCTGGACGAAATCGTCGCTGTTGTTGTTTGACCAGTTTGGCATTCGGCAAGATATTGAGCTTGTGAGTTACAATTTATGGATCAAGTCCTGGCATATCTTCATAACTCCAAGCGAAGATGTCGATGTAGTCACGAATGAGTTTGATCATGTCTTGCTTATCAGGTTCAGAAAGACTTTCACTAATGAATATTGGTTTGGGAGATCCCTCTTCACCAACATCTATTTGAACAAGTTTGTCTTCAGTCGGAGGTTCTTTTTGCTCGAAACGGAACTCCCATTGATTATCTAATCTTTGGGCCCATTGTTCCGATTCAGGTGAGATTTCAAACTCTTCTTCGTCTTCATCACTTTCTTCAGAATGGTCAATAGAAACCATGTTGGAAGACAGAATGTTGCAGTAGAAGTCCCCGATACTTGTATCGGAATCCCAAGAAGTGGTACTAGAAGAATCAGATCTCTTATCTTCGTCAGACTTGGGATCTACATGGATAATATTGATAAAAGGAGTAGGGGCTATATAGCCCAGTCCGCATTTCGTCCTTCCATATTTCAGAGGAGGAATACGAACAGGCATTTTTTTTTCCCTTTCCACTATTGAGGCCAGTCATGAAGTCATAGTCCATATTTTTGATGATGTCTTTAGATTGCTGACTATAACGACGTAGTTGTAATCTTCCAGTGTCATCATTTTTGTCTTCATCTTCTAAATCAGAAGGACTTTGGGGCCCTTTATAGAAGAATATTGGAATGTCTCCTGGCTTTCTGCTGGGAACTAGAAAGTATGAAGATTGTACAGGTTCTAGGGATACATCTGTATGAACAGTATGTACAACCCCTATGGTTATTGCGTTCAAGTCATCTAACAAATGTAAATAACTATGAACATAATTACACACATCAGCATACTGCAAAGATGGAGACTTTTTATTAAATGTAAAAGCAGCAGTATTTACATTGGGAGAAGGCTGAGCCTTAGAGATTTTAGCCAAGTCAATGACTAAAGGGGGAGAAGAAGAACGAGAAGAAGCGTTGTTTCGATTAAGATCGATAACAAATGGCTCAGAAGAGGTGAGCTCCCTTGAAATTTGAGATGGAAGAATAATCCGCCCTCCAACTGGAATTAGCAGAGTATCCTGTTTCATATGTGGAGATACAGGAATTACAGTACGCCCACTGACAGGAATAATTATTGTGTCTTGAGCAAACGACTGAGGTAACGGAGAAATCCGTCCACTCACCGGAATGATGAAAGAACCTTCTTCAGAGAGTTTGGGAGATTGTTGCTGAATAGTTCGACCTTTAACATGAATTATTAAGGTCTCACTTTGTGAATCCTCTTTCTCCATAGCTTGTATAACCCTTGTATACTCTTCTTTGTACATTCGGGAATTATTGAAATAAGCTTCAACCCCATGGAAGGGATTTATATCAGCAACTTCTTTTTGTACTCTTCCATTGCTATCAATGTATTTAAAACACTGATGAAGAGTAGAAGGCACCACATTATTTTCATGAAGAAAGGGCCTCCCCAGAAGAAGATTATAGGATCCCACGATCTCGATCACATAGAAAGTGACTTTGGATCTGAAATCGCCTATCTGAAGCTTCAGATGAATCTTTCCCAAAGGCTCGCTTCGGCTTTGATTGAATCCCAGGATAGTAGTAACCGTCTTAGAGAGCTTGTGAAGAGGGATTTTTAGTTCATCCAACAGACTCTTTGGCATTATGCTTATAGCAGACCCTGGATCAATGAGGATACGATCTATATTCATTGTATCGATATAACCGGTGTAGTAGAGAGGCCGATCATGTCGATTATCCTCCAATAGCATGTCATCTTGTGTAAAGGTGATATTTGGGATAATTTCTAATACACTGTTGCAATGTAAGCAAGTGGCAGGTTCTGCATCTGGCTTCTTCAATTGTGCAAGACAAGAGTCAGCTTGTAGAAGTGCTTCACTTAATGTCTTCCGAGTCTCTTTGGAAAGACATAGAAGTTCAAAGAGGGACATTCTAGCTGGAGTATTAGCAAGCTGAGCTAAAATGTCGAAATTATAAGGCTTCTGAAGTCCAAGAGGAGAGGACTTCTTGATTGGCTTATCAAACCGAGCCTGTTGTTTGCCTTTCTCCAGAGCTGTAGGCTTGGGAGGAATAGGTTCAGTGGATGATTCTTCTTCAGAAGGAACATTAGAAGCATCTTTATCAGCTGGAGGGATATCAAGAGGATCCTCAGGATTTTTGGAATAATCCTTTAGATAAGGTTTCCCCGTTCGAGTAACACTAACAAGTGCTTCTTCTTTCTCTTTTGGCTCTGTGTCAGGAATAGATCCAAGAGAAGTCATATGACATGATTTAATCTTTCCAGCCTTCTTGGACTTTCGAGAAGTAGTCTTTTGAGGAGAAGGCGATTCAAAATCTGCCACTAGATCAGGATAGATCCACATGATTTCTCCAGTTTCCAAAGTGATTGGCACTAATCCTTCAGACCGTGGAGGAGGAAGATTCACTATGTCAAGAGTTGCCTTGGGAATAGGAACGATCCCACTTTCAAGGACTTGAGGAGGGAAATATCCGAATTGCATAGAGACGACGTTGGAGGTGACGGTCTTCTCTTTTGGAGTAAGAGAGATAGCTCCAGATTTAATCATTTCTTGGATCTTTCTTTTCAGTACATAACATGTACGAATTGTATGACCCAGCATTCTGTGATATGGACAGTATTTGGGATGATCTGTTTTACCAGCTTCATCAGGTTTCTTGATCTCAGGTAATTGTATCTTATTACCTTTCAGCAGACATTCAAAGATACCAAGGACATCGTCGTCATCGAAAGAATATTCTTCTTTGGGGCGAGGTGTTCTTGGTTGTTGAGTTGTAGGAGAGGTTTGAACAGTTGATGCATCTTTGCTCTGAAAATTAACTTCAAGAGTTTCTTTTCCCTTGCGAACATTGTTTTTATTGTTAGTACCTTGACCTATTTCTTTAGGAGTCATCTGCACTCCTAAACCTTTGAAGGTTTCAGCACTAATTTCTGCGGCCTTAGCACTAACTATGAAAGAAGGCCAGTCTTGGAATTGAGTGGATCCTGTCCACATGCTAATGATTGGCAACAAGTTTGATTTGCATGTGTCGATGGTGACAGCATCAGGAGTTCCAAGAGGCATCTTCAGAGCTTCTCTTCGAAACCGTTCAATGTACTCTTCTGTAGTTTCATTATTTTTCTGCTTGATTCTAATAAGAGCAGACATAGTCATGTCATTGAGCCCTTCATAGAACCGTTCAAGAAACATCTGTTTGAAACCGAAAAATGAGGTAATGCTCCCATCTGGGAGACTTCTATACCATTCATAAGCCATTCCCTTGAGACATCCAACAAACACCCGAGTAAGGAGGGCGTCGCTTGGTTGCAGCTGATCAGTCATCACTTCAAAGTGATTAATGAACTGACTTGGAGAAGTGGTTCCATCATAGAATGAGATAGTGGGAGGCTTGTATTTAGGAGGATATGATACTTGCTTCCATTCTATCGGATAAGGTTGTTTGATGCCTAACCTTTGTAAACCATCTTTCTGTTTGAATGCCTCGAATTGAGTTTTGAGATTCCTCAATTCTTCATTAACAATTCCAGAAGATTATGGAGTTGTAACTTGTAGAGAATAGTTGGGAGGAGGAACAGCATTGTAAGCACTACCCCCAGCTCCAGAGAGACTAGGGTTTGGTTGAGCTGGTCCAGGAGTATTAGATTGTACTGCCGGAGGAATTTGTACTGGACTCATATCAGTGTCAGTTGGTATGGCATCTGGTACAGTCTGTCGATTTTGTATCTGTGTTGCCATGAGTTCATACATCGACTTCATAGTATCAGCCATAGACTTCATTTGTTGTTCCAAAGAAGCAATTCTTTGATCTTGAGGAGTCAAGGAAGAAGAAGGTTCATCAGTATTCTCATCAACCATATAAGTCGTGACTGTACGAGGAATTATTGATGAACTGGTAGATGTTGTTTGTTCTGAATCATTGCTTTGTGCATCAAAGTCAATTATAGGAGAACTACCCCCAGTAGGAAGAGGTGGGAAGTTAGATTCTCCAAGGAATTCAGAATCATCTTCAGAGATCAAATTTCTTTGACTAGAGGCCAGGACTCTTGCTCTGGTATTTCTATATACTCCATCTGGACTATCAACTCTACCCCCAGCATCCCGAGAGGTCATATTGGTAGAAGCAAATAAAGGCTCATCTTCATCAGGCATAGGTTCACACTGAATCCGATTGAAGACAGATTGTCGTTTTGTTTGACATCTGCATTATATTGTGACTCTTGGCTGGAAGTCACATTCATGATTAACATGATCATGAACCATTGATTGACATCTGCATTGAATTATGACTCTTGGATAGAAGTCACATTCAGCATGGTCCTTTGACACATAATCACTTCTTCTCTTCTGTTGAAGATATTCTCGTAAATCTGTTTGTGAAGATTGAGGAATATATTTCCTGTTCTTGGGTCTTGATGGCTCTTGATTATATAGAGAATGATTAATATGAGCCACATAGTTTCTTGCATACTCTGCGTCTGGATCTCTTATCCTTGTTTCCAACTGGTATGGTTTCTTAACACCAGAAGTGTTAATTTTTGTTCTTAGATCAGTTGGAGGTAACACATTGGTTTTGGACACATGGAGTTTTACTTCCATTGATCTGAATATTTGCAGAGAAGGAAGAGTTGAACCACCCCCTTGATTAGGGGTTGGTAATAGACCTTTTCTAGACAAATTCTGTGCCCAATTCGAAAAGTCATAGAAGAAAACATTAAGGAATGTTTCTTATTAGACTCATTCAAGTTTTGAGACATAAAATGTCCAGAAGGAAGAGTAGTCAAAAGACCATCTCTTTTCTTTGACTAACAAAATTGTCAGCCAAAGTTGTTCCTGAAGTAAAAACTACAGGAGCAGAAGAAACAACTAAAGAGTTATTTCTCTTCGAAGGGACTTTGTGTGGAAGACCACCCCCAGTTCTGGTAGAACTTGTCAAAGAGGAAGAGATAGCTAAAGAGCTATTCTTCTTAGATGAAATACACGCTGAAACAGGCTTGGTTAAAGAACCAGTGCTGTTGGCGTGACTTTTGACTTTGGAAATATACGCTGGAATAGATTTGGCTAAGGAGCCAGTATTGTTAGCGTGATTGTTGAGGTTGAAATTGCACGCTGGAACAGACTTGGCTAAGGAACCAGTGTTGTCAGCGTGACTTTTGAGGTTGAAATTGCACGCTGGAACAGATTTGGCTAAGGAGCCAGTACTGTCAGCGTGACTTTTAACTTTGGAGACACATATTGGAACAGATTTGGCTAAGGAGCCAGTACTGTTAGCGTGATCTTTGATTGCTGTCATCTTCGAGCGCACAAGAGTGTGCGTGCTTGCAGTAGAGTTCTTGCCAGTGTTAGGAGCAGACACTGTGGCAAAGACTTCACCATTGACTGCCAACTGATTCTTAGGGACATAGATAGAGTGTCCCTTCGACTTGGCAGTGATGATGGAGGCTGTAGTGGGCTTACCACTCTTAGCCCGCTGCATTTCTTCATAGGCGAGTTGATCGAATTGGATCGTCATCACCTTCTTCGTCGAGCCGATTGACGAAGTATCGCATTGAGTTATTGCCATCTCAGAAGAGGAGATGGTTTTCCCCAGCAGAGTCGCCAATTTATTTTCTATAAATAAATTCCTTTATTTATTGTGTATCTAGGAAATTACAACTGTGGGAATCTGATCTAGAAGACGATCACTTTATCCCTTGGACTATGCGAAGAAGAAAAGCTCTCAAAATTTTGACAGTAGATAACTATGTATCCGTACAATGAATGAAAAAAAGAACTCTATTATAGAGTCAAAAATAATAACTGAAAAGATAACGGTCTTCACAGCCTGTGCTTAGTTAAAAATCACGCAGGATTTAACATACACAAGGTTGTGAGCAGTTACTGGACGTGGCCTGTAACTATTGGACACATGGCAATCATGCATGAGTCATGTGCAAGTTACAGGACACGCAGGCGAGAGATCAGTGGCATGGCTGCCACGTACTCCAATTTGATGAAATCCACGCAGACTTGTTGAAGACAAAATCCACGCAGACTCGGGGTAGAAAGCTTCAAAATCTACGCAAACTTGGGGCAAAAAGCTTCAGAATCCATGCAGACTTGGTGAAGACGAAATCCACGCAGACTCGGGGTAGAAAGCTTCAAAATCTACGCAAACTTGGGGCAAGAAGCTTCAGAATCTACGCAGACTTTGATGAAAAAAACTTCAGAATCCACGCAGACTTGAGGAAGAAAACTTCAGAATACACGCAGATTTGGGATAGAACTGCCAGCTGTCTTGATTCAGCGTGCCTCGACTGACACAAAATCTCTGGTAGTGATTGCTTTTGTCAGTCACATTAAATGACAAGAAGCTCTTTTGGTACGCCAACTTGACGAAGGTTGAGTCTTGCTGAAGAAGATTTCGAAAATCACGCAATAGACGGCTGTGATCTCTCGAATTCTGTGCATACGTGGCATACGAAGAGACATTCTTCGACTGTTGTGCTGTCAGTCATAATTACTCTCTGACAAATGATGAGCTGTCTCCCCAGCGTGATTTATAAATATTGTCTGGATCAACTGAGCGTGACTTTTGACTCTGTCCTGATCAACTCAGCGTGACTGTCATTTTTAAAGGCCTACATATATATATATATATATATATATATATATATATATATATATATATATATATATATATACCCTCATCTCGTCGAGCCATAGGTACTGCAAGTCTTGGGGCACCTCAGAGAAATTGACGTAAGGGCCATGGTAGTTGGTCCAAATAATCTGCCCTAGAAGCCTGGTAGCATCCCACGACAAAAACCTACAAAGAAGCAACGACTGGATTATTAACTTGAATAAATGAACAAATTTATTAAATTAACTTAAATTTACTTACATGTTACCCGCGGGCCATAGCTCTCGTCGGAACACGCCCATCGGCCTCTCTGGTAGTATGGGCGGATCCGCGGCTCCGCGCATGTACTCTCCAGTCATCGGATGTAACTGAATGTGGGGGTACTCCATGGCCCACTGTCGCTCAACTGCTGGTGGATCCACTGGTGGATCCGTTAGCGGAACGGATCCGCTAGCGAATGGAGACCACATCGACGAATGTGTCGATAGCCCCTGGGTAGATCGACGGTGGGATGAGTCTGTGCTCGGGGTACTCTCCGGGTCGGGCTCGCTAGATGGGGACACCGCCCGGGAAGGCTGAATGCAACTATGACCACCACCACCACACGGCCAGTACCACCAGCACCACCACGGCCCGTACCACAACCACGACGAGTGCTAGCCATCAGCAGGGCGACGAGTGACGCCACGAAAAAAAGAACAACTAGGAGTGCCATCTGCAACAAGAATATGCAGAAGTTTAAACTAAATTCATATAAGTTAGTTATAAGTGCTTTTATGAGGTCAAACTAAAATCACGTAATTGAAAGTGTTTTTAATATATAGTGATATTTAATCTAATCATCGTCATCGTCCTCGTCCTTAGCCTCGTCCTCATCCTCATCATCGACTTCATCTGTATCCTCATCCTCATCAAGTTTTTCTTCTTCTTCATCCTCATCCTCAATAGTTGGGACAAGACGCCTCTTTCTTCCCTGGTTGACAGCTATGTCTTGTGTATCAACCTCTTCCTCCCTTTTATTTTCTTCAACAATATTTTTAACATCCATGGTATCCGAATGTTGTACCAAGTATTGGGACTTTTCGATCTGGTCCTCTTGGTATGCTGGGTCTCTAACGTTGAATATATTTCTAGATTTAATCTTACATACTATCCACCAGTCAAATCGATCTCTACGACGCCTTGGGTAGCTTGTATAGTAGACTTGAACAACCTGACTTGCTATCGCAAACGTGTCGGACCCTCTATACCTCCTGTGATGATTTATATCGACGAATCCAAATTATTTATCGATTCTCCAACCGATATTTGGTGTCGTATCGAACCACTCACATTTGAACATCACAATATGCATATCATATGGGGCACTATATTGTAAATCTATAATATTCCGAAGCACTATATAATAGTCAAAGTTTGGCTCGTCGTCATAGATGGTGCCTCTTATGCAAACACCAGAATCCTTGGTACTGAAGTCGTCATTAGAAATTCGACATTTATAGCATTCTGAGTTTCCTTAAACTTGAAGTCATTAACGACATAGCCTGGCCAAGTCTTTGCATGCTTCTTCGGTCCCAATGCCAAATAACGAATACTATCATTTGTGAGTGTTGTTTCAGGCAATAAAACCTGTAAACAAATATTGATAATTTAAATATTTTAGATGCATATATTTTAATGGTAGCCACATAAATTATTATCTCAGTTACTTACGTATTTGCGAAACCAGGACGGAAAGGTACAATCAACCTCTCTTTGAAGTCCTTCATCGGTAATATCGGGTGTCCTCATTTGGACTTCATCTCTAAATACACTGTTAGGGAGTAAGAATAAGTGTAGTCAGTTACTTCACCAAATTAGACATTATAACGAGTGTAAGTGTAGTCACTTACTTCTCCAAATCTCTCACTTTTTGTATGTCACAATTTAACAAGACATATCTGTGAGCGGCATCATACTCATCGTCAGTCAACCACCGTTTCTTACTAGCCCCAATAGGCTTGCCCCTTACATTGAATATACCTCCATCCTCAACATTCTCGTAATTCCTTTGAGGTCTATTTCGATTTGTCTTAACATGAGTATCTAAATAAATGGAGCAGAAGTTTGATACCTCCTCAATAAGATATGCTTCACATATCGAAGCCTCTATATGAGCCTTGTTGCCAACTTTCTTCTTTAAGTGGTGTAGGTATCCAGAGAGAGAAATTATCAGCGTAGTTAAAAATGAAACTCAACTTAAATTATATCGATTTTTATGTACCTCTCAAATGGGTACATCCATCGATAATGAACAGATGCACCGACACGGGCTTCGTATGCTAGATGAATCGGTAGATGCTCCATGCTGTCGAAGAAGCCCGGAGAAAATATTTTCTCTAACTTGCAAATTGTTAAGACAATCTTCTCCTCAAGTTCAACCATGTGTTGCACCGTCAACTTAGTTGAACAAATATCTCTGAAGAATGTAGATAGCTTGGCCAACGGAACCCATACAGAAGAAGGCAACAACTCTCTCAACGCAATGGGCAGTAATCTTTTCTAAAACACGTGGCAGTCGTGACTCTTTATTTCCGTTAGCTTGCGTTCATTGAGATCAACGCATCTAGACAAATTCGACACATAACCGTCGGGAAATCTTAAAGTAGATATCCACTTGCAGATTATTAATCTATCTTCCTTGCTCAATATGTATTATGCTACCGGCTTAGTTAATTGTCTACCAGCTCCCCTTTGTATCAAGTTCAGATGAGGACGCTTGCATATCTCGGCAATGTCTTGTCTTGCTTTTGGATTGTCCTTCGTCTTTCCTTTAATATCCATGACGGTATTGAAGACATTATCGAACACATTCTTTTCGATATGCATGACATCAAGATTATGCCTTATAAGATTATCTTTCTAATAAGGTAAGTCCCAGAAGATACTCTGTTTGGTCCAGTTATGGCTTTGTCCGAACCCCTCGACTTATTCGATGGATCTTCAATTACGGAGGGTAAGTCCTTTACATCATCCCAAATATCGTATCCCGACAATCTGGTAGGCGGATGAGAAAATTCTTGTTTTCCAGCTCTGAACGCGTCCTTGTTCTTTCTCCAAGGATGACTCGTGGGCAAAAATTGACGGTGACAGTCAAAGAAAGAAGTTTTTCCTCCATACTTAAGTCGAAACGCCTTACTATTTTCCATGCATATCGGACAAGACATCATACCGTGAGTACTCCATCCCAACAATATACCGTATGCTGGAAAATTATTTATTGTCCATATCAGTGAAGCTCTCATCTAAAAGTTCTATTTCCTGGAAATATTATAGGTCGCGACGCCGATCTCCTACAGCTGTTTAAGTTCATCCACCAACGGCTGTAAATATATATCGATGTTCTTCGTCAGATTTTTGGGACCCGGTATGATAGCTGTCAAGAACATATAAGGAGTCTTCATACACATCCATGGTGGCAGATTATAAGGGGTAAGAATGACTGGCCAGCAGGAGTATTGAGATCCCGACTGCCCGAAAGGGGCAAAGCCATCAGAACATAGCGCCAGCCGTACATTTCTAGGCTCTGCAGCAAAATCTGGATGACACAAGTCAAAATGTTTCCACGCCTCTCCGTCCAAAGGATGTGATAATTCTCTATCGTCCTTTGTGCGTTCTTCGTTGTGCCACGTCATGTGTTCAGCTATATTCAGAGACATACATCCTCCGCAAGCGCTTCATGATCGACAAGTAATGCATATACTTGTAAGGACGTCATTTTCTAGTGACTTTTCTTTTCCCTTTACTGGCTTGTAACGATCCGCATTACAGAAGCTGCAACTTTCTATGTTCTCCTTCTCCTTGTAGTACAACATACAACCGTTGCGATAACAATCTATCTTATCGTACCCCAGTCCCAGTTTTTGGACCATCATCTTTGACTTGTAGAAGTTTTTTGGGAGCTCTTTTGATTCCTTCGGTAAGATCTCTCTCGCTAGTTGTGTAATCCGATCATAGCAAGCTTGTGGCAAGTTAAAATCAGACTTTATGCTCAACAACTGTATCGTCACTGACAGTACGGAATGAGTATCACAACCAGGATGTAGAGAAGTATCTGCATCCTGAAACATATCATAGAACTCCTTCGCCTCGGGATTAGGATCCTCCGGATCAAAATTAGGCCCTGCCGTATCATACACCATATCTCGTGCAAGATTCTGCAGGTCTTCATAATCAACAGAGCATCCTTCATCTTCGATGACAAAATCCGTTGCAGCATTATCACTAAAAGCATAAGTAGAAGTATTCGCAACCTGTCTTTCCGTATATAGTTTACCTTGCGATGACCACATGTTATAATCATGTACGAAACCCTTACGGGTCAAATGATCTCTCACAGTCACCACTTCTTCGTAATGTCTATTACGACAATTACGACATGGACACTTGATTTTGGTACCGTCCATGTACTGAGCTTTGCTCATGGCATACTTAAGAAACACTTCCATGCCTGCCTGAAAATCGTCACTCACACTTATTCTGCTCTCGTGTTGTCATTTGTACATCCATGTACGATCAAAGAAGTAACGATCTATCGTAAATTGGAGGTAAAAATCTGTATCATAAGACTAACAGAATTACTATGTAATCATGTATTCACCAATAATCGGATGTAACTGGAGTCCTTGGGCCTATCGTACAGTAATTGGTGGATCCACTGGTATAGGCCGGATGTACTTAGTATCGACCGTATCAGATTAGTATCGGTTTGGTATAGGACGTATCAGATTGGTATTGGCCTTAACAAATTGGTATCGTCCTATCCGATATATACATGTATCGGCCGTATAGCTAGGATTCATATTGGCCTTATCAATTTGGTATTGGTCATATCCGATAGGTATCGGCCGTGTCGAATTAGTATCGACCGTTTTGGATTAGTATCGTAGAAGGTTTAGTAACAACTGTACTTGGATTTCTCTCTTCTCGAGCTAGAATACCATTGCAAGAGAGTCACCAGATCGTGATTGGCCAGTTACAGTAACATATATGGTTCCTTTTCCATCAGAAAAAGCGAGATTAAAAAGGAAGCATGTATGTTCTGTAACGGGCCAGCTACGCTCTCGTGACTCTCTTGTAATGGTAATCTAGCTCTAAAGAGAGAAATCCAAGTACAGTTGTTACTAAACCTTCTACCATACTAGTCTGATACTGTCGATACTAATCCGATATGCCGATACCTATCGGATATGGCCGATACCGAATCGATAAGGCCAATACGAATCCTAGATATACGGCTGATACATATCAGATAGGACGATACCAATTCGCTAAGACCAATACCAACCGATATGGTCCATACCAAACCGATAGACCGATACTAATCCGATACGGTCAATACTTATAAGTACCTACGGTCGAGGAGGTTAATCCGCTGGTACATCCATGTACGGTCAACGAAGTAACGATCTATTTTAATTTGGATGTGAAAATTTGTATCGTAAGACAAACTAAACATAATTAGTTCGACACCG